>OY992539.1:214130313-215364991 GCA_963921195.1 Pegoplata infirma | reverse complement strand
ACTTTTTTTTTAAGTAATTTTTGAAAAAAAAAAAATATTTACTAAAATTTTTTTTTGGATGTAAAATTTTTTTTGAGTGTAAAATTTTTTTTGAGTGTAAAATTTTTTTCGAGTGTATTTTTTTTTTTTAGTGTAAAAATATTTTTGAATGACAAAAATACGTTGTAAAATATTTTTGAGACTTACCAATGTTTTTAAAACATGTTTAACGGGTTTTCAACACGTAAATTTAAGCTGAACCTAATCTGAAATTCACGGTTTTCCTAATAACTTTTGAACCACTGGACCGATTTGGCTGAAATTCAATACGAACCAGGCCAGGGGATCGGCAGATATATATGCCAAGCTTTAGCATCCTCAGAATTGCCTTTCGAAAGTTAGCGTGTTTTTTATCTCGTAAATTCACGAAAAACCATTGCCGAAATTCAGTCTTTTGCCCATAACTTTTGAACCACTGGACCGATTTCGCTGGATTGCAATACCAACCTGACCAGGTAAATGCCAAACATATATGCCAAACTGTAGGCCTCTGTAAAGTCTAGATTGTCTTAAAATCCATCGAGGATCATGAATATATACACTTTATGTGGTCTTAGACCAATATTTCAAGGTATTACACACGGAATGACAAACTTATATATACCTTCTTTCACTAGAGTGGAGGGTATAAAAATGTTGCCCGGACACTTGGGAAAATCAAAATGTCATTCTAGGGCCCCACGTTGGGCGCCAACGAAATGATGCTTATAAGGACTTCATTTTTGAAAACATGGCACTATGGTAGGCGCCAATAACAAATTGCGTATAGGAGAATATGCGATCATC
Organism: Pegoplata infirma; assembly: GCA_963921195.1. Taxonomy (NCBI): domain Eukaryota; kingdom Metazoa; phylum Arthropoda; class Insecta; order Diptera; family Anthomyiidae; genus Pegoplata; species Pegoplata infirma. The sequence continues at coordinate 215,364,166 of OY992539.1, read as the reverse complement.
AATTAAACCAAAGAGTTTTTAAACTACAAAAATATATCGCAAAAACATCATTCTGTTGTGGCCCCATGTTGGGCGCCAAAAAATTATTTTAATAGGGACTTAATTTTGTAAAACTTGGTACTATAAAACCAAGTTTATTCATTACTGGGATGAGATTTTCATATCGAAAATATTCGCTTAAAATATGCCCTTTAAAATTCAAAATATGCACTAAAAAAAATGTGTGCAATAAAAATCTTTTTTGTATGAGAAAATCTTCTAGAAAGTCAACAAATTAGGCCGGATTTAAATAGTTACATTCAAAACTTTATATAAGCAATTTTTTTAGAAATTAAGACAATCTTTTAAAAAAATTAAAAAAATTTTTTTTTCTTATTTTCAAAATAAATTTTTAAAATTTAAAATAGTTTTTGAAACAAATTAATTTCAATTTGTGTGTGTTTTTTGCTAATTTATAACAAAATATGCAAAAATATGCACTTTAATGCTTAAAATATGCACAAAAATATGCATTTTCATCAAAATATGCATTTTCACCAAAATGTGCAAAAACAAATCGATGCCATTTTAACGCAAATTGCTTGCTTCGAAAAGATAATTGGTCGATATCGTTTTTAGACCATCGACAAAAACATGCATTTGCATGGAAATCACATCCCTATTCATGAACATGGTGTTTTTTTCATGGGGCCCCACGTTGAGCGCCAATAACACATTGCACATAGGGACAATATGTAATAAAACTTGACAATAAATAAACCAAACAGTTTTTAAATCAGTGAAAGAAAATGCAAAAATATATTTCTGTTGATGTCCCACGTTGGGCGCCAATGAGATAATACTCATAGGGACTTAATTTTGTAAAACATGGCATTAAAAAAACAATTTTATGTACGACTATAACAGAAAATACCAAAAAATTGTGTTTTTGTGGGGCCCCTAGCAGGGCGCAAATAAAATATTGCACAATAGGGCATAAATAAACTAAGGCACTTGTCAGCAAAGAAACCAAATCGTTTAAGATATACCCAAATAGAAAGAAAAAGAAAAAACAAGGATCCTTTCATGGGGTTTTTATGGTGCCCCATGTTAAGCGCCAATAACACATAGCGTATAGGGCAATATGTGATCACCACAAAAACAAAAGAGTTTTTAAACTACAAAAATAAATAGCAAAAACATAATTTTGTTGGGGGACCACGTTGGGCGTCAAAAAAATAATTTTAATAGGGACTTAATTTTGTAAAACTTGGCATTAACAAAACAAATTTATACACGACTACAACAGAAAATACCAAAAAAATGTGTTTTTATGGGGCCCCTTCCTGGGCGCCAATGAACTATTAAACAAAAGGGCATAAATAAAAACCAAATTTATTCATGACTATAAAAGAAATGAAAAAAAAAATGGCACCCTAAGTTGGGCGCCATTAACACATTGCACATAGGGACAATATGTAATCAAACTTGACACTAAATAAACCAAAAACTTTTTAGACCAGTGAACCAAAACGAAAAAATATCTTTTTGCTGATGTCCCACGTTGGGCGCCAAAGAGATAATGCTCATAGGGACTTAATTTTGTTAAACTTGGCATTAACAAAACAAATTTATATACGACTACAACAGAAAATACCAAAAAAATTTGTTTTTATGGGGCCCCTTCCTGGGCGCCAATGAACTATTAAACAAAAGGGCATAAATAAAATAATGCACTTGTCTGCAAAGAAACCAAATGGATTAAGATATACTTAAATAAAGAAAAGGAAATGATTCTTTTATTGGCGCCTAATGTGGGGCCTCATTAAAAAGTTTTTATAACAACCTAATTATTTTTTATTGAACAGCCTGTACTAAATTCCAAAAACCGGCTTTTTCATTAACCTTATCCCTGAATTAACTTTTAAACTTTTGTGTGTAGATTTTTTTTGTTAATATATTTAAAATATAGCAATTATTTTGTATTTTAAATAAATTTATTTATTTTAGCAAACTCATTTTGTATGACTTGTAAACCAGTTTTATTGAAAATAAAAAAAAAAAAACATATCAAATTCTACTAATGCAATACAAATCATACAATAAAAACATGCTAAAAACAAGGTCAATAGTTCAGTTTTGCAAAAACTGTTTAACATTTATTTATTTTTAAAACAATATTCAAATATATTACTCCAAAAATATTCAACTGACTGTCTGACAAAACAGCATGAACCATATTGTCAACCGTAACCAGAAACTATTTAAATTTATTTATTTTTTTTTTGTTGCTTAAATCCCCCACTATGACATGACTTAATTTTACACATTATTATAAATTCAACAAAAAAAACTAAATAAGTTTTATGAAAAAGTTTTCAAAAAACAAAAAAATCTGCTACAACAAAATTGAAACAAGACCCACACTTCATAAAAATGTATCCATTAAAATACATGCCACATTTGCATCGATTAACTCATTTAAAATGTTTGTTTTTGTTTATTATACTGGTGAGCTGCATAATCAGGAAGGTATATAAAATTTGGTAATTCTTTTGGCACAAATAAAATGAAAAAAACAAACAAAACAAGTAGAAAAGTTAAATTCGACTTGGCCGCATCTATGAATACCCTCCACAATGGTCTTTTTAAGTGATAGTAAATTTTCTAACGCGAAAAAAAAATAACATTTTTGATTAGAAATATATTATTTTGTGTAAAACAACTTTTTTTAGTAATTTTTGAACAAAAAAATTACTTCATTACTTAATTTTTTTTCGAGTGTAAAATTTTTTTTGAGTGTAAAATTTTTTTTGAGTGTAAAATTTTTTTCGAGTGTAAATTTTTTTTCGAGAGTATATATTTTTTTAGTTTAAAATAATTTTTGAGTGATTAGTTGTAAAACATTTTTATGACTTGTCAATGTTTTAAACACATGCTTAACGGGGTTTCAACACGTGAATTTAAGGTGAAACTAATCTGAAATTCACGGTTTTACTAATAACTTTTGAACCACTGGACCGATTTGGCTGAAATGCAATACGAACCAGGTCAGGGGAACAAAAAATATGTATGACAAGCTTCAGCATCCTCAGATTTGTCTTTCAAAAGTTAGCGTGTTTTTATCTCATAAATTCACGAAAAACCCTTGCCGGAATTCAGTCTTTTGCTCATAACTTTTGAACCACTGGACCGATTTCGCTGGATTGCAATACCTAAATGCCCAATATATATTCCAAATTTCAGGAGTCTACATAAAGTCTTTCAAAAGTTGGCGTGTTTTTAACAGATAGACAGACGTACGGACAGACATCGCTAGATCGTCTTAAAATCGATCGAGGATCATGAATATATGGAGCATTCCATGTCAAATCAAACACTTTTAAAAATTTTTCTTTTAGATTTTCCCAATTTTTTACAATTTTTAGTACCCTTCGAAAACTCCTTCGTTGTAAATTTTCAGATTTTTTTGATGATCCGTGCAAAAGATATCGAATTTTTAAAAATTGGTAGTTTGTTCCTTTACTCAAACTTCTTTTACTCATAACTTCTTCAATAATGGTCCAAATTTAATTTTTTTTTTCAAAATTTTTGTTTTTTTACGTACTTTTTTAAAAAAAATCCCAAAAAAATCTTAAAAGCGCTCTAGTATGCGATTTTTAAATTTTAAAATTTAAATCTAATTTTTGAAAATGTTTGTACTCTTCGATTTTTTTTTGAAATTTTTTTGTGTAAAAATTCTATCGATTCTACAAATTTTTTGCACAGGAGGATCGTGGGATAACGATTATTACTATTTTTTAAAATTGTTTGAAAAAATTTTATTGTAATTTTCCAATCTTAAAATAATTTCTACCGCTCCAATGGTGCTTCATAGCGGGGTCATTTATAAGACCGACCCCCATTAATTTTTACGTCTTTACATTTCTTTGGAACAAACTAATACCCTATCTCCAATTTTCTAAGGGGCTTCCACACAGAAAAAAATACGGAGGAAACAAATTTGAGTAATCACTTGTTTAAATTTAAAAACAAAAATTGAGTAATTTTTTAATTGACGCAATTAAAAATTTACTTAAAAATTTTAAAAACAATTTAAGTAAATAACTTAATAAAAATTTAATAGTTTTTTTAATTTCTTTTAAACTCTCATAGTTTTTTAAATTCTCGTTTAGTTTATAGTTTTTTGTGTATGTATATGAAAGTTTGTAATCGTCTTTATAAAATGTTTCTATGTCTTTGAAGCATATATATGTTTGGTAAAGTTTGAAAAAACAAGTTTTTTGTTTTTTTTGTAAAAAAATTTAAAACTTTATAGATAAATTTTGAGTAAATTTTTAATTGTGTCAATTAAAAATTTACTCAAATCTTTTTTCAAACATTTAAAAAATTTTTATTAAAAATTTACTCAATACTATTAAATCGTTTACTGGTGCAAAATTGAGTAATTTTTTACTCAATAGTATTAAAAATTTACTCAAATATTTTTTTTATTTTTTTCTGTGCACACAAAACGACATTTTTTTAAATTTGCTCCAACCGCTCTAACTGCCCTAATAGTGCCCTTAGAGCAACAAAATGTATGACCGACCCACAATATTTTTTTAGTCCAAACATTTTCTCTGAACACACCTACCCTCTATCTTAAACTGTTAAGGCGGTCCCCATACAATTTTTTTATTTTTTGTAAATTTGTTTTATTTAATCAGCTTCTACCGGTCCAATGGTGCGTCCGAGAGGAGTCATTAGTGAGACCGACCCCCATTTATTTTTGATGACCCCTCCTGGACGCACCATTGGAGCGGTAGAAGCTGATTTAATAAAACAAATTTACAAAAATTAAAAATATTTGTATGGGGACCGCCTTAACAGTTAAAGATAAAGGCGATCCAAGTTTTGGATTTTTGAAATTTAAAAAAAAAAAAAATTAACAAAAAAAATGTCTTGCGACACATCATATGTTTTGTTTTCGACATGTCACTATTTGAAATTTGCAAAAAATGTTTTCCCTTGACCCTTTTATAATCGCAGGGTTAATTAAAAAAATTTTAAGGCTTACAATTTTGGCAGTCGAATAAAAATATTTTAATCAAACAACTCGTTCACGACTATTTGTATAAAAGGGGTCTTTTTGTCCCCTACAAATCCAAAGGTATAATTTTTCACAATGTTCAACTGGAAGAGTTACATTGCCTTTTTGGCATCAAATTAAGATTGCCTCAGAATCTTAGATTTTTTCTGCAGGAAAATATGTCTTTAAATCTGAGATTCGAAAAATTCGAAAAAAAAAATTTCCAGAAACTCAGAATTTTTCTATACCCGAGTAAAAAAGTTTATACATTTTAAAATTATATCAAATTATATATAATTATATAAAAAGCTTAAATTCTTCAAAAAATTTTATAAAATTATATCAAATTATATATAATTTGATAAAATTTTATAAAATTTTGTCAAATTAGATATAATTTGATATAATTTTATATAATTATATCCACCAAATCCTGGATATAATTATATATAATTTTATCAAATTATATATAATTTTATATAATTTTATCCAACTTTTTGAAGAATTTAAATTTTTTTTATATAATCTATATAAATAAAAATAAATTGTCGTTCGTTGGTAACCGCATCAGTTGCGAACGGCTGGACCGATTTGGACATTTTTTTTTGAAATGTTCGTCATAGTCCAACTTAGGTTTTTACGTAATGAAAAATTGACCACGCCCATATTTACGCCCACTTTTTTCGATTTATCTAAAATCGGAAAATGGCTGCATTGATTTGGGTATTTTTTTATTTAAATGTTCGTGGTAATCCAATTAAAGTTTTTACTGAAAGAAAAATCGACCACGCCCACTTTTACGCCCACTTTTTCAATTTATCTTAAATCTGATAACACTGTGCAACAAATTTTGGGTCATCGCATTGAGCCTCAATGCCTTCAACGCCATATAAAAGTAGACCATACAGTGGACAAAATCACCAAAGGGTTTTGCAAAGTCAGTTCGGATTTCTTTTTTATAGCCCACTGAAGTTTTCATTTTTTTATCAAAGGCGTTTGGAAAACGTCAAAAATACTATAATAAGAACACATCTGAGCTTCAAAATATGATTTAATGTCTTCAGTGAAATTTTATGGCGGTTCTTTTCTTAGAACATTTTAACCCTCTAACTGCCATTTTAAGGGTTCATTTTAGTCCTTTTTCAAAAACTAAACACAGAAGTCTAATAAAACGTCCATTTAGAGGGTTAAAATGTTCTACAAATATTTTCCTCATAAAATTTCACTAGGGGTTGTCAAATGGTAAAAGTTTGTGCGACATGCGCAAAGTGCTTAAAAAGGGTCAAGGAAAAATAATCAATGTTTGTTATTTTTTTTTTTACCAAAGCAGTGTTAAAAAATATCGACAAAAAACAGTGCAAATATACTTTTGAGCTAAAAATGATGTTCTAATGTGTTTTATAAAATTGTATGATGATTCTTTTCTTTGACCAAATTAACCCTCTAGCTCCCGTTTTAAAGGGTCATTTTTGTCCTTTTTTAAAAGAAATACAAAAAGTCTATAAAAAAAGGCAGTTAGAGGGTTAAAATGTTTTAAAAATATTTTCTGCATCAAATTTTACTAGGGCACGTCTAGGACAGAAAGTTCGTCCAATTTTAAAGTATTCAAATTTTTTTTAAAAACGAATTTCCTGTTACATTCATTTTCGGCAGTAAAAAATTTCTTCTATAGTTTTACTGTTTTTCAATACAAAATAAGTGAATATTCAGTAATTTTTTAATGTTTTGGTTAGTCATTATAATATCATTTAAAATTGACTGCAATGTGTTTTTTTTTTTAAATAAAAAAACAATGGAATGGTTTTTAAATAAAATTTCATTTGTTTTAAGTGAATATTCACTGGAATTTACCTACATAATTTTTTGAGTGTATACTTGGGCCGTGATCACCATATCAGATGTCATAGGAAAAAGTCGCGTGATGCCGTTCTAGCGGAAATTTATTGGTGGAGCAAAAATATATTTGAGGCGAAGAAGAATTAGGTGGGGAAAACATCTAAGCTTTCTTTTGAGTCAAAAAAAGGGCCCGATTTGACAAAAAAGTCTAAACAAGTTTTGGATTAAAAAAAAAAAATCAAACTATTTTTTTTTTTTTATTTTTTTATAATTTTTTTCGCAAGATTGAAGAAATAGCTATCTAAACTGTTTGGGACACATTTTGCTAAAAACAATTGGTAAGAAGTTATATGGATGAGAATAAACACTTCTTGTATCAAAAGTTGTGTCAGTTGACACGAAAACCCCCTTATATATTATTGATCAGTGATCGATTTTAAGACATTCTAGCGATGCCTGTCCGTCTGTGGAAATGGTTATCACGGCCAAAGTATTAAATAGATATAACTAAGACTTAGCACATTTACTTGTTCTTGCCCTAAGTAGTTTAGTATTCCATTTGAGCGAAATCGGTTCAGCGGTTCAAAAGTTATGAACGAAAATATAAAAATACCTCGAAAATTGTGGTACATTCAACATAACCTAAAAACACAAAATGCTTTTTTATGGACTTTTTTTGAATTCGGCTTTCATTCGGCTGCTGCTTAACACATGTGAACAGAATTGATCACCGAATGGTATTTAAACAAGTACAAACATATTTTTTTACAAAAAAAAATATTTTCGTCGAATTTTTTTTTAGCAAAAATTTTTTTTTTGTCGATTTTTTTTTTAAATGATTGTTTTGTTTTTTAGCAAGTAAACTTTTTTACATTGTGGAGGGTATCAATACATTCGACAAAGTCGATTTTAACTTTTTTATTTGTGTTTTTTTATTTCGGCCCAAAAAAATAATAAAAAAAAATTTGAATACTTAAAAATTTTTAAGCACTTTCTATATGCAGGACAAACTTTCTGTCTTATACGTGCCCTAGAAAAATTTTATGCAGAAAATATTTGTAAAACATTTTAACCCTCTAACTGCCTTTTTTTATAGACTTTTTTGTATTTCTTTTAAAAAAGGACAAAAATTACCCTTTAAATCGGGAGCTAGAGGGTTAATTTGGTCAAAGAAAAGAATCATCATAAAATTTTATAAAACACATCAGAACATCATTTTTAGCTCAAAAGTATATTTGCACTGTTTTTTGTCGATATTTTTTAACACTGCTTTGGTAAAAAAAAATAACAAACATTGATTATTTATACTTGACCCTTTTTAAGCACTTTGAGCATGCCGCACAAACTTTTACCATTTGACAACCCCTAGTGAAATTTTATGAGGAAAATATTTGTAGAACATTTTAACCCTCTAAATGGACGCTTTATTAGACTTCTGTGTTTAGTTTTTTAAAAAGGACTAAAATGACCCCTTAAAATGGCAGTTAGAGGGTTAAAATATTCTAAGAAAAGAACCGCCATAAAATTTCACTGCAGCCATCAAATCATATTTTGAAGCTCAGATGTGTTCTTATTATAGTATTTTTGACGTTTTCCAAACGCCTTTGATAAAAATATAAAAACTTCAGTGGGCTATAAAAAAGAAATCCGAACTGACTTTGCAAAACCCTTTGGTGATTTTGTTCACTTGATGGTCTACTTTCATGTGGCGTTGAAGCCATTGAGGCTCATTTTTCTTGTTGCACAGTGTAATGGACCGATTTGACAAAATTTTTTTTAAATGAATTTTCATCATATTCCATCTTTGGTCTTAACGAAAAAAGAAATTTACTACGCCCAATTTGGCTAATTTTTGTTGAAAGTTTTCGTCATAATTTAACTAAGGTTTTTACGGATAGTACAATTTCCCACGCCCACTTTTTTCTATGTATCGAAAGAAATATAACGGCTAGACCGATTTGGTTATAGTCCGCAGAAAATTTTTAAGGAAAGACATATTGTCCACGGCTATCTGAATCAATTTGTCTAATTTTGTTTTTAATGTTCGTCATAGTCCAACTAAGGTTTTTCTGAAAGAACAATTTTCCATTTCTACGTCCACTTTTAAATGGATGGACCGAGTTGATGAAATTCAAATAAGGTTTTTACGGTAAGAAAAGTTGAAACCCACTCTTTTTACGATATAGATAAAATTTGCTCTATAGACAAATAAAATATCGAACAATAACATATTAGTATTATAAAAAATCAAATGTAGTTCGTTGGTAATCGCATCACTTGAGAACTGACCGATTTGGATAATGTTTTTTTTAAATGTTCGTCTTAATTTTTTTTAATGTTCGTCTTAGGTTTTTTTAGAAAACAAACTAATCACGACCACTTTTACGCCTCCTTTTCTAAACGTCTATTTGACTAAACTTTTTTTTTTTTAATGTTCGTCATATTCCAACTTAGGTTTAAACGGAAATGAACATTTTTCACGCAAACTTTTATTTCTATACATCTCAAATAGAAGAACGGCAGGGCCGATTTGGCTATTAGTAGTATTTGGTGAAGAAAAATTGTCCACTCCCAATTTTTTCAATACATGTAAGTAAAATAGTAGATCGGCTGGCCTGATTTGGGAAATGTTTTCCTTAATGATCATTATAGTCCAAGTAAGGATTTTATGGAAATAATTATTGTCCTCCTCCACTTTAAAGCCCACTTTTCTCAATTTCCTTAAAATTTGCAACACTTGAGAACGCCTGGGCCGATTTGGCTAATTTTTTTGTTTCAAATGTTCGTAATAAGTAGTCCATATAATTGTTCGGAAAGAAAATTTGTTTTTATTTTTGTGTTGTTCTTAATGATAGAAAAGATATTTTAAATTTGTACAGTTCGCAAAGTTGAAGACATGGTAATATTTTTTTTAGTTAATAAAATATAATTTGAGGATGATTATCTGCCTTATCAGGTCTTTAAAACCACGCCCACAAATTTTTCTAAGCCAAGCAATTCATTGGATTTTTTTCAGGGCTATATATTTGAAGCGAGACTGATCTTATATTTGGGCCAGCAACGCGGACCGGGCCAGCTAGTTGTATATAATTATATATAATTTGATATAATTCTATCAAATTACACAGCTCAACAAGAAAATGCGTATTGAATTCTGGTTAGTGATTTGGATAGTGTCTGTTGCGTTGATTCCAAATCCGGAGCCCAAATTTGTCTATCACGTCAGGATTTTGAATAATTCGCGGTTAAAGTGCCGAAAAAGGGCATTTTTGACCCTTTTTAAAAGCTTATAAAATAAGACCCTGGCATACAAATGACTTGGTATCAAGCTCATTCGAAAGCCTGTAATTTTCTCTTAAAGATAAGATAAAATCTTCTAAAAATTTAATTTTTTAAAATGGTAAAAAAATTATTAGCAAAAAACCTTCCATTTTTTCAATATTTAGTTTATTTACACAGTGTTTTTTAACAAATTTCCATACAAATTCATACGTAAATTTTAAATTTAAAGCACTTGTGGCTAATGATTTTTTTTACCATTTTAGAAAATTAAATTCCAAGAAGATTTGACCTTGTCTGAAAGAAAAAATTACACACTTTCGAATGAGCTTGATACCAAGTCATTTGCATGTCAGGATCTTATTTTATAGGCGTTCAAAAATGGTCAAAATGGGCATTTTTTGACACTTTATGCGCTATTTTCTCAAAATTGTGACGTGATAGAAAAATTTGAGTGACCGTTTTGGAACCGGGGCACCAAACCCTATCAACTTTTTTCGGTTTCATCCAAAACGCAGCGACAAACCTCAGATTTGTAGAGCGGTGTTATATATAATTATATAAAAAACTTTTTTCTCGGGTAGGAAAAAATTTTGAGAATCTGAGTCTTTTTCTAGAAGGAAAATTTTTTAGTATCTAAGTTTTTTTCCAATGTAAGAAAAGAATCTTAGAATTTTTCATAAACATTTTTTTTTTTAGAATTTGAGAATTTTCCTTAAGGAAAAATATTAGAGAATCTCATAATATTTCTGTAGTGTATTAAAAAATTGTTAACTGCCGTTTATAGCATTATTACTTGACTGTAGTATTATTATTTTGATTTTTAAATATCTACTTATATACTTTTGTGTATCATTTTGGCATTAAAACGTGTCTGGAACGCATGCCGTTGGCTATATACTATACGAGTAAAATTTTTTTTTGTGAGTTTCATATACGACAACATATTGTAGTAATGAATGACTCATTTCGAGACTCCAAAATATAATCATCATTTAAATTTGCAAAAAAAAAACAGATAAAATCAGTAGACAGAAGTGTTATATTTGGTTGAAGTGAATTTTAAATACCCTATTTCTTTATAGACAAATCTTAACCGGCACAATTAAAAACTTCAATTATTTTAAATCAGTATAATTGAAGTTTTTATTAAAATTTTAATTGATTTAAACAAAAAAGTAATTGATTTAATTAAAAAAATAATTGACTAAAATAACTTAATAATCGATTTAATAAAAACTTTGTTAATTTAACTAAAAACTTTGTTAATTTAACTAAAAAAATAATTAATAAACAGACATTTGTCTAATGATCTTAGACTTTTTCTATAAAAAAAGTCTGAGAATCTGAGACGTTTTCAAAAAAAAAATGTCTCAGAATCTGAGAGTTTTTGAATAACAAAAATGTCTCAGAATCTAAGACATTTTCTTTTGGAAAAATGTCTCAGAATCTGAGACTTTCTCTTTAGGAAAAATATGTCAGAATGTAAGACTTGTTCTATAGGAGATTTTTTTTATAAGAAAAATGTCTCAGAATCTGAGACATTTTCTATAAGAAAAATGTCTCAGAATCTGAGACTTTTTCTATAAGAAAAATGTCTCAGAATCTGAGACTTTTTCTATAAGAAAAATGTCTCAGAATCTGAGACTTTTTCTATAAGAAAAATGTCTCAGAATCTGAGACTTTTTCTATAAGAAAAATGTCTCAGAATCTGAGACTTTTTCTATAAGAAAAATGTCTCAGAATCTGAGACTTTTTCTATAAGAAAAATGTCTCAGAATCTGAGACTTTTTCTATAAGAAAAATGTCTCAGAATCTGAGACTTTTTCTATAAGAAAAATGTCTCAGAATCTGAGACTTTTTCTATAAGAAAAATGTCTCAGAATCTGAGACTTTTTCTATAAGAAAAATGTCTCAGAATCTGAGACTTTTTCTATAAGAAAAATGTCTCAGAATCTGAGACTTTTTCTATAAGAAAAATGTCTCAGAATCTGAGACTTTTTCTATAAGAAAAATGTCTCAGAATCTGAGACTTTTTCTATAAGAAAAATGTCTCAGAATCTGAGACTTTTTCTATAAGAAAAATGTCTCAGAATCTGAGACTTTTTCTATAAGAAAAATGTCTCAGAATCTGAGACTTTTTCTAAGGAAAAATGTCTTAGAATCTGAGTCGCCGCCCACCATTTTAGAACCGTTGACTAATAAACCTTGTGTTAAACTTAAAATATTTTTTTTTTCATCTCATTTATATTTGCGGTTGCAAAAATTTATTCATCACCTAAGTAAACCACAAGTTTTAATATACTCTACTCAACAAAAATAAATCTTCAAACCAAGTACATATATTTTTGTATTGGAAAATAATCAAGTCTACCAGCTGTTTTTCTTGTTTTTGGTATAAAATATACTATTTGTATGAATAAACGATTTGAAATATAAATACATATGATTAATTCCACAATAAAAATGAGTAACACAATCTCTAGTTTAAAAAAAAAAGATTAACAGATTTGTAACGACTTTACCAGAGTTGCTGCGAATCTGTTAAAATTGGACACTTGAAAATTACTTTTAATTGTGCTGGTAGTTTTGTGAAAAACTTACAGAAAATGGTTAAAACTAATTTTTTTGTTTAGCAATGGTTTATGCGTTAAAGAAATTCTTTATGAAAAGCTAGAGAAAATAGGAGGTTAATTCGATCTTGACAAATATATTCCTACCCTCCACAATGTAAAAAAAATTATTGCAAAAACTTTATTTAAAAAAAAAAATTTTGGTAAAAAAAAAAATTTGTTAACCCGAGTAAAAATAATTTAATATGATCTTATATACTTTTATATAGTCATATTATTTCATATATGATCTTGTGTGACACTATGTCTTGCGAGATAAATTTATATAATAAATTTTGATGTGCGATTTTTTTAAGATATCGCCATACATAACTTTATGTTGTAACATCTGGTCCCATGCATCATTGCAAATTTCTAACAAAATGAAGTTTTAGACACGGTTTGTTCACCTTGAACATCGAGTTCGTAACTAAAATGTTTTTAAGGCTTGTTCACTGTTTGTTCAAGAGTCTATTCAAAATGATTTTAGTTAAGTCTGCTTAACAAAAAGTTGACCATCCCTGTTTTAGTAAATCACATAAGAAAAAAACAAAAAAAATTATGACAAACCACAAAAAATATCTTAATTTTTTACTAAAAATGGCTTTAATTATAAAAGCAAGTTGTGGAAATGGTTTTTAATAAAAGCGAGAGTTTTAAAATAACTTTTACTCTTTGGCATTTAATTTGTTGTTTACATTTTACAAAATCAATATGGCGTCAGTTAGGCAAGAGATGTTCAGCGTATGTTCAAAGTTTAAGAAAATGTGTTTTGAATAAGAAATCCTTAAACAGTATCTAGACAGTGCCTAGGATTTCATTTTGAATACGGCCATAAGTGTTTTATATAAAATTTTATATGCCTTTATTATTTTTTTAAGTTTTTGCAAGAACATATTTTTATCGCAAATATTTTCAAAGTGTTTTATATAAAATTTCATGACTTAATTTTTTTTATTTTTCTAAGTTTTTCCTAGCACCACTTTTTTATCGCGAATATTTTCTAAGTGTTTTATATAAAATTTTATATGACTCCATCTTTAAATTTTTTTCTAAGTTTTTTTTAAGGAACATTTTTTTTATCGCAAATATTTTCTAAGTGTTTTATATAAAATTTTATATGACTCCATTTATTAAAATTTTTCAAAGTTTTTCAAAGGACAAATTTTTTTGAAAATATTTTTTGAAATTTTTCCAAGTTTTTTCAAGAACAACTTATTTTTATTATTTTAATTTTTCAACTTTTTATTAAAAACCAAAAAAAATATCCGATTTATAAAATTGTATAAATTTTAATATAATTGGATATAATTTTATATCATTGGATTAGACCAAAACTCGTATCAAAGTCGATATAAAGTTATATAAACTGATATTATTATATAATATAAGATCAAATCTTATGAAACCATTTTTCGTATAAGATTATATCAAAATAGACACGAACCCATATTAAATTATATATTGTGTCATATCATTTTTTTTACTCGGGAAAAAAAAATTTGGTGAAAAAGAAATCAAAAACATAATTTTCTTGACAAATATATTCATACCCTCCACAATGTAAAAAAATTATTACAAAAACTTTATTTAAAAAAAAATTTTTGGTAAAAAAAAATTTTGGTAAAAAAAAAAATTGGTGAAAACGAAATCAAAAACATAGGCCCTTACCACAAGAAAACAAAAAGTATATTTTAAAAAAAAATTTTATTTTAAATTTCAAATTTTCAATACATTTTTTGAAAGTCGATTTTAAACCCAAAAACAATTTGTATGAAAATTAAATTAAAAACTCATTTTAAATTTATTTTATTTTTTTGTGGTAAGGCTGATAATTTTTCATTTTTTTTTTGGTTTAAAAGAAGTCGCTCATATAATTTTCCCAAAAAAAAAAAACAATTTTCTTGGTTAAAAAAAAAATCGTCATCTTTTATGGGGGAAAAAATTTTTGTGTAAAAAAATTTGGGCGAATAAAAATTTTTTTTTGCGAAAATTTTTTTTTTGGGAGATCTATCGGCGAACAATTTTTATCCTAAATTTTTTATTCCCAGTACCCTAGTGATAGAGGGTATATATGTATAAGTTTGTCATTCCGTTTGTAACACCTTGAAATATTGCTCTAGGATCCCATAAAGTACATATGGGGCATTCCATGTCAAATCGGACACTTTGAAAAAAATTTTTTTTTTTTAGATTTTCCCAATTTGTTTACAGTTTTTAGAACCCTTCGAAAACTTCTTCGTGGTAAATTTTCAGATTTTTTTGATGACCCGTTCAAAAGATATCGAATTTTTAAAAATTGGTAGTTTGTTCCTTTACTCAAACTTCTTTTACTCATAACTTCTTTAATAATGGTCCAAATTTCAATTTTTTTTTTTTCAAAATTTTTATTTTTTTCGTACTTTTTAAAAAAAAATCCCAAAAAATTCTTAAAGGCGCTCTAGTATGCGATTTTTAAGTTTTAAAATTTAAATCTCATTTTTGAAAATGTTTGTATTCTCTCTGATTTTTTTGAAATTTTTTTGTGTAAAACTTTTATCGATTCTACAAATTTTTTGCCCAGGAGGATCGTGGGATAACGATTATTACTATTTTTAAAATTTTTTGAAAAAATTTTATTGTAATTTTCCAATCTTAAAATCATTTCTACCCCCATTAATTTTTTCGTCTAAACATTTCTTTGGAACAAACTAATACCCTATCTCCAATTTCTAAGGGGGCTCCCACACAAAACGACATTTTTTAAAATTTGCTCCAACCGCTCTAGCTGCCCTAATAGTGCCCTTAGAGCAACAAAATGTATGACCGACCCACAATAGTTTTTTAGTTCAAACATTTTCTCTGAACGCTATCTCTAATTGTTAAGGCGGTCCCGATGCAAATGTTTGTTCCAAGGAAATGTTAAGACGTAAAAATTAATGGGGGTCGGTCTTATAAATGACCCCTCTATGACGCACTATTGGAGCAGTAGAAATGATTTTAAGATTGGAAAATTACAATAAAATTTTTTCAAAAAATTTTAAAAAATTATATCCACGATCCTCCTGGGCAAAAAAATTGTAGAATTGATAGAAGTTTTACACAAAAAAAATAAAAAAAATCGAAGAGTACACACATTTTCAAAAATGAGATTTAATTTTTAAAACTTAAAAATCGCATACTAGAGCGCTTTTAAGAATTTTTTGGGATTTTTTTTTTAAAAGTATGTAAAAAATTAAATTTTTTGAAAAAAAAAAAAAAAAAAAAAATTGAAATTTGGACCTTTATTGAAGAAGTGTTGAGTAAAAGAAGTTTGAGTAAAGGAACAAACTACCAATTTTTAAAAATTCGATATCTTTTGAACGGGTCACCAAAAAAATCTGAAAATTTACCACAAAGGAGTTTTCGAAGAGTACTAAAAACTGTAAACAAATTGGTAACATTTAAAAAAAATTTTCAAAGTGTCCGATTTGACATGGAATGCCCCATATGTATAAGTTGTCATTTCGTTTGTACCACCTTGAAATATTGGTCTAGGATCCCATAAAGTATATATATTCATGATCCTCGATCGATTTTATGACGATCTAGCGATATCCGTCTGTCTGTCTGTTGAAAACACGCTAACTTTTGAAAGACTTTACGGAGGCTCCTAAAGTTTGGCATATATGTTGGACATTTACCTGGTCAGGTTGGTATTGCAATCCAGCGAAATCGGTCCAGTGGTTCAAAAGTTATGAGCAAAAGACTGAATTTCGGCAAGGGGTTTTCGTGAATTTATGAGATAGAAAACGTGCTAACTTCCAAAAGACAATTCTGAGGATGCTAAAGTTTGGCGTGTATATTTGTCGTTACCCTGGCCTGGTTCGTTTTTATTTCAGCTAAATTGGTTTAGTAGTTCAAAAGTTATTAGCAAAACCGTGAATTTCAGATTAGTTTCACCTTAAATTCACGTGTTGAAAACCCGTTAAACATGTTTTCGGCCAAGTCGAATTTAATTTTTCTACTTGTTTAATAGAAATTTATTTCAAATACTTAACTTTGCATTATTAAATTTGCATAAATATTGAAAAAAACCAGGCAAAAAATGGTCCCAGTCAGCAAAAAAAAATCACACATGACATACTGCTGACTCTCCCTTTATAAAATTGCTGACATCTTCATACAATTTTTCAAATTGTCATCAATGACATGTCAGCAGTTGGTCAGCGGTTGTTTAAACGAATTGTTAGTGGCCACCGATACTGGTGGACTCTGCTGACCAACTGCTGACATGTCATTGATGACATTTTGAAAAATTGTATGAAGATGTCAGCGATTTCATAATGGGAGAGTCAGCAGTATGTCAGGTGTGATTTTATTTCGCCAACTGGGGTGCTATATTTGACAATGCCTACAAAGTCCACTTTTAGAAAAAACTAAAATTTTATTTGTGTTTTTTCACAGAAAAAAATTGAAACGAATTTCAATCAACAAAAACGTGGATCCAATAAATTTTTTGATTGAAATTCATCCAATTAAAAAAGTTGTTATACCAATCATCAAATTGAAAGTGATTGATTGAAAATTTTTTCAATCAAAAATTATTTCGATTTTGATCAAAAATTTGATCAATTTTTTTTTTATAGTCAATCAAAATAATGATTGATTTAACAAATGAATTGTAAGCTTTTAAAAAAAAACTCAAATTTTATTTGTGTTATTTCACAGAAAAAAATTGAAACGAATTTCAATCAACAAAAACGTGGATTCAATAAATTTTTTTGATTGAAATTCCTCCAATTAAAAAAATTGTTATACCAATCAATAAATTGTAGGTGATTGATTTTTTCAATACAATTTTTTTTTGATTTTGATCAAAATTTTGATAAATTTTTTTTTTATATTCAATCAAAATAGTGATTGATTTAACAAATGAACAAAAATATAAAACAAAATCATCCTTTTTGCTTTCTAATATGTTGCCAACAATAAAAAACAGTAAAACCCGATTATTTTGTATATTTTTGAAATAATCTATTCAAATTAATTAAAGCGAAAAAATCTGGTATGTTGAAAATTTGTAATTCGACAGTTAAAGAAAATTACAAAAATTTTAATGAACACATTGATTGACTCATTTAAATTTTGTTGATCAATAGATTTAATTGAAAATTTTTAGCCAATAATTTTTTGTGAGTTAATAGTGCCCTACTCGGCAATTGAATTTATATCGACACATCATCACTTTTTTTTTTTTGCTGAAAATTTGGTGTGAAATCCCTCATATATATATTCTACTACGTTGCAGTTCAACGCATACCGGCTGCTTGAATATTCATGTTTTTTGTTGTTGTTATTTATGGTTAATTAAGTTCTGAGTGTGTTTTGCCATTTACGAAAAATTTTCAAATTGAAAATCTAATAAAAACCGCCAAATATGTAGAAAATTAATTTAATTTATTGTACCAGTTACAAATAAAGAGTTTAAATTTTTTTTTATTAGCAAAAACAAAGAGAAAAATTTCAAAAAGTTGAAATTGTTAAAGAGCACAAAATAACTTTTTTTTGAATTTGGTTTATTTAGAAAACAATAGAGGGCAGTAATAACAGTATTTGTGTTTGAAAAAGCAGTTACAATTTGAAATTAAAGCTTTTTGTTTTTAAATGGGAGTTTCTTTATGATAATGTGACATTTTTTTAATAAAAAAATTGACAGATTCTATTTTTTTTTTTAAGAAATTTATTAAACAGTCACAGATTTTGAGACATTTTTCGGTGTAAAAAAAAAATCCCCCGAGTAAAAAAGTTTTTATATAATTATATAAGGAGGTAAAATTTTCCAAAAAGTTGGATAAAATTATATAAAATTATATATAATTTGATAAAATTATAAATAATTATATCCAGGATTTGGTGGAAAATGTTTCCTCTATATATAATTTTATATAATTTTTATAAAAAAATATATATAGTTATATCAAAAACTTTTTTACTCCCCCAAATTGTGAGATAATTTTCCGTATAGAAAAAGCCTCAGATTCTGTAACATTTTTCCGCGTTCTTTTTCTAGATTTTCAGGCACTTTTTTAGAAAATGTCACAGATGCTTAGATATTTCTCCTTATAGAAAAAGTCAGGAAAAGTGTGTCTTTCGATCCGAAATCACCTATCCTGAGACTGATGAAAACGGAACATATCATTTAAATACCTCCCGAGTAAAAAAGTTTATATATAATTATATATAATTTGATAAAATTATATTATATAATTATATATATTTGATAAAATTATATAAAATTACATATTATTTGATAAAATTATATATAATTATATCCGATTTTTTTTATATAAAATTTTATAAAATTATAACTAATTATATATAATTTGATAAAATTTTATAAAATTAGATAAAATTAGATAAAATTATATAAGATTTGATAAAATTTTATATAAAAAAAAAATTCGGATATAATTTCATATAATTTTATCAAATTTTTTGAAAACAAAAACTTCTTTATATAATTTTATATAATTAAATATAATTTTATCAAATTTTATATAATTATATAAAATTATATAAAAAACTTTTTTACTCGGGCTATCACATGACAGATAACAACGTCCGACAGAAATTAAAAAAAAGTTGTTAAACACGATCTGGATAATACACGTTTGAAACATGAGACTAAATGTAGTAAAACTGCATTTACAGTTTTTCTTTTCGTGATCCAGTTTCCTTTTAAAAGGAATTCAAAGTTTTAGAGGATTAAATTTTACAAATTTTTTTTTAATATTTGTACTTGTCCTAGGATGCCACTAGGGATATCAAATGAAAGAGGAGGATCTCTCCTAATTTTCCTATTTTATTATTTTTACATATCAGGAAAAAGCAGGTAAGTTACGTCCTTTCAAAAATTGATCCTTCAATACCATTCAAAATTTTCAACAAAATATTTTGATAAAGTTTTTAAATCACCTTATCCTGATATGGCAAAATAAAAAAATAAAAAATTAGGGGAGATCCTCCTCTTTCATTTGCCATCACCAGTGTCATCCTAGGACAAGTACAAATATTTAAAAAATATTTTACAAAATGTATTCCTTAAAACTTTGAAGTCCTTTGAAAAGGAAACAGGATCACGTAATGAAAAACTATAAATGCAGTTTTACTTCATTTGATCTCTACTTTCAGCCGTATATCATGCGGTTCATGTTTAATATTGGCTGTCGGATGGTGTAATAATTAGACTTATCACTAAACTGTCTCAAAAAATTTTTTTCCCGTGACCGGAGACAATAAGACAAACCAGTGTTGTCAGGTTTTTCGGGGTTTTCCCCCCAGAAAAACCCCTAAATCGACTTTGACTCATCATAACTTTTTACATAATGATCGAATTTTTCCAAAATTGGGATTTTTGGGTTCTCCAACATTTTCTTAATAAGAGTATTGCTCCAGATTGTATTATTTTTTAGAATTAATGTTTCTGTAGCCAAAAATCCATAAAAAGTCTGAAGGAAATTTTGTGCATTTTTTTTTACGAATGTCAATATATTAAACGCTTAATAAAGTTAATCTATTACACGTTTTACAATGTTAAATGGATCAGTCTAATAGAAAACAGGCTCAGGAAGCTAAATTGTCCATAATCTAAACTATCCACCGATTATTTTAAAAGTTATGATGAGTCAAAGTCGATTTAGGGGGTTTTCTGGGGGGAAAACCCCTAAAAACCTGATAACACTGAGACAAACCCAAATTTTCCAATTTTTACCAAGTCTTGAACTAAGTTCACAAATTTTCGAAGTCCCAGACACATTTTTTTGCTTTTTTTGTAAAATATTTCATCAAAAATGATTTTAGACAAAAAACTTTTTATAAGGTTTAAAAAATCTTACAAGTACCGACATTTTTTTGAAAAAGACATTGCTGGTATTCCCATACCGGTTTTAAACACTTCCCGTTATCATCAGTAGGATTTCGATTTATTTTGTTACTGGTAAAATGCATTGCCACCTTTTTATTATAGTATTTCGAAAAAGTCTTAAATTCTGAGACATTTTGTCTATGGAAAAGTTCCCAGAGACTGAAATATTTTTCTTTAAGAAAGATTTTCAGATTCTGAGATATTTTTCCCAATGAAATATTTTCAGATTCTGACATTTTGCCTAAAAAGAAATTCTCAACTTCTGAGACAAAGTTTTTTTTTTTAAATCGCGGAATCTTGAGCGGATTTTGCAATGTTCTTTTTAAAATTCCTTATTTTTTTCATTTTAAATAATATTTTCATAATTCTTCTATTTCCAGGTAATTCTTCAATGCAAATATTGAACAACTTGTCGATTTCTTAATAATTTAAGAACTTAAAGTACGTAAGTACATAAATGCATTAGATCCGCATTGATTACAATATTTTACAGAGAATTTGGTTCACAAGATTTTGAATTTATCCGAAAAGTCCAAAATATCAAAAGTAGAACAGTTTTTGAAATACTGCTAAAAAAAACCTTATAAAAATACAAGAAAAGTTTGTAACTTTTTTTGTTGCTACCTCCTATTTGACAAGAATTCCTTGTTATTTTACAAGCTTTCTACCAATAATTTTGTAATTTTACAAGCTTTTTACCAAAAAAATTTTAAATTTACAATTTTTTTGACGCGATAAAACTTACAAGGAGGTTTCGTGATTTTAATAGATTTGCTACCTCCTATTTTACGAGAATTCCTAGTAAAAATTACGAACTTTTTTTGTAACTTTACAAGATTTTTACCAATAAAATTGTAAATTTACAACTTTTTTGGCGAAATAAAACTAACAAGGAATTCTCGTAAATTTACTAGATTTTTTATGTAAAAAATCTTGGAAATTTGTAAAATTACAAGAAAAACTGTAAAATTACAAAAAAATGTAAATTTCGATCGAACATAATGTGTTAAAAAACAAGGAAAACTGTCCAATTTTGGTAAAATGGTATTACTAGACTTTTTCTAGTAATTTGACAGGTTTTTTTTTAGTACACTTAAGACTGACATAATTTGAACAAACTCAGAACCTTTTGACCTATGGCGCCCTTCGATCAAAGTTTAGAGTATTTGGTAAATACTTAAAACCAAAAACTTTAATCGAAGGTCGCCCAGGGTTATAATGATCGGATTTGGCTCAAATTAATTTAAGTGAAAGTTTGTCTCAAGCTATATAAAAGGGCCAAGGCTAAAAAATTTGGCGTTTTTTTTTTTTTTTTTTAATTCTTAAATGTAGAAAAAAAATGCTATTTTATGCAAATTTCAAATAGCAATATCCCGAAAACCGTTCGACCGTTTTTATTTGTTTATATTCGTTTTCAACGCATCCAAATCAATTTAAATGATGTGTCGCAAGACATATTTTTTTAATTTTTTTTTTTCTTTTAATTTTTAAAAATCCAAAACTTTGATAAAAATAATGAACTTTTCATTAAATTTTGGAACTTTTTCATAGTATTTATGAAAAAAAAAAATGTTAAATATTCTTTAATTTCACATATTATGATTTATCCATAAATACTATGAAAAAGTTTATAAGTATTATGATAAAGTTAATAAATTTTATGAATTTGTTTATAAATACTATGAAAGTCGTTCATTGGAATTTTTTTTTTTGTGTGTACCCTCAAACATGTTAAAAACCAATACAGGGATATTTTTTTTAGAGGCGTCTTCGGCGGGGGCTGGGGGGGACACCTGCCCCTTTCGAAAACTGTTGACTTATTCATTTGTCACTCTATCCAAACTTTCATATCTTGAAAATATATATTTTTTTTTTTGTCGCGTAGACGCCTACAATGCGTGTTACTCTTAACAAACATGATATTGACGCTCATATTTTCTCCGTACTACTACTGTTTTTTTATACCCTCCACTTAGTGATAGAGGGTATATATAAGTTTGTCATTCCGTTTGTAACTCATCGAAATATCGATCTGGGACCCCATAAAGTATATATATTCATGATGCCCGATCGATTTTAAGACATTCTAGCGATGTCCGTCTGTCCGTCTGTCTGTGGAAAATGCTGTCACGAACAAAATATTGCACAGAGATGACTGAAACTTACCATATTTATTGGAAGTTCTCGCGAGAAGTTTGGTATTGCATTTGAGCGATATCGGTTCAGCGGTTCAAAAGTTATGAACGAAAATGTAAGCACACCTCAAAAATTTCAGTACATTCAACATAACCTAAAAATACAAAATGCTTTAATTCGGCTTCTGGTTGACATTTGTGAACATAATTAAACACCAAATGGTATTTAAACAAGTACGAATATATTTTTTGACAAAAAAAAAAATTGCGGATTTTTTTTTACCAAAATTTTTTTTCGCGGAAATTTTTTTTTCAAAAAAAAAATTTTTTTCAAAAGTAATTTCCTTTTTAATAAAAAGTTTTTTGCAATAATCTTTTTGAAATTGTGGAGGGTATCACTACATTCGGCAATGCCGAATTTAACTTTTTAACTTGTTTTTTTTTTTTTTTAATCTGTTTGCCCTCCCTTATATCAATTTCTTACTTATTTTCTTTAAAACCCTTAAATTTATGTTTTTTTTGGAGAATTACATTGCCAAAAAATTGCCCTTAAAAGTCAAAGTATGTTAATATTACATCATGTAGCTTTTTTTATCGTTTTTTTTGTTTTATTTTTTATTACAAAACAAAAGTATTGTGCCGGTATTTTATACAATAACAAATTTTTACAACAAATAACAAAAAAAATATAAAAGAGCTTTTATGAATGAAAAGTTTCATTTGTTTACAAACAAAACCAAAACAAAACAGAATAAAAAAATATATGAGTAAAGTTTAGTAATAAATTTATAAAGAGAAATTTGCAAAGGAGAGAATACGAAAAACAAGAGAAAAGGGAAGAGAATTTAAAAAAAATATTGAAGAGTAGAAAAAATAAACTCTTTTAAAAATAAGAAAAAAATACTTTAAACATTTTGCACAATTCGGATCTTCAGGAGTTGTTCTTTAGAACTTTTATCAAAAAAGAAGAAAAAATCTGGAAAGATCTATAAAAAAAATTCATATATAGTATAAAGTTCCATATATAGTATGAGCTTATATCTCTATATGGAACTAATAAATCGTGGAACGAAAGTTTTAGTTTTTCGGAAAAATGGACGATATATGCGTTGTCCTCAAATATCAGGAAAAAAGGTGCGAAAAATGTTCTCTCAAAACTTTATCAAAATATTTTTCTTACAATTTTAAATGTCGGACAGCCAATATTAAACATGAACTGGATGATATACGTCTGAAAGTAGAGATCAAATGGAGTAAAACTGCATTTACTGTTTTCCATTTCGTGATCCTGTGTCCTTTTAAAAGCACTTCAAAGTTTTAAAGATTACATTTTGTAAAATATTTTTGTAATATTTGTACTTGCCCTAGGATGACACTGGTGATGGAAAATTTTGACAAGTACAAATATTAAAAAAATACTTTATAAAATTTAACCCTATAAAACTTTGAAGTCCTTTTGAAAGGAAACATGATCACGAAAAGAGAAACTGCAAACGCAGTTTTACTTCAATTATTATCTAGTTTCAAACGTACTTATATTATTCAGCTCGTGTTTAACGACATTTTTTTTTCTTTTTGTCGGATGGTGTAATTAATCATTGATCTAATCTAAGACATTCTAGCGATGCCCGTCTTCCTGTCGAAATGGCGATCCTGACCAGAATATTAAACAGATTTGACTGAAACTTAATATATTTACTTGCTATTGTCCCGCACACCCTTCTTAAAGCAAGTTTAGGTTGTGTTAAAATGGTGGCAAAATCGGGTAATGGCATTTTACTTCTCTTTATTTTAAACTTTAAAAATCGTTAACACGAAAATCCTAGCTGATCCTGTTTTCGAGTTATTGCTAAGTAGTTACTAGAGTTGTCAATTATTCGACTTTCAACTTTGTTCGAATAATTCAAATAATTGTTTTTCCTCGTTCGATCAAACGATTAAAGATCAAAATTTGTTCGATTAATCGAAGAGAATAACGAATAAAAAAAATATTTTAAAAAATATTTTTATTAACAAAAAAATAAACAATTCATATAAAAAAGCTTAAAATAAGAAAGTTAAAATTTTTATTAACGAAAAAATGCATACAAAACTTAAAAATAAAATAGTTAAAATTTAAAAAAACTTAAAAATTGAATAACTGAGATCACTTTTAATTAATGGATGTCGATTTTAATACTTGTTGGGAAATAATTCAAATACAAATTATTATTTGAAATATTCAGACAAAATATATCATAAATGATTTTAATTTTTGTCAAATAAGACAATTTAAGTTGTTCTTAAGAAATAATCTTTTAAAAATAAAAGTTGACTTAATTTTTTTGCTTTCAAACAATTTTTGGTTTTAGTTTTTATTAAATTAGATTTTGAAAACACTCTTTCGCTAATTGTTGAAGTAGGTGATATAGTAAGAAGAGCATAAATAAGTTTATCTATTTTTTCTGTTCTTTTTTCAGATTTTTCCAAATATACCATATCGTCTGATATATCGCTAAAGTCCTTTTTATTTTCTGAATTTTTATTACTTTGAATTGAATTATTTAACTCGCATAAAAGATTATTATTTTCATTACTAATAACTTCCTCTATTTCAATACTTTTATCTGAATTATTGTGATTACTTTCAACATAAAATAATCTGGAGTATAATTTATTTTTTGCATATTCTTTTGTTTCGCTTTTTGGAGAATATTTTAAGAAACTTTCATTGCTCGGAAAATTTTCTGAATTTAGAAAAATTATTAACGTATTTAACACTTTTATACGTCTCTCATTAATTCTTATTTTAATACGTTTTAGTAAGTCTGATGCAAAAGAATTATTATTTTTTTCTAAATTATTTATTAAAAACTTCATAACTCCCCCTAATTCTATAATGGATGTGCTATCCAGGGCTATGGCTACAATATATTTTAACTTTCCTACATTTTGTATAAAATCTTTCAAAATTAATGAGAATAAATCAAATACTAAGCATTTATTTAATTTTTTAATTAAAAAAAATTGTTCGATTAATCGACATTAATTAATCGATTTATTCGTTATTCGAAAATCGTCTTTTTTGAATTATTCGAACAAGAGTTGGGTTTTGTTTGATCGATTAATCGAATTATTCTTAATCGACTGACAACTCTAGTAGTTACACTGTTTGACAAAAAAAAAACTCCCAGTGAAATATACAATTAATTCTTATAGATTTTGTTGTTCTGAATCTAATTCTGTCATTCAACTTTTTCTAGCACGTACCGTTTTTGAGATATTGTTAAAAGTCAAAAATATCCAAATAACTTTGGTTTTTTACGGGTTCCATTCTTATGTTGCTTTTCACAAATAGGACTTAATTTCATATAAATTGGACCTCCCTCCTTTCTTAAACTGCAATTTAAATTTTTCTAGCATGTTCTGTTTTCGAGATATTCGCATTAGAGATTTTTGCGTGAAAAAATTTTTAAAAGTGAATGTCTTGTAAACAGAACATGCTAGAAAAATTTGGATTACTTAGGAATCAAGAGGTCCATTTTATATGAAATCAAGTCCAATTTAAAAAGAATATGTAACAGTGAATCACAATTGCGAAATTATTAATTTTTTGACTTTTAAACAGCATATAACTCAAAAACTGTACGTTCAAGAAAAAATTGGAATGCAGATTTGGATTCAGGAGAGCAAAATCTATCAGAATCAGTTGGATATTTTACTGGGATGATTTTGTTGTTGAACAGTGTAATTGCACAGTTCAACAACCAAAATCGGAATTGGATGAAACCAAAAGCAAATGAAAACTCACATATTCCATAACAAACCCCTTCAAGCATTTTTTTAAATCAGAGCTAGATTTTTTTACACGCATTTTAAGTTGGTGAACTTTTATTATAATTACACTGTGCAACAAATTTGTGATTTTCCAGTGCATCTTGAACGGGACCAAAAACAAATGAAAGTATACCAATAGAAGAACAAAACCCCCGAAGTGTTTTGAAAACTTAGCTCGAGTTGTTTTTTAATGGCCCACTGAAGTTTTTCATTTTTTTTTTCAAAGGCGTTTTGAATAAGTAAAAAGTACTAAATCTGTTTTCCGTTTTCTTTGCGTTTTGGAATAAAAAATTTATTAAAAATGTTTTAGGAAAAATTTTGGAAAAGTCCCGAAAAAAGTGGTGTATTGAACCGAGAAGGGTTGTGTTCCAAAGGGATAGGCGCAGTGACATTTCATATCCGAAGTTTAAGACACCTCACGAAATAAACAGGTGTTTTTATATAAAAGGTGTCAAGTTTGTAATATGTGGGTCATTATGTATAAGTGACATATCATGAGAACTATCAAGGACCGGCCACTAATCCTGCAGGGAAATAAAAAATATTCCAATTGTTATGAAAATTAATAAATTTTAATACAAAATTTATATTTTGAACGGATTTAAATAGAAAAACATTGGCAAAGCGCTTAGAAAGCACTTTTTCTAATTCATACTACCTTCTACACAAAAAATTAAGTGCTTCGCCGAGCCTTTTTCTTTGGAACGGTTGGCAGTTTCTGCCTGGGTCGCCACAAATTTGACCATTTTTCCAATATTTGACCACGCCTCCTAAGCCCATTTTTTGAAAAATTGAAAAACCAAAAACGCAATTTTTTAAGTTCCATATAGGGCTATCCATACAACCTATTCAGAAGTTTACGGTGCACATGTTTTTTTTTCGCTGGACATTTAGTGTTGAATGCCTCATATATGAACAGAGTTAACAGAAAATTAAAAAAAAAAGTTTTTTGAAAATTTTGAAAAAATGCAAATTTTCCCACCCCGACGATTTTGAAAAAAATCTAAATTTACTCCAGCATATTGAATATGTATTAATATTTTTCTTTGAATATAGCGATTTGTTATTTAAATTTCTTATGCTACTTGTAGTATAGGGTTTTTAGATTTGCTAAATAGTCTTGACAATGGAATCTGACAAACTCCGAAACAAGTGTTGGTTAAATCTTCAAAAAATTACCATTATAAATAAATTTAAAACAGAAAAATAATTTTCTTGAAAATTATTCCATGAGAATATCAAAATTTTGAATAGTAAAGGAAAAATGTCCTCGAGCTAGAATAAAGTTACTCAAAAAGTTTTTGATAAATTTTATATTTGATTGTTTTATTTTCAAAACAGTTTTTCAATTTTCTATTACTGCTTGAAAGCTTATTATTTGTTTTGATTTAAATTGAGAGTAAGCTTTTACTTTCTCTTTTTTTTCTTCTCCATATAAAATGAGAAAGTTTCCTTTTTGCCTGCATCCTGTTTATATATTTTGGCATAAACAACCTAACCATCAAAATGTAGTGTCCTTTTCATTGAACTCTAAGAACGGAATGTTGTTGTTTTTAAAAAGATGAGTATTTGGCAAATTTGCAGTTAGTTCGTTACGAACCGTATGACTAAACGGTGGTTAGAGCAATAACTAGGAAACATATTAAGGAATATTTAATAATAGTTAAGGAATTTAAAAAATAAAACAAAAAAATATTTAAAAAAAGTGAAAAAAATTAAAAAAAAATTTGAAACAAAAAAAAAATTTTGAAAATAAAAATTAAAAAAAAAAAAAAAATTGAATAAAAAAAATTTTGTAAAAAAAGTTGAATAAAAAAATTGTGTTAAGAAAAATTTTAAAATAAAAACCAAAAAATTATTTGTATAAAAATTGTAAATATTTTTTTTTTGTTTAAAAAGTGTACATAAAAACTTAAACATAATTACAAAAAAAAAAAAAAAAGTTTTTAAAAAATAATAAAATCTTTAAAATTTTATTTAAAAACAACACGTGCTTATGTCAACACATATAAAAACCAGTAAAAAATAAATAAAAAATCAATGTTTTGAAAAAAAAAAAAAAAATAAATATCATCACCACCACAATCATCATCATCAAAATCTGCAAATCCTACAATAACAACAAAAAAAATTTGTATTTTGTTGTTTTGCTTTTTATTCATTTGTTTGTTGGCCAAAATATAAAAAAAAGGATTAACAAGTTTGTAAATTTTATTTCGTTGGAAATATAGAAAAAGCAAGTCTATTATACAGCACCACCAGCTTTACAACAACATATAAAGTAAGATTAGTTTTTGAATGAAATCCTAGAATTAAGTTTTTTTATAACTTTTTTTTATTTTTTTTAAAACAAATATGAAGGATTATTTTTGTATAGTAAGGAATTAAATTGAAATTGAATCCTTGGAAGGGAGTTTTTTTACAATTAATAAATTTTTATTCGATTTGAATATAAAATTTTAACATGTTTTCCTTTTATACCCTCCAGTGGAGGGCCTCCCCTCTATGGTAGACCTATATAATTGAAACTTTACATATTTACTTGTTGTTGCCCCAAGCAGTTTGGTATTGCATTTGAGCGATATCGGTTTAGCGGTTCGAAAGTTATGGACGATAATGTAAGGACGTCTCGAATTTTTTTTTAATTCACCATAACCTAAAATTGCAAAATGCTTTAATTCCGCTGCTGGTTCACATTTGTAAATAGAATTGGACACCGAATGGTTTTAAAACAAGTACTAACATATTTTTTTTACAAAAAAAAAAAAAATTTCGCAAAAAAATTTTTTTTCGCCGAAAATTTTTTTTTTACGAATAACTTTTCTACGTTGTGGAGGGCCTCAATTCATTCTGTAATGCCGAATTTAACTTTTTTTACTTGTTTAAACTCAAAATAATTTGTCCACTCAAAATAATAATTCGGTTAAATTACAGAAAAAGTCTGCTAATTTAACAGAATTCGCCAAAAAAACAAATAAAAAATTTCACCAAAAATTTTTTTTTTTGTGGATTTTATTTTTTTGCGGATAACTTTTCTACGTTGTGGAGGGCCTCAATACATTCTGCAATGCCAAATTTTACATTTTTACTTGTTTAAACTCAAATTAATTTGTCCACTTAAAGTAATAACTCTGTTAAATTACAGAAAAACTCTGTTAATTTAACAGAATTCATCAACAAAAAATTTTTTTTCACCGAAAATTTTTTTTTTGAGGATTTAATTTTTTTTGCGAATAAACTTTTCTACGTTGTGCAGGACCTCAATACATTCTGCAATGCCGAATTTAAGTTTTTTTACTTGTTTAAACTCAAATTAATTTGTCCACTCAAAATAATAACTCGGTTAAATTACAGAAAAAACTCTGCTAATTTAACAGAGTACACCCAGTGTTGCCATATATCAAGATTTCCCTTTTTTTGCAAGTTTTTTGAGGTGCTAAAAAGATTTCAAAATTTTTTCTAAAAAAATAAGTTTTTTGGAAAATAATAAAGTTTTTTTCAAGTTTTTCTTAATTAGTTAAAAAATACAAAAAGCATCATTTTTTTTTTGTAAATACCCGAAATATTGGTCGTAGACCAAGCTTTTAGTATACCGACCGATTCAGTCTATGTAAACGGTTACAATTAAATACGTCTTTATCCTATGAAAATATGAAATATTCGATTACAATTTTGTTTTTAGCTTGGTAACCTTATTAAATCCATTTAAAATCAGACCATTCTTTGACTTGGTCGCCATATGAAAATTCCACACGATATTCACTTAAATCTGTAAGTTGCCAACATAGAATAATTTTTCTCTTAAATTGTTGCACCAAAAACAGATTTTACCACATATAGATCCAATCCGTCATATATTGTCGAGCATGCACCGGTGTTTGATATTTGCTTACTGTGTACAATTTTCTGAGCCTTCATAAGTTATGACTCTTTCAAGGCTCCAAAAAATTAATAGAACGCTCGACTTTTGGATTCCTGAAAGATTCATGTTTGAATCTTAATTCTGGATATGTAAAAAATTCAAAATATGTTTTTTTGAACATTCATAAAAGAGTCAGGAAAGAATACTAACGTATATTTTTCAGAATCTTTTATGAGTCATATAAGGCCCCTGTAGGTTAGTTGGTAGCATGCTAGCCTATGAAACAGGGGGTCGTGGGTTCGATTCCCACTAAACCCTTGGTCGATTACGATACAACGAGACGACGGTCATTGTAACCAGTTCTCGGTTAGGTTTAATTAATTATTAAAAATGATTTGCAATTAAATTGCGAAAACTAAATAAAAACTGATCGTTGGATTAAAATTATTATTATGATATAAGAGCGCTAAGAAAAAGGGATTATGTTTTCTGAACGTCTAAGAACTCTTTTATGAGTCCTTTCGAGCTTCAAATGAACGCTTGGTTGTTTTTTTTTTATTATTTTTTTACACTTGATATAAAAAATGAATTGAAAATACATAATGAAAATACATAATGTATTAATTTTTAATTTTTTCAATACTTTTGTAAAAAAAGATTTTTTCACAAAAAAAAAGATTTTTTTTCAGAAATAAAAAGTTTTTTCAAAAAAATATATGGCAACACTGAGTACACCATACATTTCCAGCTAGCAACATTACTTGGAAATTTTACTAATAAACTTTGTAAAATGATTTGAACAAACAAAACTGTAAAATTGCAGAGTTTCTAGTAAATTATCGGTTAAATGTGACCACCATTTTACAGAGAAAAATTGTGTAAATTAACATATATTTGTAAAATGTATATTAATCAACCAAAATTTTGCAGAAAAACTGTAAATTTACAAAGTTTAGTAAAATGCATGTTATTTTACAAATATTTTAAAAGTTTTTTTAAGAGAATTTTTTTGTTTTAGTTAGAAAAAAAAAATTAGGGAGAAAATTTCGAAAAAATTATTCTCAAAATAGTATTTTTACCAGGGATGGAAAAGTTAGTACTTTAGTACTTTTTTCAGTACTTTTTCACTCTCAAAGATACTGTAGTACCCCCACGACTGATTTAGTATCTTTTCTGTACCAGACAATTTCATACATTTTTCAACCAAAATTTCAAAAATTTTCACAAAAAAATCCGAAAATCGACCGATTTTCTTTGGAAAATGTTTCAAAAGCTTCAAATAAATGAAATTTTTGATTTTAGCTAACCTTTATTGAAGTTTTCTCTAAAAAAATAAATAAATGAATAAGGATGTCCTCAATTTAGGAACTTTTGTATTGAATTATGCCTAGTTTCTTCTTATTCGTCGTACAGAAACTGGACGTTAATTTTTTTAGTACCATCGAGGGCGAAAAAGTACTTTTTTGGTTGAACTACAGTACTATTTCAAAATTCCGATTTTCCATCCCTGATTTTTACAGAAATGTGAAATAAAGATTACATAGTAATAAGAAAAATTACAGATAATATAGTTTTTTACAAAGTATTTTGTATAAATCTGTATTTTTACAGAACTCTGTTTATTATATGTAAAATAAAGATTACAAAGCTAAAAGTAAAATAACAGATAAAACTTTGCTTTTTTGTATTTTTTGTATTTTGACAGAAAACTCTGTCAAATTGAGATTTACAGAGTTATTATTTTGTGTGTCGATATGGAAAACAGACTTTTTGTAGAAATAATTTTAGATTTTGAGAAATTTTTTCTATAGAAAAATTTTAAGAACTAAATCATTTTTCTTGTTTTTTTTTCGTAAAAAAATATTTTAAGATTTTTTAACAGAAAAATTCTCATATTCTGAGACATGGTGTAAACCAAACTCTGAAAGAAACCAACTTGGACCCAGAAGAAAATTAAACTACTTCTGCCCCTTTTGTGGGCGTGGCTATAAAAAACAATAAAACTGTATTACTTTAGTGTAAAAAAATCTTTTTTTACATTTTGAAGGGTATAAAAGATTCGGCACAGACGCATTTATTACGCTCACTTCTTTTTTGTACTTTTATTAAACAAATGAAAAATTGTTTTTTGTCAGAAGAAGTTGAGACTTGGTGAAAAAGTAATTTTGGTGAAAAATATTGTCAATTTTTTTTTTTTATGAAAAGAATTTTTTAAATCTTTTTTTTTTTTGATGAAAAAAAATTTTTGAGAAAAAATTCTTAATAAAAAAAAATTTTGATGAAAAAAAATTTGTAATAAAAAAAATTTTAATGAAAAAAATTTTTGATAAAAAAAATTTTGATGAACAAAAATTGATTAAATATATGGTTTGAATTGAGAAAGGTGTGAAAGAAGAATTTATTTTTCTAAAAATTTAAGACATCCTGGTTCGTTTTTTACTAGTTTCATATAATCCAGTTATTATAATCATCAGAAAAACTTTTAATATCAAATTTAGTAGTCAATTTTATTCTATATGTGAAAATTATTAACAGATCGCAGCCGCCAAGGATTGAACCCATGAATCTGTAATGTTTTTGCTATTAACTGCCTCTTACACTCAAAAAAAAACGTGGGATTCAATACTAAAAATTTAACTAATTTTAGTCCAAAAGGACCTAGTGCAGAAATTGGTAACCAATACTAAAATTTTTAACTAATATTAGTAAAAACCAGTAAAAAATACTAATTTTAGTACTTTGAAGATACTAAAATTAGTAACTAATTAGTAGATTTGGGTACAATATCACTTACTAAACCTTTTACTGTAGAATTGTTTTGAGTGTAGGTACGATCACTCTAGACCGATACGCTAAGTTGGCTGTTAAGCAAGTATCAACTAAATCATGGTTTTTCAATTCTTGTGTGGTTGTTGCTGTTGTTTTTTCGTACAGAAGAATGTGAAATTGCATTATGGTGAATAAATTCAATTTTTTAGTAATCATCATTCGTCCTCCTCTCCTTCATCAACTCTGATCTAAGTACTTATTTTGCAACCTTGCCAGAACATGGTCTATATTTAGTAGACACAAATGTTAGGTGTTGCCACTTTCCAAAGATACTATTATTGCCACTTAGGCCGACTTAAAGTCGTTATTTTCAAATTTTTGTTTTTCTGTAAAGACAGTTGAGCTCAGGCTCTTATTATAATTATGTATTATAATTTTTTTAATCATGTTATATATGGTTTGAATTGAGAAAGGTGCGAAAGAAAAATTTATTTTTCTAAAAATTTAAGACATCCTGGTTCGTTTTTTACTAGTTTCATATAATCCAGTTATTATAATCATCAGAAAAACTTTTAATGTCCAATTTATTCAGTTAATAGTCAGTTATATTCTATATGTGAAAATTATTAACAGAATTAAAATTTAAAATTTTTTTTAAAATTTTTTTTTTTTTAAATGTCTTGGATTTGATTTTGCTTATTAACAAAATTTACAATTCTTTTGGTTTGGACTGCATTTTACTTTCCATAGACAGACGGATACCATTTTGCTCATTTACCAAAACATTTTAATGAAAATTAAACAAACCTCCCTTGTCTTAGAACGAGAGAATTTGTCTTCTTTAAAAAACAAAAACTGCATTTAACATTTGCCGACGGCAAATATGCAAACATCTACCAACTTGTTTTCATTAGGTTTGATGTGATACTGGTTTAATTTCAAAATCATATTTGTTTCTCACTAACAAGTAAAGTATTCCAACCCTTATGAACCGATTCGCCTGAAACTTAAAATATATATAAAAGAGACAATTCTAAGGTTGGGGTGTCTCGGCTTAACGGGCATATCGGAAATTTAAGGGTTCAAAAAATTGGGGAAAACCCGTTTTTTGGATTTTTCAGCCATTTCATTCTAAGAAACTATATGATGTTTCTGTATGAGAAGAAAGGTTTTTTAATGCCTATTCAACGGTGGCATAACATTGTGAAAATTCGGCTTCGTTAAAAAAATTTTTTCATGAAAATGTGTAAATTTTGGGGCGGTATTTATTCGAAAACATAGACCTACGATATTCATAAGTACACGAAATAATCACTATTAAATTTAAGTAGACACGTATTTTTGCTTTAGACGATATTCCTGTTAGTTTGGAAGTTATCGAAATTTTCCCGAAGATCCATATTGTTTCAAAAGGAAACAACGAAATTTGTAAACACTGATAAGGCCGATAAGCCGAAACACCACCACCTTTAAATCGTTTCCTTTATATATATTTCAATTTTCCTGTTAGAAATTTTTAAATTCTTGTCGAATAGTAAAATATTTCAAAATAGGAAAATATAAAACTTTTTTTAAGAATCAAAAAATATTATTTCAGAAACAAATTTCTATAAAAAATTTCTCAAAATATAATTTCTATAAGAAAGTAATATTTTTTACAAGAAATAGTGAATCGGTTTTGGATTAATTAAATGTTTTTGAAATGAGTTTTTGAAAAAATGTTGATGAAAATTAAAAAAAGTGCAATTTGAAAATATGTAAAAATATGCATTTATACCAAAATATGCAAAAATATGCAACTACAAATCGATGCCATTTTATTGCAAATTTACTGATTCGGATAGATATATAATTCATGTTATGTTTAGAATTCCGAGTAAAAACATGCATTTTCATGAAAGTACTTGCCCTATTGATCTGTGATCGTTTAGCAGACATTCTAGCGATGTCCGTCTGTCTATTGAAATGGCGATCACGGCCAAAATATTTAACAGAAACTTAATATATTTACATTTTGTTGTCCGAGCAGTTTGCATTTGAGCGATATCGGTTCAGCGGTTCAAAAGTTATTAACGAAAATTTAAGGACACCTCGAAAATTTTGGTACATTCCACATAAAAAAATGCTTTAACTAGGCTGCTGGTTGACAAATGTGCACAAAATTGAATACACACAAAAAATTATTGGATAAAAATATTAAATTAAATCTATTGGTCAACTAAATTGACTATAAATTGATCAAATTTGTGATCAAAATCGCGAAAATGTTCGATTGAAAAATATTCAATAATCACCTACAATTTGAAGATTTGTATAATAATTTTCTTGATTGAAGAAATTTGAATCAAAAAATTGATTGAATCTGCGTTTTTGTTGATTGAAATTTGTTTCAAATTCTTTCTGTTCACCGAATGTATTTTAAAAAATTTTTAATTTTCAAATTCTGATTAATTTTTATTAAAAAATAACAATTGTTTTATTCGACCTTTAAAATATTATATTTTGAGGATGTTTATTATGGCTCGGGGTCATTATTTTCTTTACTAATTAAAACCATGATATTCTCATAGCATAATTTTCAAGAAAATTATTTTTTTGTCTAATGACAAATCGTTTGTGCACAAACTAGAATATTAATACATATTCGCCTCCATTCACAATGAGTCCAATGGACTATCGTATGTAAAATTGTTTTAAATATTTTTGTTGGTTATTGACAATCGTTGCCTTATTAGTATGGTACAATTTCTTCGTCTTTCTAATTCTCATTGTGAATAGAGGCGAATATGTATTAATATTCTAGTTTGTGCACAAACGATTTGTCATTAGACTCGTTTGCTACTTTGTAGTAAATCATGGAATCTTGACAAATTCCGAAACACGTGTCGATTAAGTCTTGCAAAAATGACCAACATAAATAAATATAAAACAAAAAAATAATTTTCTTGAAAATTATGCTATGAGAATATCATGGTTTTAATTAGTAAAGAACATAATGACCTCGAGCCAGAATAAACATCCTCAAAATATTTATAGAAATATAAAAACATGTTTGTATTAAGTGACTTTGGAACGATGGGTAGGGTGTCTGGCCAGAATGTAGTTGATTGCGGGATCGGTTCCCCAAAATTTTATTAAAAATTTTTTAAAAAAATAATTTAATAGAAAAATTGTAAAAACGTAGGCATTTTTTTTTGAAATTTGTTGGTAAAAATAAAACAAAAATCATTAATTTTTAATGTTTTCGTAGATTATTATACCCTCCACTCTAGTGATAGAGGGTATATATAAGTTTGTCATTCCGTTTGTAACACCTCGAAATGTTGGTCTAGGACCCCATAAAGTATATATATTCATGATCCTCGATCGATTCTAAGACGATCTAGCGATGTCCGTCCGTCCGTCCGTCCGTCCGTCCGTCCGTCCGTCCGTTCGTCCGTCTGTCCGTCTGTCCGTCTGTCTGTCTGTCTGTCTGCTGTTGAAAACACGCTAACTTTTGAAAGACTTTACGGAAGCTCCTGAAGTTTTGCATATATGTTGGGCATTTACCAGGTCAGGTTGGTATTGCAATCCAGCGAAATCGGTCCAGTGGTTCAAAAGTTATGAGCAAATGACTGAATTTCGGCAAGGGTTTTTCGTGAATTTACGAGATAAAAATCTTTTAAAAGGCAGTTCTGAGGATGCTGAAGCCCGGCATATATTTTTGTCGTTCCCCTGGCCTGGTTCAAAAGTTATTAGCAAAACCGTAAATTTCAGATTAGCTTCACCTTAAATTCACGTGTTGAAAACCCGTTAAACATGTTTTAAAAACACGGTAGTCAGAAAAATATTTTACAACGTATTTTTGTCACTCAAAAATATTTTTACACTAAAAAAAAATAAAAAATACACTCAAAAAAAATTTTACACTCAAAAAAAATTTTACACTCACAAAATTATTTTTACACTCAAAAAAAAAAATTTGTAAATTATTATTTTTTTTTTTTTTCAAAAATTAGTTTAAAAAAAGTGTTTTTACACAAAATAAAATATTTCTAATCAAAATTTTTTTTTTCACGTTAGAAAATTTACTATCACTTAAAAAGGGCATTGTGGAGGGTATTCATTGATTCGGCCAAGTCGAATTCAACTTTTCAACTTGTTTTTTTTTTAAATTTGTTGGTTAAAAAAATGAAAGTGACGTTATTTAATGTTCAATGTTATTTATTTTAGAAAATTTTATGAACAGTAAAAAATAAATGTTGATGTTTGTTAAAACAAATGAATTATTACTGGGATGGTTTTCAATTTTTTTATAACTTTAAATGTGTTTTTCATTTTTTTTTGCCTACAAAATATTTTGAGTGCAACCTAAAAGTGGGGTCACCATATTTTTTTTTTTTTGAATATGTATTTAGGAGAAAAGTTTAGCAATAAAAATCAAAATCTTCGATCGGGCACCTTTTGCAAAAATCGCGGTTAAATTGCAAAAAATTACAATATTCGAATTTCTCGAAAACTATGAGAGATATTAAAAAACCACATATAACACCGTCCGACAAAAAGGGGAAAAATAGTTAAGCACGAACTGGATAGTATACGTTTGAAACTAGAGATTAAATGTAGTAAAACTGCATTTACAGTTTTTCATTTCGTGATCCAGTTTCCATTTAAAAGGATTTCAAAATTTTGGAGGACTAAATTTTATAAAATATTTTTATATTTGTACTTGTCCTAGGATGCCACTAGTAATGACAAATGAAATAGTAAGATCTCCTCGAATTTTCCTATTTTTTTTATTATTTTTACATAACAGGAAAAAGAAGGTAAGGAACGTCCTTTCAAAACTTTATCCTTCAATTTTCAACAAAATATTTTGATGAAGTTTTTAAAAGACATTATGCACATCCTTTTATACTGATATGGCAAAATTAGGGGAGATCCTCCTCTTTAATTGGCTATCAATAGTTTTATTTCAAGATAAGTACAAATATTAAAAAAAATTCAAAAATTCAGAATGTAATCCTTTAAAACTTTGAAGTTATTTTAAAAGAAACAGGATCACGAAATGAAAAACTGTAAATGCAGCTTTACTCCATTTGATCTCTACTTTCAGACGTATATCATCCGGTTCATGTTTAAAATTGGCTGGCGGATGGTGTTATTATTTCCAACACTGAAAAAGTACTCTATTTTCCAAAAAAAAAAAAAATCTTCTTTGTCAGTAAGTAATCTTTTGTACCGCTGGCAATTTCTTTCTGGATGGGTGTGCTTTAAAACTTAAAAATACTAGGTGTAATATCTCCAGCTTTATGCCCCTCTAGCCTTCCACTCTTGTAAAAAAAAAATGTTTTAAATTAAACAGCTCCGTCTGACATCCATCTATATATGAGGCATTCCACACCAAATGTCCAGCGAAAAAAAACATGTGTACCGTAAACTTCTGAATAGGTGGTATGGATAGCCCTATATGGAACTTAGAAAATTGCGTTTTTGGTTTTTCAATTTTTCAAAAACTGGGCTTAGGAGGCGTGGTCAAATATTGCAAAAATGGTCAAATTTGTGGCGAGTTGCCTTGATTAAATATTTATCACATTAAAACGGAATGCACCACAATGTCAAAAATTTACGTTCTTATATAGTTTTGTATGGGCTATCGATTAAAAAATTTTTTTTTGGAAAATTTTCAGAACCCGTTCTGAAATTTTCCATTTTTTAAAAAAGTCAATTTATCAAAAATCCGGCCACTTTATTTTTTCTTTTTTATTTATTTTTTTAAAAGTTTAGATGTTTGTCCATCCACACAAAAAAAATCAGAAACACGTTCATCTTTTTTTTTGAGAAAATCGCATTTGAACTTTAAATTTCATAACAATTTAGTAATTTGCTTTATTTTCTTGTGTCAACAGAGCGTATGACGAATATTTATGTAATTAATATTACTCATTCGCAACTTTAAATCAAAGAAATACAAGCAAATAACAAAATTGTTATGAAATTTAAAGTTCAAATGCAATTTTCTCGAAAAAAAAGATGAACGTGTTTCTGATTTTTTTTGTGTGGATGGACAAACATCTAAACTTTTAAAAAAATAAATAAAAGAGAAAAAAAAAAGTGGCCGGATTTTTGATAAATTGACTTTTTTAAAAAATTGAAAATTTCAGAACGGGTTCTGAAAATTTTCCAAAAAAAAAGAATTTATCGATAGCCCATACAAAACTATATAAGAACGTAAATTTTTGACGTTGTGGTGCATTCCGTTTTAATGTGATAAATATTTAATCAAGGCAACTCGCCACAAATTTTACCTTTTTTCCAATATTTGACCACGCCTCCTAAGCCCAGTTTTCGAAAATTTGAAAAACCAAAAACGCAATTTTCTTAGTTACATATAGGGCTATCCAAACAACCTATTCAGAAATTTATGGGACACATGTTTTTCTGTAGCGAGACATTTGGTGTGGAATGCCTCATATATTGTTTATGAAGTGTGCTAGAAGTAGGTTACTTACACGAAAAAAAATATAAAAAAATTCACATAATAACAATTTCATATTTAATATTCCATTACTTTTCGTTGTTAAGTCTTTGACCTGTCATTGTCCCTTTTTTCAGATTTTATTTAATTTTTTTTCTAAGCTCAGAATAAAAAAAGTAATAACAAAATCGTCTATGTTGATTTTTTGTTTTCTTGTTTTTTTTACGTGCAAACTTTCTATGTTTTTTTTTTTTTTTTGTGTTAACACTTGTCACAATATTGTCATTGTTTGTGAACGACAAAATGTGTCATCGTCGTTGGTTTGGTTACTAGATTTTTTTTTTTTTTTTATTAAACAATTATTTTTTTTTATATTTCTTTGTATATCTTTTCATTACATTTTATTTGTATTTTTTTTAAGAAGAATCTTTAGAAAAAATGCACGTGTTTGGAATGCAACTTAATTTGTATGATAAAAAAAAAATAATAGAAGGGGAGGAATTCTTTTATTTGAAGTTATTAAGTGTTGAAAGTGGTCTCTAGTACACTTGGCGTATGAGTGATATTTTTAATATAATTTAAATGTTACTTATACGTATCGAGTGTTTAATAGGGTGAAGCAAATTTAGATTTTTTTTTTTTAATTTCAAAGTCGTCGGGGACGGAAAAGTTGCCTTTACAAAATATTGAACCTGTAGCAATGTCTTTGGGTTCCTTTTTTTAACTTGAAAATCGATTTCCAAGTCAAAAAAGGAACCAAAAGACATTGCCCTCCAGGTCCAACATTTGATCTGTTTGACCTGGATATTGGTCCATGATCAATTCTCAAAACTTTCAATGAATGTGCGGTACATTCCAAAATAGAAGAGGTAGACTTCTGAAAACATTCAATGAATGTGCGGTACATTCCAAAATAGAAGAGGTAGACTTCTGAAATATGGGACTATTTTTTATTTTTTTTTTTAGAAAATTTTCATTAATACAATGCAAAAATAATCATCAAAACGTAGTTAGATGTTTTTCCTTCTTGGTACCTTCAAAAATCACATAATTTTATTATAAGACTTATTCTATTACGTGACGTATGAGTAATATTAATATTAGAAAAAGTGTTACTTATACGCCATGATGCTTTCATGAGCATGTTAAAATTTCAATAACATTTTACGTTTCTATAAAATATTTTTTTTTAACGATTTTTGTAAATAGGGTATTGTTTTTTCAAGTCACCAACAATGGGTTATTAAACTCTCTACCAAGGGATTAATACCAAATTTGCATAAATAACAATAACAAGTGTTTGTAATAGACAATACATGTAGTTGCATACATACGTACACAAATGAGTAGATATTATTTTATACATTTGCACATTAGAACGGCATTTTTTTGCATGGCAAATAAGTTTTTCTTCCTATTTTGAAGGTCCGGGTAAATTTGTATTCTCCTAAGCCTAAAACTTATGAATTTTGAATTTTTGGAAAATTTCTACCAAAATTTTAAAAAAATAAAAAAAAAAAAAAAAATTTATTTTACTAATTAATCTTGACTATGGAATCTGACAAATTCCGAAACACGTGTCGATTAAGTCTTGCAGAAATGACCAACGAAAAATTTAAAATATAATTTTCTTGAAAATTATTCTCTGAGAATATAGTTTTAATTAGTAAAGAAAATAATGACCTCGAGCTAGAATAAACATACTCCAAATATTATATTTGTTAATTTTTTTGGCATGCTGAATACTAACATCAAGAAATTTCTAAATTCCGTCAAACGAGATATTGCATATTAAAAATTGTCAAAAAATTTTTAAAAATGGAGGTTTTTCATACGTTAATTTTTTTTTTTTAATCTCACAGTCAGATTTTTTTTTCATTGACTATTTTATAGGACAAAACTGAATTTAGACAAAAACTTAATTTAATCGATAGTAGACCATTTAAACCCATGGCGCCCTTCGATCAAAATTTAGAGTTTTTTGGTGAAAATTTTCTAAAAAACCAAAACTTTGATCGAAAGGCGCAACGGATTTAAATTATCGGACTTGAGTTAAATTATTTTTAAGTGAAAGTTTGTCTCAAGCTCTATGAAAGTGTTAAGGAAAGAAAACTTAAGATTTTGTTTTAATTTTTTGACTGTAGGATGGAAAATTCGCCATTTTTCAAATTTCATTAACGATATTTTTTACTTAAGAAAACCTCTGTTAAAAAATCTGTAAAACAACGTTCAGTTTGAATTAGCAAACTTTAAGCAGATTTTGCTGCTGAAATGGATATTTTTACTAAAATCTCTGTCATTAAGTTCTAGAAAATAGCAAAATACAACAGATTATTTATCTAATTTTACAGATTTTTACATATTTATCTGCTAAAATCAGCAATTTTTCAGCTGAAATCATGTGGCTCAAAATGGGTGTATTTTCAGCAGATTTTTCTGGACTGAGGTTTTATTTTGAATGTAGTAAATACCGCCATTTTAGAATGGCGATATCTCAAATAGTGTATGTAATTTCAGCCAAATCGGTCTAGTGCACACATGGCCAGCATGATTCCATTCCGGCCAAAAGTCTTTGTCGTTGTTGGATCCATCTGAAAATGTGCTTCTAGAGGAATTCGAGGTCGCTGATTTCAAAATTTAGCTAAAAACCAAAAAAATCAAAATGGCGGATCCAATATGGCGGACAATTTTTTTTTTTTTTAATTGTTCGATTGAACTCAAATTTTGTTTTATGAAGGTCTTGGAGTTACTGAATAAGAATTAATACTCCGAATTTTGAAAAACAAAATGGCGGACTAAAAATGCTTCTTAAAGTTTAAAGAATGATCCAACTCCGGCTAAAAGTCTTTATCGTTGTTGGATCCGACTGAAAATGTGCTTCTGGAGTATTTCGGGGTCGCTGATTTCAAAATTTAATTAAAAACGAAAAAAATCAAAATGGCGCATCCAATATGGCGGACAATTTTTTTGAATAATTGTCCGACTTAACTCAAATTTTGGTTTAAGGGGGTCTTAAAGTTACTGAATCTGAATTACTGGCGTTAATTTTGAAAAACTAAATGGCGGACTAAATATGCTTAGCA
Source organism: Pegoplata infirma (assembly GCA_963921195.1). Lineage (NCBI taxonomy): Eukaryota > Metazoa > Arthropoda > Insecta > Diptera > Anthomyiidae > Pegoplata > Pegoplata infirma. Next base: position 215,321,382 of record OY992539.1, on the reverse strand, counting down.
AAGTTTGTTACAAGTAATTAAAAGACAGTTATATTCCTTTTCTTTGTTGAAGCTAGCTGAAAGTGTGGCCTAGTAAATTTCCGGGCCTGTTGTCTTAAAATCGAACTGATAAAATTCAATATGGCGGGCACAATATGGCGGCTAGATTTTTTAACTTTGTCTGATCTAACTAAAAATTAGTTTTAAGAGTATTAAGAGTGTCTAAAGTTAAATCTACGCACATAATTTTTATACATATTTTTTTTTTATTTTTGATATAAATATGGAAATGGTGTAAATGACTTACTTAGTTTCAGTAAAGCTTTTGGAAATGGTGATGAAAAATTATTCATTTTTTTTCTTTATTTTGGAAATTCAATAAAAAATCTTTGAATTTAATTGGAAATGGTGTAGCTGATATTTTCCATAATTCTACAAAAAAAAAACAAGAAATGTAGATAATTTTTTTTCCTACACTTAAGGCACTCTCTGACGATAAAAAAACTATCCAAGCCGTAAAACATTATTTTGGGTTAAATAATTTTTTTTAAAACAAATCTCGGACCACTGCATATATAGCTGTAATTTCGCCATTTATCATTTCGAGCAATTTTGGGCAACTTTTTTCGAAAGATATGGATCCATTCTATATCAAAAAAAATACAGACCGATTGTATCGAACTGAGGATCGCTGAGGATTTTTTCGGCGCGAGGTAAATAGCTAAAAAATTATAAATTTTTTTTACAAAAAACGCGAATTGCTGCCATGCAAATGAGTTATATTTGTCCATGTTATTTTCGTTACAAAGGCTTAATATATAAGGTTGAACCACTCAAACAAAAAGTTAAAAAGTTAAAAAAGTATCTCAACCTTTAAAATTTTTTTACCAACTTTTTTTAACTTTGAATACCTGTCAAAGGAAAGGGTGTAATTGGATCATAAAGATAAGTTCAGAAAACCTGCTTCTATATATGCTTAACAAACTGGTAAACATTTTTTTTGAGAATTTTCAAATAAGGACTTGTGGCCGGAAATCGATATGTCTGGCCCTCTGTGCAGTGGTTCAGACGTTATTAGCAAAATCGTGAATTTCAGATTGGTTTCGCCTTAAAATCACGTGTTGAAAAAATCGAGCTTTAAAAAAAACAGTATTTAAAAACATTTGTAAGCCACAAAACTACTTTACAAAGTATTTTTGTCACTCGAAAATATTTTTAGACTAAAAAAAAATTTAGACTCGAAAAAAATTTTACACTCAAAAAAAAATATTAATTTTTTTTTACAAAAAAGACCAAAAAAATTTTTTAACTCAAAATAAAATATATCTAATCAAAATTGTTCTTTTTTCACTATCCTTTAAAAAGTCGAATTTAACTTTTTTACTTGTTTTTTTTTTTCAATTTTTAAAAATCCAAAATGTTGATCGCCGGCCGGCATGAGTAAATTTAACTTTATTGTCTTCAAATTTATACCACATAATTTTTAGGTTTAGTAGAAATTTTCCTGATCGTTCAAAATCGGGAAAAAAAACTTTTTTTGACAAACAAAAAAACTGCCACTCTAATGTACATATTTCTTTGTATTTAACAAAACAAAACAATTTTCTCATTTACAAAGAGAATAACAACAATTATTATAATTTGTTATTGTTGCTGTTTAATAAAACTATACAAATAAATACTTTTACCACTACAAATAACAATAATCATACATAGAATAATGACACACACAAAGCAAAGCAAAGTAAAATAAATAAAATTTAATAAACATTCATGTGTCTGTGTGTTTATAAATGTGAATGTGTGAGAAATTTAGGGGATCCTTTTTCTAAAGTTGGGAGGTATAAAAAGCAAAAGATTTCCTTGGTCCTCCGTTATGCCTTTGGCCTAAATTTAACTTTATAAAATTTTTCCTGGAGGGGAAAAAAAATAAAATATTTTTCGGAAATTGTTTTAGTTTTTCAAGAGTAATTTTTTTTACCTGATCCGATTTTACCCATTTACAAACTTAACCTGCCTATGACATATTTCAGCAAAACTTCAGCAGTCCATCTTTTTTGGTTTGGACTGCATTTTGTATTCCACAGATAGGCGGGGGGGACGGACGGACGGACAGACGGACACACAAAGCTAGCATGTCTGAGAATTGATCAAGCATCAAAAATGTATACTTTTCTAGGTTCCAAAACCAATATTTCGATGTGTTTTATTCAGAATGACAAGGATTTTAGGCATCCAGTTTTTTTTAATAAAGGTGTCATGATTTTTCAATATGGAACCCCCTAATGTGTAATTTTACACATGAATGAATGTTTTACATAAATATTAACAATTCACATATACAAGTAGTATTTGTATAAGTAGTCAAAGCTTAGGTAAAACATTCATGTGTATAATATATTGACCCAAAACTATAAATATTCATACGTTACCAACTAGAAAAATATACAGTGACCGACAAATGTCTACGTACGACTACATAGAAGATATAATTCGTTAACCTTCAAAGTTAAAAATAATTGACCTAATTATTACACCGTCCGACAGCCAATATTAAACATAAACCGGATGATATACGTCTGAAAGTAGAGATTAAATGGAGTTAAACTGCATTTACAGTTTTTCATTTCGTGATACTGTTTCCTTTTAAAAGGACTTTTTTTTAAGGATAGATTTTGTAAAATATTTTTTAAATATTTGTACTTGTCCTAGGATGACACTGGTGATGGCAAATGAAAGAGGAGGATCACCCCTAATTTTTCCATTTTTTATTTTGCCGTATCGGAATAAACGCATGTGAATAAAGTGATTTGAAAACTTTCTTAAAAAATTTTGTTTAAAATTTTGAATGATGTTGAATGAATATTTAAAGGACTTAACTTACCTCCTTTTTTCTGATATGTAAAAATAATAAAATAAAAAAATTAGGGGAGATCCTCCTCTTTCATTTGCTATCACTAGTGTCATCCTAGGATAAGTAAAAATATTAAAAAAATATTTTATAAAATTGAATCCCCTAAAACTTTGAAGTCCTTTTAGAAGGAAACAGGATCACGAAATGAAAAACTGTAAATGCAGTTTTACTACATTTAGTCTCTAGTTTCAAACGTATATTATCCAGTTCGTGTTTAATGACTTTTTCATTTTTGTCGGACGGTGTTATTATTATGGAAATTTACATCATGGAAGAAATGTGCTAGTCGCAAAAATTAATAAGCAGGGCACCCTGCACACAAAAAATTATTGGCTAACAATTTTCAATTAAATCTATTGATCAACAAAATTCAAATAAGTCAATCAATGTTTTGATTAAAATTTTTGTTAATTTCTTTAACTGTCGAATTATAAATTTTCAACATACCAGATTTTTTTCGCTATAATTTATTTGAATATAATAATTCAAAAATATACAAAATAATCGGGTTTTACTTTTTTTATTGTTGGCAACATATTGGAAAGCAAAAAATATGAATTTTTTTGATAATTTCGTCATAAGATTACAATTCATTTGTTAAATCAATCATTATTTTGATTGACTATAAATAAAAAATTGATCAATCTTTTGATCAAAACCGAAAAAATATTTGATTGAAAAAATGTTCAATCAATCACCTTCAATTTGATAATTGGTATAAAAATATTTTTAATTGGAGGATCTTCCATAAAAAAATTGATTGAATCCACGTTTTTGTTGATTGAAAATCGTTTAAAATTTTTTCTGTGTAAAGTTTTGAAAGGACGTAACTTACCTCCTGATATGTACACATTACAAAATAGAAAAATTAGGGGAGATCCTCCTCTCTCATTTGCTATCACTTGTGGCATCCAGGAAAAGTACAAATTATAAAAAAAACTAAAACTTTGAAGTCCTTTTTAAAGGAAACAGGATTACGAAAAGAAAAACTGTAAATGCATTTTTACTACATTTATACCATATTCACATTGGCATGTTTAAATTTAATCATGTGTTTCCCCATACATTGAAAACAAAGCATAGTTTAATTTTAAACATCTCGAAAACATCTCCAAAACATTTCCAAAACATCTCGGAAACACAAAATAACAACCCTGTGTTAAGTTGTCATCAAACATTTTTTTTTAATTTTTGTCGTACGGTGTTATTATTATGGTAAATTATGCTGAATTCAATGGTGGTAGCCGTTTTTCGAAGTTAGCGCTCGTATTCGCGATATTCGCGATTTAAAATTGTAAAGCCTAGGTACCACAAAAAAATTAAATTTTTATGCTTTTGGGATAGTTTTTAAATATAAATTTAGAAAATGCATTCTTTTTGTTTCGCAAAAAAGATTTTTCCGCGAAAAAAAAAATCCGCGAATTTTTTTTTTTCGAAAAATTTTGTATCTGTAATGTATCGTATTCTACTTATTTTCAAAAATTAATAGCAAAATAAAAAAAAATTGGAAAAAAAAATTTCGCTAAAAAAATTCGCGAAAAAAAATTTCCGCGAATATTTTTTTTTTTTGGTATATTTAATAGAATTTAGACGACAAAAATTCAGCAATTCTCCAAATAATATAAAAAATATTTTTTTTACTTAGAAGTAAAAAAAAAATTAATCGCGAATCTCGCGAATACATACCCTAACTTTGAAAAAACTGAAATTACATTGGGATTTAGTGTACACGAACTAGCTTTATCAGATGGCTGTCGTAAATTCAAATCAGACTAAAAAAATTTGTATTCAACCAGTTTTTTCACGAAAATAAAGACTTTTCGCGAACATAAAATGTTTTTCGCGAATAAAAATTCACGGTATTATGGTTTGTAATGTTTTTTTTTAACAGATTTGAATGATTTTAAATTTAAAAATTATCGCAAAAGTTTAAAAATATCGTTTTTGTTTTTGTACTTGAGCATCAAAATTTTAAATCGCGAATATGGCGATTACGAACGCTAACTTCGAAAAACGGCTAGCACCATTGAATTCAGCGTATCCGAATCAACTTAACTAGTAGGGTGCCCAGCTTGTTAAAAAAAGTGTCAAATTCGAGCACAGTGTTATCAATTAAAACAACGAAAATATTTTTTTTAATTTATTACAATTTTTACACTTATGTAAAAAAAGGTAAATAATTAAAAATAATAATTTTCTACCTGTAAAGCTTGTCGCGCATAAATTATTTCATTTAGAAATTATTGCTTACGCAGTAAACTCCATGTAATCAATGTATTTAATACACATATAAGACTAGAAATTAGAAGGAATTAGAAAAACGAACATTGAATTTGATATAGTTCGAAGTACAGTCCTAAGAAAAAATTTTGTATATTTTAAAAAATTTTATTAAATAAAAATTTTCCAAAATATTTAAGTTTCCTAAATTTTGTAATTTTTTTCCCCACAGAGGTTTTTGTGTTAAATGTAGTGTTAGTTACTACCCTAGTTGTGCATGTACTCGTAAAGTGTTTAGTAGTTTTATTTTGAAAATTCTATATAATTTAGTAGCATCTTTTAATCATAAACAAAAAATTATACGACTTTAAGTTAATTATTTAAAATAATGCCCTAGAGATATATAAACACACACAGTAGTATAGAATAAAACATTATAGGTTAGTATAAAATTACTATGGTTAACCGAAACAAGTTACATAATTGTTTTTTAAGGACTTTTGTTACAAATAAAAGAGTAAATTTAAAATGGAAACAAAATTAAAACTATATCCTTTCCAGAGAAGTTTTTCTTAAAGCAATAATAACTTTTTTGTCAAAGTACATCATGTAAATAATTAAAACACATGTGTAAACACCAAAAACTCCATGTTTAATACTTAAAAATATATTTCATTCATTATAAGCATTGTTGACATCATGTAAACAATATGTAAATAATGTAAAAAATTGTTTTAATAAGGTAAACCTTTTGTGTAGCTGCTATAAAATAAGAAATAGTTAAAATAAGTAGAGTTTAAAATTTAAAAATGTTACTACAAACACTTAGGCCTGTATTTCGTTTGCTATTAGTATTGTTGACAAAATGTAAATATTATATAAACAACAGATAAATAGCCTAAAACAATGCTAAAACAAGGTGATCACTTCTAAAGACTGCTAATATGATAGTTAATGAATTTAAAAATTACCGGAAGCTAACAGAAACAGCCAAATGTTACAATTTTCTATTATTTACATTGTGTAAACAATAAAAAAAATGTGGATAAGTTCCTAAAGTTCCACGTTTTATATTTTTATATATATATATCTTTCATTATAAGCATTGTTGACACCATGTAAACAATAAGTAAATAATGTAAAAAATTGTAAAACTAAGGTAAACCTTTTGTGTAGCGGCTTTAAAATAAAGAAAAGTTAATATAAAGAAAAGTTAACAATTCAAAAATTTCACTATAAACACTTAGGCATTTCTTTAGTTTTTAGTTTTGTAGAAAAAACGTGAATATTTCCTATCTAAACAATAAATAAATAGCGTAAAACATTGCATTAACAAGTTTAACCTTTAGTAAGACTGCTAATATTACAGTTAATGAATTTTATAATTAACTGAACTTATCAGAAACTATCACTTTTTACAGTATTACATTTTTTACATCTATTAGAAACAATCACTTTTTACAGTCTAACAATTTTTACATTTTTTACAAGGTGATGATAGATTTTTCTTAAAGCAATAATATTTTTTTTTTTCAAAGTACATCATGTAAACAATTAAAAAAATGTGTAGAAACTCCTAAAACTCCACGTTTAACAGTTTGATATACATTACTTTTCATTATTAGCATTGTTGACGCCATGTAAACAATATGTAAATAAATTGTATAAACAAGGTCAACCTTTTCGGTGGGTGCTGTAAAATAAGGAATAGTCAAAATAAGGGGAGTTTAAAATTGAAAAATGTTACTACAAACACTTAGGCCTGTATTTCGTTTGCTATTAGTATTGTTGACAAAATGTAAATATTATATTAAAAATAGATAAACAGCGTAAAACATTGCTTAAACAAGGTGATCACTTATTAAGACTGCTAATATTATAGTTAATGAATTTTAAAATTACCAGAAGCTATCAGAAACAGTCAATTGTTACAATTTTCTATTATTTACATTGTGTAAACAATAAAAAAAATGTATATAAACTCCTAAAGTTCCATTTTTAATAATGTTATATATATTTCTTTCATTATAAGCATTGTTGACACCATGTAAACAATATGTAAATAATGTCAAAAAGTGTAAAAATAAGGTAAACCTCTTGTATAGCGGCTTTAAATAAGAAAAAGTTTAAATATGGAAAAATTCACAATAAACACTCAGGCTGCATTTCTTTAGGTTTTATTATTGTTTACTATACGTAAATATTATCTTAAAATACGATAAATAGAGTAAAACACTGCATAAACAAGGTAAACCTTTTGTAAGACTACTAATATTACTGTTACTGAATTTTATAGTTGACTGAAACGGTCAGATACTATCACTTTTTACAGACTTACATTATGTACATCATGTAAACAATAAAAAAAATGTGTAAACACTCCTAAAACTCGAACGTTTTACACTGAAATATATATTTCTTTCATTATAAACAGTGATGACACTAGGTAAACTATATGTAAATAATGTAAAAAAGTGTACAAATAAGGTAAATGTTTTATGAGGCTGCTGTAAAATAAGGGAAAGTTAAAAAGTAAAAAAATTACTATAATTACTTTGGGATGTATTTCTTTCGTTGTTAGCATTGTTGACAATATGTAAATATTATCTTCATAACAGATAAATAGTGTAAAACATTGCATAAACAAAGTAAACTCTTAGTTAGACAGGTAATATTATAGTTATTGAATTTTATTATTGGCAGAGGCTATCAGAAACTACCAATTTTACATTATTTACACAATGTAAACTATAAAAAAATGTGTATAAACTCCTTAAACTCCACATTTAAGACTTAAATATATAATTCTTTAATTATTAGCATTGTTGACACCATGTATAATATAAAAAAAAATATAAAAAAATTAAGAATAATGTGAGCCTTTTGTGTGGCTGCTGTAAAATAAGGAAGTCTAAAATTTAGGCATGTATTTCTATCGTTTTTGGAATTGTGGGCAATATGTAAATATTTTCTACACAAATAAAGATAGCTAGTGTCAAACAGTGTATAAACAAGTTAACCTTTATTAAGCAGCTAGTATTATAGTTAAATTATTTATTAAATTGACAGAAGCTATCAAAAACTATATTTGTTTTATAATTTTACATTATTTACATCCTGTAAACAATATAAAAAGTGTATAATCTCCTAAAACTTCTTATTTTAAACTTAATATATATACATATTTCATTATTATGGTATTGGTGACACCATGTAAACAATATGTTAATAATGTAAACAAACTGTATAAACAAGGTAAACCTTTTGTGTGGGTATTGTAAAATATGGAAAAGTTAAAGAGACACGGGTTTAAATTATTTACATTACGTAAAAAATATTATATTGAGCTCGTGAGAGCAATAAAAAATACAGTAAAAAAAACTAAAAAAAAAACACTTAGGTATGTATTTCTTTCATTATTAGCATTGTTGACAACATGTAAATAGTAAATAGTGTAAAACATTGCATACCAATTCTATATTATTTACATCATGTAAATAATAAAAAAAAATTATGTACTCCTTAAACTCCACATTTAACACTTTAAATATATTTTTTTAATTATTAGCATTGTTGACACTATGTAAACAATATGTAAATAATGTAAAATTTTTTATAAATTAGTTAAACCTTGCTGTAAAATAAGAAAAAGTATAAAATACACTGTTTTTAATTATTTTACAAATTCTACATTATTTACATCATGTAAATAATAAAAAAAATGTGTATAAACTCCTAAAACTCCACACTTAATACTTTTAAATATATTTTCTTCATTATTAGCATTGTTGACATCATGTAAACAATATGTAAATAATGTAAAAAATTGTATAAGTAAGGTAAACCGTTTGTGTGACTGCTGTAAAATTAGGAAAAGTATAAAAGATACTGTTTTTAATTATTTACTTTACGTAAACAATATTAAACGTATAACAACTGCCGTAAAATGCTAGAAATTTGTAAAATAAAATAGTTTTAACTGTTAACTTGATTTAGTTGTGCTCTTATAGTAAAGTTTAATTAAATTATAAATTTTCTTTGTAAGGTTTTACTTATATTTAAATTATTTGTTTTTGACCTTTGTGAAACATTATTGGTATTAGTAACAATATGTAAATACTATCTAAATAACAGATAAATAGTGTAAAACATTGCATACGCAAGGTGAACCTTTAGTTAGACAGCTAATATTATAGTTAATAAATTTTGTAGCTATCAGAAACTAAAGATTTTACCAATTCTTCATTATTTACATTATGTAAACAATAAAAAATATGTGTAAAAACTTCTTAAACTCCACGTTTAACACTTAAATATACATTTCCTTTATTATTAGCATTGTTAACATCATGTAAACAATATGTAAATAATGTAAAATATTGTATAAATAAGGTAAACCTTTTGTGTAACTCCTGTAAAATAAGGAAAAGTTTAAAAGATACTGTTTTTAATTATTTACTCTATGTAAACAATATTCAATTTTATACAATTTTGACAATTTTATACAAAACTTGTAACAAATGCTGAAAAATGATCGAAATTTAAAAAAAATAAATTAGTTTTAATTGTTTACTTGATTTAGTTGTGCCCATATATTAAAGTTTATTTAAATTATAGTTTTTCTTTGCAAGGTTTTACTGATATTTAAATTATTTGTTTTTGACCTTTGTAAAAAATTAATTTATTTTTTTTTTGTTTAATAAAGAAATCCTTTTTAGTTGTTCATTTATTTGTTTTATTTTTTTTTAGTCAAAAGAGCAATAGCTTTGTGATTAAGCTTTAGGCAATTACCTGCATAGATTAAATTTTTTTTGTTCACTTTTTGTTTAATTTTGCCATGTTTACTATTTAATATATAATTTACATATTTTAAATTTAATTTTTTTTTTGCTATAATCTCTGGGTATATAATTGCTACTTAACATTTAATATGTATATGTGTTGTATATTATGTATTGTTGACATGCAACAGTAAATAAAATAATAAGAAATTAAACGGGCCGACAACTAAAAATCAAAATTAAATAAAAAATTTTGAATTTAATATAAAGAGAAAATAACTTCATAGAATTTTATAATTTTATTTGTAGGTTCGAATCCTGTGTCAGGAAAATTTTTAGGAAACATTTTTTAAAATCTAAGACTTTTTTATAGGAAAAATGTCTCAGAATCTGAGACTTTTTCTACATAGAACAAATGTCTCAGAATCTGAAACTTTTTCAGTAAGAAAAATGTCTCAGAATCTGAGACTTTTTCAGTAAGAAAAATGTCTTAGAATCTGAGACTTCTTCTATAGGAAAAATGTCTCAGAATCTGAGTCATTTTCTATAGGAAAAATGTCTCAGGATCTGAGACTTTTTCTATAGAAAAAATGTCTCAGAATCTGAGACTTTTTCTATAGAAAAAATGTCTCAGAATCTGAGACTTTTTCTATAGAAAAAATGTCTCAGAATCTGAGACTTTTTCTATAGAAAAAATGTCTCAGAATCTGAGACTTTTTCTATAGAAAAAATGTCTCAGAATCTGAGACTTTTTCTATAGAAAAAATGTCTCAGAATCTGAGATTTTTTCTATTCGAAAAATGTGTCAGAATCTGACAATTTTTGTATAGGGAAAATGTCTCAGAATCTGAGACGTTTTCTGTAGGAACACTGTATTAGAATCTAAGATTTTTTCAATAGGAAAAATGTTTCAGAATCTGTGACTTTTTCTATATAGAAAAAATGTCTCAGAATCTGAGACTTTTTCTATAGAAAAAATTTCTTAGGATCTAAAACTTATTCTATAGAAAAAATGTCTCAGAATCTAAGACTTTTTCTATAGAAAAAATGTCTCAGAATCTAAGACTTTTTCTATAGAAAAAATGTCTTAGAATCTGAGAGTGTCTCCGAATCTTTTCTATAGTAAAAAATATCTCAGAATCTGAAACTCTTAAAGAGAGAAAAATGTCTCAGAATACGAGACTTTTTCTAAAGTAAAAGTTTTTTAGAAACTGGTAGCTTTTCTTTAGGAAAATTGTTATAGAATCTGAGACTTTTTCCATAGAAAAAATGTCCCAGAATCTGAGACTTTTTCTGTAGAAAAAATGTCTACTACTTTTCTTAAAATTCCGATGCTCTGTGTAAATAATGTAAACAATCATGCATATGAAATAACTGACTAAAAACTTTAATACGGGTTGTCTTGCAAAAGTTTAACATGTAATAAGATTTCCTTAGAAATCATTTCCCAATTGTTTAATACAATACAATTAATACAAAACAATTGAAAACAATATTTTTCGTTGTTTACGTTGTTTCTTTAAAATCATTTCCCAATTGTTTACATGGTGTAAACAATGTAAACAATTGTAAATGATTTGTTTAAAAAAAAACACTGTTTACATAGATTACGAACATTGTTTTACATTTTTTCTTATTGTTTACATTACGTAAATAATGTAAAACCATTTCCCAATTGTTTACAAAGTGTAAATAATTTAAACAATTGAAAACAAGCTTTTTCCGAAATTTGCATTGTTTACATTATTTACGAACATTGTTTTTTATTAATTAAGTATTGTTTACATCGTGTAAATAATGTAAAAAAATATTTTTTTTTAAATTTCGTTGTTTTTCAATAGTTTTAATTTTGTTTACCTTATTTACATCGAAAGTAAACAATCATTGGGAAACAAAATGGACTTATTAGTTATGAAACGGGTTGCCTACAAAAGATTAACATGTAAGGAGATTTTCTTTTAAATAATTTCCCAATTGTTTTCATGGTGTAAATAATGTAAACAATTGTAAATCATTTGTTTTCTTTAAAAACGCTGTTTACATAGATTACGAATATTTTCTTATTGTTTACATTACGTTAATAATGTAAAAACCATTTCCCAATTGTTTACAAAGTGTAAATAATTTAAACAGTTGAAAACAACCTTTTTCTTAAATTTACATTATTTACGAACATTGTTTTTCATTTTTAAGTATTGTTAACACCGTGTAAATAATGTAAAAAAGTATTTTTAATTTTGTTGTTTTACAATTGTTTTAAATTTGTTTACCTTATTTACACCAACAGTAAACAATCATTGGGATACAAAATTGATTTATTAATTTTGATACAGGTTGTCATATAAAAGCTTAATATGTAAGGAGATTTTCTTTAAAATCATTTCCCAATTGTTAACATGGTGTAAATAATGTAAACAATTGTAAATCATCTGTTTTCTTAAAAAAACGCTGTTTACATAGATTACGAACATAGATTACGAATATTTTCTTATTGTTTACATTACGTAAATAATTTAAAACCCATTTCCCAATTGTTTACAAAGTGTAAATAATTTAAACAATTGAAAACAACCTTTTTCTTTAATTTGCATTGTTTACATTATTTACAAACATTGTTTTTAATTTTTAGGTATTTTTAACATCGTGTAAATAATGCAAAAAGGTATTTTGTAATTTCGTTGTTTTACAATAGTCTTAAATTTGTTTACCTTATTTACATCGACAGTAAACAATGATTGCGATACACAATTGACTAATTAATTTTGATACAGGTTGTCATACAAAAGCTTAACATGTAAGGAGATTTTGTTTAAAATCATTTCCCAATTGTTTACATGGTGTAAATAATGTAAAAAATTGTAAATATTTTTTTTCTTTAAAACGGCTGTTTACATTGATTACGAGCATAGATTACGAATATTTTCTTATTGTTTACATTACGTAAATAATGTAAAAATCATTTCCCAATTGTTTACAAGTTGTAAATAATTTAAACAATTAAAAACAACCTTTTTCTTAAGTTTGCATTGTTTACATTATTTACGAACATCATTTTTCATTTTTAAGTATTGTTAACATCGTGTAAATAATGTCAAAAAGTATTTTTTAATTTCGTTGTTTGACAATAGTTTAAAATTTGTTTACCTTATTTGCATCACAGTAAACAATCATTGGGATACAAAATTTTCTAACTAATTTTGATACAGGTTGTCATGCAAAAGCTTAACATGTAAAGAGAATTTTTTTAAAATCATTTCCTAATAGTTTACATGTCGTAAATAATGTAAACAATTGTAAATCATTTGATTTTTGTAAAAACGCTGTTTACATAGTTTACGAACATAGATTACGAATATTTTCTTATTGTTTACATTACGTAAATAATGTTAAAACCATTTCCTAATTGTTTACAAAGTGTAAATAATTTTAACAATTGAAAACAATATTTTTCTTAAATTTTCATTGTTTACATTATTTACGAATATTGTTTTTTATTTTTAAGTATTGTTAACATCGTGTAAATAATGTAAAAAAGTATTTTTTAATTTCGTTGTTTTACAATAGTTTTAAATTTGTTTACCTTATTTACATCGTCTGTAAACAATGATTGCGATACAAAATTGACATATTAATATTGATATACGTTGTCATACAAAAGCTTAACATGTAAGGAGATTTTCTTTAAAATCATTTCCCAATTGTTTACATGTTGTAAATAATGTAAACAATTGTAAATAATTTTTTTCTTTAAAACGCTGTTTACATAGATTACGAACATAGATTACGAATATTTTCTTATTGTTTACGTTACGTAAATAATGTAAAGACCATTTCCCAATTGTTTACAAAGTGTAAATAATTCAAACAATTAAAAACAACATTTTGCTCAAAAATTTCCATTGTTTACATTATTTACGAACATTGTTTTTTATTTTTAAGTATTGTTAACATCGTGTAAATAATGAAGAAATATATTTTTTAATTTCGTTGTTTTAGAATAGTTTTAAATTTGTTTACCTTATTTTCATCGACAGTAAACAATCATTGGGATACAAAATTTTCTAACTGATTTTGATACAGGTTGTCATACAAAAACTTGCAATGTAAGGAGATTTTTGTAAGATTATTTCCTAATTGTTTACATGGTGTAAATAATGTAAACAATTGTAAATATTTTTTTCCTGAAATGACTGGTGTTTACATTGATTACAAGCATTGTTTTTATTGTTTACCTATTGTTTACATTGTGTAAATAATGTAAACAATTCAAAAACGTATTTTTAAGAAATTATCTTTCTTATTCATAGAAGGCCTTTCTGCCCAATATAAATTAAAAAATGTCCATTTGTGTAACATACATGCATAAACATAACTTAAAATTTTAATATTTCAAAAATCTGTAATAAAATATTTTCTTTATAAAAATTAAAAAAAATATAAATAATAAACAATAAAAAAGTATAAAAAAGCAATCAAAAAGAAAGAATAACAAACAAAGTAACATAACAAAACAACAGCGACATCCAAAAATAAATATTTTTACAACAGCCGAAAAGTATGCTACTATAAAAAAAATTTGATTTACGATACCATTGTGTGGCTACCCAAAAATATACACAATACACAGGCAATATACACATATACGTACATAAAAAGATATAAATATTTTGAGTTTTTAGTGAAATGGCTATTCCTTGCTTGCTTTTGTATGTTTAAGGGTCTTTCTTTATATTGAAATTTTAAAAATTGTTTTCTTGAGTGTATTAAATTTTAAAATTCTTTAAAATATTTATTTATATGTATTGGTGAGATTGTGTTTGTATTTTAGTATACATGTGAGGGTTTGTGTTGAAAGTATCACTTATGTTACACTTCTTGTATAACATTGTTATGCATAAATATTTTAATGTTTTCTTACTTTTTTTTTATTTTTTTTAAGTAAATGGAACAATAAGAATCCTTAAAGATGGGCTTCTTTTAGAAACTTTTTTCTTGATTTATAAAAAATAATATTTTTTTTTTTTTGCTTTTGTATTAGCAATTTTTGTTTAAATAAGGGAGGTTTTCTAAAGGCAGTAATTGCTTTAGCAATAGCAAAAAATTCTGAAATCATACAAACTACGTTATTGTACAGTAGTTTTTTATGTTATGTACATTGTTTACATACAGTTTACATGCTTAAACAATGTAAACAATTATGTATTATTGAAATAATTAATAAATGAATATTATTCATACTGATATTAGTTGTCCTTATCAAGTTTTACGTGTTATAAGAATGTATTTTTTAATGTTTACCTATTGTTTACAAAGTGTAAATAATGTAAATAATACTTATTAGCAATTACAAGCTATATATTTAAAAATTTTTTATTATTTACATTGATTATTCTTCTTTTTTTATCATTCTTTTTTTTTTAATTTTGTAGTTTTACAGTCGTTTTAATTTTTTTTCATTATTTACACTGACTGTAAATAATCATCTGGTATCAAAATTGACTAATTTTGTACGGGGTTTTTAAACTAAATCTTAACATGTAATCTAATTTTCTTTTAAATCATTTCCCAATTGTTTACAAAGTGTAAAAAATGTAAACAATTAAAAAACACTTTTTAAAATGTTCGCTTAGTATTTACATCAATTACGAACATATTTTTTTCATTATTTACATATTGCTTACATCGTGTAAATAATGTAAGCAACTAACATATTTTTTTTAATTTTGTAGTTTTACAGTAGTTTTTTTTTTCACTATTTACATTGACTGTAAACAATCATCTGGTAACAGAATTGACTAATTTTATTACGGGTTCTTTTACACAAGCTTAACATGTAATCAGATTTTCTTTTAAATCATTTCCCAATTGTTTACATGGTGTAAATAATGTTAACAATTCAAAATCGTTTTTTTTTTTCTTTAATTTTCGTTGTTTACATTTGGGGGGTGGGGTTTTTCACAGAGGTGCACTTGTGCGGAAAGCTATCTGTCTGTCATCCACTTGGGGATGGCAAGAAGCGATTCCTTTGTTTGAAATTCCCAAGCAGCTCACTACTTCCGGTTTTATACCAAGTATCCCCTGGTAATGCCGTTCAGACACCCGTCTGTCGGTAGCTAGAGTGAGAAGGCGTACAGTTGAGTAACCTGATTGGCATGTAAAAAAAATCATTGCGTCTCAGGTAAGTAGGTGTGATTCACTGAAACTCAACTGTTTAAACCTGCCTAGAGGTTGTTGGCAGCCCCAACACTAGGATCGGACAAGGTGGCCCAATCAGTCGCTTTGTCCTAAACTCAATTTATTAATGAAACCACAACTAATGATTATTACCAACCGATCCCCACGATGACGACCTTCAGCATGAAAACGATTTCTCGAATTGGAACATTGAACGTGCGTACACTCTTAGATCCATCCAAACTGGCCCAAGTATGCAGAGAATTCGTGAACTACAACCTGCTGCTTTTAGGAGTGTGCGAAACAAGATGGCCAGAATCAGGAGAACTCAATACCTCCGAAAACCTAAAATTTATATATTCCGGAAAGCCGGATGACCAGCCAAGATCAAGCGGTGTCGGTTTTCTGCTATCGAAAGAAGCATACGATGCAATGATCAACTGGAAGCCATATGGAGACAGAATAATAACTGCAAGATTCCGTACAAGAGCTAGAAACCTCACCTGCGTGCAGTGCTATGCACCGACTGAAACTTCTGAGTCAACACAGAAAGAAAACTTTTATAGCCATCTTAATCGTGTGATGTCCGCAATTCCCCGCGGTGACATCGTTGTAATGATGGGCGATTTTAATGCGCAGTTAGGCCCCGATAACATAGGACGAGAGCACATAATGGGCAAACATGCACTTGGAAGGCTTACCGAAAACGGTAGGCTCTTTACTGAGGCATGCGGTAACGCCAATCTTGTGATAGGTGGAACCTTATTTCCTCACAAGAGAGCACACAAGATTACATGGGTATCGCCTGACAATGAGACGGAAAATCAAATCGACCACATAACTATTAGCAAAACCTGGCGCAGAAGCCTCCTAGATGTGCGATCGAAACGTGGTGCTGATTGCCACTCAGACCACCACCTCGTTGTTGGAAGTTTACGGATAAAAGTTGCTGCCATTCGTAAACCTGAGGCCATAGCACGTAAATATGACGTAGCTAAGTTAAAAAATCAGCAAACTCTTAACATCTACGTGGAAGAGTTAAGAAACGGTTTAGCAGTACAACAATCTCATCTTACCTCTGAATGGCTTTCAGTCGAAAGAAGTTTTGTTGATGCTGCAAAGAAACATATTGGTCTCAAAGTACCTAAGAAAGCCCATTGGATGTCAGATATAACCTGGAACCTCATACTCGAAAGAAAAGACCTAAAAGACAAACTAAACGCAGCCATAACATTTGGTGAAAAGTCGTCGCGTAAACAGGCCTACACACAACATGACAAGCTGGTCAAACGTAGCGCAAGAAATGATAAAAGGATATGGTATAATAAACTTGCATTGGACGCACAGCAAGCCTCAGCCGAGCATAGATCCAAGGATCTTTATTCAATAACCAAAAAGCTCACTGGGAAAAACGTATCAAATACCAGACCGCTTAGAAACGCCGAAGGTGAACTCACAACATCTGCGCAAGACCAATTGGAAATATGGAAACAGCATTATTCCAATATGCTCTCCACTACTACTCCAAACCACCCAAATATATGCAACTGTGGTTCTCATGCAATAAGGCAGGATATATCCATTGAATGCCCTGATATAGCAGAAGTTGTTGTTGCAGTAAATTCTTTAAAAGCGAATAAGGCTCCTGGGGTTGACAACATATCGCCCGAAATGCTTAAAGCCGACTCTCAGACCACAGCCAACATATTGCTTCCTCTTATCCAAAACTTCTGGCGCACACATGAACTTGACTCGAAGCTAAAAGAAGGCCTTATTGTAAACATCCCCAAAAAAGGTGATTTGAAAGACTGTAAAAACTGGCGTGGCATTACCGTTCTTAGCGCAATAAATAAAGTTATTGCACTAATTATCAACAAAAGAATATCCGACACTGTACTCAAGGACCTTAGACCGGAGCAAGCTGGCTTCCGTCCCCAAAAATCCTGTGTAGACCACATCAATAGTCTACGAATAATTATAGAACAATCTACAGAACTTCGCTCTCCGCTCTATCTGCTATTTATCGACTTTGAGAAAGCCTTCGATACACTTAACCAAAACGCAATATGGTATGCTCTAGCTTGTAAAGGGGTTCCGCCAAAAATCATATGCCTCATTCAAACGCTGTATCGTGATGTTAAATGTCGTGTTGTCCACAATAATGCTCTGAGTAGCTGTTTCGATGTCGTATCTGGTGTCCGCCAGGGTTGTGTACTGTCACCCTTGCTGTTTAACATCGTTTTAGATGTTATAGTCCGTAATGCTACTGAAGCAAACAGAGGTATCAACTGGGGTCTCAACCAACAACTAGAGAGCCTAGAGTATGCAGATGATATCTGTCTCCTTTCGCACAGCTATAAAGATATGAAAGCTAAACTTAACTGCATCGAAACCGAAGCTGCAAAGGCTGGCTTAAGAATAAACACAGGCAAAAGTAAGGTAATGCGATGTAATACAGCAAACACCAACAAATTTCGTATAGGAAATACTGATCTGGAGGAAGTCACATCATTTTGTTACCTAGGCAGCATCTTAACAAACACAGGTGGTTCTAGCAATGATGTTACGTACCGAATCTCAAGAGCCAACCAAGCATTTGGTACCCTACGATCAGTATGGAAATCTTCAGCCATATCCAAAAACACGAAGATCCGCATCTTTAACTCTTGTGTCAAGTCTGTGCTCCTTTATGCATGTGAAACTTGGAATACAACAGAACACGATATAAACACCTTACAAGTGTTTGTTAATCGATGTCTTCGAAGAATTGTGAAGGTTTTCTGGCCGAACACAATATCGAATATTGATCTTTGGAGACAAACGAACCAGCGGCCAATTCACATTGACATTCTAAATCGTAAATGGCGCTGGATTGGTCATACGCTGCGTAGGCCCCCAGGTGACACAGCCAAAATCGCCATTGACTGGAACCCACAGGGTAGACCAAGAAGAGTAGGCAGACCATCCCACACCTGGCGTCGACAACTAAACATCGAAGTAAGACGTATCGATCTAAGCTGGGGAGAGATAAAACGAATCGCAACAAACCGGACCGAATGGAATAAATTCGTTGTGGCCCTTTGTTCCGAATAGGAACCACAGGACATAATATATATATATATACATTGTTTTTTATTATTTACATACAAAATTATTTTTTTAATTTCTTTGTTTTACAGTAATTATATTTTTTCATTATTTACATCGACTGTAAACAATCATAAATTAACAAAATTGACTAATTAATTTTGATACGGGTTGTCTTACAAAAGCTTACCATGTTATATGATTTTCTTTAAAATCATTTAAAATTGTTTACAAGAGGTAAATAATGTAAACAATTAAAAACCATTTTTTTAATGTTTGCTGTTTACATGGATTACGACCATTTTTCTAATTATTTACATATTGTTGACATCATGTGAACAATGTTACCATCTAACGTTTTTTTTCTTTTTTTATTTTTTTAGTTTTACAGTACACAATTGAAAATTGTTTTTTTCTTTAATTTTAGTTGTTTACATTGTTTTTTATTATTTACATAAATTTTTTTTTTAATTCCCAATTGAAAACAAGGTGTAAATAATGTACACAATTGTAAATCATTTTATTTTTAAATGGCCGTTGCTTACATTGATTACGATTTTCTTAATTATTTTTGTGTTTTACATTAGTTTTAATTTTTTTTTAACATTATTTACATTGACTGTAAACAATAGTCGGTTAAAAAAATTTTCTTATTAATTTTGATACGGGTTGTCTTACAAAAGCTTAACATGTAATCAGATTTTCTTTTAAATCATTTCGCTATTGTTTACATAGTGTAAATAATGTAAACAATTGTAAATCATTTTTTCTTAAGTAGCCGTTGTTTACATTGATTACGAACATTGTTTCTTATAATTTGCCTATTGTGTACATCGTGTAAATAATGTAAACAATTAAAAATGTTTTTTAATTTCTTTGTTTTACAGTAATTATATTTTTTTTTTTACATTATTTACATCGATTGTAAACAATCATCTGGTAACAAAATTGACTAATTTTGATACGGTTAGTCTTACAAGAGCTTAACATGTAATCAGATTTTCTTTTAAATCGTTTTCCAATTGTTTACATGGCGTAATTAATGTAAACAATAGTCAATACTTACTTTTTCTTAAATGGCCGTTGTTTACAT
Source organism: Pegoplata infirma (assembly GCA_963921195.1). Classification (NCBI taxonomy): domain Eukaryota; kingdom Metazoa; phylum Arthropoda; class Insecta; order Diptera; family Anthomyiidae; genus Pegoplata; species Pegoplata infirma. The sequence goes on along the minus strand of OY992539.1, from coordinate 215,301,134 downwards.
TGATTACAATCCATGTTTTTTTATTATTTACCTATTGTTTACACCATGTAAATAATGTAAACAATTGCATTTTTTTAAATTTTGTTGTTTTACAGTAGTTTTATTTTTTTTACATTATTCACGTCGACTGTACACAATCATCTGGTAACAAAATTGAATTTTAATACGGGATGTCTTACAAAATCTAAACATGTTATAAGATTTTTTTAAATCATTTCTCAATTGTTTACAAGGTGTAAATAATGTAAACAATTGCAAATCTTTTTTCTTAAGTGGCAGTTGTTTAGATTGATTACAAACATGTCTCTTAATATTTACCTATTGTTTACATCGTGTAAATAATGAAAACAATTAAAAACATATTTTAAATTTCGTTGTTTTACAGTTGTTTCATTTTTGTTTAAATTTTTTACATCAACTGTAAACAATCACCGGTAACAAAACAGACTAAATAATTTTGATATGTGTTGTCTTACAAAAGCTTAACATGTAATGATTTTTTTTTAAACATTTCTTAATTGTTTACATGGAGTAATTATTGTAACCAATTGAAAATTGTTTTTTTTTTTAAATTGTCGTTGTTCACATTGATTACCAACAATGTTTCTTATATTTACCTATTGTTGACCTCGGGTAAAAAATGTAAGCAATTATAATTTTTTTTTAATTTTTTACATCGACTGTAAACATTTATCTGGTAGCAAAATTTACTAATTTTGATACGGTTATCTAACAAAAGTTTAATCCGGTTTTCTTTAAAATCTTTTCCCAATTGTTTACATGGTGTAAATAATATAAACAATTGTCAATCCTTTTATTTTCTTAAATGGCCGTTGTTTACATTGATTACGATCATGTTTTTTATGTTTACACCATGCAAATAATGTAAACAATTAAAAAAATTATATTATTTAATTTGTTGTTTTATAATAGTTTTAAATTGTTTACTTTAATTTAATTATTTATAAAAATTTAACAAAATTATTAATGGAAAAGTATTTGTAGCAAATACATTTTTTTCCATTTACTATACCTTTTTGGCATACCTAAATTATGTGATATGTTACCATCCATCCTTCCCCATTTTCACATTTCCCCATAATGTCATGATATTACAAGTGCTAGACAGTTATGAAATTCCTTTTAATTTCTTGTTCCCTTTTTTATGTTGCCTTTTTGTAAAAAAAAAATTATTAAATTTTTTTTTAAGGTTTCTTGTTTGTTGTTTTTATATTCTTCTCCTTCAAAAAAATAGGCAAAACCACGTGATGGAATTTTTTTTATAAACATCGTGATGTCTTGATGTTGTTTTTTTATTATTTATTACACGTATTTGTTCTCAAAAACACACCATTTAAATTACTTTTGCTCTTGATATCAGGGAATAAGAATTTAACCGTACTCTGGATACCATACTGAGCAGCTGCAAAACCATTTAATCTTAGAATTAGTTATAAATTTCTGATTTATTAGTGTTTAAATGTTTTTGATGTGTTTTTGTATCCTTTTAAGGATAAGATTTCCCTAAAGCGTAACGTATTTTATGTCTTACACATGTACTTAGAAGGTACATAAAAAAAATTGCTAGTCTATGGAGATCTTAGTTATTGTTTAATAACGTAAGTAATAATGTTAAATTTATGGACTAATTTTGTAAATATTCTGACGTGGTAACAAGTTAATATTTGATAGATTACAATGACGGAAATATAACATAATTTTAGGCGTTTGTAAAAATTCAAGATGAGCCGAATATTATAAAGAACACATGGCGAACAAAATGTCCGATCCACAACATATATTATAAACATATTTCAATATATTGAAAAAAAAAAAATATTTTACATAGTTTTCATAAGGCTTTTTCTGAAAAAAAAAAAAAAAAATAGCATACCTTTAGGGGCTTTATTCTTTTTTAAAAGTAGCCTACCTTTAGGGGCTTTTCTGCTATCCCCTTAGACTATATTTTTTTTATCCTATTTATAAAAAAAAATGTGAGATAGTATTTCAAAACGCTTAAATTGTTATAGAATTACCCACTTTGTCCCTAAGTGTACAAGTTAAAGTAACTTGTATGTATGCGGTATAGAACACATGAGTAAGTCTGTGGATATTTTCTATATATGTGTTAGTAAGTATGCTATTTAGTATATTTTGTCGCGTTCTATAAGATGTAGTAGAATATTTTCATTAGGCTCTTGGGACTCTTTTTACTCTGTGTGTGAGTGTTAAATGTCATTCAAAATATGGCAATTAAATGGTTGTTATGTTGCCATGTTATGCTAATGACGATAATCATAACGATGCCGAGACTTTTTAATATAAATTATAAGTCAACAAAAAAAAAATATGTTAAAAATTTTATGGGGGTATTTTATTAAAATGTCTCAAAATTGTAAACATTTTCTAGAGGAAAAATGACTCGTAATAAGATTTTTTTTTTTTAGAAAAAAGTCTCAGATTTTGAGACGTTATTCCCAAAGAAAAAGTTTCAGATTGACACATTTTTCCTACAGAAAAAGTTTTTCTTATAGAAAAAGTCTCAAATTCTGAGACATTTTTCCTAAAGAAAAAGTCTCAGATTCTGAGACATTTTTCCTAAAGAAAAAGTCTCAGATTCTGAGACATTTTTCCTAAAGAAAAAGTCTCAGATTCTGAGACATTTTTCCTATAGAAAAAGTCTCAGATTCTGAGACATTTTTCCTATAGAAAAAGTCTCAGATTCTGAGACATTTTTCCTATAGAAAAAGTCTCAGATTCTGAGACATTTTTCCTATAGAAAAAGTCTCAGATTCTGAGACATTTTTCCTATAGAAAAAGTCTCAGATTCTGAGACATTTTTCCTATAGAAAAAGTCTCAGATTCTGAGACATTTTTCCTATAGAAAAAGTCTCAGATTCTGAGACATTTTTCCTATAGAAAAAGTCTCAGATTCTGAAACATTTTTCCTATAGAAAAAGTCTCAGATTCTGAGACATTTTTCCTATAGAAAAAGTTTCAGATTCTGAGACATTTTTCCTATAGAAAAAGTCTCAGATTCTGAGACATTTTTCCTATAGAAAAAGTCTCAGATAACCCTACTTAAAATAAAAATCTGAAAATTCACTAGGAAAGAGATTTCAAAAGGTGCTAAAAACTGTAAATAAAATTTGAAATCTAAAAAAAATCAAGGTTTCGTATTTGTCATGGAATGCCCCACATGTTCTTCTATGTCTTAAACAAATTAGTATTAATATTCATAATTTAAGTACAATAAAGCTTTATGACAATGTTGTAAAATGATTTTTATACCCTCCACTCTAATGATAGAGGGTATATAAGTTTGTCATTCCGATTGTAACACCTCGAAATATTGGTCTAGGACCCCGTAAAGTATATATATTCATGATCCTCGATCGAGTTTAAGACGATCTAGCGATGTCCGTCCGTCTGTCCGTCTGTCTGTTGAAAACACGCTAACATTTGAAAGACTCTACGGAGGCTCCTGAAGTTTGGCATATATGATGGGCATTTACCAGGTCAGGTTGGTATTGCAATCCAGCGAAATCGGTCGAGTGGTTCAAAAGTTGTGAATTGTGAATTTCGGCAAGGGTTTTTCGTGAATTTACAAGATAAAAAACACGCTAACTTTCGAAAGGCAATTCTGAGGATGCTGAAGCTTGGCATATATATTTGTCGTTTCATGGGCTTGGTTTGTATTGAATTTCAGACAAATTGGTCCAGTTATTCAAAAGCTATTAGTAAAACCGCGAATTTCAGATTAGTTTCACCTTAAATTCACGCGTTGAAAACCCGTTAAACATGTTTTAAAAACATAAGTAACTTACAAAAATATTTTACAACGTTTTTTTGATACTCAAAAATATTTTTACACCAAAAAAAGAAAAAAATACATTCAAAAAAAAATTTTACATTCAAAAAAATTTTTACACTCAAAAAAAATTTAGTAAATTATTTTTTTTTTTCAAAAATTACTAAAAAAAAGTCTTTTTACACAAAATAAAATATTTCTAATCAAAATGTTATTCTTTCTACGTTAAAATATACATTTTTTTCAAAAATTACTAAAAAAAAGTCTTTTTACACAAAATAAAATATTTCTAATCAAAATGTTATTCATTCTACGTTAAAAATAACATTGTGGAGGGTGTTCATAGATTCGGCCAAGTCGAATTTAACTTTTCTACATGTTTTTTTTTAGATTTTGAACACGGCATTAGAAATTAAATTTCGAAAATGAGATTTTTTTTTGTGATGGCTCATTCCCGGAGTCGAAAGCGATTGAAATTCTACTCTAACGTGCGATTTTTCAATATTTTTTTTACGCCTAAAATTTTGTTTTTATTAATACAAGATTTTTTATATCTTGTTCATGTTTTTATGTTTCAATGTTGCAAAAGAACATGTTTTAATGTTGTAAAAGAAACAAGAAAACATGTAAAAAGCTTGTATTTATCAAAGCATAATTTTAGGCATACAGAAAAATGTAAACAATCGCACTTTCGAGTAAAATTTCGAATGCTATCGACTTCGATAAGTTGACCCTTGCTTTATGCTATGTTTTTTTTAACATTTAGATTCATGAAATCCACAATTTGGGATAAATTATATACAGAATGCTAATTCTCGAAGTCAATACCGATCGAAATTCTATTCGAACGTGCAATTTTTAAATTTTTCTTGATTCCTTAAATTATTCTTCGATAAATACAAGCTTTTTACATGCACTCAGAAAAAAAACTAACTAAAAAATGGGAAAATGAACTAAATCCAAGGAAAATTGATAATGATTTAGCTCCATTGCCATGTATTCCTACCTTTTAGTCCATATTTTTCTTAAAAATAAGGACCAATTTGAACTAGAAAATGGGAAAAAATTTCCCATTTTTTAGTTAAAAAACGCATTTCTGATGAGGAAATTTTTCCTAAAAATTAGTTAATTTCATATTTTTTTATTGGTTTATTTATAGAAAAGCATGTGAATGCACACATAATTCTCATTAAGTACATTTTTTATTATAAATATAAAGAAACGTTTGTTCTTATAGTCAAGTAATAAATTTCATTAGTTTTTTAGTTAAATTACAACAAAGACTTTGTATTTGACGTTTGTTCCCAGACTATGGGAAAACACGCCAAAGCCAAGGTCTTTGTTGTGATTAAAATATTATTTTTTTTCTTACACATACATGTGTAGAAAAAAAATGTAAGTATTAAATTTATTACTTGTTATACAAGATCAAACTTTTTGTATTCATGTACTTTAAATAATAAACAAAATGTGAACTACAAGCAAGCATGAAAAAAAAAATAAATCAACAAAACATTTTCAAGTTATGAAAAATTAACTCAACTTGTGGAAAAAACTTCCTCAAATTAAAGAAGATAAATATGATGAACTAATTGGTAGGAAATTACGTCCTGAAACTGAATTTTTTGAACTAAATTTTGTTTTAAGAAATATGTCTAAAAAATAAAGAATTTTTTTCAATTATTTTGGGAAAATTTCTTTGGCGGTAAGAATTTCTTTAATGTATTCGGGAATTCCATTTAAGGAAAATTATGGCCTATTTAACAGTCCATGAACTAAAATTTTTTCCTAAAAGTTGGGAAAATTTCCCAAATTTTAGTTAAATTTAACTAAATTGTGGGAAAATTTATAAACTATTTTGAAGTAAATTTTTCCAAAGTTTAAGTTAATGTTTTTTTTTGAGTGTGTTTATTTTGCAACACTAAATCATGAACACATGAAAAAATATAAAAAGCTTGTACAAATCAATCATAATTTTAGACTTACAGAAAAATTGAAAAATCGCACGTTCGAATAGAGTTTGGATCGCTGTCGACTCCGAGAATTATACCTCAGGTCTGTTGTATTTTAGTCTTAATTCAACTTGTGCCATATGATTTGTATTTTTTGCCTTGATTTATGCTTTAAAAATTTACCTGCAAAAACTGGGTGACTCGTAAATGTCGTAATCCAAAATTTTTGTAATGGATATATACCTTAATGGTAAATAAATACTTAACGAAGGTAGTTTCCTAAATGTATTAAATTTTGAGGTACTTTTTCAATTAATCAAGGTTTTCTTTAACAGTCTAACAACCGCAGACAAATTTTTTAAAATATTTTTTTAATAATTTTTTTATTTTGTTATATTTTTTAAGCTGTGTTTAAATTTATACCTATATCACCACAATATGTTTAACAAGATATTTAACAAATTTATATTTTAGTTGACTTTTCTTTTAGTAAAAAAAAAAAATTATAACATTTTTGAAACCTACCGCTGTGCTGGTTGGTTCTATGGTTTAGTACTCTGTTCTACACTTCTCTATGCGCCCCATGAAACGCAGTTATAATTTTTCTGTTGTTTTTGATAATTTATTACTCGAGTATTTTTTTTTTTTTAAGTACAAGTATGTCTAAAGTAGGTACATTGTATATGAAGTAGATTTTCATTCATTTATATGTTGAAATACTCTGTCGGGATATACAGTGGCGGATAAAAGTATACACACAGTGCTATATTATATGCAATTTGTTAAAGAAAAATTTAAAAATTGCAAACCTTTTTTTATCAATAGATTATTTTTTAAACAGTGTTTTGTGGGTAATTTATTAAGCTCTATCTTAAGCTTTATAGCTTCCAGATTAAGTTAATATTAAATGTGCTACGAGGGTTGAACTGGAAAATAAAATTATTTATAATAAACATTTTTTAAAATTCTGATTAATTTTTGTTACAAAATAAACATTTTTTTATTCGACCTTTAAAATATTACATTTTCAGTAGGTTTATTCTAGCTCGAGGTCATTATTTCCTTTACTAATTAAAACTATGATATTCCCATAGAATAATTTTCAAGAAAATTATTTTTCTGTTTTATATTTATATAAAAGATTTGTCAGATCCTATTGTCAAGATTATTTAGCAAAAGTTAGGGTTTTTATTTTTGCTAAATAATCTTGACAATGGAATCTGACAAATCCCGAAACATGTGTCGATTAAGTCTTGCAAAAAAATTACCAACATAAATAAATTTAAAACAGAAAAATAATTTTCTTGAAAATTATTCTATGAGAATATCATAGTTTTAATTAGTAAATGAAATAATGACCTCGGTCTAGAATAAACCTACTCAAAATATATATTTTTATTTTTTTTTTAAATATTTCCAAGTAGATTTTTAACAAGAAGAAATCGGCATTTTATGACATTCGATTCTTTTGACCACCAATTTTTTTTTTGTAAACAAAGAAAAGATTTAATTGTTTATAAATTTAAGTACACCAAATTGAGCGTGTCCCGAAAATTAAGAATTTAAGGGCATATTCAGGTCTTCAATAGGCATCGTTCTAGGGGTATGCCCTTAAGAAATTCCAAAATTTCCGGATTTCGGGACATGCTAACCTAAGTGTATAATAATGAACTATAAAAATAATTTAACTTTATCTTTGTTTACAAAAAATTGGTGGTCAAACGAATTTATGGTCGAAAAATGCGAATGTCTTGTACTGTGTTTAAAAAAAATTTGTTTGGAGCTTTAAAAAAATTAGTTGATAACTGAATATAAATGTCTGGAATATTTTTTAAATTTTTGACGTTCAAACTTGAAAAAAATCGACTTGGAAATATTTTTAAAAAATTTTATAAAAAATGTCTATAAATAATTTCATATTCCAGTTCGACCCTCGTAGTACATTTATTTTTAATTCAATCTGAACGCGAGTAAGCTTAAATTAAAGCTTGATAAATTACTTCGACAGCACTTTTTACAAAAATAGTGTTTTGATAATAATTTGGTCTATTATGGTTAACTTTGTCGTAAACAAATTACATTTACTGAGTATGTAGTCGTTCGTAGACTTTTGTCTGTCACTGTTACGTAGAGCATAAAGCAAAGATGAATTGAGTTTAAATTAGTGGTTGTTAAAAATTTTTTAATTAAAGTCTTTTACAGATATACAATGATAAATATCTTTTTCATATATAAAAAGTTTTTTGACTTTTTTTACGTGCAGAGTAAACTAAATAAAATTTTATTAAATTTTTTTTGTTGATAAATGTTTTTTTTTTAAATTTGTTGGTTTAATTAAAATATTTGTCCATTGACTATTTCTATGCATTCTATATTTATGTGTCATAGTAATAAAATTGTAATAAATTTGTAATAAATTTGTTTGGATAATAGAATTGTTATTACTAGAAATAAATCATAATAAACTGACAATAAACAATGATAAACGAATTTAGAGAAATAATTGAATTGTAAGAGTTTCAAAAGAAGGGTAACGAAATAAAGTAACAAAAATGTGGGACTTTAAATACGCAGTTATAAAAAATCGAACTTTTCAAATCGGAATTTTATGAAACCAAAATAATAAAAACTATAAAATATACAGGAAATATAAAAAGTACCAAAAATACATTTTTTTTACTTTTGCATTCCAAATTTCAAGTTTCTAGAACCCTTACGTCAGGAAATAAAAAAGTACATTTTTTTACCCCCCTTAGAAACGGAATTTACAAAAAAGATATTGTTTCAGTTTTTTTACCGAAGAATCCTACATTACAAATTTCTATGTAGATTTTGGGACAATTTTTTTAGGAAATATAAAAAGTAAAAAAAGTAAATTTTTTACCCCATTAAAAAAGCGGTTTCTAAAAAGTACTTTTTGCAGAATATTTTTTAACCGAAGGATCCTACATTTCAAATTAAATTTTTTTCTGGAAATATAAAAAGTACCAAAAGTACAATTTTTTACTTTTGCATTCCAAATTTCAAGTTTCTAGAACCATTGTGTCAGGAATTAAAAAAAAGTACCGAAAGTACAATTTTTTACCCCCCTTAGAAACAAAATTTTTAACAAGAGTTTGTTTCAGATTTTTTTACCGAAGGTCCTACATTACAAATTTCAAGTTTTTGGGACCATTTTTTTAAGGAAATACAAAAAGTACCAAAAGTAAAATTTGTTTACCCCATTAAAAAAGCGGTTTCCAAAAAGTACTTTTTCCAGAATATTTTTTTTAACAAAGGATCCTACATTTCAAATTTCAAAAGTCTAGAATAATTTTTTCAGGGAATATAAAAAGTACCAAACGTACACATTTTTACGATTTTACTTTCCTAGGAACGGTACCGAAAGAACACTTTCATTTTCAAGTGTCTAGGATCACTTTTTAAGGAAATATAAAAAGTTTCAAAAGTACAATTTTTTACTTTTGCATTCCAAATTTCAAGTTTCTGAACCATTATGTCAGGAAATAAATAAAGTACCAAAAGTACAATTTTTTAGAAAATGAATTTTCAAAAAGTTTTTTGCTGATTTTTTTTTTTACCGAAGGATCCTACATTACAAGTTTCAAGTACTTATATGGTGTTATTATTTCAAATATATTGATAGTACCAAAAATGTACTTTTTAACCCCGCTTAAAAACAAAATTTCGAAATAGTATTTTCTGAAGAATGTTTTTTTCACCACAGAATCCTTCATTACAAATTTCAAGTGTCTGGATCATTTTTTAATGAAATATAAAAAGTACCAAAAGTTAAATTTTTTACTTTTGCATTCCAAATTTCTAGTTTCTAGAACCATTATGTCAGGAAATAAATAAAGTACCGAAAGTACAATTTTTTACCCCCTTAGAAACGGAATTTTAAAACAGAATTTGTTTCACATTTTTTTTATCGAAGGACCCTACATTACAAATTTCTAGTTTTTGGGACCATTTTTTTAAGGAAACATAAAAAGTACCAAAAGTAAATTTTTTTTAAACCATAAAAAAGCGGTTTCTAAAAAGTACTTTTTCCAGAATCTTTTTTTTACCGAAGGATCCTATACTTCAAATTTCAAGAGTCTAGGATAATATTTTCAGGGAATATAAAATGTACCAAAAGTACTCCTAAGAACGGTACCGAAAGAACACTTTCATTTCAAAAATTTCAAGTGTCTAGGATCATTTTTTTTTACCGAAAGATCCTACATTACAAATTTCTAGTTTTTGGGACAATTTTTTCGGGAAATGTAAAAAGTACCAAATACAATTTTTTTACCCCATTAAAAAAGCGGGTTCTAAAAAGTACTATTTCCAGAATATGTTTTTTAATGAAGGATCCTACATTTCAAATTTTTTCAGGGAATATGAAAAGTACCAAACGTACACATTTTTACCCATTTTACTCTCCTAGGAACGGTACCGAAAGAACACTTCCATTTCAAATTTCAAGTATCTATTTTTTTCACCAAAGGATCCTATATTACAAATTTTAAGTTTTTGGGACCATTCTTTCAGAAAAATAAAAAGTACCAAAAGTGAAATTTGTTTATCCCATTAAAAAAGTGGTTTCTAAAAAGTACTTTTTCCAGAATATTTTTTTTACCGAAGGATCCTACATTCAAAATTTTAAGAGTCTAGGTTAATTTTTTCAGTAAATATAAAAGGTACCAAAAGTACACATTTTTACCCCTTTTACTCTCCTCAGAACGTTACCGAAAGAACACTTTTTTACCCCTTTAAAAATGGAATTTCCAAAAAGTACTTTTGCAGATTTTTTTTTATAAATGACACTACATTTTAAATTTCAAGTATCTAGGATCATTATTTCAGGTTATATTAAAAGTACCAAAGTTATACTTTTTAACCCCGCTTAAAAACAAAATTTCGAAATAGTATTTTCTGAAGAATGTTTTTTTTTCACCACGGGATCCTTCATTACAAATTTCAAATTTCATTACAAATTTCATTACAAATTTCAAATTTCATTACAAATTTCAAGTGATCATTTCTTAAGGAAATATAAAAAGTACCAAAAGTACATTTTTTTACTTTTGCATTCTAAATTTTAAGTTTCTAGTACTATTATGTCAGGAATTAAAAAAAAAGTACCGAAAGTAAATTTTTTACCCCCCTTTACCCCCCGGAATTTAAAAAAAAAGAATTTGTTTCACATTTTTTTTTACAAAATTTTTAGTTTTTGGGACCATTTTTTAAGGAAACATAAAAAGTACCAAAAGTATAATTTTTTTACGCCATTAAAAAAGCGGTTTCTAAAAAGTACTTTTTCCGAATATTTTTTTACTGAAGGATCCTACATTTTAAATTTTAAGGGTCTATTATAATTTTTTTCAGGGAATATAAAAAGTACCAAACGTACACATTTTTACCCCTTTTACTCTCCAATGAACGGTACCGAAAGAACACTTTCATTTCAAATTTCAAGTGTCTAGGATCATTTTTTCATGAAATATAAAAAGTACCAAAAGTAAAATTTTTTACTTTTGCATTCCAAATTTGAAGTTTCTAGAACCGTTATATCAGGAAATAAAAAAAGTAATTTTTTACCCCCCTTAGGAACGGAATTTTCAAAATGAGTTTGTTTTAGATTTTTTTTACCAAGGATCCCCAGTCATAAGTGTTTGGTACCATTTTTTCAGTAAATATAAAAAGTACCAAAAGTAAAATTTTTTTATCCCGTTAAAAAGCGGTTTCTAAAATTACTTTTTCCAGAATATTTTTTTACCAAAGTATCCTACATTCCAAATTTCAATATTCTGTGATAATTTTTTCAGGAAATATAAAAAGTACCAAAATTGCACATTTTTTTCCTTTTACCCTCGTAAGAAACGAAATTTCCATTATTTCAGAAAATAAAAAAATTCCAAAAGTTCACCTTTTATCCCCTCAGAGTAAACATTGGCAAAAACCCAGCCTTATGGGGATCTATATCTTTTGGGAGGACCATTATTTCAGGAAATATAAAAGGTACCAAAAGTACATTTTCATAGATCACAGTACTTTCACAACCTATTGTGATCCTGAAGACAGAGAAGAGTTACGAAAAAAAGATGTGGATTTTAGATTGCCCTAATTTACCCAAATGTCCCCTTACCTACCCAATTGTTTTCAATTAACTCTACTTCGTCCTTCATTTTAAGGAAAGATTTTTTTTGGGATACAAACTAATGGGTTACCTTACATTGTGAGCATACCTTTTCTAACTTCCTTTAAGCCCGGTAATTTTCTGGCCATTATATGGTCTTTTTTCCATCCGTTTCCTTTTTAATGTTTACTTTTTTTTTTCCTAGCCAAATTCCTTAAACCCATCCGGTGTTATTTCTAGCTGCGTATCTCTTCTATTGCGCTATAAATCTTTTTTTTTATATGTTCTGTTGTATATCAGTTTTTTTGTACTATTCCAGTTTATTTTTTGTGTTTGCCAGCTGGTTCAGTTGTTAAACAATGTCCTAGTCAATAAAAAGCCATAATAATAATAATAAAAGGGTTATATGCCACATTTGTCCACCTCCAGTTCGTAAAATTTTTTTTGTTTAGGTTAATATAAACATTATTGAAAAACAAAGTTTGAAAACATAATCATAAAAAATTTAATTCTATAAAATTTTATGGTTTTTATTATAAATATACCCAAGTAAAAAAGATTTATATATAATTATATATAATTTGATAAAATTATATATATTTATATAAAATTAAATATATTTATATAAAATTATATACAGGTTAAAGTTTTCAGAAAATTAGATAAAATTATATATAATTATATCCAGGATTTGGTGGATATTTTTTTATAAAATTATATCAAATTATATACAATTTGATATAATTTTATAAAATTTTATAAAAATTTAGTTTTCAGAAAAATTGGATAAAAATAAATAAAATTTGATAAAATTATATATAATTGAATAAAGTTATATATAATTTTATAAAATTATGTATAATTTTATAAAAATAAATAAAATTTTATAAAATTATATAAATTATATCCTGGATTTGATATAATTTTATAAAACTTTATAAAAAATTTAGTTTTCAGAAAAATTGGATAAAAATATATGAAATTTGATAAAATTATATATATTTGAATAAAATTATATATAATTTTATAAAATTATATATAATTTTATAAAATTATATATAATTATATCCAGGGTTTGGTGTATATAATTTTATAAAATTATATCAAATTATATACAATTTGATATAATGTTATAAAATTTGATCAAATTAGATATAATTTGATATAATTTTATAAAATTATATCCACCAAATCCTGAATATAATTATATCAAATTATGTAAAGTTTTATACAATTTTCTAAAACCTGTTTATATAATCTTATATAATTATATATAATTTTATATAATTTTATCAAATAATATATAATTTTATATAATTTTTTACTCGGTTAAAATATGAATAAAGATTATTTTTATTACAGAAATTTTCTATTCTTTTTTTTATTTTATATGATTAAATTTCCGCAATGAATTTGATTTTTTAAGGACAAGGTTACATCGTTTTTTTTTTTTTTAGATTTTTTTTTTGTTTGTTGTGTATATTTTAAATGATTAATGACTTTAGTAATGTTAAAGGCTAAAAACAACTACTTACCTTGTCAAAGAAATGTTAGAAAAATACTTTTTTTTTACACTTAAAAGCAGTTTTTTTTTTTGTTTTTTTTACCATGAATAGAATGAAATTAAATATATAAATGGTTTTAGTAGCTGTTTCTGAAAGGCTTGTGGTATTTATAGGATTAAATGTATAAAGACTATAAAAAATAGTACTTGAGGAAGCTTTATTTTTCTTGGTAAGTGTATTAAGCAAATGGTTGTGTTGGTTTTTTTTTTGTTTGCCTTGAAAGATTTAATCATTTTAATGTTTTTGGTGGTTTATTTTTTAAAATATATATCGTATGAAATAAACAGAAATTCTTAGATTATTTTTTTGTGTATCAGTAAAATTTAAAAAAAAAAAAAAAACATTTTTCGGTCCACTCTAAAATTTTTGGCTGATAAAATTTTCTATTTCGCCACGTGGATCCGTGACCGTAGAGGGTACATATAAGTTTGTCATTCCTTTTCTAACACTTCGAAATTGTGGTATACGACCTTTCTTAAAATATACTAATTGGAAAAAAAAATAAAATCGGTCCACTCTAAAATTTTTGGTTCTTAAAATTTCCTATTTCGTCCCGTGGATCCGCGCCTTTAGAGAGTATATATAACTTTGTTATTCCGTTTCTAACACTTTGACCCCATATACACTGGTTGTCAACTAATCGATCACTTTTTCAGTGCTCGATTCTAAGACACTCTAGCGATGTCCGTCTGTCTGTCTGTTGAAATGGCGATCACTGCCAAAATATTACTCAGATATGACTGAATCTTAACATGTTTACTTGTTATTGTCTCGAGCAGTTTGGTATTGCATTTGAGCAAAATCGGTTTGGCGGTTCAAAAGTTATTAACGAAAATGTAAGAACACTTCGAAAATTTACATTCAACATAACCTAAAAATACAAAATGCTTTAATTCGGCTGATGGTTGACATTTATGAACATAATTCGATGCCTTACGGTATTTCAACAAGAACAAACATATTTTGACAAAAAAAAAAAAAAAACATATTCGCGGATTTTTTTCACGAAAAAAATTTTTTCACCAAAAAATTTTTTTCCGCGGAATTTTTTTTTACAATTTTTTTTGCAGATAATTTTTTTAACATTATGGAGGTTATCAATACATTTAGCAAGGCAAGAATTTAACTTTTTTACTTGTTTAAAATATCATTTATTTTTCATGTAGTGATTCTTATGTTTTTATTCAATATTTTTGTATTTTTGAACGAAACCAAAAACAACAGACGAAAACAGACGAAACAAATGACCTATTGAACTAGAATAACAAACTAAGTCTTTTAATTTAAATAAACGAAAATGAGCGGTCACTCAACTGAATGATTAAGCACAAGTCTAGGTTAAACAAGTAAAAAAGTTAAATCCGGCCTTGCCGAATGTAGAGTGATACTCTCCACAACTTCAAACAGATAATTGCAAAAAACTTTATTTAAAAGGAAATTGCTTTTGAAAAAAAAAAAATTGGAAATAAATTTCCGCGAAAAAAAATTTTGTTAAAAAAAAAATCCGCGATTTTTTCTTTTTTTGTCAAAAATATGTTCGTACTTGTTTAAATACTATTTGGTGTTCAATTATGTTCACATATGTCAACCAGCAGCCAAATTAAAGCATTTTGTATTTTTAGGTTATGTATTCAACAAAATTTTTGAAGTGTCCTTACATTTTCGTTCATAACTTTTGAACCGCTGAACCGATATCGCTCAAATGCAATACCAAACTTCTCGCGAGAACTTCCAATAAATATGGTAAGTTTCAGTCATCTCTGTGCAATATTTTGTCCGTGATCACCCTTTCCACAGACAGACAGACAGACGGACAGACGGACATCGCTAGAATGTCTTAAAATCGGTCAGGGAGCATGAATATATATACTTTATGGGGTCCCAGACCGATATTTCGATAAGTTACAAACAGAATGACAAGCTTATATATACCCTCTATCACTAGGTGGAGGGTATAAAAAAATCATTCGTAGAACATTTTAACCCTTTAAACGCACGTTTTAGTAAACTTCTATAAGATTTTTTGAAAAAGGACTTCTAGGCTTTAAACATTTTAAAACTAAAAGCAACCTTAAGTATTCAACACTTAAAACTATACTTTAGTCTAATATAAACTAACACTCCTAAAAGTATGCTTTAAAATAAATTAAGCCTTTACTATAATCTTGATTGATTTTATAATTATTAAATTTTTTTGTTCTCTATTCTTCTCTTTCCAGGTAAATATCTTCTTTTAAATACACCAACAATTTTAAACATCACATTACTTTTTGAAATGTAAGTTTATGACTGTGATTAGTAGGCAAACCAAAAATATGCATTTATTAATTAAATTTAAGCCCTTAAAGTATGCAACAACAAAATAGTAAAATAAGTCAGAAATCATATATATTTTTATTTAGGTTGTCTGACTTAATTTTCAAATATGTTGTTGCATACTTTTAGGGCTCAAATTTAATTAATAAATGCATATTTTTGGTTTGCCTAGTGATTAGTATTGTTATATATTTTCAAGCAAATTTTTAATATAAAAACTAGCAGGCAAATTGCCAAAAATGAAAAAATCTAAAATTCTGGCAAT
Source organism: Pegoplata infirma (assembly GCA_963921195.1). Taxonomy (NCBI): domain Eukaryota; kingdom Metazoa; phylum Arthropoda; class Insecta; order Diptera; family Anthomyiidae; genus Pegoplata; species Pegoplata infirma. The sequence continues at coordinate 215,285,101 of OY992539.1, read as the reverse complement.
TTTGTTTTATAAAACGGATATTACCAAAAAAATATCTAAATACCATATTATACCTCACAATTTCGAACAATTTAACACAAACACCTCTTTTTTTTATATAAATGACTAGAACAAATAATATCCCCTCCCGCCCCCCCATTTTTCCTATTCACCCCACCCTCCAAAAACAAACACCACCCACTCTTTGTATTAAATATTATGCAACATTGACATTTTCAAGCCAATTTCCGGTAATGATTTTTCATGGAATATTACAAAACATTTGTTTTGATGACAACAAAATTTGTTCCATACGAATTATACATTAGGGCAATCCGTTAAATCTAAATTTTTGAATTTGGCGTCGTTATATCTGTCCGAATTTTTGAGCAAATGCGGCTAAAAAATTACGAATTTTTGAGTTCTTTATTGGAAATTTTTTTGAATTTCGCCTCGTAATACCTGTCGAACGATGGCCACGAAAGAACTGATTGTGGAAAATTTATGAACAAATTTTGCAGGGACACCTCCAGTCAGCAACCAATTCATGTCCGAATTTTTTGACCAAATTTGGTTAAAAAATTTGGAATTTTAAAAATTGGAATAAAAATTATTTTTATTCCAAATTGGTCCCAAAATTTTTAAAATGCAAAGCAAAATTACTTTTTTGACCAAAATTTATGTCCGATATTTTTAACTAAATTTGGAATTACGAATTTTTGAGTTTGTGGGAAAATTTTTTGAATTTCGTTTCGTAATACCTGCCGAACGATGGCCACGGATTGTGGAAAAATTTATGAACAAATTTTGCAAGGACACCTCCAGTCAGCAACCAGCGGTCAAAGTTTAAAAAATTACTTTTTTGACCAAAATTTGTGTCCGAATTTATTGACTAAATTCTGTTAAAAAATTTGGAATTTTTAAACATAAAAATTATTTTTATTCCAAATTGGACCCAAAAGTTTGAAAATGCAAAGCAATATTACTTTTTTGACCAAAATTTGTGTCCGAATTTATTGACTTAATTCGGAATTAGGAATTTTTGAGTTCTTTATGGGAAAATTTTTTGAATTTCGTGTGGTAATACCTGCCGAAACATGGCCTCGGAAGAGCTGCAAGGATATATCCAGTCAGCAACCAGCGGTCAAAGTTTAAAAAAAATACATTTTGACCAAAATTCTTGTCCGAATTTTTTGACCAAATTCTGTCAAAAAAATTAGAATTTTTAAACATAAAAATTATTTTTATTCCAAATCGGTCCCAAAAGTTTGAAAATGCAAAGCAAAATTACTTTTTTGACCAAAATTTGTGTCCGAATTTTTTGACTAAAGTATGATTTAGGAATTTTTGAGTTCTTTATGGGATTTTTTTTTTAATTTCGTGTCGTAATACCTGCCGAACCATGGCCTCGGAAGAGCTGATTGTGGAATTTTTTTTTGTTAACAGATTTTGCAAGGACATCTCCAGTCAGCAACCAGCGGTCAAAGTTTGAAAAAATTACTTTTTTGACCAAAATTCGTGTCCTAATTTTTTTGACCAAATCCTGCTCAAAAATTAGTAATTTTTTAGTTCTTTATGGGAAAATTTTTGAAATTTCATGTCGTAATACCTGCCGAAGAGCTGATTTTAAAAAATGTATGAACAAATTTTTCAAAATTCCGGTTCGATTTTTTTTTGTCCAAATCCAGCTCAAAAATTAGGAATTTTTATGTTATTTATGGGAACATTTTTGGAATTTCGTATCGTAATACCTTTCGAACGATGGAATGAACTGATTGTGAAAAAAATTATGAACAAATTTTGAAAGGACATTTCCAGTTAGCAACCAGTGGTCAAAGTTTAAAAAAAAATACTTTTTTGACCAAAATTCGATTTTTTTGACCAAATTCTGCTCAAAAATTAGGAATTTTTGAGTTCTTTATGGGAAAATTTTTTAAATTTCGTGTCGTAATATCTCCCGAATGATGGCCACGGAAGAGCTGATTGTGGAAAAATTTATGAACAAATTTTGCAAGGACACCTCCAGTCAACTACCAGCGGTCAAAGTTTGAAAAAATACTTTTTTGACCAAAATTCGTGTACGAATTTTTTTGACCAAATTCGGTTAAAAAATTTGGAATTTTTAGACATAAAAATTTGGAATTTTTAAACATAAAAATTATTTTTATTCTAAATTGGTTTTGAAAATGCAAAGCAAAATAAATTTTTTGACCAAAATTTGTGTCCGAATTTTTGAACTAATTTAGGATTTAGGAATTTTTGAGTTCTTTATGGGATTTTTTTTTGCATATCGTGTCGTAATAACTGCCGAACCATGGCCTCGGAAGAGTTGATTGTGGAAAAATTTATAAATAAATTTTGCAAGGACATATCCAGTCAGCAACCAGCGGTCAAATTTTGAAAAAATTACTTTTTTGACCAAAATTCGTGTCCGAATTTTTTTGACCAAATTCGGCTCCAAAATTTTGAATTTTTGAGTTCTTAATGGGAAAATTTTTTTTATTTTATTTTAAAGGAAATTACTTTTGATAAAAAATTTTTTTTTTTGGAAAAAGAATTTCCGCGAAAAAAAATTGGTAAAAAAAATCTGCAATTTTTTTCTTTTTTTGTCAAAAAATATGTTTGAACATGTTTAAATACCATACGGTGTTCAATTATGTTCACATATGTCAACCAGCAGACGAATTAAAGCATTTCGTATTTTTAGGTTATGTTGAATGTACCAAAATATTTGAGGTGTCCTTGCATTTTCGTTCATAACTTTTGAACCGCTGAACCGATATTGCTCAAATTCAATACCAAACTGCTCGGGAGAACTTCCAATAAATATGTTAAATTTCATCTCTGTGTTGTATTTTGACCAGGATCGCCATTTCCACAGACAGACAGACAGACGGACATCGCTAGAATGTCTTAAAATCGATCACTGATCAATTATAAACATAATGTATGGGGTCTCAGACCGATATTTCGATGAGTTACAAACGGAATGAAAAACCTTTATATACCGTGTTATCACTAACAACAAGTGGAGGGTATAAAAATATAACAACGCGATTTTGGTCCATAGACGCTGATCAGCAGTTTTGGATTAAAAATATTTTTTACATAACATTCTTAACATTTTCCGACTTCTCAGACTAATTTCGTTAAAAAATAATTTATATTCCGATAAATTTTTATTGAAAAATTAAACTTGTTTTATTCGACCTTTAAAATATTATATTTTGAGTAGGTTTATCTAGCTCGAGGTCATTATTTCCTTTACTAATTAAAACTATGATATTCTCATAGAATAATTTTCACGAAAATTATTTTTCTGTTTTTAAATTTATTTATGTTGGTCATTTTTGCAAGACTTAATCGACACGTGTTTCGGAATTTGTCAGATTCCATTGTCAAGATTATTAAGCAAATATAAAAACCCTATACATAAATTTATCCACAATCTTCTCTTTCGTAGACATCATTCGGCCGGTATTATGGCACGAAATTCGAAAATTTAAATTTTACGGCACGACCTATTACACCGTCCGACACAATTTTGTACACATGGACCGGACCCGAAAATTCTGAAAGTAGGGACAAAAAAAAAATACACGTGTCTCCCAGTTTTTCTAGATCAATTCGCGTTTTCGCGAAAAACGCAAAAAAAAAAAATACTATATTAAAAAATGTTCGCTTTTCAGAAAGTAAGGCTCAAAATAACATTCTTGTGTTTCCCAGTTTTTTTATATCAATTCGCGTTTTCGCGAAAATGCATTTTTTTTGCACACTTGAAAAAATTTACTAAATTCTGAAAATAGGGCTTAAAATAAAATATTGTTCTAGTTTTTCTTTATTAATTCACGAAAAATGCAATTTTGAAAAAATGTATTGCATTATTTTTTATAAATATAAAACATAAATATACATGATTTACAGTAGAATAACGGTCCTTATACAAAAATTGCTAAAAATAAAATTCTCGTGTCTCCCAATGTTTTATGCATCTATTCACATTTTCGCGAAAATGCATTTTATTGCACACTTAAAAAAAAATTTACTACATTAGAAAAGGGGGACTAAAAATAAAATATTCACCTAATTTTTTTAAATTAATTTAGGAAAAAATGCAATTTGAAAAAATTTATTGAATTATTTTTATATTTATTTTTTAACAGTGCAAAAAAAAATTATCGTTTTTCGCGAATACGCAAATTGATCGTGAAAACCTGAGAGACACGGGTGTTTTTTTTTAACCCCACTTTCTGAATAGCATAATTTTTTTCTATTGTGGAAACTTTTTTTTTGTTGCATTTTTCGCGAAAACGCGAATTGATCTAGAAAAATTTTATTTGTGGCCCAACTTTCCGAATTTTTGGGACTAAAAATAAAATATTGAGTTAGGTAAATGCAATTTAAAAAAATTTATTGAATTATTTTTATTTTATTTTTTTTACAGTGCAAAAAATTTTTTTTACCGTTTTTCGCGAATACGCGAATTGATCGCGAAAACTGAGAGACACGGGAGTTTTTTTTTTTAACCCCACTTTCTGAATTGCATAATTTTTTTCTGTTGTGGAAACTTTTTTTTGTTGCATTTTTCGCGAAAACGCGAATTGATCTAGAAAAACTGGGAGACACGGGTACTTTATTTTTGGCCCAACTTTCCGAATTTCCTGGTCCGGTTCATGCGTACAGCCAAAAGTTTCAATTTGTTGGACGGTGTTATACATAAATGGTAAACTTTAAAAATTTATTTTCTAAGTCAAAAAAACTTAAATTAAGCATTTTCCTTGCAGCCATATATTCTAGGAAATTCTATTTTTATACCCTCCAACTACAGTATGAGGGTATACTCACTTTGTCATTCCGTGTGTAACGCATCAAAATATCGGTCTAGGACCCCATAAAGTATATATATTTATGATCAGTGATCGATTCTAAGACATTCTAGCGATGTCCTTCCGTCCGTCCGTCTGTCCGTCTGTCCGTCTGTAGTTAACACGATGCAGTCCAAAATAAAAGAGCTAGACTCCCGACATTGGGCACGAATATGTCTAATGTTCCTAGGCAGGTTAAGTTCGTAAAGGAGCAAAATTGGTCCAGGGGGAAAAAAGTTCCCCCTTGAGGAACAAAACCAACCTCTGAAAAATACCATATTTTTACATGATTTTCTTTGTTTTTGTTTAACAAATGAAACATTTTTATGCTACAAGAAGTTCAAAGTCCTGCATTTGGACCCACAGAATTTAAAAATGTCGTTTTTTCGGTCCGCCCCCCCCTTTTATGGGCGAGGAATATTATTTTTTTTAAATAATGATAAACTTGTATTTTTTTAGAGCAAAAAGTATACGAATGAATTCTTAAATACATATTCGAGAAGAAATGACCCCCAATTACCACTACCGACCCCCCCCCCCCCCCCCAAAAAAAAAAATAAAACGCCCCTGCAATTTTTTTTTTTATTTATTTGCATGTTGGAGGGTATAACAGATTCGGCACGGCCGAATTTAACACTCTCACTTGTTTTTTTTGCTTTTTAAACAAACTTTATAGCAATAAATTGTTAATATTAAGTAAATATTTATGTTGAGGTATTATTATTATTATTGTTATCACATTCAAGGCACACCTCTCTTGTTTCTTTTTAGATAATGAAGAGTTAAATTAAATATTTGAGTTTGTAAAATTTGTCTAAATAAATAAAAATAGTAAAGTGTTGACAAGTTTTTAAGCTAATTGGGTATAGTAAAAACACAGGGTAACAAGGATTTTTTTGAAAATATTTTTTTATACAATTTTATTGCTTGAAATAGAACCTTTTTTTGTTACAAATGGTCTAAATAGCATAACTTTAATGGAAATTTGACTTAAATAGCAAACTTTTTTAAAAACGTGCTAAAAATAGCATAGTTTTGTAAATAATTAAAAAAAACTAATGCTAACAAGTAAAAAAGTTAAATTCGGGCTTGCCGACTGTATAGATATCCTCCACAATGTAAAAAAAAATATTGCAAGAAACTATTTGAAAAAATTGTTAAAAAAATTTATGAAAAAAAAAAATTTGCGGAAAAAAATTTTGGAAAAAAAATTTCCGCCAAAAAAACTTTTGAGGTGAAAGAAGTAAAAAACGTAAAAAAAAAGAAGTAAATTCGGCCTTGCCAAATGTATTGATACCCTCCACAATGTCGAAAAGACTATTTGCAAAAAAAAAAAAACACTTAAAAAAAAATTCGCGGAAAAAAATTTTGGTGAAAAAAGTTCCGCGAAAAAAAATTTTGAGGAAAAAATATGTTTGTACTTGTATAAATACCTCTAGGTATCCAATTCTGTTCACATATGTCAACCAGCAGTAGAACTAAAGCATTTTGCATTTTTAAGGTTATGTAGAATGTACCAAAATTTTCGAGGCGTCCTTATATTTTCGTTCATAACTTTTGAACCGCTTAACAGATATTGTTCAAATGCAATAGGAAACTTTTCGAAGCAACAATAAGTAAATACGTTAAGTTGCAGTCATATATGTGCTATATTTTGGCCGTGATCGACATTTCAACAGACACACGAGCATCGCTAGAATGTTTCAGACGATCACTGATCAATAACACTATTCAAGAAATGAGTTAATGACTTGCTACCACCAAAAAATGAAAGTACCCTAATAGTAGACTAAAACTCCCAAAGAATTTTGGTCACGTAGTTACAGTTTTTTATGGTCCACTGAAGTTTTTTCAAAATCATGTGGAATAAGTGAAATAAATGATGTAAATACACTTTTGAGCTAAGTAATCTGCTTTGATGTCTTCAGTAAAATTTTACGGTGCTTCTTTTCTTAGAACACATTAACCTGCTATCGCTCATTTTAAGGGGTAATTTTAGTTCTTTTTTAAAGACCGTCATAGAATTCCACTAAATAGTGCATTTAAAGGGTTAAAATGTTTTACGAATATTTTCTGCGTCAAATTTCACTAGAGTTCGTCAGAGGACAAATGTAAAGTAACATAATTTTTTTCTTGAATTTTGGCAAAAATTGTGCTAAGTAAGTCTAAATTTTTTTTTAAATATACTTGTAAGCTTAAAATTGTGTAAACTTACAATGGTTGTCAACTAATTAGAAACGTTTCTATAGTATAATACTTCACGTTCTTATTATCAAACGAGTGTAATTTTAAAAAATGTTATGTAGATAATTTATAAAGCTTTGATTTAAGCTTGATAGCGTCCAGGTTGAGTAAATAATAAATGTTCAACGAGGGTCGATCTGGAAAATGAAACTATTTATAGACACCTTTCAGAAATTTTTTTAAAAATATTTCTAAGTCGATTTTTTCTAAGTTCAAACATCAATTTAAAAATGGTCCAACATTTTTCATTTAAAAAATGGTCCAATAATTTAAATTTTTCATTGTTTACAAAATAATTGAAGGTCAAAAAATGCGGATTTCTTGTACTGTATTTAACCAACTGCATTTTTTGTTTGGGATGTTGGAAAAATTAGTTGGATAACTGAATAGAAACTATTAAAGCATTTTTAAAATTTTTAATGTTTGAACTTAGAAAAAATCGACTTAGAAATATTTTTAAAAAATTTTCTGAAATTTGTCTATAAATAATTTCATTTGCCAAATCGAACCTCGTAGAACATTTATTATTTACTCAATCGAGACGCTATCAAGCTTAAATACAGGCTTGAAATAACCCACATAACATTTTTTTAGATTATAAAATAAGTAAATTTATTATTTACTCAATCTGTACGCTATCAAGCTTAAATTCAAGCTTTGAAAATTAACTAACATTTTTATACCCTCCACTCTAGTGATAGAGGGTATATATAAGTTTATAATTTCGTTTGTAACACCTCGAAATATTGGTCTAGGACCCAATATTCATGATCCTCGATCGATTTTAAGACGATCTAGCGATGTCCGTCCGTCTGTCCGTCTATCTGTTGAAAACACGCTAACCTTTAAAGGACTTTACGGAGGCTTCTGAAGTTTGGCACATATGTTTGTCATTTACCTGGTCAAGTTGGTATTGCAATCCAGCGAAATCGGTCTAATGATTCAAAAATTATGAGCAAAAGTCTGTATTTCGGCAAGGGTTTTTCGTGAATTTACGAGATAAAAAACATGCTAACTTTTGAAAGGCAATTCTGAGGCTTAGCACATATTTTTGTCGTTCCCCTGGCCTGGATAGTATTAAATTTCATCCAAATCAGTCCAGTGGTTCAAAAGTTATTAGCAAAACCGTGAATTTTAGATTAGTTTAATCTAAAATTCACGTGTTGAAACCCGTTAAACATGTTGTAAAAACATTGGTAAGTCACAAAAATATATAACAGCGTATTTTTGTAACTCAAAAATAAATATTTTTACACTAAAAAAAATACGCTCAAAAAAAATTTTACACTCAAAAAAAATTTGTAAATTATTTTTTTTTTCGAAAATTACTTAAAAAAAAGTTTTTTTGCACAAAGTAAAATATTTCTAATCAACAATGTTATTTTTTCTCGTTAAAAAATTTACTATCACTTGAAAATGTCATTGTGGAGGTATTCATTGATTCGGCCAAGTCGAATTTAACTTTTCTACTTGTTTTGTTCTCAAGCCAAATATACAAAGTCACCTTAAATTTGTTGAACAGTGTAATTGCAAAAATTTTCGAAAATAACACGCATTTTTAAAAATGTGCTTAAAATAGCATAAGTTCTCAAATAGCACACTTTTTTAATGTGCTGAAAATAGCAGAAAATTAAAATTAATAGATCTAATAATAAAACCTTTTTTAAAAAGTCACAAAAAGCACAATTTAGAATAATAAGAACATCGAAAGCTTTTCGGAAAAAATGAAAAGAACTGTTTAAAAACAGCTTAACAACAACATTTTGTAATTATTTTTCAAAAAAACAGAAAATAGCTGTAGTCAAAATAGCATTAATTAGGCAAAATAGCATTAATTGAAAAAGTGCTAAAAATAGCAACATTTTTTAAATAATGCCAATAAAATTTTTGAAAATTTTATAAAAATAGCACAATTTAATTAAAATTCTAAAAATATCTGTTATAAACCCTAAAAAAATTTGAAAAAATCTGGTATTCTCATACCGGTTTCAAGCACCCCAGTTAGTGTTATCATCAGTAACATTGATAGTTTTAAAAAAAAAAAAAAAAAATACTAATACAAAGTGCTAAAAATAGCATTTTATTTTAAGCATTCTATTTTTAGCACTTATTTATCAAAAATGTGCTATTTTTTAATAATTTAACTATCAGTAGCTCTGTGTTTAAACCAAATAAAATTGAAATATTTTACAATTTTCTGTAATTTGAACTTTTATTGTTGTTCTTGCAAACTAAAACTTTCTATATAAAGTTGTCACATCATATTTCATTGATTATACCTGGGTTACTAATAAATTTATTCCTTTTTTTTGTTAACATGTCGTCTTCCATCCCCCGAAGGTTTAACAATAGTGCTGAAAACTACAAAAAAAAAATACGGTAGATTTTTCAGCAAACAAATGGTGTCATGTAGCATGAAAATGTTCATAAAAGTGCACCTGTGTACACATACAGACACAATAAACCTTACAAGGTATGTTTAAGCATGTGCGCTGGAACACATAAATGTACATATTTTGTGAACTGTGTCCCACTGAACTGTAAAGCTTCTGTTCTATTGTGCATTGTAACGCAATCGTTAAAGAGCTAAGTAAACATTAACTTTGGAAAAACATAGCAAAAAAAAAGTTTATAAATTTTTTTTTCTATTGAAAAAGTTTTCACACACATACAATCCCATATTTACAATGTCATTCATACAAATATCAATACAAAATAAGTAAAAAAAAAAAATGGTCTTGTAGAATGAAGTGACACCCTTCACAGTGTAAAAATTAAAAAAAAATAAAAAAAAATTTTTTTGTAAAAAACTTTTTTTTTTTTGGTAAAAAAAAATTTGTAAAACCGCAAAGAAAATGTATTGATACCCTTTAAAACGTAAAAAAGATTTAATTTTGTCTTTATTCGACCTTTAAATTTGTAATATAAATGAAATAATTGAGCTCGAGGTCTGTTATTTTAAATAATTTTTATTTTATTTCTCCGATGTTTCGAAATTCATCCTCAGGAACACTTGTAAAAATTATACAGACAACTATGTATAGCTTAAAGTTTATTTTGTTTGTGTAATTTTTACAAGTTCAGGGACACTTGAAATTCCATTAATTTCGAATTATCAGAGAAATAAAATTTATTTAAAATAACAGACCTCGAGCTCAATTTTTTTATTTACATTGTAAAAAGAAAATTTTTGAAACCTTTAAATTTGTAATGTAACTGAAACAAGATGAATTTCCATTAATTTCGAATTATCGGAGAAATAAAATTTATTTAAAACAACAGACCTCGAGCTCAATTATTTCTATTACATTGTAATAAAGATTATTTGAAAAAAAAAAGTTTTTGAAACCTTTAAATTTGTAATGTAAATGAAACAATTGAGCTTGAGGTCTGTTGTTTTAAATAATTTTAATTTTATTTCTCCGATGTTTTGAAATTCATTGAATTTCATCTTCAGGGACACTTGTAAAAGTTACACAAACAAAATAATCTTTAAGCTATAGTTGTTTTAACATCGTAGTATGGTATCGTATCGTCGCAATACCATACAACGATGTTAAAACAACTAAAGCTCAAAGTTTATTTTGTTTGTGTAATTTTTACAAGTGTCCCTGAGGATGAAGTTCCATTAATTTCGAATTATCGGAGAAATAAAATAAAAATTATTTAAAACAACAGACCTCGAGCTTAATTATTTCATTTACAATGTAAAAAAAGATTATTTAAAAAAAAAAAATTAAACCAAAAAATTTTGGTGAAAAAAAAATTTTGTTGAAAAAAAAAATTTTGTTAAAAAAAAATTTTTTGGAAAAAAAATTTTGTTGATAAAAAAATCTGGGAGTTTTTTTTTTTTTTTTTTTTTTAAATATGTTTGTACTTGTTTAAATATTATTTGATGTCCAATTCTGTTCACATATGTTAACCAGCAGCCGAATTAAAGCATTTTGTATTTTGAGGTTATGTAGAATTTTGGTTTCTAACTTTTGAACCACTAAACCGATTTCGCTTAAATTCAACAAGTAAATATGTTAAGTTTCAATCATATCTGTGTAATAACTTCATTTAAGATCCCCAACTCAATAGGCAGACAGACTGTCCGCTCTAGAATGTCTTAGCATCGATCACAGATCAATAATATGTATATATTTCGATGAGTTACAAACGGAATAAAAAACATAAATACCCTCTTTTCCTTAAGGTAGGCTATAAAAACATTCGCGTACACACACCCACACCCACTCCCACCCTTATTTATATACAAATAGATTTTTTTTTTTCATATAAAAGCAACTGTTTACATTTAAGTTCAATTGAGGTTAAATTTAGATGATAAAGAAAATTGTACAAAACAACTTTTTTTATTAAAAAGTTTTCTAAAAAGTCTCAACAAGAAATTTTAAACAAGAAAAAGAGTCATAACAATAATAATAATTTGTTTCAACAACAATTAACACCTTGTTTTTTGTTTTTGTTTTTAGAGGGGAAGTTTAATAGCAAATTTTTGAAATAATTTGGTGGTACAATATAAATAATGAATTTTTAAGCACTTGAAAGTATACTTAAATTTTTTTTTTACTATTTCTGTTTTTTTTTTAAGGTTAAACGTTTGATTTTTAGAAAAATTAATTTAAATTTTAACAGTTTTTGTTTATTGCGGCCTAAAAGTATGCTTTAAGTTTTGGATTAATTTTTAATCTTTAAATTGTGCTATGGAAAATAGAAAGAAATTTAATTCTTTAAGATATGAATGACCAGTATTTGGACAAATACAATAAAGCTGCTATAAATACAATATAAATTATGAATTTTTAAGTTTTTTTTAAAGCACCTGAAAGTATACTTAATTTTTTTTTTAAATTTTGACAGTTTTTTTTTTATTGCAGCCTTAAAGTATGCTTTAAATTTAGGATTAATTTATAATCTTCAAATTATGCTATAGAAAATGGAAAGAAATTAGATTTTTTAAGATATAAATGACAAGTATTTGGATAAATACTATAAAGCTGCTAAAAATAAAATATAAATTACGAATTTTTAAGTTTTTTTTAAAGCACCTGAAAGTATACTTAATTTTTTGTTGTTGTTGTTTCGGTTTTTAAAAAAGGTTAAACGTTTGATTTTTTGAAAATTGATTTAAATTATGACAGTTTTTGTTTATTGCAGCCTAAAAGTATACTTTAAATTTATGATTAATTTATATTCTTTAAATTATGCTATAGAAAATAGAAAGAAATTTAATTCTTTAAGATATTAATGACAAGTATTTGGATAAATACTATAAAGCTGCTAAAAATACAATATAAATTATGAATTTTTAATTTTTTTTTAAAGCACCTGAAAGTATACTTCAATTTTTTTGTTGTTTTTTCGGTTTTTTAAAAAAGGTTAAACGTTTGATTTTTAGATAATTACTTTAAATTTTGACAGTTTTTGTTTATTGCAGCCTAAAAGTATGCTTTAAATTTAGGGTTAATTTTTAATCTTTAAATTATGCTATAGAAAATAGAAAGAAATTTAATTTTTTAAGATATTAATGACAAGTATTCGGGTAAAACTACAAAGCTGCTAAAAAAAAAGCATTTAAAAATAGCATTTCTTTAGTTTGGTTGCTACAATAAAATCGGTCATACATTAATTCCTCTAGGGGCATCTTGGGGCAGTTAGAGCGGTTGGAGCAAATTTTATTTTGCATTTTATGTCATTTGGACTGCCTTTAGATAATGGAGATAAGGAATTTGTTTGTTCCGCTGAAATTTTCGGTTATAAAAATTAATGGAGGTTGGTCTTTGCACTGCCCCTTCCCCTATCAACGACTTCGATGAAATTACACTGCTCAACAATTTTAAGGTGATTTAATGTATTTGGCTTGAGACCAAAAAAAGAAAACTGAAAGTACCCTAATAGTAAACTAAAACCCCCAAAGAATTTTGGTCTCGTACTTACATGTTTTTTATGGCCCACTAAAGTTTTTTCAAAAACGTATGGAATAAGTAAAATAAATGATGTAAATATACTTCTGAGCTAGGTGCTGTTCTTGGATATCTTTTGGATTTTAAGGTGCTTCTTTTCTTAGAACATTTTAACCCTCTAACGCTCATTTTAAGGGGTCCTTTTAGTCCTTTTTCAAAAACTGTCAAAGAAGTTTACTAAAACGTGCATTTAAATGGTTAAAATGTTCTACGAATATTTTCCCCTACAAATTTCACTAGGGGTCGTCAAAGGTTTGAAGTGTGTGCGGCATGCGTAAAATGTTTAAAAAAGGAAAATTCTAAAGTATCACAATTTTTTTTCTTATTTTTGGTCAAAGTAGTGTTAATTGAATTAAAAAAATGGATAAATCAACATGTAAACCAAAAATTATGTTCTAAACCGTGCATTTAAAGGGTTAAAATGTTCTACGGATATTTTCCACAACAAATTTTACTAGGGGTCGTCAAAGGTTTGGAGTGTGTGCGGCGTACGTAAAATGCTTAAAAAAGGAAAAATGTAAAGTAACTCAAATTTCTTCTTCATTTTTGGTCAAAGTAGTGTTAAGTGAATTAAAACAAGTGAGAGTGTTAAATTCGGCTGTGCTAAATCTTTGATACCCTCCAACATGTTAACCCGGGTAAAAATGAAATATATATGATCATATATGAATTTATATGGATCATATATGGATTTATATAACCATATATTATCATATATGCCTCCATATATGTTCATATATGATCTGATCCGAAAATTGGCCCGATATGACCTCATATGACCTCATATCGGGCCAATTTTCGGATCAGATCATATATGAACATATATGGAGGCATATATGATAATATATGGTTATATAAATCCATATATGATCCATATATCTTCATATATGATAATATATATGGGGGTTTTCGTGTCAACTGACACAACTTTTGAAACCGATGTCTTCCGATCGGGATGAAATTTGCACCAAGGTTAGTCCTATTGGATAGTAGTTCAGACACAATTTTTCAACGAGATCGGTCAAGAACTCTCTGAGTTAGAGGGGGTCGAAATTTTACATTTTGGCCAAAGAGGTGTTTATTCTCATCCATGTAACTTCTTACCTATTGTTTTTAGCAAAATGTGTCCCAAGGAGTTTAGATAGCTATTTCTCCAGTCTTTCGAAAAAAAAATATAAAAAAAATGAAAAAAAAATTTTTGATTTTTTTTCTTAAAAATCCAAAACTTTTTTGACTTTTTCCTCAAATTGGGCCCTTTTTTTTTTTTTTTTTTTGATTCAAAAGAAAGCTTAGGTGATTTCCTTTCAGAGCTGTGGGGTCGCTTAGTGGGATGCGAGTGGGATATCTATGAAAATTTTTTTTTTTTAACTTTGGAACACAAAAAACCGTTCTTCAATTTGCACTATTAGGCGTGGGATAGCTAACCAGTTTTCGATTTTGATCTGCGATACCCTCTAATTTTTTTAGGTTCGAAAAAGAAAGCACGAGCCAAAAAATAGGGGCTGTGGGGAGGGGCCATATGGCCTCCATTGGGGTCAAAGTTGGGCGTAAAGAGGTAAAAATCCACAAAAAGCCCCAAAACTCCCCTAGAAACGCCCCTGGAGGGGTGCAATGTGAGACCGACCTCCAATAATTTTCTGCCCCCAACATTTTTCTTGAACATACCTTACCCCTATTTCCTCTTCCTAAGGGGGCTCCCATACAAACCATTTTTAAAAAATTTGATCCTACCATTCTAACTTACCCTAAAGTGCCCCTAGTGGGGCCAAATGTATGACCGACCTCCATTATTTTATTAATTCCAACATTTTTTGCAAACATACCTACAATTTATCTTTAACCCTTAAGGTGGTCCCGATACATTTCTTTTATTTTTTATAAACTTGTTTTATTAAACCAGCTCCTACCGCCCCTACCGTGCCTCCTAGAGAGGCACAAATTACGACTAACCCCCATTATTTTTTAGTTACCAACATTTTGTCCGAACATCATAACACCCTATCTCCACTCCTTAAGGGGCTCCCATACATTATAAAAATATGTATTTTTAAAAACTAATAAAAATAAAAAAAAATGTATTTGGACCCCCTTGAGAGTTGAAAATAAAGGGTAGGTATATTCCGAGAAAATGTTGGGGTTGAAAAAATATTGGGGGTCGGTCATACATTTTACTTCTCTAGGGGCACCCTACGGACAGTTAGAGCGGTAGGAGCAAATTTTATAAAATGTCATTTTGTATGGGAGCCCCCTTAGGAAGTGGAAATATGGGTAAGGTATGTTCAAGAAAAATGTTGGGGGAAGAAAATTATTGGAGGTCGGTCTCACATTGCACTCCTCCAGGGGCGTTTCTAGGGGAGTTTTGGGGCTTTTTGTGGATTTTTACCTCTTTACGCCCAACTTTGACCCCAATGAGGGGCCATATGGCCCCTCCCCACAGCCCCTATTTTTTGGCTCGTGCTTTCTTTTTCGAACCTAAAAAAATTAGAGGGTATCGCAGATCAAAATCGAAAACTGGTTAGCTATCCCACGCCTAATAGTGCAAATTGAAGAACGGTTTTTTGTGTTCCAAAGTTAAAAAAAAAATTTTTTCATAGATATCCCACTCGCATCCCACTAAGCGACTCCACAGCTCTTAAAGGAAATCACCTAAGCTTTCTTTTGAATCAAAAAAAAAAAAAAAAAAAAGGGCCCAATTTGAGGAAAAAGTCAAAAAAGTTTTGTATTTTTAAGAAAAAAAATCAAAAATTTTTTTTTTATTTTTTTTATATTTTTTTTTCGAAAGACTGAAGAAATAGCTATCTAAACTCTTTGGGACACATTTTGCTAAAAACAATAGGTAAGAAGTTACATGGATGAGAATAAACACCTCTTTGGCCAAAATGACAAATTTCGACCCCCTCTAACTCAGAGAGTTCTTGACCGATCTCGTTGAAAAATTGTGTCTGAACTACTATCCAATAGGACTAACCTTGGTGCAAATTTCATCCCGATCGGAAGACATCGGTTTCAAAAGTTGTGTCAGTTGACACGAAAACCCCCATATATTTCATTTTTACCCGGGAAAATACTTTTAAAAAAATTTTAGAGGCGTTTTGGGGGGGGCTCTGTGGGGTTGCTGGGGGATACCTTCCCCAACGCGATAAGTGTTAACTAAATTATTTACGCGATAAGTGTTTACTAAATTATTTATTATGCTTTTTGAACTTCAGTTATACCATTTTCTCATAATTTTTATGTTTTTTGTAATCCACGCCCACAAAAGGGGGCGGGACAAAAACAAACAATATTTTATAGTTCCCGGGGTCTAAGTGTATGATTTGTTACTCCTTCTGAAATAAAAAGGTTTCATTTGTTTAACAAAAATGCAAAAAACGCTGTAAAAATTGCGTTTTTATAGGTTTTTTTTAGTTCTTTAATGGGGAACTTTTTTGCCCCTTATCCGATTTTACCCATTTTCGAACTTAACCGGCCTATGACCATGATACTCATTCATGTCAATTTTCAGGAGTCTAGCTCTTTTATTTTGGACTGAATCGTGTTTTATACAGACGGACGGACGGACATTAATAGAATGACTTATAATCGATCATAGATCAATAATATATATACTTTATGGGGTCCCCGACCGATATTTCTATGCGTTACAAACGGAATGACAAAGTGAGTATACCCCCATACTGTGGTTGGAGGGTATAAAAATGGATAAATCAACATGTAAACCAAAAATTATGTTCTGTTTAATATAATTGCTGCTGTTTCTTTATTTTAAATTTCATGTTATTTAATTTAAATTTCTTTGTTGACCTCCCAAAAGTATGTTTTAATTTTGATATAATTTAAAATCCTAAAAGTATACTTTAATTTATTTTATTTTCATTTAATTGTATAAATTTATTAAATTATATTTTCGATTTCATTTTATTTTTTTTAATTTTCTATTTTATTTTGATTTCATATTCTACCATTCATTTAAGCGTTAAACTCATATTTAATCATGTGTGTCAGCATTTTCTACCTTTCGGTCTTTTTTTCTGCTATTTTTAGGCCATTTTGTTGTTTATACCAGCAACACCACAAAATTTGTTAGTATTGTTCACACAATATATATTGACGTAAATGTATGTGCGGATAAATATATATGTTCATAAATACAAATATTACTGTGTAATAGTGGCATGTAGAGCACATCAATGGTTTATGATTATTGCAATTTCAGCTTCATTGAATACCACTCTTTGTCTGGGTGGGAAAGACACTATGGGTTATATTTTATAAAAAAAAAATCACAGCCTACTTTAAGGATTTTTAATGATATAAAAATTAGAGTATACTTTTGGGAGCTAATAAAATAGTATATATTTAGGCGCTTTTTTTTACAAATAAAGGGAAAATAGCCTAAATATATGCTATTTTTTGTGCTCCTAAAAGTCTACTCGAATTTTGATATCACTTGAAATCCTAAAAGTAGGCTTTGATTTTTTTTATTATTATTAAATTTTATCACTCTAAAATGTTATGTTGTCAGCATAATGTTAACAGAATGAATAAAATATCCTTAATAATACCATTAAAAGAACATGAAGTAGGTTAAATTACCTATAAGTTAGATCAAATATTAAAATAAAAGGAAAACACCGCCTAAATATATGCTATTTTTTGTGCTCCTAAAAGTATACTCTAATTTTAATATCACTTGAAATCCTAAAAGTAGGCTTTGATTTTTTTTAATAATTCTAAACTTTTATTAAATGTTATCACTTTAAAATGATTACTCAACATTTTATTTACAGAATGTTAACAGAATGAATAAAATATCCTCAATAAGACCTTTAAAAGAACATGAAGTAAATTAGAGTATTGCCTATAAGTAGGGCAACAGAAAACTATCAGTTATGAATTTATTTTGAGGCCTAAAACTATTCTTAACATAATAAGTGTATCGTAAAATTAAATAAATGAAAGCAAATGTATTTAGTTGCGGTAACATATCCTAAAACCTTCAACAGTAGGAAATCAAGACAATCCTTTCTTTATTGTTTTAAATCATATTTAGTGTTTCAAATATATTGTTGCATAGTTTTAGACCTTAAAATAAATTCATAACTGCTAGTTTTATATTGCTTACCTATAAGTAAGATTAAATATTAAAATTAAAGTAAAAAAACGCTTAAATATATGCTATTTTTGAGCTCCCAAAATTATACTACAATTTTGATATCACTTAAAATCCTAAAAGTAGGCTTTGATTTTTTTTTTTTTTCATTAAATTCTAAACTTTTATTAAATTTTACTACTATAAAATGTTGACTTAACATTTTATTTACAGAATGTTAACAGAACGATCAAAAATATCCTCAATAAGACCAAGAAAAGAACATGAATGGTACTTTTACCTAAAACTTTTTCAGATTATTATTTTAATCATTCTGCTACTTAGGCCCATAGCTGCTTTACTGCTCTAGATTGTTTTCCTCATACATAATATTTGATAAATGTATTATAATCAAATCTATACGCATGCCTTGATTTCATGGGTTTTAACGTTTATATTTTTTTTTTTTGTTAGTTCATTGGTTTAGCTCTGGTTTTATATGGGTTTTTTTTTCAATTCAATCAGTAGATATTGAAATTGTTACTATATTATTACGTTTATCTGATTTTGTTGTACGAGGTGATTTTTATGAGGTGATGTTGCGTAAAAACAATATAGCATATTTATCGCAATTTTTATGATGAATTAGTAATGTTAGCAGGAGTTAACAGATTGAATGTTTATTTAATAAAAATGCTATAAAATATATTTTTATGGATATGTTGGGAAATCAATATAACGACAAATATAAGAAAATCAATCAAAAGATGGCAATTTCGCCTCCAAAAAGTATGCTTTAATTTTTATAAATTAATTAGCATCTAAAAGTAGGCAAGTAATATGGTATTTGTTTAAACCTCTGAAAGTATGCTTTAAAAATATTTTTATAAATTTTTTTATTAAAGTACATTTAAAAAAAAAAAAATTAAAAGCATACTTACGGACATTAATACGTTTATAGAAAATATGCAACAGTTTTATTAAATTAATGTTGACTGAAGTTTTCCTTGCTGCAATTTTCTTAATTTTTTTTTTTGTAAATTTTAATCATAATATTCTTAACCTGATCTGAAGCAAGCTACTAATCATCTTACACTTTTCATATTTATCGCAATTTTTATGATCGATTAGTAATGTTAGCAGGAGTTAACAGATTGAATGTTTATCTAAAAAAAATGCAATAAAATGTATTTTTATGGATATGTTGGGAAATCAAAATAACGACAAATATAATAAGATCAATCAAAAGATGGTAATTTTGCCTCCAAAAAGTATGCTTTAATTTTTATAAATTAATTAGCATCTAAAAGTAGGCAAGTAATATGGTATTTGTTTAAACCTCTAAAAGTTTAATTTAAATATATTAATTTTATATTTTGTTATTAAAGCGTATATAAAAATTTTTAAAGCATACTTTCAGGCTTTATTAAGTTTATTTAAAATATGCAATAATTTTATTAAATTTATGTTTATTTAAGTTTTCCTAACTGCAATTTTCTTCTATATTTCTTTTTTTAAATAAAATATTAATCATAATATTCTTAACCTGCTCTTAAGCTAGTTAGAGTAATCATCTTACACTTTTCACCTTCTCCTCTTCATTTAGTTAATATGCTTGGTAATAAAGTAAAGAAACATTAAAAACACTGGGTGGTTTATAAATTATAACTCGTAAAGCACTTGGCTGTATATCAAATACAGACAGATTTACCTTGTGGTTTTGTTCACAACCCCATATTAAACCATAAAGTCTAAAGAGAAAAACTTTTTTAAACCATATTTTAAGAATATAAAATACACAAACATACCATAATAGCAAAAAGAAAAAAAAAGCACAAATTTGCCAGAGCAAAAAAGGGGTGAACTTCCTTTTTAGCATGGCAATGAATGGGAAGTTTCTGTAAATTATGATTTTCAATTAATTGCTAACAAAGTTAATTTGATATTAAGAAACACAAAACGTACATACATGTCAAACGCAGGAAAGTATTATTAAAGCCACATAAGACGATACGAGTTTTAGAAAAAAAAAAAAATAGGAAAAAAAGGTTAAAAATTGTTAATCTAGGAAATCTTAAACGGGGTTAGACATACACTAAAATTTATATTAAAAAATTAATATAATTTACATAAATTGATTAAATCAAAATATATTACAAAAAAAAGCCTCGAGCTCAATGTGTTTCCGATATTTCGCTTTTCTTTGAAAAGCATCATCAGGGTTTGTCTAAAAAAAAAAAATTGTATTCCTTATATATAAAGTCTTCAGCCATTTAGTAGTTATAGTTTTTCAACATTTGACCGCTAGGTGGCGTAGTAAAACAAAAACATTATTACGAAATTTTTATCAAAATCGTTTTAAAAAAACTTGCAACTGTTTAAATACGCAAACTTCTTAGAATAACTCCAACCGTCTTGAGGTTAGTAGGTGCCAGTAGTTTAAAACTGCATTTCATAAACAGAAATCACAGCTATACACATACAAAGTATTCTAGACTTCGTCGCAATTTAAAATCACTTTGTAATAAATTGATTTTTTTTTAATATTTGCTTTAGTTTTAAACAGTTTTCTTTTCTGGCAATCTAAACGCCTTATTCAAAGAAAATTTACGAAAAACGACAACAACAAAATTATTGTGGTAAACCTAGTATTACATTGATTGCATGTTGTAGTCAAGTTTTTCTCTACAAATCTAATGATTTTTGTGAAAATCGGCGACCGTGACAGGATTGGGTTGATATAAAACAAACGATTCAGAGTCTGAGACTTTTTCTAGAAAAAGTTTCTCAGAATTTGAGACTTTTTCTACAGGAAAAATGTCTCAGAATCTGAGACTTTTTCTTTAGGAAAAATATCTCAGAATCTGAGACTTTTTCTATAGGCCAAGTATCTCAGAATCTAAGACTTTTTTTATTGGAAAATTGTCTCAGAATATGAGACTTTTTTTACAGGAAAAATGTCTCAGAATCTGAGACTTTTTTATAAGAATAATGTCTCAGAATCTGAAATTTTTTCCATAGAAAAAAATATCTCAGAATCTGAGACTATTTCTTTAGGAAAACTATCTCAGAATCTGAGACTTTTTCTATTGGAAATATATCTCAGAATCTGCAACCTTTTCTATAAGAAAAATGTCTAAGAATCTAAGACCTTCCTATAGGAAAAATGTCTCAGAACCTGAGATTTTTCCTATAGGAAAAATGTCTCCGAATCTAAAACTTTTTCTTTAGGAAAAAAAAACCTCAGAATCTGAGACGTTTTCTATAGGAAAAATATCTCAGAATATCAGACTTTTTCCATAGGAAAAATATCTCAGAACCTGAGACTTTTTCTATTAGAAAAATGTCTCAAAATCTGAGACTTTTTCTAAAGTAAAAGATTCTCAGAACATAACTATGCTGAGTAGTTTATTTAAACTTCAACTTTTGATAATAAAAAAATTAAAAAAAAAATTAAGCTGGTTGCCTAAGTAAGGTTGCCAAATCAATTCAGCTGAGCTGAATTGTAATAAAATTCATAAAAGTCATTTTTAAATACATTTTTTTTAATTTAACATTAAAAATCTAAATAAATAATTAAATTCAGCTTAGCTAAATTTAAATTCTTTTAACGAAAAATTTAAACTTTAAACAAAAAAAAAATAATAAAAAATACTAAAAAGCGCCTTAAAAAATTAAATGTGGCTAATCAAAATCAATTCAGCTGAGCTGAATTTTAATTAAATTACTAAAATCCATTTGAAGATAAAAAAATTTTGTAGAAAAGTTATAAATGTACATACATAATGCAATTCAGCTGAGCAGAATTTTAAAAAATTCAATGAAACTTATTTTATATGTATGTTTAACTTATGAAGAAAACTAATAAAAAGAATATCCTAAAAAAATTAAATTTGGCTTACTCACATTACAGTTAATGAAAAAAAAAATCTTCTTAATATAAGTATTTCCACATTAAATTTAATTCACCTAAGCTAAAGTGTGATAAAATGTATTAAATGCATTCAGAAGTCAAAAATATTTATAGAAAAAATATGAAACTGTGTTAAAAATGCAATTCAGCTGAGCTGAAATTACTTAAATTCTTTTAAAAGTAAAGAATGACAATAGTCAAATGTTTAAACTTCGTCAATAAGGCAATTCAGCTCTGATATGGAAAAAATTTGTTAGAATTTGAGACTTTTTCTGTAAGAAATAATTTTCAGAATCTGAGACTTTTTCTGTGGGAAAATGTATCAGAATCTGGGACTTTAGGACAAATGTCTCAGAATCGGTGACTTTTTCTATAAGAATTTTTTTATTTTTTTATTAAGAATTAACATATAATTACAAATCATATACTAATTTTACCTAACCGAGAACTGGTAACAATGACCTTCGTCTCGTTGTAGCGAAACAGACCAAGGCCTCTGGTGGGAATAGAACCCACGACCCCCAGACTCATAGGCTAGCACGCTACCAACTAGCCTACTGGGGCGCCTAGACCCTATAAGAATTATGTCTCACAATCTGAGAGTTTTTCTAAGTAAAAATTTCTTACAACATAATTAAGTTGAGTTGTTTATTTAAACCAAAGGTTTTGATAAATTTAAAAATTAAAAAAAAATTAAAAGCTGATTGCCTAAGTAAAAATTAAGGATGCCAAAACATTTCAGCTGAGCTGAATTGTACTAAAATTAATAAAAGTAATTTTTAAAATAAGAAATTGTGTTTTAATATTGTAAATTTACATAAATAATCGAATTCAGCTGACCTAAATTTTAATACTTTTAATGAAAACAACTTTTAAATTTTAAAAATTAAAAGAAAATTAACAAAAATACTAGTAAGCGACTTAAAAAATAAAATTTGGCTAACCAAAATCAATTCAGCTAAGCTGAGTTCTAATTAAATTACTAAAATCCATTTTAAGATCAAAAATTTATATAGAAAAATTATAAATCTACTTAAATAATGCAATTCAGCTAAGCTGAATTTTAATAAATTCGATGAAAATTATTTGTTAATATAACATATGAAGAAAATTTATAAAAAAAAAACCTTTTAAGATCCTTAAAAAATGCAACGCAGTAGTTAAATAAAAAAAATCTTCCTAGTATATGTATTTCCATATAAAACTTAATTCAGCTTAGCTGAATTGTCATAAAATTAACTAAATGCATTCAGAAGTTAAAATTATTTACAGAAGAATTATGAAACAATATTAAAAATGCAATTCAGCTGAGCTAAAGTTACTTAAATCCTTTTAAAATTTTAAAATATCAATAAGCAAATTGTTAAACTACGTCAATAAGGCAATTCAGCTCTGCACATAGAAACATGTCTCAAAATCTAAATGGGAAACCTGTTTAAGAGATTTTTTCTATAGCAAAAATGACTTAAAATCTGAGATTTTTTCTGTAGAAAAAATGTCTTGGAATATGAAACTTTTTCTATAGCAAAAATGTTTTAGAATCTGGAACTTTTTCTATAAAAAAAATGTTTCAGATTCTCAGGCTTTTTTTTTCCTATAAGACAAATGTGTCCGATTCTGAATCTTTTTCTATAAGAAAAATTACCCACAATCTGAGACTTTTTCTTTAAAAAAAATGTCTCACAATCTGAGAATTTTTCTAAACTAAAAATTTCTCAAAACCTGAGACATTTTCTATTAGAAAAGTGAAAATATCTGACTTTTAAAAAAATGTTCAGAATTCGATAATTTTTAAGGAAAAAATGTCTCAGAATCTAAGACTTTTTCTATAGTAAACATTTTTTATATTCTGAGGCATTTTCTATTTAAAAATATAACAGAATCTGAGACTGGATTTTACAGTACTGGCTGTAAGTCTAATTAGATACTTAAGTATGAAGTTTTCAAGCTATTAGGACCAATTTTAAATTAATAAGAACTTGGTTTATAAATCAGCCTTAGAAAATACCGCCAGTGAACAATATTAAAAAGGTCCAATATGCTTGAAAAACCTTATTTACTTACACTTAAGTACTGACTGTAAAATCCAGACTGAGAATTTTTTTTTATGAAATGTGTCTCAGATTCTAAGACTTTGTCTAAAGTAAAAATTTTATTCAGTTAAATGTCTGAGTATTAGAATTTCTCTTTACAAAAAATGGTGACCGTGACAGGCTATATAATCTGTGACTTTTTCTATAGTAAATTGTTTATGTCCGAAAAGTTTTTTTAATAAAAATAAAAGTTTTCTAGTCAAAATTTTTGTTTACGTTACAAAAAAAATTAATTATTAAAAATGTGGTTCTGTATTGAAATTCACATATGTTCAAAAAGTTTTGGGCAATGTGTATTCATGGGTAGTTTTTTATGCGTAGTCGACTGTACCACAATATACACCTTCACGAAACATGAAATCTTTAAACATTTTCATGCTTAACTTGTATTGTTGTTTAGTTTTTCCCTTCATTTTTTCCTTTTCCAATTTTTCTATTTAAATTTTTTTTCCTAAAGTTTTCTTCTACGTTTTATTTTGTCAAAGTTCACTTTCCAAGAAATGATTTTAAAGATTTTATATTTCTGTTCATTTAATTTTAAAAGGAATTTTTGGTTGGTTAAAGAACAGATAAAGGCACCATTTCTTTATTCAGTCACCATTACCACTTGAGTTTTCCACACGAGTTCTTTTTGTTCAAGGTTTGTGCCACTTGGAACTGGATGTTTTTCTAGATAGGCAACAGATTTGGGGTCATAAATCCTTAATATTAAGGAAAAACGCAATAATTTGTAAAACTCATTTTATAGAACTGATGAAAGAAGAAATGTTTCTAAAACAGATTTCATTAAAATGAATTTTAAAACAATCAGCTGAGTTTATAGAAATCTCCATATGGGACCTTTAAAGTACAACTGGCCGTAGGTGGATTTTTGAATTGATTCTGGGTTATTAAATCTTTCTATTTTAGGTTCATAATAGTCGGGTTTATTATTAATTTTATAGAAACAGAGACAGTAGGACCAGACCTTCAAAAATGTCGCTACAAATTAAATTCTAAGCTTCATTAAGACTTCAAAAATAACTTCGTTAGAAGCTGTTAAATTGTATTACGCAACCGAACAAAAATATTTTTCTTCAGGAACCGCCTAACTTAATTCGTTATTGCCGTCTTATTAATTCCCTGGGCTTATTCGTATACTTTTTGTTATAGATTTTCCTCCAGTAACAAACAGATTTCTGTATATAAAGTAAAACGAAAAAATATTTTTCTATTTCCATTTCCGATAAATAAATCTGTAGTTTCTGACTAACTTGAAGTTTAAATAGCGTTAAATATAATAATGCTCTACTCAATTTATATATTTTTCCCCTCTATTGACAGCATTAAAAATGTATGAACATACTTTTAGGATATAAGCATTTTCAAAGCATACTTTTAGGGTTGACAAAAAATTTTAATCAAATACTGTCGGTATTTCCCTTAAATATTTATCACGGTGACAACGTTTATCATCAAATAAAAATGTCACTTGTTTTATATAAAAAAAGGGATAGATCTGAAACAAATTTAATATAAATTTAATATAAATTTCTTTAAGAAATTTATAAAGTTTAATTATGTCAAAACTGTCATTTAAGTGTTTCCTTATGCTGAAGTTTTTTTTTTATTTTTTTTTTTTTCTGATGAATGCTTGCATGTTCAAGTTTGTTGTTTACCTTTTATCACCATTTTACTTTTTTATATTTTTAATTACGAAACAATTAAAAGAATTTACATAAAACAACACGAAAAACTTAACAAATGTCATTAAAACCTCAAATTAAAATCTAGAATATATAATTTTAGTTTTTTGTTAAAATTTTTTAAAATAAACACATAATTGAGTTGAGTTGTTTGTTTGTATAAACTAAGACTTTTGATTAATATAAAAATGAAACAAAAATTAAAGCTGGTTGCCTAAGTAGATATCCCAAGCATGTTAAAGAAATTCAGCTTAGCAGAATTGTAATAAAATTAATAAAGATCACTTATACAATAAAAATTTGTATTTTAAAATTGTAAATTTAAATAAATAATGCAATTCAGCTGTGCTTTATTTTAATACTTTTAATGAAAACTATTTTTTAATTTTAAACATATGAAGAAAATTAATAAAAATTACTATTAACCACCTTTTAAAATTAAATTTGACTAACCAAAATCAATTCAGCTAAGCTGAATTGTAATTAACATTATAGTTAAAGAAAAAAAATTTCTAAATATGTGTATTTTCATGTAAAACTTAATTCAGCTTAGCTGAAGTGTGATAAAATTAATTAAATGCATTCAGAAGCTAAAAATAGCCATAGAAAAACTATGAATATATATTAAAAATGCAATTCAGCTGAGCTTAAATTACTCAAATTCTTTTAAAAGTTAAATATATCAATATATAAATTGCTAAACTACATCAATAAAGCAATTCAGCTCTGCTGAATTTTTATAGAGTTTATGGGAGTTGAAAATATCAAACAAAAATAAAAAAAAAAATATATTATAGAAAAACTATGAACCTTTATTAAAAATGCAATTCAGCTGAGCTTAAATTACTCAAATTCTTTTAAAAATTAATATATCAATATATAAATTGCTAAACTACGTCAATAAAGCAATTCAGCTCTGCTGAATTTTTATAGAGTTTATGGGAGTTGAAAATATCAAACAAAAATCAAAAAAAAAATATATTATATATCATTAAAAAATGTTATGCATCTAAAATGAATTGTAAAAAACTACAGTTTTCTAAAAATAGTAATTTTATAAATCTTAGCTGAATTGTAATTAATATTACAAAAAAAAAACAATACAATAATTATCTCTAAAAAAAACTATACAACTACATAAATGTTGTAAATTTCAAAATTTCTATAAAAAATATTTAACAACGTCAATAATGCAATTCAGCTCAGCTGAATTGTTGAAAAGCTAATAGGAGTCATTTAATGATTAATCATATAAAGTTAAGTGATAAACAATATTAATATGCATTAAAAAATTCTATTCAGCTGAGCTTAATTGTAATTAAACGTTAAAAATATTAATTATTTTATGAATTTCGTTTTTTTTAAATATACAAAAATATTTAAAAGTATTCGTAGTAAAAAAATTCTTAAGAAATAAAATTCGGCTGAGCTGAATCGTAGTAAAAAAAAGTTCAAGTTCATCAGCTCAGCTGAATTTATATAAATATTTATGTAAGGATTGACATACCCTTCAAAAGGTAAGTTGTCTAGTAAAAGGTAAAAAACGAAATACCAGCCCAAATTATGTGCATAACAAGTAATTAAAGTTATAAAACGACCTACAAGGATGGTATATGTAAATTTAAAAAAAATTCATTAGTTTTTTAAATCTGAATCTTTTTTACAAAAAAAAAAAATACGTACATAAATTTTCTAAGGTTTTTTTTTTGCTATTCTTTTATTGTTCTACACAAGGAAGGTATGCCAAGAAAATATTACAGAGTTTGAATTGGCTAAACCGCTCTTTAACTAATTGTATATTCAATTTGACGTGTCTATAAAGTCTTCTGTTTTTAATAGAATATCCTAAACGATACAATTAACATACACAGCTTAACAAATCCTTCTTTTATGTATACTTGTAATTACTCAGATTAGGTGAAATGTAAACAAAATAATGAAAACCTTTTATTAATTGGAAAGAATTATAAAAACCTTTGTAAAACTATCATAGCTGTATGCTATGATTGAAATAACGAAATGAATAAATAACAATATTTTTTCAAAAATAATCAAATAACAGATTATTTAAATATTTGAAAATGAATAATATTTATTTTGATTTTATTTGAATAACGAAAAATCGAATAATTTTTTCTGATTTTTTTTATTCAAACAACAAAATATAATTTTTCAAAATAATCAACAAAAATTTGTGATTTTTTTTGGTTATTCACAAAAATTCAAATAAATAACGTATTATTCAAACAACAAAAAATAAATATTCTTGAAAATTTTGTGTTTGAAAAAAAAATCTATTTCATTTATTTTGTACAGAGAAACACAAAATAATTCCTACAACACAGTTTTGTTTTGATGTCAGGTTCTTATAAATTGTAATTTAATAAAGTCCATTGAAATTCAGAAAAGTTAAGTTGTAATTTAGGAAATTCCAAGTGCAGATATAAAAACTTTTATTTTTTTAACAAAAGTATAAAAATCTGAAAAAAGGCGATTTTTAGAGGTTGGTTTAAAAGGACTATACTCACTTTGTCATTCCGTGTGTAATGAATCGAAATATCCATCTAACAGACTATACAATATATGTTATTGATTAGAGATATGTAGATTGTAACACATTCTAAAGATGTCCGTCCGTTTGTTTGTGGAAGACATGATGCAGTCCCAACTAAAAGACCTAGACTGCGGAAATTTGTCAGAAATATGTCTTATGGTCTGAGGCTGGTTATGTACGAAAATGGGTCAAATCAAATCATATTTCAACATCTGAACAAATGCAAAATTAAATAAAATATTTCTATGTCAGAAGAAGTTCTTGCGAAATGGAATGATATCTGATAATTATTATATACAAATTTTTTTCTTAATTCACTTACATATAAAAAAAACAATGTTTTGGGTGACGATATCTTTAATCTAAAGACCCTTACGAAATTTTAAAACCCGGTTTTCGAATAGTTCGAAAATCAGCGTTTTTTTAAATTGACAAAAAACCGAATGAACCCGTTTTTTCGGTTTTTTGCAAAATAAGGCAAAAAATATTTATTACGGCCAATATAAAGCAGAGATTTGTCGGTGTTTCGAAAAAATTGGTACTTTATATCACCATTTCCAATATTACTTCAGAAAATACAATTTGTATTTAAGAAATTTGCAATTATATTTCAGAAATTTTTAAATACGTTTTAGAAATGTTCAATTTTATTTATATGTATTTCAAAAATTTTCATTTATGTTTCGGAAATTCATTTACGTTTCAAAAATTACCAATTGTATTTTAGAGGTTTTCATTTCTACAAATTGTAATGCAAATGAAAATTTCTGATATAAAAATTAAAATTTCTTAAAAGCGTTTAGAGAATTTGGAATATCAATGAAAAATTTTGAAAACAAAAGGAATTTTTGAAAAGCATAGAAATTTTTGAAATACAAAAGAAAAATTTAAAAAACCAATGGAAATTTTGAAATACAAACCGAAATTTTTTAAATACCCCAATAAGCCAAATTGCTGGAA
Organism: Pegoplata infirma; assembly: GCA_963921195.1. Lineage (NCBI taxonomy): Eukaryota > Metazoa > Arthropoda > Insecta > Diptera > Anthomyiidae > Pegoplata > Pegoplata infirma. Next base: position 215,255,747 of record OY992539.1, on the reverse strand, counting down.
TTCAAGTGTAATTCAAGCATAATTCCAGCCATATTTTCAATTTTCAAGCCTGGAATTATACTTGAAAAACACTGTAATTCAATAGCATATACCAGTGAAACGGATACTTGAATTCAAGTCAAACAAAACACTGTAAAAACACTTGAATTCAAGTCCTCAATAAAAGCGTAATTCCAGTCGAACCAAAGAAAATTTTTGAAAAATGACTTGAATATGGCTTGAATTATAGTCGTATTCAAGCCCAATTCCAGTTCAATTCAAGCCTTATTCCAGTCCAATTCAAGCCTAATTCCAGTGTATTTCAATCAAATCTTAATAATTGGTACACATTAAAAAAACAAAAATTACCGTGCTAGTTGCACTTATATCTGTAATGCTTTATTTTTACAATATATCAAATGTTTATTCATGTATTAAATTTTAAAAAATAACTCCTCGCAGCCCCATTATTCTATATACATACATAATCCTCATCTTTAGATATTTCATCAAAAATTGTTGTACCAGGAAGCCTAAGAATGTAAAAAATAACATTTTAATAAAGATTTTTCGGAAACAAAATTAATAAGCATAACTTACCACGAATTTGATTTTTTTCCATTAAATAATACTCAATTAGTCCAAGATTTGCTGTTTTTTTCTTATTTTTTTCAAAAATTTTACAATATTTTTTTTTCATAACAAATAAAAATGTTGTTTATAAAATGACAATTTTTTCAAACATTTTTATTTTTATAACGACTTGTTGAACTTGAATTTGACTTGAAATATTAGCTTGAATTCCAGTTGAATTCAAGCGAAATTTCAAGCACTTGAATTTTAAGTTTTATTGTGCTTATTGGGACAATTGAAATTTTATAAAAAGCATTTAAAAAATGTTCAAACTTCAATGGAATATTTTTTACTGCAAACATTTTTTATTACAAAAAAAAAATAACTAGCAAACATTAAAAAATTACTTAAAATAAAATTTTGATAGTCGACAAAAATGTTCATTAAAAATTTTTGCTTATTTTTTTTTATATGTAAAGATTTGCCACATCCAGAAATGATTTGCACTCAATTTTATGGATTCAGCCAAGGCGAAATTATTTTTTTTTTACTTGGTATTCATTCATTTGGGATTTTTTTTAACACCTTTACACTAAAAAAATCGAGTTTAACTGCTTTTAAAGGTTGATTTATAAAAACCGGGGTTCGACAGTAAACCAACCGGTCTAACCGGTTTTCAAATAGTTAAGATTTTAAAAATTCGGAAGTTTCAAGCCACATAAAACCGGTTTAAACCGGTCTAATCACCCTAGTAAATATACATCCTTTCAGGACTGTCTATTGTTTTAAAAAAATATCGAAAAGTTTATTCAAGTAGTGTATTTTCAATAGCAAAACGTTTTAACAGTATTTTTCAAACATTAAAAATCAATTTGCGAAAAAATTAAAAAAATATTCTAATTAATAGCCTTGTTTTTTGCATTAAATCAATATTGGAATAACTTTATTTTACTTTAAAAAGGTTCAAATCTGGCCAAACAATTTTTTTTTTATTTTTTTCTGAATCTACATCCTATTATCAATAATAAAATAAAAACATAATTAAGCTAAGGTAAAAATTTGAAGTATGAAAACTAAATTTAGTTAAATCCTAGGATTAAATTGGATTTATTTGTACCATTTTGCATTATGGACACCGCTTAGTTTCTTACCTGTTTATATGTATTTACTAATTGTATGTAGATTTAGAAAAAAAAATATAAAAAAAAATTCTGGACTTGATTTGACACATTTTTACAATAAATAAAGTATATCCCAATCTTAATCCGGTCTGAAAAAAAAACAAGCCTAATGTTTTAGTAAAGAAAACCTTTAATAACAAGCTAACAATAAAACAATAGTGGTTTGTAAGAATAATTGTGTGTTTTACTGTATAATAAAATGCAAAATAAATAAAAACAAAATTATTTTTCAAACACAAAATTTTCAAGAATATTTCTTTTTTTTGTTTAAATAATACGTTATTCATTTGAATTTTTGTGAATAACCAAAAAAAATCACAAATTTTTGTTGATTATTTTGAAAAAATCTATTTTGTTTGTTTGAATAAGCAATCAGAAAAAATTATTTGATTTTTTTGGAAAGAAATATTATTTCATTTTTATGAATTTGAATAAAATAAAATTTTATTTTATTCAAACCAAAATAAATAAAATAACAAAACATTTTATTTTTTGATAGCCAACTAAAATATCAAAGTATTTTATTTATTTCCAAAAAATCCAAATAAAAAAAATCAATAATACAGCTATGAAAACTATTTGTACTGTAATTCAGCTGAGCTTAATTGTAACAAATTTATTAAAAAGCTTTCAAAATTTAAAATTTAGAAACAAGCTAAACAAAAATATTCAAAAAACGTAATTCAGCTAGGCTGAATTTAATTGAAACATACGAATTCATAAAAAAAAAATTATATTGTGTGTTTGGCCTCATTCTGATTTTCTGAATTGTAGAGTTACTATCGAAAACGATTCAAAATTCAAAAATATCGGATATATAATTTAAAAATTTATTAATGATCCAATTCAGCTTTGTTGAATTGTTGCTAAGTCAATGAAAATCATTTTAAAATCTAAAATGAAATAATAACATTTGTAAATATAACATTATTCCATTTCAAAAATTAAGTTCAGCTCAATTGAATTGTTATTTAATTGCTAAAAGCTTTAGAAAATGGAGATAAGCATTTACATTTTTTACCTTGGCTGAATTGTCAATAAAGTAAACCGTAAATGTCTAAACAATTTTTTTCTTGGATTTTTTTGATGTTTACTTAATTTCATTCAGCTATGCTGAATTGTCATAAAATTAAGAAAAATCAGTTAAAAAAATACAAATAATTTTAAACTCAATCAAAAAAATGTTACTGCGAAACCATATAAAAAACACATTTAAGCTCTGCTGAATTTTATTTAAATAGATACAAACCTTTGTAATAAAAAAAAATAAAACCTGTTTTAATTAAAAAAAAAAAAAAAACAGAGTAAAATATATAAAACTTCACCAATAATGCAGTTCAGCTTAGCTGAATTGTTTTTAATTTAATGAAAATTTATTAAAAATTAAAATTGTAGTTACAAAGATACCATTCAGCTCAGCTGAATGCTTTTTAATTTTACAATCTAAGCTGAATTGTTTTAAATTTATTGAAAACCCTTTTTATAAATATTTAATTTCTAAACCCTATAAAAAACTCAATTCAGCTTAAGTGAAAACCATTGAAAAATAATATTTTGTATCTTTAACGTAATTCAGCAGAGCTTAATTGTAATAAAATAAATAGACCCTATTTTAAATTAACAAATATCTAGAGAAAAATATCTAAAACTACATCAATAATGCAATTTAGCTAATTGTAAGCTGAATTGTACTTAAATTGATAAAATCTTTGAAAAATAATATTTTGTATCTTTAACGTAATTCAGCAGAACTGAATTGTTATAAAATTAATAAAAACCTGTTTTAAATTAAAAAATCCAGAACAAATATGTAAAACTTCATTAATAATGCAGTTCAGCACAGCTGAATTTCTGCAAATTTAATGGAAATCATTTAGAAATTAAAAATGTAGTTATAAAGATAGCACTCAGCTGAATTGCTTTTAAATTTTATAAATCTTAGCTGAATTGTTTTAAATTTATTGAAAACCATTTTGAAATATCAAATATACGCAGAAACTAGAAAATTGAGTTGCTTAACTTCATAAAAAACACTGTTGAATTATAGCTAAATAGATAAAACCTTTATAAAATAATATTTTGTACCTTAAATGTTATTCAGCAGAGTTTAATTGTTATAAAATTAATAAAACCTGTTTAAAATTAAAAAAAAAAAAACAGAGAAAATATGTAAAATTTCTTCAAGAATCCAGTTTAGCACAGCTGAATATCTGCAAATTTAGTAAAAAATACTTATAAATTTATAATGTTGTTATAAAAATACCGTTAAGCTGACTTGCTATTAAATTTTACAAATTTTAGCTGAATTAATTTAAATTTATTGAAAACCATTTTAAAATATCAAATATACAAAGAAACTAGAAAATTGAGTTGCACAATTCAGCTCGGCTGACTTATATTTAAAAAGATAAAATCTTTGCAAATAATATTTTGTTTTTTTAACGTAATTCAGCAAAGCTGAAATGTAATAAAATCAATAAACACTGTTTTAAATTAAAAATAATAATGTAAAATACTTTAATAATGCAATTCAGCTCAGCTGAATTGGTGTAAACGTAATTAAAATAATTTAGAAATTGAAAATATGGTTATAAAGGTACCATTCATCTCAGCTGAATTGATATTAAATGCCTTAAACCATCAAAAAATGGTTGTTGTATTAATATTTTTATTTAACTTAGCTGAATAGTTATTAAATAAGATAACTTTAAGATTTAAACAAACTGTGTATCGGATTTAATAAGTACACTTTGCGGTATGGTATATCCTTACCCAAGTGTCTGAAAAGCTCAGCTGGACTCTTGTCATGTTGGCATACCTTCCTTTAAGAATTTAGTCCTATTAGTTTTTCTTTTTAATAATTTGTTTGCATTTAGATTGCGTGTTTTACTATAGATTGAAAATATAAAAAAAATGGAATTTTTTTCCAGATACTTGTTTGCGTGTTTGCATAATCGATTTAGTCCTCTGGAGTCTAATAGTACAGCCTTTCTGATATATTTGAATACTAATACATAAACCCACATTTATTCAATGTTGTTGTGAAAAAAAAAAATAGCAAGCAAGTAAAACCCCAATTCACCTCATCTATAACTTAAGTTCTTTTCAATATTTATCTATGAATATTTTGTACTACCCCCTACTAACGCCCTACACACCCCAGTTTTAAGTATATAAAATGCCATGCATTTTCCATTATAGAAAATTGCACATTCATGTGGAATTCATGTTAAAGGTTGTTCTTTCAGCAGTTTGCTGATGTCTCGAAAAGGTCATAATATAATGTGTTGTAATAGGGCGTTTAGACTACATGATATGAATTTGTTTAAAGAATTAATTTAAATAAACAGCAAATTGAAAAGCAATGGCTTTAAAAATATTGCAGATTTTGAGAACTTTTGATTAGTAAAAAATAAAATGATGTAAATATCAATCACAATAATGTAAAACCATTCACAATATACCTTGAAATTAGCAGTATGCACAAAATATTTTAACTAGACTATAGTTGTGGTTGATTTTCGATGTTTAGATTTTTACAGGATGTATTACTAAAAATTAAATTCGAATTATAAGCTACAGCTCTAGTAGGGGTAAGTCTAAACACTTTTCCAAAAGAAAAGTCTATGTTCAATTTTCTTTTTTCTGTTTTTTTGGCAACTTTGTATGAGAAATTATGATTCTTGTGTTCATTGTAGTTTGTTGTTTTTTTTTTTGTAAGTCATTTTTCTAAAGAATTTGCAATAGAATTTTTTAATTTAAAGAACATTTGGTTTTTTTTTGTTAGTCTACTTTTAGGCAGGTCATCGAAAAATTCGTATTCTTTAGTTTTAACAGGTAAATTAAATGAAATTCCTAAAATTTTATAGAATTTCTGCAATGAAACAAAAAAAAAATAAAGTTCTTAATTAAGAAAATTAGCAAAAAATTAAATATAAGTAATTTGTGGCATACTTTTAGGTAAATAACGTAGTTTAATATTGTATGAAAGTATATAAAACGAAATTCTTAAAATTGTTGGCATATTTATTGAAGCATAAAATTAAGTTTAAAGAATTTAATAAAAGTTTAGCATAGTTTTAGGCTGGGAATTAAAATATTAATGCAACATTAAAATTAATAAAAAAAAAACATTTTGGTTAAAAAAAGGTTGTTTGGTGATAAAGAGGATTAATTTTTTTCAGAATTCATAATTTTGATGGGATTATTAATATAAAATTATTATTTTTTTAAAAGCATAGTTTTAGGACATCACCTTTATTTCAAAATGTTGCATATATTTGGGAGTATTTAAAATTATATTTTTATTAATCATCGAAAAATTTAAAACTTTAGTTTTAATAGGTAAATTAAATGAAATTCTTAAAAACAATATTACTTAATTAATAAAATTAGCAAAAACTTAAATATAAATAAATTGTGGCCTATTTTTAGGTAAATAATTTTGTTAAATGTTGTATGAAAGTATTTAAAACTGAAATTTTTGAAATTGTTGGCATATTTATTGAAGCATAAAATTAAGTTTATTAAATTTAATTAAAATTTTGCCTAGTTTTAGGCTAGAAATTAAAACATTTAAAGAAAATAAATATTTTATGACACTTAAGCCTTAGTGGTTGATAAGTAATTTAAGTTTTAAATCTGTAGTAGACTAAACTAAACCAAACTCTGGTTTAGTTTGACCCATTAAAGATTTTCCAACTCATTTCAATGTTGTGTTTGTTAGGTATTCAAAAGATTTCAAAAGTGTTGCCTATTTTTGGGGGTTAATGATTTATTTGTACTAAATATAATTTTTGTTTTAAAACAATCAATCAATGTGCTACTTTTTTTGAAGTATCATCATTTTGAAATTTTTTTTTCTCAATTAAAAAAAATTAAAGCATACTTTTTTTGGTATTGAAAAATGTTGCATATGTTTAAGAGTAAAATATGAAAGCATACTTTTATTTTTGTATTTATTACATTGATGTGTTTGTTAGGCATTTAAATTCTTTTAAAAGGGTTGCCTACTTTTGGGAGCTTATCATTTATTTCTGCATACTAGTATTTTTGATGTTAAACAACCAACCTCAATTTTGCTCTTTTCAAGTATCATCATTTTCAATGTTGTTTGCTAAATACAAAAACCAAATTATATTCCAATTTTAAAGCATACTTTTAGGTAACCACCTGTATTGAAAAGAATTGCATATGTTTTGGGAGTATTTTTAATTAAAATCCTGTTTGGTTCATTCATCATGTAATACTTTTTGTAAAATATAAAAGCATTTCAATGCAAATTTTATATATTAAGCCTACTTAGAGATAATTATTTTTTTTGTATACAAAGGAAGGCATAGTATGTGTAAACAAATAAATTAAAATTTTTAAAATAGTTTTGTTTAAAATTGTATAAAACAAAATATTTTTCAAAAGGAAAAATCCATTGAAATTATTTTAAGAATTTTAAGAACCAGGTATGAAAAATTTTAAGTTTTAAAAATTCTCAAATTGTGTGATTTTTTTGGAAAAATATTTGAAAGTTTTAGAATTTTTATATTGTCCTATTAGAAAATATATTTAAATCTCTTTTTACGTTTGAAATTCATCGAAATACATTTTATATACTCGTGATTTCGTGACGGGAAAAATTTTCTGTACAAAAATACTCCAATTCTGAAACATTTTTTCTATGCAAAAAATCTCAAATCCTGAAAGATTTTTCCATGGAAAAATTTCCAGATCTGAGACATTTTTTTTTATAAAAGTAATCTAAGTTTCTGAAACATTTTTGTTTAAATTCTAACACATTTTTTCTTTCGAAAAATTCTAAGATTCTGAGACATTTTTTGTGTAGAAAAATTCTCAGATTCTGGGACATTTTTTCTATAAAAACTTTTTCAGGTACGGAGACAGTCTAAGAAATTCTTTTATTCTGATACATTTTTTCCATAGAAAAATTCTCAGATTCTGAGGCATGTTTTTCTATAGAAAGATTCTCAGATTCTGAGAAATTTTTTCTATAGAAAACTTCTTAGTTTCTGAGACATTTTTTCTATAGAAAAATTCTCTGATTCTAAGAAATTTTTTCTATAAAAAATTCTCAGATCTTGACACATTTTTTCTATAGAAAAATTCTCAGATTCTGAAACATTTTTTCTATAAAAAATTCTCAGATTCTGAGACAATGTCTCAGAATTATCAGATTCTGAGACATTTTTTCTACAGAAAATTGTCAGATTCTGAGAATTTTTTTATTGAAAAATTCTCAGAGTCTGAGAAATTATTTAATTCCGAGACTTTGTTTTATAGATCTTTTAGATTCTGAGACACTTTTTCTATAGAAATTTCCCAGATTCTGCCACACTTTTTCTATAGACATATTCCTAAATTATAAATTCTTAAATTCTGCGATTTTTTTAGAAAAGTTTTCAGATTCTGAGACATATTTTCTATAGAAAAATTCTCAGATTCCCAGATATTTTTTCTATAGAAAAATTCTTAGATCCTGAGACCTTTTTTTAAGATTCTGAGAAATTTTTTCTGTAGAAAAATTCTCAGATTCTGAGACATTTTTTCTCTTTAAAAATTTTCAGATTCTGAGACATTTTTTCTATACAAAATTCTCAGAATCTGAGACATTTTTTCTATAGAAAAATTCTTAGATTCTATAGAAAAATTCTCAGTTTCTGAGACATTTTTCCTATAAAAAAAAAATCTCAAATTCTGAGTCATTTTTTTAAAAGAAAAATTCTCTGATTCTGAGACGTGGTTTCTATAGAAAAATTCTCAGATTCTGAGACATTTTTTTAATAGAATAAATGTCTCAGATTCTGAGACATTTTTTCTATAGAAAAGTTCTCATATTCTGAGATATTTATTCTATAGAAAAATTCTCAGATTCTAAGACATTTTTTTTATAGAAAAATTCTCAGTTTTTGAGATATTTTTCCGATAAAAAAATTCTCAAATTCTGAGACATTTTTTTAAAAGAAAAATTCTCGGGTTCTGAGACGTTGTTTCTATAGAAAAATTATCAGATTCTGAAACATTTTTTCTATGGAAAAATTCTCAGATTCTGAGACATTTTTTCTATAGAAAAATTCTCAGATTCTGAGACATTTTTTCTATAGAAAATTTTTCTGATTCTGAGACATTTTTCTATAGAAAAATTTTCAGATTCTGAGACATTTTTTCTATAGAAAAATTCTCAGATTCTAAGACCTTTTATCTGTTGAAAAATTATTAGATTCTAAAACATTTTTTCTATACAAAAAATCTCAGATTCTGAGACATTTTTTTTTTATAGAAAAATTCACAGATTCTGAGACATTTTTTCTAAAGTAAAATTCTCAGATTCTGAGACATTTTTTCTGTAGAAAAATTCTCAGATTCTGAGACATATTTTCTATAGAAAAATTCTCAGATTCCCAGATATTTTTTCTATAGAAAAATTCTTAGATTCTGAGACATTTTTGTGTATAAAAAATTTTTCAGATGCAGAGACATTTTTTTTTATAGAAAATTTTTCGATTCTGAGAAAAAGATCCAAATTCTGAGATATTTTTTCTATAGAAAAATTCTTTGATTCTGAGACCTTTTCTATAAATTTTTTTTTTTAGGTTCAGAGATATTTTTTGCTATAGAAAAATTATTAGATTCTAAGACACTTGTTTATAGAAAAATTCTCAGATTCTGGACATTTTAGAAAAACTCTCAGATTCTGAGAAATTTTTCTGTAAAAAATTCTCAGATTCTAAGCCATAGTTCTCAGATTCTGAGAATTTACAAGAATTTACTTTGTACAATTTTTTTCTTCTAAAAAAGCGAAAAGTTTTTTCTTAATATGAGAAAGATAATTTATAAAGGAAAATGGATAAAAGTAAAAACAAAAGGAAATATTTTTTTTTTGTATTTTAGCATGACCTTCATCAGACATTTCCCCAAAGAAGTCTTAGGTGACATGTCCCCAGAAGGTCAACATCCCCATACTGCCGACTTAGAGTGAGGGCATTTTAAAAATTTATATAAAACTGTCCTCAACTCATAAGGGAAGTCTCCCTAGTGTCACCAGCGGATCTTTATGGAATTGGTTTTATTTTATAGAGCAGAAAAAATAAAGGGACACGTATTTTTTTTTTAACGGCCCAAATTCATATTTAGGGGGTAAAAGGGAGGGGGGAAGACAAGGCCATTTTCAGTTTTTTTCGTTTATCTCCTATATTATGCAAAGAAACCTAGTCATGTTACATACCAAATGAAAGGTATTTGGAAAACCTATCTACGTGTGCAAAGAACGTGTCCAAAGATGCACAACTGTTCGTCATATTGAGTAAAATACCAAAATTTTAGGACGTTTTTATTAATAAGTCGAAAAATATTAACTTCTTTGGCCCGTTAGCACCACGAGATAGTTATTTTTAATACCTTCAATCTGATACCACACATGCCTATATTTATTTTGTTTAAATAGGCGTAAATCGTAAAAAACTGAAAAAGGTCAATTTCCCCCCATACAAATCGACACCCCCTAAAAATGAGTTTGGGCCGCTAAAAAAAATACGTGTCGAATTAATTTTCGTTCTTAACAACATATACAAATTTTATGAAGATCAGAGGGTAACACCAGGGAGACTTCCCTTGTTAGTACATAGAGATGTCTTGTGAATTTCTGCAGTGATTCTGACATGTCACTACACCATCACTGAGGATGGCTCCAGGACGTTGTCAATTAGGTGTTTATCAATGAGGGTAGAGTATTAATATTTTTGTTTGAACATTAGCGATTTGTCATTTAAATCCCTTTAGTTACTGTAGTATAGGTTTCAATATTTGCCAAATAGTCTTAACAATGGAATCTGATAAATTCTGAAATACGTGTCGACTATGTCTTGCAAAAAGTACTATCATAAATAAATTTAAAACAGTAAAATAATTTTCTTGAAAATTATTCTATGAGAATATCATAGTATTAATTAGTAAAGGAAATAATGACCTCGAGCTAGAATAAACCTACTCAAAATATAATATTTTAAGGGTCGAAAAAAACAATTTTTGTTTTTTAATAAAAATTTATCAGAATAAAAAAAAAATTTACACTAAAAAATTTTTTTTTGAACTAAAAAAAATTTAAACACTAAAAAAAAAATAATTTTACACCAGAAAAATTTTTTTACCCTAAAATTCGAAACACTTATCGACTTAGTCTTGCAAAAATTACCAACAAAGAAATTTAAAACAGAAAAATAGTTTTCTTGAAAATTATTCTATGAGAATATCATAGTTTTAATTAGTAAAGGGAATAATGACCTCGAGCTAGAATAAACCAACTCAAAATATGATATTTTAAAGGTAAAAAAAATAATTTTTAGTTTTAAATAAAAATTAATCAGAATCTAAAAAAAATTGCACTAAAAATAAATTTTTTTGCACTGAAAAAAAAAATTTTAACACTAAAAAAAATTTATTTTTTAGACTAAAAAATTTTTTTGTTAACCTAAATTTCGAAACACGTTCCGACTAAGTCTTGCAAAAAATGACCAATATAAAATAAATTAAAACAGAAAAATATTTTCTTGAAAATTATTCTATGAGAATATCATAGTTTTGATTAGTAAAGGAAATAATGACCTCGAGCTAGAATAAACCTACTCAAAATATAAGTAATATTTAAAAGGTAGAATAAAAATATTAAAAAAAAAAATAATCAGAATTTAAAAAAATACACAAAAAAAAATTTTTGCACTAAAAAAATTTTTTTTTACACTAAACAAAATATTTTTAAAACAAAAAATTTTTTTTTGCCCTAAATTTTTTTTAACCTAAAAAAAATATTACACTCAAACAAAAAAAAATTTTTTTAGCAAAATAAAATGTTTACAATTAAAACTTTTATAAAAAAATACAATCTCAAAAATGTATTTCAAATATTTTGAACTTGTGGAGAATAATTTTTTTCCCCCAATTTTTATACCCTCCACTCTAGTGATAGAGGGTTTATACAAGTTTGTCATTCCGTTTGTTACACCTTGAAATATTGGTCTAAAACCCTTATAAAGTATAAAGTATATACGAACTAGCGATGTCCGTCTGTCTGTCAGTTGAAAACACTCTAACTTTTGAAAGACTTTATGGAGGCTCCTGTAGTTTGACATATGTGTTGGGCATTTACCTGGTCAGGTAGGTATTGTAATCCAACAAAATCGGTCTAGTTGTTCAAAAGTTATTTTTTGTCGATAGTCTAAAATCGATATCGACCAATTATCTTTCCGAATCAAGAAATGTGCGTTAAAATGGCATCGATTTGTTTTTGCATATTTTTGCATATTTTGGTGAAAATGCATATTTTTGCATATTTTGGTTTTAAATGCATATTTCCAACTTTTAAGTGCATATTTTTGCATATTTTGGCATAAATTAGCAAAAACACAAATTGAAATTTATTTGTTTTAAAAATTATTTAAAATTTTAAAAATTTATTTTGAAAATAAGAAAAAAAAATGTTTCTTTTTATAGATTGTCTTAATTTCTAAATATGTAAATCTTGTTTATATAAAGTTTTAAATGTAACTATTTAAACTCGGCGTTATTTTTTGCTTTTTAAGAAGTTTTTTCTAAGAAAAAAATATTTTTATTGCACTCATTTTACTTTTTAGTGCATATCTTTAGGTTTTTTAGTGCATATTTTGAATTTTTTAGCGCATATTTTAAGCGCATATTTTTGATTTTTTAGTGCATGAAAATCTCATCCCTAGTTATGACCAAAGGACTGCATTTCGGCAAGGGTTTTTCGTGAATTTACGAGCATATATCTTTGTCGTTCCCCTGGCCTGATTCGTATTAAATTTCAGCCAAATCGGTCTAGTGGTTCAAAAGTTATAAGCAAAACCGTGAATTTCAGATTAGTTTCACCTTAAATTCACGTATTGAAAACCCGTAAAACATGTTTTAAAAACATTGGTAAGTCACAAAAATATTTTACAACGTATTTTTGTCACCCAAAAATATTTTTACATTAAAAAAAAATTACACTCGAAAAAAATTTTACACCCAAAAAAACATTTAGTAAATTATATTTTTTTAAATTACTGAAAAAAGTTTTTTTACACAAAATAAAATATTTCTAATCAAAAATTTAATTTTTTTCACGTTAGAAAATTTACAATCACTTAAAAGGGCATTGTGGAGGGTATTCATAGATTCGGCCAAGTCGAATTTAATTTTTCTACTTGTCTACATTAAAATTTCCTCAGAATTTAAGAATATTTCCATTACAAAACTATCTCAAAATCTAAAACACACAAATTAATTAAAATTATACTTTTTCTATGTGACCCAAATTTTAATAACCTTGTTGCTTTTGCTAAATAACCTTATAATACAAAAATCTTTGCCTATTTTTAGGCATCAATATTTATATATTACAAAGTTATCCATTTTAAATGACATCATCCTTTGTTTCCTTTTAGTTGGAATTAAAAACAAACCCACACTTTATTTACAAAATAAACCTCCTTCCTGTATTAGCAAAAAAGGCTGTAAATGATACCATTAATTAGTCCCCAGGTGCTAACTACAAGACCCACAAAAAAAAAATAATAAAAAAAATCAACAACAAAAATTTTTATATAAATTTTTATAACATTTTTATTAAGTAAAATAACAAAAAAGAAAATCTCGAAAGTAAAAATAATCATAAAATCAAACAACAAACATTCTAATAATAAAAAAAAGTAATCCAAGTATTAAGAAAATTTCTAATTCTTGGCCTGCAAAATCAGCCAAGCAAAAGGTGCGTGCGTCAAACGTTGGTTTTTAATGGTTTTCTTGCTTAAAGGTATAAAACAAAATAAAAATCAACAACAAGAATCAACAAACAAAAAAAATATTTACTACAAAACACAATCGATTTTGATGTTAAAAAGGTATATAAAAACGGTTTATACTCTAGCAACACCACCTTTTAACAATCAAACCTTATAAACATTTATACACCTTACCTTGTAACTTACCTTCCCTTACCTAATACAATAACAAAATAAATGACACACCCTTTTCAAGGTGATGGTAATATTAACACAGTTTGATGACACACGTTTAGATGGGGGACTCTCTTAATAGCTAAACATCATTATCACATTATCATCACCATCATCATCGTCTTCATTTACATCATTATAATCATCATGATAATGACAATATCATCCTTATTGAGCTTTAAGTCGAAATGTTGTAAAATAGCCTTCTGTTTTTTTTTTTTTTGTAACCCCCACCTTCTGTAATGGTTCTTAAACGTATGCTTAGGTTGGTTTGCTAAATTGCATCATAATCAAATGTTGTGTGTTTTTTTTTTTTGTATATTTCTGTTTTTCTTTTCAAAATGACCTTAAGAATTTAGAATGTGTAGTTTATAATAAATTTAAATATTTCAGTCTTTTATAAAAGTAGGCTTTAATATATAAATTTTTTTTATAAGCCTTAAAGTATGCCATGTTTTTTTGAATTATTTCAAATTTTAAAATGTCTAAATGTAGACTTTTAATTTTATTTACGTCTTGCATTTTAAAGTCAGCAAAAAGGGTTTTTTAGTATTTTTTTTTAAGAATGTATTTAATATATATGGGATTTCATAAGAAATGTCTTTCTGTATTTAATGTTTTAAATTGAAACCTGAAATTCAAAAATATTATGTTTTTTTTTAGTTAATTGACATCTGAAAAACTGTAAATGAACAAATTTTTGTTCTACGACCGGGACAATAAGCTGTGGGTAGATCAGCCCGATATGACCGATAAGCCGAGTCACCCCAACCTTAAAATTGTCTCTTTTATATATATTTCAATGGAAATCGGTTCATAAGGGTAAGAGTTACGCTAACGCATAAATCAATCTTGTACGGGAATACCAAGTATGGATTTGATCAAAAATAGTTTCGTTAATGACCCGCAAGTCAATTTTTTTAAATGATGTTACTATAATATAGTACCCGTTTAAATGCGCCGGCGCAAATGCACTTATCCGAAGTATCATATAAATGCATTTACAAAATAAAACTGATAAACCCACACCAAGTGATATTAACCTTTTTATACCCTCCAACCACAGTATGGGGGTATACTCACTTTGTCATTCCGTGTGTAACACATCGAAATATCGGTCGGGGACCCCACAAAGTATATATAATATTGATCCATGATAGAATCTAAGACATTTTAGCGATGTCCGTCCGTCCGTCCGTCCGTCCGTCCGTCTGTAGAAATAACGATGCAGTCCAAACCAAAAGAGCTAGACTCCTGAAATTGAGCAAGAATATCTCTTATTTTACTGGTAAGGTTAAGTTCGAAGATGGGCCAAATCGGACCAGGGGGAAAAAAGTTCCCCCTTGAAGAACTAAAACGACCCCTAAAAAATACGATATTTTTACGAGTTTTTTTTAATTTTTGCTCAACAAATGTAACATTTGTATGCTATATTATGTTCAAAGACCTGCCCTTGGACCAAGGGGGTTAGAAAATTCGATTTTTTTCAGGCCGCCCCCCTTTGGGCGCGTGGTTATAGAAATTATTTAAAAATATCGATAAAAATTATTATTTAAGCGTAAATATCATAAACAAATAATTTGTAAACATATATAGCAGGGATACAGGTGTCCTCCACCAACTTCGCCGACCCCCCCCCCCCCCAACGAAAAAAAGACGCCCCTGCGATTTTTTTTAATTTTAAACGTGTTGGAGGGTATAAAAGATTCGGCACTGCCGAATTTAACACTCTTACTTGTTAATTAGCTTATTCTGTTTTATTCATCCGCAAGTGAATCATTTAAGCGGGGAACTCATTTTAGTGTTAATATTTCACTAAACTTTGTATGAAATTTCTTTTACCAGTTTTTCGCATTAAAATGGAAACTTAAAATAAACCGTAAATAATAAATAAAATTATTTTAAATCACGGAATTTTACTTATACGATACGCATTAATTGGACTTCTCGTTAGTGATTAAGTTTTCAGTCACGCTTCATTCAAACGTGAGTCACCGATCTCTAATACAGTACAATGGAGAGCGGCTCTTGTAACATGACTTGCATATATCAGGCAAGATTTACTCTAACGTATAACTCAAGCTTATACGAGAACTCTAAGTAAGGGTTTGATTAAAAATAGTTTCGTTAATGAATCGCAATTCAATTTTTTTAAATGCTGTATGTATTATGTAGTGCCCGTTTAAATGCGCCCGCTTAGATGCGCCCGCTTAAATGCACTTATCCAAAAAATCAGATAAATGCATTTACAAAAGTAAGGTGATAAACGCACACCAAGTGATCTTAACCTTTTGAATTTGCTTATACTTATTTATGCATCCACAAGTGAATCATTAATGCGGGGAACTCAGTTTACTGTTAATATTTCACTAAACTTTGTATGAAATATCTTTTACCAGTTTTGCGCATTAAAATGGAAACTCAAAATAAATCCTAAATAATAAACAAAATTATTTTAAATCATAGAATTTTACTTGGGAAAAAAAGTAAACACTCACTCCTGACACAATAATTGGACTTTCTAACCAACCTTGAAAGGTTATTTTACTCACGCTTTCTCTTTTATGGTGTAAGTGATATACTATAGGCTCTGGTAACGTAATTTGCGTAATTCAGGCATAACTCACTAAGGGTTTGATTAAAAATAGTTGCGTTAATGAATAGCAAGTCAAATTTTTTTTTTTTTAATTCTGGACGTTTAAGGATGTGTTCTTATTATGTAGTGCCCGTTTAAATTCACCCGCTTAAATGCACTTATCCAAAATATCAGATAAATGCATTTACAAAAAAACAAACTGATAAACACACACCAAGTGATCTTAAACTTTTGAATGTGCTTATTCTTATTTATTAAAGCGGGGAACTCATTTCAGTGTTAATGTTTCATTAAACTTTGTATGAAATTTCATTTACCAGTTTTGCGCATAATGGAAACTCAAAATAAACCGTAAAAAATAAACAAAATTATTTAAAATCACGGAATGTTAATTAAGAAAAAAAATTAAACACTGACTCCTCACGCAATAATTGGACTTACCAATCACTTTTGAAATGTTGTTCTACTCACGCTTCCTCGTTTATCCCGTTAGTGATATAGTTTTCAGTCACGCGTCATTCACACGTGAATCACCCATCTCTATTACAGTATAATGGAGAGGTGTTCTGGTAACGTGATTTGCGTGATGCAGGCAAGAGTTACACTAACACATAACTCAAGCTTGTACGGAAATACTAAGTAAGGGTTTGATTAAAATTAATTTCGTTAATGACTCGCAAGTAATTTTTGTTTAATGATGAACGTTTAGGAATATGTTTCTATAAAGTTGTGCCCGTTCAAATGCACCCGTTTAAAATTACCCGCTTAAATGCACTTTTTCAAAATATCAGATAAATGCATTAAAAAACTGATAAACGCACACCAAGCGATCTTAACCTTTTGAATTTGCTTATTCTTATTTATGCATCCGCAAGCAAATCATTAAAGCGGGGAACTTGTTTTAGTGTTAATATTTCACTCTACTTTGTATAAGTGTTCTTTTACCAGTTTTGCGCATTAAAGCGGGTTATTTTGTATCAGACAGACATACAAATGCCTAAATCACTCAAATCATATTACCACAGCTCTTCTCTATTATACTATACTGAAATTTGCGTAATTCAGGCAAGAGTTACACTAATGCATAACAAAAGCTTGTACGGGAATACCAAGTAAGGATTTGATTTAAAATAGTTTTCTTTATGACTCGCAAGTCAATTCTTTTAAATGCTGTTTGTATAATGTAGTGCCCGTTTAAATGCGCCCGCCTTAATGCACTTATCCAAAATATCAGATAAATGCATTTACAAAAGGAAGCTGATAAACGTACACCAAATGATCTTAACCTTTTGAATTTGATTATTCTTATTTATGCATCCGCAAGTGAATCATAAAAGCGGGGAACTCATTTTAGTGTTAATATTTCACTAAACTTTGTATAAAATTTTTGTTACAAGTGTTGCGCATTAAAGCGGGTTATTTTGTGTCAGACAGATAAGCAGATGCCGAAATCACGCAAATCACAGAGCTCATCACTATTATACCAATTACACTCAAAAAAAAAAACTGTAAAGTTAGCAAAAAAAGCTTGTAAACCTACAAGAAAATTTGCTGATTTTGAACCCACAATTTTTTTGGTAAAGTTAGCAAAAACGTTTTGCTAAAAATTAGTTAACTGAAATTTTTTTTATTTCAACTTATTGTTAGTGCATACACATTTGATGACCCCATTGGGTTCGGACCCAATAGGTCCAGACCCCGATGGGCCTAGACCTAGTTGGGTTCCTTAAAAATCGTCATAGTTTTTGATCCAAAATTTGTGTCCGTTTCGCTCTACCTTGCTTAGTTTTTGAGATACGTGATTTTAGGGGATCACTGGGGTCTTGAGAATTAAAAAACTCGATAACTTCAAAAATATTACTCGGAGAGCTTTTGGTTATTTTGCGGTCTTGTTCTACGTGTTGAGAGCTACAAAAATTCTATTGGACTTTTTGTTGTGTCGGCAATATTTACCGAGATATGAGCATTTTAAAATTTTCGGGAATGCTAACTTTTTTGGATCCAAAGTTAGGTCCCGTTAGGGTCCACACATGTGAAGAGGACCCGCGAAAGTATGGGTATTCTAAGAACCAAAAATGCCCTCCATTTTGCTCTATCTGGCTTAGTTTCCGAGATAGCGCCATTTTAAGTTTTCTGAAAATAAAAAAAAATTTACCATTTATTTTTGCTAATGTTAGCAAAAAATCTTGTAAAAATGTTGTCAACTCAATTTCAAATTTAGCAAAAGAAATTAGTTCAAAGTTTGTTTAAAATTGCTAATGTGCTAAATGAAGTTTACAAGAATTTTTTGCTAACATGCTAATCTCAACTAAAAATTTGCTAAAAGTTAGCTAACTAGCATTAGCAAAAAAAAATTAGTAAATCTACTAACGTATTTTTTTGAGTGTAATTTGATATTAAAAATAAATTTTTATTTTAGGAACTTTTCCATATTTCCCAAGTTTTCGACATTAGCTTGAAATATAAATTGTTTGAAATATAAATTGTCGTCGAAATAAAGTAGTGGGGCACCTCAGATTCATAATCAAGAAAGACATTTACAGTGCTCACAACTTGGGGCTCAAATCGTTTTCGATGAAGCCTTCTTTGTTGCTGTTTTCTATTATTAGCATTTTGAAAGTTGTTTGCTTAATATAAAACAAAAATATATTCCCGTTTTTAAAGCGTACTTTTAGGTAATATCCTGTATTAAAAAATGTTGCATATTTTTGGGATTTTTTTTAATTAAATTCCTGTTTTGCATTTCAATTCAAATTTTATTTACTACTGTAATCTTCTCAAAGATTTTTGTTGAATAGTGTAAAACGATTTTGATTCCTTTAAATTTCCGACGATATGATCCTGTATTGATTTCTGAATGAATTTCTAAAGTATTAATTTATTTTCTAATAAATTAAATTCACGAACTGGTTAGCGGTTGTGTAATGTCTTATATATATTTTACTATAAAGCCTTAAAGTATGCTATTTTTTTTTCTTGGCACAACAATTTTTGCTACCTAAGCTTTAGACTAGAGTTTTTTACATAAAGTATTTTGTGAATATTGCATACAAATTTTTTGTGTTTTCTTTATTTCCCGCCTTTTATCGATTCATTATAACCAAAATTACAAATGTTGATGATGCCTTAAAATACTTTCTATTTTGGTAAAAAAAAAAATAATAAGCCTCAAAGTATACCAAGTTTTTGTATGGCTTTAAAAAAAAAAAATCTATGCACAAAAACGCATAAAATTGTATAAAGCATTTTAAATAAGTTTCAAAAACTAGACATTTCCTTTTCTTTCTAAATAAGACCGCTCACGTTTAGAAGTTTAATGTCTAAAAGTAGACCTCAAATTTTGATTTATGAACTTTTGTGTAAACTAGGCAACATTTCTTTTTTAATGTAGTTTTAATATCCTCAATTTAGGGAGAATTTCGTATTGCTTTTTTTTGTTACTTTTTCTATTCCTATTTTTTTTTTATTTATAAGCCTTAAAGTAGACTATATTTTTCTTTGTAAATGTGTTTTTTGCTACCTAAGTCTTTAAGTATAAAAGTTTTTTTATTATTATTATTTTGAGTAAACATGATTTGTGATGATTTTAAATTAGATTTTTCATTATTTTTCTTTCGTCA
Source organism: Pegoplata infirma (assembly GCA_963921195.1). Taxonomy (NCBI): domain Eukaryota; kingdom Metazoa; phylum Arthropoda; class Insecta; order Diptera; family Anthomyiidae; genus Pegoplata; species Pegoplata infirma. The sequence goes on along the minus strand of OY992539.1, from coordinate 215,235,778 downwards.
TTAAAATTGTTACTTTTAAAGTTTTTTTTTTCTCATGGATTTTAACCCACTACAAACGAGCGCATTCGATTAAAATTTCAAATTTCCAAATTAGCCAACTGTCCGGCTAAAAATAAATTGTATATGGGCATATGTATATGAACACATCTGACCATACATCATTTATACGGAAACATTTTATGATCATATATAAAAATATATTACAATTGGCGCTTATTCAATATATGACCATATATGATAGAACATATGATATTATACGATCATATATTGGCTCATTCTTAACATAAATTATTATATATAATCATACATGCATTTGTGTACTTCATTTTTAGCTGGGTAGTTTGAATTAAAAATTTTTCAAAATTCTGTTGCCTACTTTTAGGCGCCATATTTTAAAATTATGCTATTACTGCAATTTTGTGTTACAAAAAAAAAATTCTCATCTTTAAAAATAATTTTACTTAGTTTTGCTTCAAAATGGTTAAATTTTATTTCCAATTATTTTCTTCTCCTCCTCAGTTTCATTCAATAAACTCATCATACTTTTTATTTTGTTTCCATGAGTTTTTTTTTTTTTACTTTCCGATATCATAAATCTCTAAATTGGCAAAATATATCTATACATTTACTACGTAAATTGTATTTTTTTTCTTGTATTTCTTATTATTATTAAAAGTCAAGAAATCGATATCGAAGACAAACTAGACGTTATTTATCATAAAAAAGCCTATAATTTTATAAAACTTTTACCTTGTGTGTTTGTATTGATAGCTTGTCTTATAAAACATTTGGAGAAGTGGTAGAGTTTTATTTTTGTTGTTTTTTTTTTGGTGGAAAAATATAACAAAATTACCCAACGTAAATTGCAAAAGTTCATAAATCGATTTGAAAAGTAAACACAATAATAATAACAATAAAAAAAGCAGTGGCGTAGACAGAATTTGAAGATCTAAGGAAATTTTAGATTTTTTTTTATATAAGGAGATTTTTTATATAGCAAATAACGATTTAAAAAAAGTGTTGCATACTTTTTTGGTTTAAATTTTATAATTCTGTAGTGAATACTATTGCATACCTTTAGGGATATATTTTAACATTTCTCTAAACAAACAACAAACAAGAATGTAAATTATTTTAATATCTCATTACCATACGCTTAGGTATACTAATATTAATTAACAATAACATATTTTCTTTGTTTACAAAAAATTGGTGGTCAAATGAATTTTCAGTCAAAAATGTGAATTTTTTCTACTGCATTTAAAAAATTTAATTTTTTGTTTGGGTTGTTGAAAAATTTTTTTGATAACTGAATAAAAACTATTGTATCATTTTGTAAATTTTTAATGTTTAAACTTAGAAAAACTCGACTCAGAAATATTTTTAAAAAAATTTCTGAAAATGTCTATAAATAATTTTATTTTCCTGACCTATTCTCGTAGCACATTTATTATTTACTCAATCTAGACACTATCAAGCATAATTTAAAGCTTTATAAATTACCTACAAGACATTCTTTTTAAATTTACTTGTTTGATAATAATAAAGTTGAATATTATACTTTAAAAAATGTATGGAAGAAGTTTGTGCAAAAAAAATCTGATTTTTGTAGACTAGTGTAATTATTCATTTACATAATGTTGCTTACTTTTAGGATTACATTTTTCGAAATGTATTGCCCACTACTAAAAAATCTTTTGTTTTAGCTCTTTTCTTGCTTATCTCACATGGTAGCCTTGTTCAAACTTGTTTTGGAATTTGAAATCTTTTTGTGTCGTTCAGTTTAAATTTTGTGACAATTAGTTGCATACTTTAAGGATTTTAATATTATACACATATCCAAAATGTTGATACATTTAGCTTAAATATTCACCTAAAGCATACATAGTTTTTGGGGTGTTTATGTGAAATTCATCAATTTGTGTTGCATACTTTGAGGTATTCCAGGTAAATTTTCCAAAATTATGTTTAAAACTTTTAAGCAAAATGGTTAATACTCTTAAGAGCTTAAAATAATGTTTCTTTAATTGTGTTGCAGTCTTTACACACAAAAAATATTGGCTAAAAATTTTCAATTAAATCTATTGATCAACAAAATTTAAATGAAACAATTATTGTTTTAATAAAAATTTCTGTTGTCTGTCGAATTATAAATTTTTCAACACACCAGATTTTTTCCCCTTCAATTTATTTGAATACATAAATTGAAATTTTTTTTTCAAAAAATATACAAAATAATCGGGTTTCACTTTTGTTATTGTTGGCAACATTTTGGAAAGCAAAAAATAAGCATTTCTTCTTAATTTTGTCATAGGCCTACAATTAATTCGTTAAATCAATCATTATTTTGATTGATCACAAATTAAAAATTAATCAAATTTGTGATCAAATTCGAAAAATGTTTTATTAAAAAAATATTTAATTAATAACCTATTAATTTGGTGAATGGTATACCAATTTTCTTCATCGGAAGAGTTTCAATTAAAAAATTAATTGAATTTGCGTTTTTCGTGATTGAAATTAGTTTTCAATTCTATCTGTGTAAGCAGCTTAATGTTAAACATTAGATTGCATATGATTATAATTAAGGCAACAGAAAACTAGCAGTTATGAATTAATTTTAAGGCCTAAAACTATGCAACAACATATTTGAATCAGTAGTCAGAAATCAAACATATTTTTATTGAAATTTGATCTAAAACACTAAAGAATTATGAAGGATTGTTCTGATTTCCTTTTCTTGAAGGTTCAAGGACGTGTTACTTCATCTTAAACAATTTGCTTCCATTCATTTAATTTTATGAAACACTTATTTTGTATAGCATTGTTTTAGGCCTCAAAATAAATTCATAACTGTTAGTTTTCTGTTGCCCTAATTATAAATTACAAAAATGTTGCATACTTTAAGGAGATACATTAAATAATTCTCGATATCCGTGGCCTACTATTGGTTTGGGCCTACTATTGGTTTGGCATTTATCTTAAGTGGAAGAGTTATTCAGGCGATTTTTAATTTAAATTTAGAATTTTGTCAAAATTTGTGGCTACTTTAAGGATTTAAATGTTATGTTTCCTAAACTCTGTTACATTTGACGTTGAAATTCACTTAAAAAAATGCATACTTTTTGTTAATGTTCAATTTATCAATTTGTATTGCATACTTTGAGGTTTTCAATAGTAATTTTTCTAAATTGTAGGGAAAACTTTTAAAGCTGTGTTTACACCATACCACTGAGTCGTTTAATTTTCGAGGATTTTAATAAAAACAAGTAAAAAAAGTTAAATTCGGCGTTGCCGAATGTAGTGATACCCTCCTTAATTTCAAAAAGATTATAGCAAAAAACTTTTTTTAAAATGAAATTACTTTTGAAAAAAAAATAAAATTTTTGAAAAAAAAATTTCCGCGAAAAAAAAATTGGTAAAAAAAAAATCAGCGATTTTTTTCTTTTTTTGGCAAAAAATATGTTCGTACTTGTTTAAATACCATTTGGTGTTCAATTATGCTCACATATGTCAATCAGCAGCCGAATTAAAGCATTTTGTATTTTTAGGCTATGTTGAATGTACTAAAATTTTTGAGGTGTCCTTGCATTTTCGTTCATAACTTTTGAACCGCTGAACCGATATCGCTCGAATGCAATACCAAACTTCTCGGGAGAACTTTCAATGAATATGTTAGGGTTAGTATTTTGGCCGTATAGTATTTTGGTTGTGATCACCATTTTCACAGACAGACAGACAGACGGACATAGCTAGAATGTCTTAAAATCGATCGGGGATCATGAATATATATACTTTATGGGGTCCCAGACCGATATTTCGATGAGTTACAAACGGAATGACAAACTTATATATAGGTACCCTCTATCACTATGTGGAGGGTATAAAAAGGAAGATTTTGCTGTAGCATAATTTTAAGCATTTTGGAAATATATGAGCAGAAAATTAAATCCCAGTAAAACAATGATATTTATGATAAATTGTTATATTTGTTTATAAATTCAGCAATATGTAGTGTTTTTTGTCGCATTTAAATAAAAATCATATATTTGCTGCATGCCTAAAATTATGCTACAAAAAATCTTGATTTTTTTCAAAAAATCGTACGGCTCACAATCAGTGGTATGGTGTAAGCATGGCTTAAGCGATACAAATTTAAAGTAATGTTTTTGATATGTTGCATACTTTTAGGCTTAATGTGAATTTTTGAAAACTAGATTGCATACTATAAATCATTTAAAAAATGTTGCTAACTTTAAGGAGTAAAATTAAATACTTCTCAAAATCTGTTGCTTAATATTGGAAACATTTTTATTAAATCTTTCGTTTGGGGGAATTTTTTGACTAAACACCAGGGCAGGTTTTTTGTATTTTTAAATTTTTTTCAAAATTTGTTGCATACTTTTAGCGTTAACTATTATTTTTCAATTGTAACTTGGGGTTTAATGTAAAATTTATAAATTTTTGTTGTCTTCAATATAATTTCTTTAAAAATTGTTTAGAAAACTTTTAGGCAAAGGCTTAAATTCACCTAAATACATAAAATAATGTTTCTAAAACTGTGTTGCATACTTTTAGATCATACAAAATTGTTTTCTAAATTTTTGGAGCTAAATTTAATATTTCTTTAAATCTGTTGCCTCTTTTGGTTTCGTGTGTGGATTTTTTTCCTATTATCATGGGTCAACTGTTTTTTAGAATTCTTTAAATTTTTCTCAAAATTTGTAGCATGCTTTAAGGAGTCAAGTGTTAAATAAAAAAAAAAAACATTGTGTTACATTCAACTTTGTTATTAATAAGGCAACAGAAAACTAGCAGTTACAAATTTACTTTGATGCCTAAAACTATGCAACAACATATTTGAAACAGTAGTCAAAAATCAAATATATTTTTATTAAAATTTGATTTAAAACAATAAAGAATTATGAAGGATTGTCCTGATTTCCTTCTCCTTAAGGATTTAGGATGTGTTACTGCAACTAAAAATATTTGCTTTCATTTATTAAATTTTACGATACTCTTATTTTGTATGGCATAGTTTTAGGCCTTAAAATAAATTCATAAATACTAGTTTTCTGTTGCCCTAGTTATTAACATGAAGAATGCATACTTTTTTGGGTATAAAATGTGAAATTGTCAATTTGTGTTGCATACTTTGTGGTATTTGATTTAAATTTTGCAATACCTTTTTTGGAAAACTTTTAAGCAAAATGTCTTTGCAGCTTAAAACTTTAAAAATTTATTGCATACTTTGAGCGGGTTTACTTATGTAATATATAAAAAAAAATTATATTACATATTATTAATCTTTTGAAAAAATGTGTCAAACTTTTAGAGATTAAATTTGAGAATTCTCGAAATCTGTTGCCTACCACTGTCAATATTATTAAAAAATCATTCCTTTGAGAACTTTTTTATGTAAATACAATAAGTTTGAAACCAAGACAAAGTGCAGTTTTGGAAAAAACTCATTTTTGTCCAAAAAAAAAATAATTTAAAATAATGTTTTAAAAAATGTTTTCCTTGGTAATTAGTTTTTTGTAGCCTACCTTAAGGGTGTGTTTTAAATACCTCAAATCTTTCTTTTCCTAAAAAGACAATTTAAATTTGAATCAAAAATGTTAAAATTTGTGATTTATTTTTTTTATTTACCTCCTCTTCCCTCCTTGTTTATTCCCCGTGTCTGTTTAAAGGTATCATTTGCTAGGCTGTTTACACAATTTATTCGATGTTTATTTGTTGATTTTTTTTTTCTTATGAGTTTGCTCTAGCACGTTTCGTGGAGTGGTGGCTTAACATTGATGTATTTTTTTGTTAGGGAAATTTTATTTTTAATGCTTAAAAAAGTTTTTTTTTTTTTTTTTTTGTTAAATGTTTAAAAAACGTGATGAAAATTTTTAAACTTGATTTGAACCGTAAAGACCGATACTTAAATTAAAACCCTTGGAAAAAGTTGGCAATAATTTGATTGAAGTCTTAAATTACGTTATGAAAATTGAAGATTTTTTTTTTTAAGAATGTTTCTTTTTTCGTGTAAAACAATTTATATTAAATAAGTTTGAAACAAATTGACAGGTTTTTGAAAGGCATAACGAATAACAATAAATATTTGATGCTAATAGTAACATAAAACTAGAGCTATAAAAACCGGCAAGCTGTTTAAAAAAAAAAAGAAACTCCTAAAAGTATGCTTAATTTTTTTTTTTATAAAACGTGAAAAGATTGTTAATATTGAATAACAAACTACAAATTTCTTAGAAAATAGACCAGCATAAAATTGGTTTAAAACAGGTTTGTTTGTAGACTTAAATATTACCTTCCACTAATTAGTGGCATTTTTAGGCGCTTTTATTTAGTTGTAAGTCATACATTCCTCCAATTAGTATTATTTTTAGGTTTTTGTGTTGTTAAACTTCATTTATAATTTAAGAAAAACTTTGCTTTATCTAACAAAAATTTCCTAATTGCATTGTAATTTTTAAAACTAATCATTTTTAAATTACACAAATTTTGTTGCATGCTCTGCAGGGTAATTAATGAAAATAATAGTGATAATTTGTCAAGAGAAATTTTATGCAAAATTTGGGTAAGAAAAGACTTAAGCCTTTACGTGTTAAGTATTTAGCTGCAAACGTGACGTTCAAAGCCTTAAGCTAACGCAAGGTAAACTTTTCAATAAAATAATTGCATACTTTTGGGAGATAAACAGCGACATTGAGTTAAACGTGAATTGTTAAATATGATTAAAATTTTTACACGTTCTCCTAGTTTTAGGTTTTCACTTTAATTACAGTTCTCTCAAATTGTGTTGAAATATGAAATTTTAACCAAAATCTGATGCATACATTTGGGGGAGGAAAACAATTTTTTCGCGCCAATTGCATAGAGTCAATAAAAGTAAAAAAAAACAAGTAAGAAAATTATAGTCGGTCAAGACCGACCATATAATACCCTACACCAAGGTTTCCCGGAAAATGGGTCCCATGGATCGATTAGATCTATATGTTGTAAAACCTTTAATAAGTGAAGAAAACACTCACAAATCAAATTTGAGTGAAATAGGCTTCTATTTGTTGACAATAAACCGCTTTAACTGAATATCGGCCGAAATTTTCACAAGGGGCCTGAGTCCAAAACTGGTCCGATGATTATCAGGTTTGATAAGGTTATTTAAGTACGCGTTTAACATACACAAACAAAATTTTAATTAAATATTTTCTATTTTCATGAAATTTGAGACATTTATGTAAAAATCGGGAAGGTGGTTTGTATGGGGGCTACAAGAAGAACTGGTCCGATTTCTTTGAAATTCGGAATGATGATATGTGAAGACAAAACATGTTTACCATCCAAATTTCAAAGCGATACCTTCTACAATACGGTTATTAGAGTCATTTGAGCCAAAACTAAAGAGGACCTTTGTATGGGGGCTAGGTCTAAATATGGACCGATTTTTTCCAATTTCAATAGGCTTCGTCCTTGGGCCAAGAGAGACTTAAGTTTCAAATTTCAAGTCAATTGCTTAAAAATTGCGACCTGTATCGTGTTTACACCGTTTACATGGACAGACAGACAGACAGACGGACGGACGGACAGACGGATGGACGGACGGACGGACATCGCTAAATCGACTCAAAAAGTGATTCTGAGTCGATCGGTATACTTAAAAGTGGGTCTAGGACCAATATTTCGGGTAGTTACAAACATCAGCACAAACTCATTATACCCTCTACCACAGTGTGGTGTAGGGTATAAAAAAATAAAGATGAACATAATGTCATCATCAGGGAACATACCCATACATTTCCGCAAAATTTACACTCCAAAAAATTTTTACTCTCAAACTAAATTTACACAAAAAAAATTTACACAAAATTTTTGTTTAACAAAACTTTTTTTTTAATGAAATTTTTGTTAAATATTGTTTTTTTTTTATTTTTTGGACCAAAAGATACTACGAAATAAAAATGTGTTTATTCGGCCATTATATACATATTCGATTATAGTATTATTCTAGTTCGAGGCTCAAAAATTCTATTTATGATATTCTCATAATAGATAGATTATGTATGTATTACTTTAAAAAAGTTACTCATCTCATAGTATATCTGTACAGATCTGCTCCCCCCCCCACCACTAAGAGATCATCAGCAGATTTTAGAGAATCATTTTTGGTCATTTAAACATTGTCTAAAATCTGCAGATGATCCTTTCGTGCGGGGTAAAACATATCTGTACAGATGTACTATGCGATGAGTAACTATTTTAAAGCAATAAATAAAAAATCTATAATGAGAATATCATAAATATAATTTTTGGGCCTCGAACTAGAATAAAAAAAATGTTAAACAAATTTAAGGTGACTTAATGCATTTGGCTTGAGACCAAAAAAAAAGGTAAAATACTTAGAACAAACCCCCCAAAACATTTTGGTCTAGTACTTACAGTTTTTTTTTTATGGCCCACTGAAATTTTTCCAATTTATATATTTTCATTTTTCAAAAATCAACAACTTTGAACGAAGGTGAAAGTCTGGCTCAAGCTCTATGAAAGGTTAAAACGAAAGAAATTTTGAGATATTTTTTTTTTTAATTTCTGGAACGTAGGTAAAGGCCAGTTTTAGAAATTTTTAGACCAATTTCTAATTGGGATATCTCGAAAACAGCTCGATAGATTTTAGAAATTTTTTGATATTTATATGCTAAAATTAATTAAAATAATGCGTCGATAATTATTATTATTATTTTTTTTTAATTTTCAAATCCAAAATTTTGTGGAAATTTTCCAAAAATCCAAAATTTTTATTGAAGGTCGCCACGGATTATAATGATCGGTTTTGGCTCAAATTAAGTTGAAATCAAAATCTGGCTCAAGCTCTATACAAGGGTCAGAAGATAGAAATTTTGATTTGTTTTAAATGTTTTCAACTTAGGAAAACCCGGAATTTCCTGCAAATTTCAAATAGCGATATCTCGAAAACTGTTCCATCGATTTTAACTGTTTTTATATGTGAGTTAACACAAAAAAAAAATATTTGCCAATGAATGAAATTCATAGTATTTATGAACAAATACATAAAAATTATGAACTTTTTCATTAAATTTTTGAACTTTTGCATAGTATTTATAAAAAATGTGTAATAGTTCTTAAATTTAACATATTATGATTTATTCATAAATACTATGAAAAAGTGTATAAGTATTATGAAAAAGTTAATAAATTGTATGAATGTGTTATTAAATACTATGAAAGTCGTTCATGGGTTTTTGTTTGTGTGATGTAGATCAAAATTAACAAATCAATATTAACTGATTAGGGCGTGATTCACACGTTTGCACGCGTGAGTGTGACTGAATTCAATTTTACTCACGATATTGCTAGTGAGTGAGTAGAGAAAAAAATTGCGTGATTGAGTGTGTGTGAGTACGATTTTTGCGTGAGTCGATTTTTTTGCGTGAGTTTACGTGGTTTATTTTCTCTTCATGTTTCCTTTCGTAATACAAAAAGCAACAAAAAATTGTAAAATTTGGCTTTACTTAAGATTTTGTCCCGAAAAAAAGCAAAAAAAAATTAAAATTTCGCTGAACTTTAAATTTTGCTGAAAATTTTAAAAGATTTTTTAAATTTTTGTTTTTTAAATTTTCTTGTGTTAATAAGAGTTTTGTGAGTGTGAGTCAACGTGATTGTGAGTGAACCTATGCTCGTGAGTGTGCGTGATTTAAAAATTTTCTGTCGTGAGCGTGAATGAGTCTGAGTTGAAAAATCACTCATGCGAGACATATTTTTTATATTTTTGTTTTTTTTTAAATTTAAAAACACCACATAATTTTCAAGCCTCGAAGGATAAAAATTTGCCCGGACGTTCAAAATCGCAAGAATTTTTTTTCGCCATACAAAAAAATGCCCGTCTATAATCTATTTATAGATTTTTCCTTAGGTTTGCAAAATGTCAAAAATATATTTTTATATTTAACTGACATTTGTATCAATATCAAGGGATTTTTGTTTGTTTGTTGCTTTTTCAAGTTTAACTGGAAAATGTAAATAATCGGGTTTTTTGGTTTGATAAAGTCATATTGTCAAGGTATTGATTTTTTAAAGCATATTTTAAGGCGCAGTAAAATTGTTTAAATTATGCATTATTTTAAATCAATTCAAAAAAATCTGACTTAACTTGGTTTAATAATTGTATCAATTGATTAAACTTGTTGCATACTTTTAGGAGTTTAATTTAATTGAATTTGTTTGCATACTTTTAGATGTTCCATTAAATTTATACAATGTTGCCTACTTTTGGGGGTAATATTTTTAAAATATTAACAAAATAAGTTAAAAAAGCTAAATTTTGTCTTTTATTTAGTATATAACAATGCATACATTAAGTTATAGAATTAAAAAAGTTTATGATTAGTTTTTAGATTATTTTTTTAATTTTTTTTTAATTCTTCATTAAAAACTTGTCTTTTAATTATGTTATTTTTTGTTACTTTGTCAAGTTGAACTGGAAAATATAAAAAATCGGTTTTTTGGTTGGAAAAAGTCATATTGTCAAGGTATTGATTTTTTAAAGCATAATTTAAGGCGCAGTAAAAGTGTTTAAATTATGCATTATTTTGAATCAATTCAAAAAAAATTTACTTAACTTGGTTTAATAATTGTGTCAATTGATAAAACTTGTTGCACACTTTAAGGAGCTTAATTTAATTGAATTTGTCTGCATACTTTTAGATGTTTTATTAAAGTTGTACTATGTTTGCCTACTTTAAGGGGTAATATTTTAAAAATATTACCAAAATAAGTTAAAAAAGCTTTTTTTTTCAAGTTTAAGTGGAAAATGTAAGTTATCGGTTTTTTGGTTTGATAAAGTCATATTGTCAAGATATTGATTTTTAAAGCATAATTTGAGGCACAAAGAAACAGTTTAAACTATGCATTATTTTAAATCAATTCAAACAATTATACTTATCTTGGTTTAATAATTCTTTCAATTGATAAAACTTGTTGCATACTTTTAGGAGTTTAATTTAATTGAATTTGTTTGCATAATTTTAGAAGTTCCATTAAATTTATACTATGTTGACTACTTTAAGCGGTAATATTTTAAAAATATTAACAAAATATGTTAAAAAATCATTATTTTAAATCAAATCAAAATTTTTAATCAATTTAAAAAAATGTTACTTAACTTTTTTAATAATTGTATCAATTGATAAGACTTGTTGCATACTTTAAGGATTAAAATTTAATTGAAGTTGTTTGCATACTTTTAGTTGTTCCATTAAATTTATACTATGTTGCCTATTTCAAGGGTAAAATTTTTAATATATTTCCAAAATAAGTTAAAAAAGCTAACTTTTGTCACTAATTTTTGTATATGACAATGCATAGAAGTTTGTCATTTGTTATAGATTATTTTTCAAGTATTTTTTTTTTTTTTTAATTTGTCATTAAAAACTTTGTCTTTTAATTATAATTCTAGGTACTTGGTATGTTATTTATAAATATAATAAAAATTTACATAACTACTTTTAAGCAGAGAATGCCAAACATTAATTGATTCTGAAACTTTTTGCAAGAAAACCCTTGTTAAATTTAAATAGGAGACTTTTTCTATACGGAAAAATGTCTCAGAATCTGTAACTTTCTAAACGGAAAAATTTCTTTACGGAAAACGGTTTCAGAATCTGAGACTTTTTTATACGGAAAAAGATCTCAGAATCAAAAATTTTGTTATAAAACAAACTTCTTAGACTCTAAGAAATTTTTCCGTATAGAAAATGTCTCAGAATCTGTAGCTTTCTAAGTATCGGTTTTTTATTTTTAATAAAAAAAATTCTCAAAATCTGAGACTTTTTGTCCCTCTAATCTTGTACATTGTCATTCCCTGTCTATTGTCTTTTCAAAAATTTCATTTTTTTAATGTTTGCATAGCAGCTGTATGGCAAGAAAACACTTTAATTCATATGTTGCCATTAATATAAAACGTTTCTAACGAAAATATTAGACAACCTCCTAAAAGTATGCAAAACTTTTTCCAAATTTAATACGTCTTAGCTGCATGTATGTGTGTATGCGTTAACACTATGTTTACACACACACTCAAAAATAGTTACGCACACACAGACTCACACTTATGGTTAGAGAAACGATTATAAGAAAATTTTATTAATATTATTTTTTATAATGGTTGTTACGTTTTAATTAATGTGGCTGTGTGGGTAAATTGTTATGACAGTGCAGGGGGTTCTAATAAACTAAGGGGGTAAAATAACCATAAATATCAAAGGTAATTTTTAATTAAAATACTTGTAATTGGCTTGTAAAGTCATAAAGTTTTTTTTTAATAAAAAAAAGAGCACATAAAATTTTAAGAGTTTTGATAGAAAAATTTTATAGTTTTTTTTTAGAAAATAATTTTTGGGGGAAATTTAATAAAATTATTTTGATTTTTTTCTTAAGATATCTTAAGAAATTTAAGTTTTTTGTAAGAAAAATAACTATCAGAGACTGGAAATTTTACCAGATTTAAAGAAAAATTTGTTAGTTTTATAGAGCAATTTTTCCATTGTCTAAAATTTACCCGTTTTAAATTTAAGCTCGTTATGGCTGCTTTTCGTTAAAACCAGCCACTTCAAGTTCTTGTAAATATTAATTTAAAATTGCTCCTAAAAGTATGCCGTGAAACAAACTTAAATTTACATTTAAACAAAGAAAAATATTAAAATCTTACGAAACTTTCTTTTTTTGTTGCATATATTTAGGCGTTATATTTTATTATACTACGTTTTATATTTTGATCTCTGGTTATAACCAAACTATACTATATGACATTCTGCCAGATAGTTTTCATAAGGGATTATTATGATTTTCCAGCAGACAAAAAGGTATACCCGAGAAAAAATTTATGTTATATATGGTTTAGGGGGATTTCATTTAATTTTCAGGATTTTTATAAATATCTTAAAATTCACTTAAATATGCTACAAAAAATATTAAATAAATACTTAACAACTAAATCCATTCAAAATACTATTTTTTTCAGAAACATATTTTAAAGGCTGTCATCAGACATAATTGGGTTTTATTTACATTTATGAAAAACTTTTTTCATAAATTTTTTAAAAAAATTCTGATTAATTTTTATTAAAAAAATAAAAATTGTTTTATTCGACCTTTAAAATATTATATTTTGATTAGGTTTATTCTAGCTCGAGGTCATTATTTCCTTTACTAATTAAAACTATGATATTCTCATAGAATAATTTTCAAGAAAATTATTTTTCTGTTTTAAATTAATTTATGTTGGTAATTTTTTGCAAGGCTTAATCGACACGTGTTTCAGAATTTGTCAGATTCCATTGTCAAGATTATTAAGTAAAAATAATTTTCTTGAAAATTATTCTATGATAATATCATAGTTTTAATTAGAAACAGAAAAAATGACCTCGAGCTAGAATAAGCCTACTTAAAATATATTTTTTGAAAAGAGCAAAATTTGTGGTACGAATTTAATGCCAATCAGATTGAACTAAGATTGAACTAGATTTTTGAAAAACAAAAAAATAAAAAAACAAGTAGAAAAGTTCAATTCAACTTGGCTGACTCTATGAATACTCTTCATAATGCCCTTTTCAAAAGATAGTAAATTTTTTAATGCAAAAAAAAATAACAATTTTAATTAGAAATATTTTATTTTTTGTAAAAAACTTTTTTTTTTTGTCATTTTTGTAAAAAAAAAAATAATTTACAATTTTTTTTTTTTTTGAGTGTAAAATTTTTTTCGAGTGTAATTTTTTTTTTTGCTTTAAAAATATTTCTGAGTGTCAAAAATTCTCTGTAAAGTAATGTTGTGGCTTATCATTGTTTTAAAAGCGTGTTTTTTTTGAACTCAGGTTTTCAACACGTGCATTTTAGGTGAAACCAATCTGAAACTCAGGGGTTTGCTTATAAGTTTTGAACCACTAGACCGATTTGGCTGAGATTTAAAACGAACCAGGCAAAAGAAACGAAAAATACATATGCCACATATGCATCCTCAGAATTGTTGTTCGAAAGTTACCGTGTGTTTTATCTTGAAAAATCGCGAAAACCCTTGCCGATATTCACTCTTTTGCTTATAACTTTTGAACCACCAAACCGATTTCGCTGGATTGCAATACCAACTTGACCAGGTAAATGTCCAACATATATGCAAAATTTCAGGAGCCTTCGTAAAGTTTTTCAAAAGTTAGTGTGTTTTCAACAGACAGACAGACGGACGGATGGACATCGCTAGATCCTCTTAAAATCGATCGAGGATCATGAATATATTTATATATTTTATGGGGTCCTAGACCAATATTTCGAGCTGTTACAAACGGAATGACAAACTTATATATATACCCTCTATCACTAGAGTGGAGGGTATAAAAATATGTCCTGCGACACATCATATTTATTAATTTAAACTCGAAAAAAAAAAATTATAATTGGTTAAACGGTTTTCGAGATATCGTTGTTTGAAATTTTAAAAAATGGCGGTTTTTCCTTCGTTCAAGAATTAAAATAATGTCTCAACATTTCTTTCCTTTGACCCTTTCATAGAGCTTGAGACAGTTTTTCATTTAAATCTAATTTAAGCCAAATTTAAGCATTTTAACCCGTAGCGCCTTTTGATCAAAATTTTGGATTTTTGGAAAATTTTTACCAATTTTTTGGATTTTGAAAAATGAAAAAATTTAAAAAAATATCTTGCTACACATTATTTTTATTAATTTTGATATGCTAAATACGAATATCAAAAAATTTCTGAACTCTGTAAAGTGGTTTTCGCAAAATCGCCATTTGAAATTTGTCAAGTTTCCAAAAATGGCGGTTTTTTTCCGCCATTCACTAGTTGAAATGATCGGATTTGGCACAAATAAATTTTTAATGAATGTTTGTCTCAAGCTCTACGAAGGGTCAAGGAAAATACAATTAAATAATTTTTTAAATTTTTTGAGCGTTGTTTAAAACCGCTATTTTTTTCGAAATTTCAAATAGCGATATCTGGAAAACTGTTCTACCGATTTTCATTTTTTTTTTGTTATTTTTGTGAAATATAATGTATTGCAAGACATTTTTTAATTTTTTTTTTTTTTGTAAATTTTCAAAGAACCAAAACTTTGATTGCCGGCCGCCACCAGGTTAATTTAATTCGATGGGCCTAAAATTTGTACCACATAATTTTTAGGTCTAGTAGAATAAAAACATACCCGGACAATTGAGAAAATCTAAAGTTAAAGAAAAAATGCCACTCATATGTCAAAATCAGTAGCTTCCCACTTTTTCAAAAGTTAGCTCGTTTTCAACAGACCGACAGACGTACGGACACCTCAAGATTGTCTTAAAATCAATCATGAATTATGAATTCGCATATATGCTTTGCGACGTCCTACACTAATATTTCGAGGTCTTTCAAGTGAAAGGTAAAAAATAATGGTTCAATAGAATTTATTTTCAGTTGGAAGTGTCAATATAAGTTATTTTGTTGCATATCTTTAGGATAAGTATTTAATTCAAGTAAGAAAAACTTGCCTTGAGTAACATCGTATGTGTTTTGCTCGTTTTTACTCGTTTTTTACTTTTATTAAGAAAAAAACTAAAGCATACTTTTAGGTTCAATAGATTTTATTTTCAATTGTTAGTGCCAATTTTAATTATTTTGTTGCATATCGTTAGGATGAGTTTTTAATTTAAGTAAGCCTTCAAAAGCCCGTTTTACTCGGTTTTTTTTTACTTTTTATACCCTCCATTCTAGTGATAGAGGGTATATAAAAGTTTGTCATTCAGTTTGTACCACCTCGAAATATTGGTCTAGGGCTCCATAAAGTATATATGGGGCACTCCATGTCAAATCGAACACTTTGAAATTTTTTTTTTTTAGATTTTCCCAATTTGTTAACAGTTTTTAGTACCCTACGAAAACTCCTTCGTTGTAAATTTTCAGATTTTTTTGATTATCCGTTCAAAAGATATCGAATTTTTAAAAATTGATAGCTTGTTCGTTTACTCAAACTTCTTTTACTCATAACTTCTTCAATAATGGTCCAAATTAAATTTTTTTTTGTCAAAATTTTAGTTTTTTTACGTACTTTTTAGAAAAAATCCCAAAAAAGTCTTAAAAGCGCTCTAGTAAGCGATTTTTAAGTTTTAAAATTTTAATCTCATTTTTGAAAATGTTTGTACTCTTCGATTTTTTTGAATTTTTTTTGTGCAAAACATCAATCGATTCTACAAATTTTTTGCCCAGGCGGATCGTGGGATAACGATAATTACTATTTTTTAAAATTTTTTGAAAAAATTTTATTGTAATTTTCCAATCTTAAATCATTTCTACTGCTCGAATGGTGCGTCATAGAGGGGTCCTTTATAAGACCGACCCCCATTAATTTTTACGTCTTAACATTTCTTTGGAAACTAATACCCTATCTCCAATTTCTAAGGGGGCTCCCACACAAAACGACATTTTTTATAATTTGCCCCAAACGCTCTAACTGCCCTAATAGTGCCCTTAGAGCAACACAATGTATGACCGACCCACAATATTTTTTTAGTCCAAACATTTTCTCTGAACACACCTACCCTCTATCTCTAATTGTTAAGGCGGTCCTCATACAATTTTATTTATTTTTTGTAAATTTGTTTTATTTAATCAGCTTCTACCGGTCCAATGGTGCGTCCGAGAGGGGTCATTAGTGAGACCGACCCCCACTTATTTTTACCCTACAACATTTTTTTAAAACATTCCTACGCCCTATCTCCACTCCCTAAGTAGGCTCCCATACAAATAACGGTTGGAGAAAATATTATGTAAATGTAATTTTGTATGGGAGCCTACTTAGGGAGTGGAGATAGGGCGAAGGTATATTTTAAAAAAATGTTGTAGGGTAAAAATAAATGGGGGTCGGTCTAACTAATGACCCCTCTCGGACGCAAAAAACAAATTTACAAAAAATAAAAAAAATTGTATGGGGACCGCCTTGGAGCAAAAGACTGAATCTCAGCAACGGTTTTTCGTGAATTTACGAGATAAAAAACAAGCTAACTTTCGATAGTCATTTCTGAGGATTCTACAGCTGAGTATATAAATTTGTCGTTCCCCTGGTCTCGTTCGTGTTGAATTTCAGCCAAATCGGTTTAGTGGTTCAAAAGTTATTAGCAAAACCGTATATTTCAGATAGTTTCACTTTAAATTCACGTGTTGAAAACCCGTTAAACATGTTTTAGAAACATTGGTAAGTTTCAATAATATTTTACAACATATTTTTGTCACTCAAAAATATTTTTACACTAAAAAAAAATACACTCGAAAAGAATTTAACACTCAAAAAAAATTAGTAAATTATTTTTACTAAAAAATTTAGTAAATTATTTTCTTTTTCTTCAAAAATTACTAAAAAAAGTTTTTTTACACAAAATAAAATATTTATTATCAAAATGTTAATTTTTTCACGTTAGAAAATTTACTTTCACTTCAAAAGGCAATGTGGAGGGTATTCATAGATTCGGCCAAGTCGAATTTAACTTTTCTACTTGTTTTTACTCGGTTTATTTTTACATTTATTAAGAAAAAAAACTTTAGCATACTTTTCGGTTTAAGCACCACAAAAGTACAGAGTTTTTAACACGTTTCACATATATAGTTTTTTTTCCTTAGGTTTGCAAAGTGTCAAATTTAACTTTTTATCTTTATATTTGAGTGACATTTGCATCAATATCAAGGGACTTTTTTGTTACTTTGTTTGTTAAGTTTAACTGGGATATGTAAGTAATCTGTTTTTGTTTGCTATGATAAAACCCAATTGTCACGGTGGCACAGTAAAAAAATATTTGATGCTACACATAGTTTTTTTAAAGTATAATTTTAGGCATAAGAGTATGATTTTCGACCTTCTTGAGAAAAGTTTTTGAAAATCTTAAAAATTAAAAAAAAGTATTGACATTTTATATCATGTAAAAAAAGTATTAATTTTTTTAAAGCATAATTTTAGGTACAAGATAAAAATTTTACACATTTTTAAAAAAATATTTCTGGATTAATTTTGCTGATTAATTTTTATTAAAAAATATAAATTGATTTAAAAATATATATTTTGATTAGGTTTATTGTAGCTCGAGGTCATTATTTCCTTTACTAATTAAAACTATGATATTAGGGGTGGGATAGTGCACGAGTTTTCGATTTCGACACGCTAGAACCGCTTATTTTGTGAGGTTCGTAAAAAAAATGCATGGGCCAAAAAATGGGGCAGATCGGATAGGATCTAGGGGTCGCTCATCGGGGTCAAAGTTGGGCGTAGAGGGGAAAAAATCCACAAAAAGGCCCAAAACTCCCCTGGTTTTGCTCCTAGAGGGGTCAAATGTGAGACCGGCCCCCATTATTTTTCCCCCCTGAACACTTTTGCCAAACATACCTAAGCCCTATCTCTAATCCCTAAGGGGGGTCCCATACAAAGGTTCAATTTTAAAAAAATCTTGCTCCTACCGCTCTAGCTGTCCTAGAAGTCACCCTAGAGGAATCAAATGTATGACCGACCCCCAATATTTTTTCAACCCCAACATTTTCTTAGAACATACCTACCCCCTATCTTCAATCCTTAGGGTAGCCCCCATGCATTTTTTTTATTTTTTCTTAAATTGTTATATTAAATCAGCTCCTACCGGTCCAATGGTGCCTCCTAGAGGGGTCATTATCAAGACCAACCCCCATTAATATTTAGCCCTCAACACTTCTTCTGAACATACCAATTCCATATCTCCAATTCCTAAGGGGTCTCCCACACAAAACGACATTTTTGTAAATCTTGCTCCCACCGCTCTAACTATCGCAGGGGTGAATTTAGAGAAGTTAAATGTGTGACCGACCCCCAATATTTTTTCAGCCCCACCATTTTCCCCAAACAAACCTACCCTCTATTTTTAAGCCTTAAGGGTGTCCCCACACAATTTTTATTTTTTTTTTAATTTTTTTTATAAAATTTGCGCCTACCGCTCCCACTGTGCCTTTTAGGGACGGGAAATGCAGACTGACCCCCATTAATTTTTGCCCCCTACATTTTTTCTGAACATACCTACGCCGTATTTACACTTTGTAGGGGTGCTCCCCTGGGGAAAACTAAGTGTTTGAAACCAAATTCGGCAAAACGTCTGGACCAGGAGTGCTAATGTTTGCGCGTTTTAAAGAGCAGTGGGAAAATATAAAAGACAAACCGTACAGTCTTGGTGGAAGGAAGTGGCAGGCAACATACCAGCTCAAGTCCAAACTGACATCAAGTTGTTTTGTTGGGCTCAAATAAAAGAAAAGCAACCCAGAGACGACTACAAGGAGGTTCTTGAAATTGTTTTATTATACCTTGGCGAAAATATTCCTAATAAGCATTTTAGCCCACCAGGACCCATCAGTCATGCTCGATGGATGGCAAAAGGCATATATTGCCTAAAAATGTTTTTGTTCCGAAAATATATCGGTTTCGCCAAAAAATAATTTTTTTTTTTTTTTTTTTAAGAAAAGAAGCAACACTCAGGCAATGCTGCTTATTAATTACTAATGTAACCGTGATGCTTCTTTCGGAAAGGGGATAGAAGAGAGATGAAA
Organism: Pegoplata infirma; assembly: GCA_963921195.1. Lineage (NCBI taxonomy): Eukaryota > Metazoa > Arthropoda > Insecta > Diptera > Anthomyiidae > Pegoplata > Pegoplata infirma. Next base: position 215,216,163 of record OY992539.1, on the reverse strand, counting down.
GATGTGATAGATAGAAGGGCTTCAGTATGGCAACACTGTAATTGCGCGTGTTGTTATTTTTAGAACAGTTGTTGCATCGCCATCTGTTTTTGATCTGGCGAATTATTTTTGAAGCTGTGTTTAATAGCCATTATTTTATTATTTTACTTCGTTGACGTTTTTTTAGTGCTATTTATCAACGAAGGAGGGTGCTGTGATAGATATTAGTTATAAATAGAAACTAATAACTATCTGAAAAAAATGTTGCTCTGCCTGAGCTGAGAATCGAACTCAGGCTTACTGGCTAGTAGTCCAACGCGCTAACCACTGAGCCACAGCGCTACCAAAGCAATAAAAGCTCCAAATAATGATTTGAATTTTTTGAAAGCGATTGCCAATTATGCTTCAATTGATAAGATTCTGTCGCAACGATTGGTCAAGAGATTCTGTGGACATCTCTGGTATCTCAGTGGCGAAGATGTTGCTCTCGCACTATTTGATCCGAATATCTCTTGTGAAATAAAACGAAAAATGTCGAATGCAATTCGTATATTTGAAGAAGAGAAAGAGGAATTGGAGGAAGAGTTATCTGACGATGAGATGGACGAATCGTCTAACGAAGACAGCGAGGAAGAAGAAGACGATGATATCGGGGAAGAAGATGCCTCAGAGGATAGCGGCGACAGTGGCAACAAGGATTGTAATCATCCATTACATGGTGTTGGATTCGAAGGTGTGAAAAGAATTAACATGGCATCGAAACAAGTGAATCAAGAACTCATGAAAACTGATTTAAGCCACTACGTCACACCTGAGAATCCAAAATTTTTTGGACGCTTCGGAATAACAACCATTTCATTACTTCCGATCCAAATACTTGGGAAAATCGTCAGGACTACCAGCCAGCGCTGCAAATATTACGTAAATTACATGTTGTCAACGACGCTGCCGAAAGAGTCGTAAAATTAATAGAAGACTATAACAACGTGTTGTGCCGTAACGAGGAGGAAAAAATAGTTTTGCTTCAGATCGTGGCCGAAAATCGGAAACAATATCCATCACACGATAAAAATAAATTAATTTGATTTATAGTTATATTATTTATCATTTTTTATTATTTTCAAATTAAAAAAAATATTTTTTTACGCTTAACAAAAGTTACTATTAAATTACAAATTAAAGACATCGGATTTCTCGATAAAATAAATAAAAAAATTGTGGGGTAACACCTTGAAGATAGAGGGTAGGTATGTTTAAAGAAAATGTTTTGGCTAAAAAAATATATGGGCAGGTCATACATTTGACTTCTCTACATACATTACTAATTTAGTTTTCCCCAGGAGAGCACCCCTACAAAGTGGAAATACGGCGTAGGTATGTTCAGAAAAAATGTAGGGGGCAAAAATTAATGGGGGTCAGTCTGCATTTACCGTTCCTAAAAGGCAGAATGGGAGCGGTAGGCGCAGATTTTATAAAAAAAAAATTAAAAAATAAAAAAAATGTGTGGGGACACCCTTAAGGCTTTAAAATAGAGGGTAGGTTTGTTTGGGGAAAATGTTGGGGCTGAAAAAATATTGGGGGTTGGTCACACATTTAACTTCTCTAGGGTCACCCCTGCGATAGTTAGAGCGGTGAGAGCAAGTTTTACAAAAATGTCATTTTGTTTGGGAGACCCCTTAGGAATTGGAGATATGGAATTGGTATGTTCAGAAGAAGTGTTGGGGGCTAAAAATTAATGGGGGTTGGTCTTGATAATGACCCCTCTAGGAGGCACCATTGGACCGGTAGGAGCTGATTTAATATGACAATTTAAGAAAAAATAAAAAAAAATGTATGGGGACCACCCTAAGGATTAAAGATAGGGGGTAGGTATGTTCTAAGAAAATGTTGGGGATGAAAAAATATTGGGGGTCGGTCATACATTTGATTCCTCTAGGGTGACTTCTAGGACAGCTAGAGCGGTAGGAGATAGATTTTTTAAAAATTGAACCTTTGTATGGGACCCCCCTTAGGGATTGGAGATAGGACTTAGGTATGTTTGGCAAAAGTGTTCAGGGGGAAAAAATAATGGGGGCCGGTCTCACATTTGACCCTTCTAGGAGCAAAACCAGGGGAGTTTTGGGGCTTTTTGTGGATTTTTTTCCCTCTACGCCCAACTTTGACCCCGATGAGCGACCCCTAGATCCTATCCGACCTCCCCCATTTTTTGGCTCATACACTTTTTTTACCAACCTCACAAAATGAGCGGTTCTAGCGCTTCCAAATATTGCTGCTTAAAATCTCACACAACACTATCCCACCCTTACTATGATATTCTCATAGAATAATTTTCAAGAAAATTATTTTTCTGTTTTAAATTTATTTATGTTGGTCATTTTTGCAAGACTTAACCGACACGTATTTCGGTATGTGTCAGATTCCATTGTCAAGATTATTTATGTTAAATTATATTTGCTAAATAATCTTGACAATGAAATCTGACAAATTCCGAAACACGTTTGGCTTAAGTCTTGCAAAAATTACCAACATAAATAAATTTAAAACAGACAAATAATTTTCTTGAAAATTATTCTATGAGAATATAATAGTTTTAACAAGTAAAGGAAATAATGACCTCGAGCTAAAATGGACCTACTCAAAATATAATATTTTTTTAATTTATAATTTATTTCTTAAAATGGTTTATATTAAAAAAAAGATTTCTGAAAATCTCGAAATCATGGAGTCAAGTAAAATATGAAAGATTTTTATTTTTAATAAAAAAACTGAGTCAAATTTTTGACATTTTGTGTAAAAAATTAGAAATTTTCAAATTACATTTTTAGGCGCAGAGAAAAAAATTAAATAAAAAATAATAATTCTATCTATTTTTATTGATTTGATTATTTTTTTTTTTTAATGACGAAAATCATTTAACTCAGTCAGATAGAAAAAATATATCGCTGGCCTTCAGGAAGGTCAAGACCTTTTTATGTTTGTTAAAGCATGCCATGTTAAATATGGAAAAAGGAAAAAAATATATCAAGTACAATACAGATCTTCGATTCTGCCTAAAAATATGCTTTAAAAATCCCCGGAATTTTGTTTTAATATGGTCTTAAATCTTTTGAAAAAGTATAGTGACAACAAGGCATCATTTAAAACTTTCTTAACTTCTTTTTTTTCTTCTTTTGTCAAAAAATTGTGTTATCATCTTAACAAACCTATGATATAATTGTGTTTATTTTCTTATTTTTTATTTCCACTAACTATTAAACTTAGGTAGTTACATTTGATTTTATTATTTCCTTTTTATAAGAAGAGTGGGAAAATATAAAGAAAAGTGTTTTAGAAAAAAAATATATATTTCTGAAGTGTCAGCAGAGTGGCCTCCTAAGAGCTTAAGTGTTTAAAAAGTAACAATTATGACATTATGTGTACTAGGGGCTTGGAAAAAGATAACAATTTTATGATTGTTAAAAGAATTTATTAAAAAAAAAAAATTAAACCGCAAATATTAGTTTAGAAATCTTTTTTTGTAAAGCATACTTTAATGGGAAACATAAAAGAAGATTTTAAAGCATACTTTAGGAGGGAATAACTAAAACATTTTTGACCCAAATTATTTATTTATAGAAGATCGTTTTAAATTCTTTAAAAAGTTCAAGGAAAAGATGTTTTTGAGATTTTTGTTTAAAAATTTCTTAAACGTAGTAAAAAACCACCAGTTTTTGCAAATTTCAAATAGCGATATCTCAAGAACCGTTCGACCGTTACAAGAATCCAAAACTTTGATCGTCGGGAGCCACGGTTTTCTTTAATCCGATTAGCCTCAAATTTGTACCACATAATTTTGGGCTAGTAAAATAAAAATTTGCCCGAACCCTTAGCAAAATCCAAACTTCAAGAAAAACTGCCACTCTAAAGCTGCATACATAAAAAAAAACACTAAAAATACACAATGGCCCTTACCACAAGAAAACAAAAAGTCTATTTTAACAAATGTTCTATTTTAAATTTCAAATTTTCAATATATTTTTGGAAAGTCGATTAAAAAAAAAAAAACATTTTGTATGGAAATAAAATTAAAAGCTGATTTTAAATATATTTTATTTTTCTATGGTAAGGCTGAATATGTGAAGCCCAAAAGTCGACATTTGTAAACAATCATAAAACAAAAGCATGTATATCAAAGGATTTTTTTTTTTCAAAAGGTTAATTGTGAATGATGATAAATTTTCTTTGAAAACAAAGAATTTAAAAACAGAGAAAAACAAATGTTACAATTGATTAAAATAAAAAAGTAAAAAAAAAATCGCCTAAAAGTAGGCAATTTTTAAAATACGTTTGTTTGACATGATTTTGGGATTAATTTATTCTTTAAAATTTTTTAAATGCTAGCAGTTGTTAATTGTAATGTAATGTATATCAAATTGTTATGTTATGTGTATAAATAAAACAAAATAAGCTTAAATGTAGGCAACGTTTTTTTTAATAGTGTTAATACAAAGGTTTGTTTAAAAAATAAAGTATTCAGATTGGTATTTGTAAAAATAAACAGAATATTTATCGATTTTTTTTAATTTATTTTAGCTCGAGGTCATTATTTCCTTTACAAATTAAAACTATGATATTCTCTAGAATAATTTTCAACAAAATTATTTTTCTGTTTTAATTTTTTTATGTTGGTAATTTTTGCAAGACTTAATCGACACGTGTTTCGGAATTTGTCAGATTCCGAAACAAAATTATTTATATTATTATTGTCAAAATTATTTATATTATATTTGCTAAATAATCTTGACAATGAAATCTGACAAATTCCGAAAAAACGTGTCGTTTAAGTCTTGCATGATGACCAGGAACAGGACCTTCATGCACTAAAAAACTATGTTTTAGGCGCTTAAAATATGCACTAAAAAGTGTTGAAATATGCACTAAAAGTCTTAAAATATGCACTAAAAACATAAATATCCACTTGTTTTTTTGCTTTTGTTAAAAAAAAACATAAAATTTGAATTCAGTCTGGCATTTTATACTTAGATATGCATATATACAGTGTGTATAAAATGTTATTAAAAAAATAAAAATTATCTAAAAAATTTTAATAATTGTTTAATGCAAAAAAAAATTATAAAAAAAAATCTTAAAAACAGCTAAAATACTAAAAAAAATAGCTAAAAAACTAAAATTTATGCAAAATATGACTTAAAAATATGCATTAATAGCGAAATAACACCAAAATATGCAAAAATATGCATTTTAAGCAAAATATGCAAAAATATGCACCAATGAATCGATGCCATTTTAAAGCAAATTCTTTTATTTGCAAAGATATCTTGTTTATGCTGTTCTATGACCAAAGGGAAAAAACATGCATTTGCATGAAAGTCCTCTCCTTGATGATGACCAAAATAAATAAATAAATAAATTTAAAACAGAAAAATTATTTTCTTGAAAATTATTCTAGCTCGAGGTCATTATTTCCTTTACTAATTAAAACTATGTGATTCTCATAGAATAATTTTTCTGTTTTAAATTTATTTATGTTGCTCATTTTTGCTAGACTTAAACGACACATGTTTCGGAATTTGTCAGATTCCATTGTCAAGATTATTTATATTATATTTGCTAAATAATCTTGACAATGAAATCTGACAAATTCCGACACACGTGTCGACTAAGTGTTGCAAAAATGACCAACATAAATAAATTTAAAACAAAAAAAAAAATATTTTTTTCTTGAAATATCATAGTTTTAATTAGTAAAGGAAATAATGACCTCGAGCTAGAATAAACCTACTCAAAATATAATATTTTCTTGTTTTCAACAAAGAAGTTCAACAAACACAATTTGTTGATCTGACAAAAGTAAAAAATCTTAATTTTTTTTCAACAAAGAAATTCATCAAACGCAATTTGTTGATTTGACAATTAATTTTTTTTTTTAACAAAGAAATTTAACAAACACAAACACTATTTATTGACTTGATAAACGAATTTTGAAATAAAATTACTTGACTGAGTTTGTTGAAAACAAAATCGAAGTTTTGTATTTAACTACATGTTTGGTTGATTTACAATTAATGTTTGTTGATTTAAATTTGACGATTTTATTTTCTGTGTCCTTTTATTTCTAAATTCTGCTGATTTTACATATTTTAAGAAATCTTTACTATTTTTTTTTTGTTTTCTATTTCTAACTAGCTATACCCGGTCCGCGTTGCTGGCCCTAAGAAAAAAACTATTGTATATTGCATCTAAATTTAAATATAGTTTCAGACAAAATTAAAGCACGGGTCCGGGCTCAGCTAGTAACCTTTGGTTCCACCCTCAGTTAGCACTATCTATAGAGAAATCTTAACAAAATCGGTTCAGCCGTTTTTGCGTGATTTCGAAACAGACAGACATAACGTTAAGTATAGTACAAAGGGGCATGTAATTTAACGCATTTTTATCGAATCTTGATAGTCTAAAGTTCCATGCTGCATCCTCGATTAGTACTATCTGTGCTGCAAATTTCATTGACATCAGTTTTGTCGTTTTTGCGTGATTGCGAAACAGGAGGAAATAACTTTTTATTTATGAAAAAACGGGAGTGCTATTGTAAACGCTTTTGCCGAATCGCGCTATACATATGACCTACAGTTCCTGCTCGGTTAGTTCTATCAGTAGTGACAGATTCGGCTTATCCGTTTTTGCGTGATTTCACAACAGGCAGATATAACGTTCAGTATAAAACAAAGGGGCTTGTCAATTTACGCCTCTTTCTTCAATCGTGGTCAGTATAGTACTGAGGGCGTTGCAATTTTGATCCCTTTTTCTAATAACGATCTTATATGCCCTACATATGTACTTGGTTAGCACTGTATGTAGTGAAAATGTCAAGAGAATCGGTTCAGCTGTTTTTGTGTGATTGCGAAACAGACAGACAATGTCCAGTATAGTACAAAGGGGCGTGGCATTTTACGCCCCTTTTTCCAATCGTAGTATAACATGGCCTATAGTTCTGCACTCGGTCAATACTATCAGTGCTGAAAATTTAATTAAAATTAAATCAAGAGTTTTTGCGTTATTGCGGAGCATGCAGAAATAAAATTCAATTCAATACAAAGGGGCATGGCATTTTACGCCCATTTGTCCGATCACGCTCTAATTTGGCACACAGTTAGTACTTGGTTAGTACTATCGTTGGTCTAAATTTCATCAAAATCGGTCCAGCCGTTTTTTATATATAGATGTCATTAGTGGTGCAATGTAAAAACTCGATTTTGCCCACCCCTCCACCCACTGGCAATAAAGCATGGCATTTTACTCCCATTTGTCCGATCACGCTCTAATTTGGCATATAGTTAGTACTTGGTTAGTACTATCTTTGATTTAAATTTCATCAAAATCGGTTTATCCGTTTTTTATATATAGATGTCATTAGTGGTGCAATGCTAAAATTCGATTTTGCCACGCCCATCCGCCCACACGCAAAAAATTAAAAATCTGACTACACAGTGTTACTCCCTAGGCTATTCTGAATATTCCCTGAAAATTTCATCAAGATCGGTCCAGCCATTTTCGCGTCGATAAGGAGCAAACATATAACCGTTTTTTGCATTATTGAATTAACTTTCAATTCAATACAAAGTTGCATGGCATTTAACGCTACTTTGTCCGATAACGCTCAAATTTGGCACATAGTGAGTACTCGGTTAGTACTATCTTTGTTATAAATTTCATCAAAATCGGTCCATCCGTTTTTTATATATAGATGTCATTAGTGGTGGGATGCAAAAATTGGATTTTGCCACGCCCCTCCGCCCACAGACGGAAAATCAAAAATCCGACTTGACAGTGTTACTCGCCAGGCTATTCTGAATATTCCCTGAAAATTTCATCAAGATCGGTCCAGCCGTTTTCGAGTCCATACGGAACATACATACACACATACATACATACATACACACATCCATTTTTATATATATAGATAAGAACATTGATGCAAAACTCCTTTACCATAAGCTTTATAAAAAAATATATTTTAAAATTGCATACTTTCAGGCTTATACATAAATATTGTTATAAAAATTGTTCTGCCACTATAAATAGTATTTTAAAGAAACATGTCAGTTTTAAACAAACCATATAAAAAAATGTTAGACAAAAATTTTTTTTTTAAAAAATCTACATATTCTATAGCATACTTGAAGGCTTTGTAGATAAACCTCTATATATGAAAGCTTCAAGTGTATATTTTAAAAATTTTTAAAAGTATTATTAAAATAATATTTATATATTATATTAGAAGCGATTCAAAAAGATGTTAAAAGATTTTTTTTTTAGAATTTTTCGTTAACTGAAATGTAAAGGGACGTATGCAAAAACAAGTAAAAAAGTTAAAATCGGTCTTTCCGAATGTAAAAACGATTGTTGCAAAAAATTTGTTTGAAAAAAAAAATTGTGACAATATTTTGTTAAAAAAATCGGTAAAAGAAACTATTTTTGAGAAAAAAAAATTAAAAAAAAAATGTTTCGAAGTAATAAAAAAAAATTCTCGAAAAAATTGTTGCGGTAAAAAAATGTGTGTACTGGTTTAAATACCTTTTGGTATCCACTTCTGATCGCTAATGTCAACTGACCTCTTACTGACATCCGTTTGACTTTCAGCTGACGATTACTTTATATTCTTAAAAAGTCTTTTAACTATTTTTTTTAACATAAATGTTTTGTATAACATTTTAAAGATTTTTTTTTCAAGTTTTTTATATGTCTCTTTTTTTGCTAACAATGCATAAATATGTAATTGTTGAAGTTTGAAGTGCTCTTTGACTATCAATTGGCCATAAAAAAATATAGAATGCATACTTAAAATTGTATCTTAAGGAACAAAAATTGTAGTATACTTTAAGGAGTTGTGAGATATTTTTGTAAGAAAATTGGATTTATTGAATTCAAATTGTATATTCAAATGAGAAAAGGGCATTTGAATGAATTTAAAATATATAATGACCACAGAAGATGTTAACTGTCAAAGATAACTTCTCAAAGAAATATATGGTTTATTAAAAAAAAAACAAAGCCTACTTTCTAGGGCTGAAGTTTTTTAAAAAATCAAGGGGCAAATTCTCTGAGTTCATAGCAATCAAAATTCGAACGTGTGATTTTTAAATTTTTCTTGATGCCTAAAATTAAGCTTGTTCATGACAAAAATGTATTTAACAAAAATTAAAGCATACTTTTTAGGACGAGAGCAAAATTATTCGAAAACCAAAAAGTTTTATATCATCAAACTATAACTGATGCATTTATAATCAGATCTAAAATTACATAAATGTTTAACTGACTGGGAGTTAAAGTTAAAGTGGAAGACTCTAAGTTCAATAAAATACAAAAAGTTCTTTAAAAACTTTTAATTTTCTATTGCCTACTTTTAGTTAAAAATGCAATTTCAATTCTGCTCTTCTTCTTTACTTAATTTTCATTTCCAAATCATATTAATTCAGTTTTAGAAAAAATCATAGCCTACTTTTAGGCTATGCTTTTTTTTAGATTTATATAAACAACCTTGTGCTAAATATTTGTTAAAACTTATATTAAACGCTTATCAGATTGCCAGCATTTATTAACATTTATATAAAAATCAATTAATATAAAACATAATAAATTAACAATATTGACACAATTGTGTTAAAGGTCAACAGTTTTTTTACTCTATAACACTCACAAACACTCCCAAATCATTGGAAATCCAATACAGTGAATTTGCCTTAAAGCGACAATTTTTATTAATTACCATTTTAATTCCAATAATTGAAAATTAAAACGAACATTTATTCAAAAGAAGGTGAATACTTTGTTTCTTAACTTTATTTATATGACTTCAAAAAATAAATTGTCTATGGGAATTTTGTTTTTTGATTTCCTCTCAAGGGACATTTTAATGTACAAAAACACATGAACCAGAAAAAATGAAATATTATATTTTTGTTATAAAATTTATTAACACATTAAATCACGCTAATAATATATATAATATACAGGTAAATAGTGATAAGCTGTTACAAATCTGTAAGGACATTTTTCCAACAGAAAAGACAAAGAAATGTTAGAAAAGTGTCTGTTTCTGAGATATTTTTTCTATATAGAAAAAGTCTAAGATTCTGAAACATTTTTTCTATATAGAAAAATTCTCAGATTCTGAGAAATTTTTTCTACATTGAAAAATTCTCAGATTCAGAGACATTTTTTCTATATAGAAAAAGTCTCAGATTCTGAGACATTTTTTTCTATATAGAAAAAGTCTCAGATTCTGAGACATTTTTTTCTATATAGAAAAAGTCTCAGATTCTGAGACATTTTTTCTATATAGAAAAAGTCTCAGATTCTGAGACATTTTTTCTATATAGAAAAAGTCTCAGATTCTGAGACATTTTTTCTAAATAGAAAAAGTCTCAGATTCTGCGATATTTTTTCTATATAGAAAAATTCTCAGATTCTGAGACATTTTTTCTATATAGAAAAAGTCTCAGATTCTGAGACATTTTTTCTATATAGAAAAAGTCTCAGATTCTGAGACATTTTTTCTATATAGAAAAAGTCTCAGATTCTGAGACATTTTTTCTATATAGAAAAAGTCTCAGATTCTGAGACATTTTTTCTATATAGAAAAAGTCTCAGATTCTGAGACATTTTTTCTATATAGAAAAAAGTCTCAGATTCTGAGACATTTTTTCTATATAGAAAAAGTCTCAGATTCTGAGACATTTTTTCTATATAGAAAAAGTCTCAGATTCTGAGACATTTTTTCTATATAGAAAAAGTCTCAGATTCTGAGACATTTTTTCTATATAGAAAAAGTCTCAGATTCTGAGACATTTTTTCTATATAGAAAAAGTCTCAGATTCTGAGACATTTTTTCTATATAGAAAAAGTCTCAGATTCTGAGACATTTTTTCTATATAGAAAAAGTCTCAGATTCTGAGACATTTTTTCTATATAGAAAAAGTCTCAGATTCTGAGACATTTTTTCTATATAGAAAAAGTCTCAGATTCTGAGACATTTTTTCTATATAGAAAAAGTCTCAGATTCTGAGACATTTTTTCTATATAGAAAAAGTCTCAGATTCTGAGACATTTTTTCTATATAGAAAAAGTCTCAGATTCTGAGACATTTTTTCTATATAGAAAAAGTCTCAGATTCTCAGACATTTTTTCTATATAGAAAAAGTCTCAGATTCTCAGACATTTTTTCTATATAGAAAAAGTCTCAGATTCTCAGACATTTTTTCTATATAGAAAAAGTCTCAGATTCTCAGACATTTTTTCTATATAGAAAAAGTCTCAGATTCTCAGACATTTTTTCTATATAGAAAAAGTCTCAGATTCTGAGTCATTTTACTTAAAGAAACAATAATACTCTTTTCTAAAATTTTATTAATTTCAGATCCTAAAAGTATGTTTTAATATTTTAAAAACAACTTAATGGAAAAATAGGCTTTATTTTCCTTATTATTTCATATTAACATAAATTTCTGATCCCAAAAATACTCTTTTCAAAAAATTTTATTAATTTCAGATCCTAAAAGTATACTTTAATATTTTAAAAACAACTTAATCTCAAAGTAGGCTTTATTTTCCTTATTATTTCATATTAATATAAATTAAAATATTTTAAAAACTACTAAATCGCAAAGTAGGCTTTATTTTCCTTATCATTTCATATTAACATAAATTTCTGATCCCAAAAATACTCTTTTCAAAATTTGTATTAATTTCAGATCCTAAAAGTATGCTTTAATATTTTAAAAACAACTTAATCGCAAAGTAGGCTTTATTTTCCTTATTATTTCATATTAACATAAATTTCTGATCCCAAAAATACTCTTTTCTAAAATTTCATTAATTACCTTAAAGAAATAATGATACTCTTTTCTAAAAATTTCATTAATTTCAGATCCTAAAAGTATGCTTTAATATTTTAAAAACTACTTAATCGCAAAGTAGGCTTTATTATTTTTATCATTTCATATTAACATAAATTTCTGACCCCAAAAATACTCTTTTCTAAAAATTTTATTAATTTCAGATCCTAAAAGTATACTTTAATATTTTAAAAACAACTTAATCGCAAAGTAGGCTTTATTTTCCTTATTATTTCATATTAACATAAATTTCTGATCCCAAAAATACTCTTTTCAAAAATTTTATTAATTTCAGATCCTAAAAGTATGCTTTAATATTTTAAAAACAACTTAATCGCAAAGTAGGCTTTATTTTCCCTATTATTTCATTTTAATATAAATTTCTGATCCCAAAAATACTCTTTTCTAAAATTTCATTAATTTCAGATCCTAAAAGTATGCTTTAATATTTTGAAACCCCTTAATCGCAAAAAAAGTTTTTTTTTTAATCTGCCATATTAATTTAAATTTCCAATCCCAAAAGTATGCTTTAATATATTTTAACCACTTAACCTCGAAAGTAGGCTACATTTTCTTTAATTTAGTCTGTCCTCTTAAATATTGAACAGCTGGTATATGTGTTAATGTTAGTGCGATAAAAATTATATTTTCACTTTACTTTCATGCATATGTTTATGTGATTCATAACAAAATTTGTTTTTTGTGTAGGTGTTTGCAAATGGCTAATATTAATATTTAGAACTGAATTCATATATTATTTAAATCTTTATGTTAAACATATCGAGAGGTTATATTTAAAATGTTATAACTACAATTATAACAAAAATTAACTCTTAGACCATTTAGCTAAAAATAGCATTTCTAGCTATATTTTTGGTCATTTAGCTAGAAATAGCATTTAGCTAGAAATAGCATTTCTAGCAATATTTTTGTTATAATCCTATTAGATCGACCACTTGGCATTAAATTGCTTATGGTGTTGTCCAATTTCTAGCAATATTTTTGATCAGCTAGAAATAGCATTTAGCTAAAAATAGCATTTAGCTAGACATAGCTTTTCTAGCAATATTTTTGTTATAATCCTATTAGATCGATTACTTGGTTTTCCCCAACATTTTGTTTTGGTAGATAGAACATTTTGAATATAAGCTTTCTTTCTTGATAAATATATACAGTGGCCGACAAGTCTACATACGACTACATCGTAAATTTAATTTGTTAACAACAAAGTTAACAATAATAGACCTAATTATTGTCAAACAAGTATTTTTGTAAAATATGCTGTGTAGGTAATTAATTAAGCTTTAATTTTAGATTAATGGCGTCCAGATCGACTAAATATTAAATGTGCTACGAGGGTCGAAATAGGAACTAAAATTGTCTATAAGTAATCATTTCTGAAAATTTTTTAAAAATATCTTTATTCTCGTATTTATTTTTTTGGCCAAGTATAAATTCTTCTTTAATAATTTATTATTTTAAGCTAATTGGGCCTAACTTATTCCGATTTTGTCCAAGCTCAAACATTTAAAAATTTAAAAAAATGGTCCATTAGTTTATTTTTAGTTATCAAAATTTTTTTCCAACAACTCAAACAAAAAAAAAATTGTTAAATACAGTAAAAAAATCCAAATTTTTTTAACTCCAATTCTTTTGACCACAAATTTTTTGTAAACAAAGAAAATGTTTAATTATTTTTATATAATAATTAAATATAATAATTAAATTTTCATAAAATAATAAACAATGAATTCTTTTCTTTGTTTACAAAAATATTGTGGTCAAAATATTTTAGGTGAAAAAATGTGGATTTCTTTTACTGTATTTGAAAAATTTTCATTTTTGGTTGAGTCGTTGGAAAAATTTGTTGATAACTGATAAAAAATTATTGGACTATTTTTTAAATGTTTTATGTGCGAAATTGTAAAAAATTGACTCGAAAATATTTTTAAAAAATTTTCAGAAAAAGGTCTTTAAGTAATTTCAATTTTTATTTCGACCCTAGTAGCAAATTTAATATTTACTCAATCTGGACGCCATTAAGCTTTAATTAAAGCTTGATAAATTACCTACACAGCACTTTTTTACAAAAATATTTGTTTGATAATAATGAGGTTTAATATTTTAAACTTTATCGTTAACTTATTACATCTACTTTGTAGTCGTTAGTAGACTTTTGTCTGCCACTGTATATTCCCCAATTTTTTTTTATATGTTTACTAATTTTGGCCCTTAAGGAAAAAAAAAATATTGTGTTAAATCCATCGTATAAATTCCTTTAGGTATAAGTGTATAAATGTTTTCATAACATAAATTGAGGGTTTTGCTGGCCATAAATTGAGGTTAAAGTGTAAACATGTAGTGTGACGTGTTACTATATTTAATATTATAACAAGTAGATGGATGTCAATATAGTATAATTATATAATAAAGACATGTGACATAAATTGAAACCAGCAATTAAGTATAAATGTATTGAACTACAATGTTAAACTACAAAGCAAAAAGTTAAAGTTGTAAAAAATCATGTAAATTTTTTTTTATCCCTAAAGTAGGCAGTCATTTTTTTAATATTGTTTAGCCCTGATGTAGGCTTTAATTTTTTTAAAATGAAATATACCTTTAATCTATTGTTAATGGAATTAAGTAAAGTTTTCTAAAGAGGGCGCTTTAAAAAAAAATTAGCATACTTTAAGAAACATTTTTTTTTAATTTAAAGCATACTTTTAAGGGCAGACTTTTTTAAATTGAATCGTACTTTACGTATTGAAATTTTCTATTATAATTCTACCCAACCTTAATTTAGAAAACCTACCGCTAGCTGAAAAATATAAAATTCTCTGTTATAATATATTAAATTCACTCCACAATTTTTTTATATTTTTTTTTAAATTCCGTTTCCTTTTTCTATTTTCAAACGGTAATTTATTTAAAATCTTTACATAAAATGTCATTTATTGTTGTTTTTTTTTGCGTTAAGGCTTATCAAATTTAAATGTCTTTTCTTGTGTTTTTGATTTATAGTCTTTGCAAGGTAACAACTGTTTATATTTGTGCCATTGTTTTTCCATTTTAAGTTAATAGTTTATTTTAAGAACCACAAGTAAATTATAAACAATAAAAATACAGCTACGTATACAATAGACGACCTTTTAATGTATATGAGAAAACAAAATCTTAGTTAAATAAATATCAAGCTATTTTTAACAAAAAGGAAACTCCTGAAAATAGGCAACACTTTTATAAATAAAAGCTCAAATTTAATTAGCTTCCAAAAAAAGACAATTTTATAATTTCTCCTCGGTAAGGAAAAGCCTCAGGTGTAAACAAAAAATACCATTAAGTTTAAGTGAAAATAAATTTCCTTAAAACGCAAACAAATTTGGTAATTACTGTTAGTTAGATAAATAAATACTACAAATGTTGTAATTAAAAGTAAACACATTAACGATAAATTTTCTAAAAATACAAAACTAAATATATACCTTAATTAATCCTTAAAGTATGCCATGAAAATATTACTTGCTCATTTATAATTGTTAGGAAATTATTGTAACAAACAAATTTAAAAGTATTTTTTGTTTGCTAATTTTAAAATGTTATTGAGTATTTTAAATTTTCTTTTTTTTAAATGCTTAAAAGTAGACTTTAAATATTTTAACATAAATCCTTAAAAAAGGCAACATTTTTTTTTAATCGAAAAATTAGAGTTAATATAATTCAAAGCTAAAGTTTGTTTTTGTACAGCTTTAGAAAAATTGCAGGTACTAAATGTTTTAACAATTTCACAACAAAATATGAAATTAATTTTTATTATTTTTTCTTTATAATTTTTTTTTTCGAATTTTCAACACTTTTTTAACAAATAAATTTTCTTTTTTTTCAGGTAAGTGTCGATTTTTGTTTAACATGCATAAAAAAATAATAAAAGGGTAAGAAAAAATAACATTTGTTAAATAAAAATTTATTCCGTAAACAAAATAATTGCTGACAAGGGAACTATCCCAACCGTTATACACCGATTTGCCTGAAACTAAAAATATATATAAAAAGAGACGAACTTAAGATGGGGGAGTCTCGGTTTATCGGGGATTTAAGGGTTCAAGAAATGTACGTTTTCAAATTATGAAAAAAAAAAATTTATGTTAAAAAGTCTCTGAATCTTATTAAATTTTTGTTTAAGAAAACTGTTAACTTGTTTGGCCCCTCGTTGGGCGCCAAATACCAATGCTTTAAGATATTTTTTCCATATTAAAAAAAAACTTATAAGACTTGTTCTCCGCAACAAAAATGTCTTCGAACTGATGATTTTTTTTTAATGTCTCAGAAATTTTCTACAGAAAAACGTCCCAGAGTCTTAAATTTTTTAGGAATTTGGCAGACTTTAAAATCTTAAAATTTCCAATCTTAGAAAGTATGCTTTCAATTTTTTTTATCCAAAGATTTATATTAAACCTTTGAATAAAAATCAGAATTTCTCCTTAGGAAAAAGGTCTCAAAATTTTTCTCCAGGAAAACTGTTGATTTGTTTCCCCACGTTGGGCGCCAAATTTAAAAAGACAAAATTTTAAGACATTTTTTCTATATCAAAAACAACTTACAATATGAGACTTTTTCTCTGCAATAAAAATGTCTCCGAAACTAAGGATTTTTTTTAATGTCTTTGGAATTTTCTACAGAAAAAATGTCTCAGAATATAAAACTTCTTTGGGAAAAATGGCAGGCTTCAAAATCTTAAAATTGCGGACGAAGTATGCTATCAATTTTTTTTATCCAAATGTTTATATTAAAATTATCAATGGTAAAAATGTCTCCTTAGGAAAAATCTCCCAAAATTCTTTAAGATAACTGTTTACTTCTTCGGCCCCACGTTGGGCGCCAAATTTAAAAAGACACATTTATAAGAAATTTTTTCTATTAAAACTCACAATAAAATTTTATATTAAAAAGCCTTTGAATCTTTTTAAGGGTAAAAATATCTCAGAAATTGAGGATTGTTTTTCAGGGAAAATGTCTCAGAATTTTTGTTAAAGAAAACTGTTGACTTGTTTGGCCCCACGTTGGGCGCCATATACCAAAATTTTATGATATTTTTTCTATATAAAAAAAAACTCACAATATGAGACTAGCTCCCTGCCAAAAAAGTGTCTCCGAAACTGAAGATTATTTTTAAAAATGTCTCACAAATAAAAATGTCTCAGAATCTAAAATTTCTTTTGGAAAAATGGCAGGCTTCAAAATCTTAATATTGCGAACCTTAGAAGTATGCTATACGTTGATCCAAAGGCTTACATTAAAATTGTCAACGGTAAAAATGTCTCCTTAGGAATAATGTCTCAACATTTGTCTTTAAGAAAACTGTTGACCAGTTTGGCCCCAGGTTGGGAGCCAAATTTAAAAAGACAAAAAATTTTAGGACATTTTTTCTATATCCGAAACTGAAAATTATTTTTGAAAATGTCTCACAAATTGTTTATAGTAAACATGTCTCAGAATCTAAAATTTCTTTAGAAAAAAATGGCAGGCTTTAAATTTTTAAAATTCCCAACCTTAGAAAGTATGCTATCAATTTTTTTTTATCAAAAGGTTTATATTAAAATTATTAACGGTAAAAATGTCTCCTTTGGAAAAATGTCTCAGAATTTTTCTTTAGGAAAGCTGTTGGATTTGTTAGGCCCCACGTTGGGCGCCAAAGTTAAAAATACCCTAATTTTACGACATTTTTTTTTATATCAAAAAAATTATATCAAAAGGTTTATATTTAAATTATCAATGATAAAAATGTCTCTTTAGGAAAAATGTCGCAGAATTTTTCTTAAAGAAAACTGTTGACTTGTTCGGCCCCCACGTTAAGAGCCAAATTCAAAAAGACCCAAAATTTAAGACATTTTTTTTATAAAAAAAAAACTCAAAATATGAGTCTCTCTGTCATAAAAATCTTTTGCAAATGAAGTTTTTTCTTAAAAATAAATGTCTCAAAAATTTTCTATAGCAAAAAAAAAAAAAAAAAACGAAAAATAGAGTGATTTCAACAGACAGACAGAACTACAAGCATCGCTGGATTGACTTAAAATCGAGCGAGGATCGTGAATATGAATAACTGGTCATAATGACAAATCTATAAATATTCCTTAAGATCTGAGAATTTTTCTGTACGAAAAATATGTGAGAATCTCAGACATTTCCAATACAATCTAAGTAACAATTTTACTCATCCTTAGGCTTAGGCTTCAGTATTTTTAAAATAATACCCCAATAAGTATGCTTTAAAATTTTTTATATGGAAAAATGTCTTAGAATTTGCGACTTTTACTGTACGGAAAAATGTCTCAAAATCTGAGACTTTTTCTGTACGAAAAAATGTGTCGAATGTCTAAGAATCTAAGACTCCCGTGGTATCACAATGGACCTCAGAGTCTAAGTGTGTTGACGTAAAACGTTAGCAGCCACTTACAACCTAACAACCTAAGACTCAGAATCTGAAATTTTTTCTATACGCAAAAATTTCTCAGTATCTCAGACTTTTTCTATATAGAAAATATCTTAGCATTTTCTATACCGAAAATGTAGACTTGTGCTTAATCGTTTAATTGAGTGAGCGCTCATTGTCGTTCATTTCCGAAAAAATACCTAGTTCGTTCTTCTAGTTCAATCGGTCATTTATTGCTTTCGTTCGACAGTTCGTGAAAGAATAATTGTGATCATGTCTGTTTTTCGTTCATCTAGCTCAAATCAGTCAATTTTTGTTTTCTTTCGACAGTTCGTGAATATAAGTCGTTTTCCTATACGGAAAAATGTCTCAGAATCTAAAACTATTTCAGTATAGAAAAATGTCTCAAAATCTGAGACTTTTTCTGTATAGAAAAAATTGTCTCAGATTCTGATACTTTTTCTATGCGGAAAAATGTCTCAGAATCTGGGACTTTCTATCCGGAAAAATGTCTTAGAATATGAGGCTTTTTCTATACGAAAATATGTCTCAGAAACTGAGGCTTGTTCTATACGGAAAAATTTTTTAGAATCTGAGTTTTTTTCTATACGGAAAAATGTGCCAGAATCTGAGAATTTTTCTATACTACAAAAATTTCAGAATATGACTTTTTCAATAGAGAAGATTTTTCAGAATAAAAGACTTTATCTCAGCATCTAAATAACAACTGAACTGATCCTAACAGTAGTCTTCACTATTTTCAAGTCAATAACCTTATAAGTATGCTTTAAAATTTTACACATTTATTTTCATATTTAAAAATTAATACTTTTTAAACTTTAATATTCTGCCTTAACTGTTTTCGTTTATTTACCCCCCAAGTAAATATATTTCTTGATCCTAAAAGCCTTTTACAATATTTAAAATTTTTTTTTTTGCTAAAAGTGTGCATTAAATTTTTCCACGAAAAATATTTAGTTATACGTTTAAACTGAGTTTGTATATATTTTTGCCCTTTTTATAAAAAAAAAAGTGAAACACATTTATATGACACCTCTTTTGATATTTTCATATTCAATACATCCCTTGTAACACATACCATTTTATTGATTTTATAGGTGAATATTTACTTTACGGGCGATATTCTTTTTTTTGTATGAATTTTTTTATTTTTATAAACTAATGTACTTTCCAAAGGCGATACAGTTGGTTTATTGTAATAATTGTAACAATATTTTAGATAGTCGTGGATTTAATTGTAGAATTTAATGAAATTTTTAGTACTTTTTAAAAAAACAGAACAAAAATGGAACAAATGGTAAAATTACACACAAAATTAAAAATTTCTACCAACTCTTCTTTTATAAATACCAGTATTTAATATGAAAGTTAGTCCTTTTGAATCTCTTTGATATGTTTTTCGCATGAAAAGTACTTCCAGTATACGGTTTATTACAACCGAATGTAGCATACTTGGTTATACATATCAGTATTTATGTAAATTCTTTGAAATTCAAATTTATTTTGTCATATCAATATGACGAAACGAACAAAAAACCAATTATTATTCATCGATAAAACGGCACAGAGACATGTTAATAGAAATACTTTATGGAAAAAAACTCACAACTTATTTTGGATTAAGAAAAATATAAAAATTTTGAATAAAAAAAGGGGTTAATTTTAAAGTTTGATAAAGTGCAGGATCGCCAAATTATGAAAATTTAAGAGGAAAGCTCTAAATTTGTGGGTGTTGCAGGATCGCCAATTTACTACTTCAATACCATAAAATTCTAAAATATAACATTGAAAAATTATCTTTGTACTAATTTTTTTTTATTAATTTCTGTCTCTCTTAAAATAATTATTATGAGGTTTTTAATAAAAATTCTTCAAAAATTGCAAAAGTTACATGCATTGGAAAAAAATGCATAAATTTTTTTTATATAAAAACTAAATTTCTGCATTTTTATTCATTTTTTTAACTTGTTAACTACTGTTTAGAACTGGTTAATTTAAATTTTTATTCCAAAACTATAAGGCATACTTTTATGCTTAATATATTTCCAAAATTTACAATACTGGAATTTTCTTTTCATATCCACATAAAGTTCATTATTTATTCCTTTTATCAATCAATCACTTATTGAGATTTTAAATTTATAGCTCTGTCTAAACATTTTTTTATATGATTTTATATATGTAGCCACCTAAAAGTATGCTTTAATATTGTATCAAAAAACCACAAAGCTTTTACATATTACCGCAAAAAATTTACTTATACAGATTACATGTTACAAAGGCAAACAAAACTAATATTGTATTTACAAAAAATTCAATTTGTTAAAATGAAGTACACTTACATTACAAAAGCAGCAGTAATGTGTTTTGAATACATTACAAAACAAAAAATTACAATTTTTATGTTTATATGAAAATTATATAGTAGGGTAGAAGGGGAAGCAAACGACAATTTGTTTAAAAAGTCCTGCCTAAATGGTTTTTAATGTCATAAGCTAAAGCAGTCAAAGATGATTGATGACTACAAAAAATATTCGTTTGCTTAAATTTAAAGACTTCCGGAAAAATTTCTGCTATGGAAAAAATTATTGATTTTAAGAAATTTTTCTTATAGAAAAAAGTGCTTTTTATAAAAAGTACCTTTTATAAAAAAGTACCTTTTATAAAAAAGTACCTTTTATAAAAGAGTACCTTTTATAAAAAAGTACATTTTATAAAAAAGCACCTTTTATAAAAAAGTACATTTTATAAAAAAGTACCTTTTATAAAAAAGTACACCTTTTATAAAAAAGTACCTTTTATAAAAAAGTACCTTTTATAAAAAGTACCTTTTATAAAAAAGTACCTTTTATAAAAAAGTACCTTTTATAAAAAAGTACCTTTTATAAAAAAGTACCTTTTATAAAAAAGTACCTTTTATAAAAAAGTACCTTTTATAAAAAAGTACCTTTTATAAAAAAGTACCTTTTATAAAAAGTACCTTCTATAAAAAAGTACCTTTTATAAAAGTACCTTTTATAAAAAGTACCCTTTTATAAAAAAAGTACTTTTTATAAAAAATAACGTTTTAAAAATTGTACCTTTTATAAAAAAGTACCTTTTATAAAAAAGTACCTTTTATAAAAAAGTACCTTTTATAAAAAAGTACCTTTTATAAAAAAGTACCTTTTATAAAAAAGTACCTTTTATAAAAAAGTACGTTTTATAAAAAATTACCTTTTATAAAATAAGTACCTTTTCTAAAAAGTACCTTTTATAAAAAAAACTTTTTACAAAAAGTTTTAAAAATTCTGCATTTTTATCCTAAATATGTCATCCGAAGAATGACAAAATAACGATAAATACAATAAATATTTAAAAATTATTTAAAAACTAAGGCCTCGAGCTTAACTATCCATTTACTTATTAAAGATTCTTGCAAAATATTCTTCTTTTTTTAGCAATTCTACCAAGAAATTCAAACAAATTCTCTAATTCCTCTAAAAATATTATATGACTTTATTATTATGCTTCTGCGTTTATTTCTTTATTCCAAAATAAGAAAGGATTTCAACCATAAATTTTGATTGCCGTTGGAATGATGTTATTTGTTAGTAATAGTTCTTAGAAATAAAATAGTATTATACCTACACATTCTGGCACTAATGTATATAAGTTTACGAGGGTAAAGCTTATTTGATTGGTCGAATTTCTTAAAGCATAACTTGAGGAGCGACTTAATAGATGTATAGTACATACGTTAATAGTATTTTATTTTGATATGAACTGAATATTTAGAAATTTTCATAAGAAAAAATACTCAAATAACTGTCACCCTAATACGAATATGTGCGTTTTTATTTCTAACAGTAAAACATATTTATACACATAAGGGAGGCACAAAGTTATATGGAAATATGAGTGCCGAACAAAACTTGTCTGTTCCTTAAAGTATGCAATAAAATAATAAAATTGGAACTACTTTGATGAAGGCTATACTTTTTACAAAAGGTACCTTTAATAAAAGGTACTTTTTATAAAAGGTACTTTTATAAAAGGTACTTTTTATAAAATGTACTTTTTATAAAAGGTACTTTTAATAAAAGGTACTTTTTATAAAAGATACTTATTAAAGGTACTTTTTCTAAAGGGTACTTTTGCTAAAAGGTACTTTTGCTAAAAGGTACTTTTGATAAAAGGTACTTTTTATAAAAGGTACTTTTTATAAAAGGTACTTCTTATAAAAGTTACTTTTTATAAAAGGTACTTTTTATAAAAGGTACTTTTTATAAAAGGTACTTTTTATAAAAGGTACTTTTTATAAAAGGTACTTTTTATAAAAGGTAATTTTTATAAAAGGTACTTTTTATAAAAGGTACTTTTTATAAAAGGTACTTTTTATAAAAGGTACTTTTTATAAAAGGTGCTTTTTATAAAAGGTACTTTTTATAAAAGGTACTTTTTATAAAAGGTACTTTTTTGAAAAGTTATTTTTTATAAAAGGTACAAAATGTATAAAAGGTACTTTTTATAAAAAGTACTTTATATAAAGGGTTATTTTTATAAAAGGTACTTTTTTATAAAAGGTACTTTTTATAAAAGGTACTTTTTATAAAATGCACTTTTTATAAAAGGTACTTTTTATAAAAGGTACTTTTTATAAAAGGTACTTTTTATAAAAAGTACTTTTTATAAAAGGTACTTTTTTATAAAATTTACTTTTTATAAAAGGCACTTTTTTTAAAAGGTACTTTTTTTAAAAGGTACTTTTTATAAAAGGTACTTTTTATAAAAGGTATTTTTTATTAAAGGTACTTTTTATAAAAGGTACTTTTTCTAAAAGATACTTTTTATAAAAGTTACTTTTTATAAAAGTTACTTTTTATAAAAGGTACCTTTTATAAAAGGCACTTTTTATAAAAGGTACTTTTTATAAAAGGCTTTTTTTATAAAAGTTAATTTTAAAAAAAGGTACTCTTGATAAAAAGTACTTTTTATAAAAGGTACTTTTTATATAAGGTACTTTTTATTAAAGGTGCTTTTTATAAACATAGCTCTTTAAAAAAGGAACTTTTTATAAAACGTACTTTTTATAAAAGTTACTTTTTATAAAAGATAATTTTTATAAAATAAACTTTTGATTCAAAGTATTTTTTATTAAAGGTACCTTTTTATGAAAGATACTTTTTGCAAAAAGTACATTTTATAAAAGCTTCTTTTCATAAAAGGTACTTTTTGTAAATGTACCGTTTATATAAAATTCTTTTATAAAATGTGCCTTTTACAAAAAGTACCTTATATAAAAAGTACCTTTTATTAAAAGTAACTTTCATAGAAAGTACATTTTATAAAAAGTACCATTTATAAAAAGTACCTTTTTTAAAAAGTACCCTTTAAAAATGACACCTTTTACTAATAGTAACTTTTTTAAAAATTACCTTTTATAAAGAGTCTCTGTTATAAAAAGTACCTTTTATAAAATGTTTTTTTTTTAAGTACCTTTTATAAAATGTACCTTTTAAGTACCTTTTATAAAAAGTACCTTTTAAGTACCTTTTATAAAAAGTACCTTTTAAGTACCTTTTATAAAAAATACCTTTTAAGTACCTTTTATAAAAAGTACCTTTTATAAAAAGTACCTTTTATAAAAAGTACCTTTTATAAAAAGTACCTTTTATAAAAAGTACCTTTTATAAAAAGTACCTTTTATAAAAAGTACCTTTTATAAAAAGTACCTTTTATAAAAAGTACCTTTTATAAAAAGTACCTTTTATAAAAAGTACCTTTTATAAAAAGTACCTTTTATAAAAATTACCTTTTATAAAAAAGTATCTTTTTAGAAAAAGTACCTTTTATAAAAAAGTTCCTTTTATTTAAAAGTACCTTTTATAAAAAGTACCTTTAATAAAAAAGAGCCTTTTATAAAAAATTACTTTTAAAAAAAGTACCTCTTATAAAAAATACATGTTATAAAATGTACCTTTTATAAAAAGTATCTTTTATAAAAAGTACCTTTAATAAAAAGTACCTTTTATAAAAAGTATCCTTTATAAAAAGTAGCTTTAATAAAAAGTGATGTTTGTAAAAACTACCTTTAATAAAAAGCATTTCATAAAAGGGACTTTTTATAAAAGATACTTTTTAAAAAAATGTACTTCTTATAAAAGGTAATTTTTTATAAAAGGTACCATTTATAAAATGTACCTTTTATAAAAAGTACCTTTTATAAAAAGTACCTTTAATAAAAAGTACCGTTTTCATAAAAAAAATATTTTGTTGCATATTTTTAGGAGTTTTTTTTAATTCATTTATATTTTTGTGTGTCCTTGCTGAGTTTTATGTGCTACCCTTATGTACATTTGTGAATGCTAGTGTTGTAAGTGTTAGTGAAATAAAAGAACTGAAATAAACATGTATTACGCCAATATTTATATAAGAAATTATTATTATTAAAAGTTCCACAAATACTAAATTTTCCCACACACATTCCTATTACTTTATAAAAGTAAACACACACAAAAAGGTTAAGCAGTAAAACCTACTCTTAAGGGATTTCATCAAAATCTGATAAAACTGGGGCGAAATCTCCTTGTTGAACACAACGTCTCCCGTCGACACATTTTCGTTAAACGTCTCTGTCCACTATTACTAGATTTCACTGTTTTTACTACATGAAAGTAAAATATTATTACAAGTAAACACATTATTTACCATTAAGACATTAAACAGAACTTTAAAGGTTAAAGAAAACAAAAAAAAAAATACAGTATATATTAAGGGGCAACCAATTTAAACAAATTACTGCATGGAATAAGGTAAAGTTTAATGATTTACTTTCAAATTTATTAATTTTCTTGCTGCTACGTGTATGAAATAAATAATGCGTGCATTAAAAGAACTTTTTAATCCAATTAGGTGTGATTGTTACTTTCTTATGTTCTAAAACGTTTTTCTAAGACATTTTTCCTATTGACAAAAGTTTCAGATTTTGAGACAGAGAAAAAGTTTCAAATTACGCTACTATTTTCCTATCGAAAAAATCTGAGATTTAAAGATAGTTTTCTTATAAAAAAATCTCAAGTTCTTAGAAATTTTTTCTAAAGGTAAAGTCTCTAATTCTATAAAATTGTTACTGCAGAAAATCTCTAAATTCTAAGAAATTTTTCTTGAATTTAGTTTCTTATTGAGAACTTTAAAGAAAAGTCATACTGAAGCTTACCTTAAGGGATTTTCAATTTGTTGATTTTATTGAATATTTTAGGGTCAAAACTTTAAATAAGTGTAGAAATAGGTTTTGTGACATTTTTTTTTTTAGAGAAAGTCCCACAAAACATATTTTAATATGCAAATAACAAATTTTGTGACAATTTTCCTATAGAAAAAAAATATTCTTTAATATTATAAAATGTTTTCTTTTTGAGAACTTTTAAAGAAAAGTCATGCTAAAGCCTACCTTACGGGATTTGAAATTAACAGATTTTATTGCATACTATAAGGGTCAGAACATTAAATAAGTGTAGAAATAGTCTCTGACTTTTTCCGAAATATTTTTCCTATTTAACAAAAAAATCAGACTCTGGGACCTTTTTCCCAATCAACAAATTTCTCTCATCTGCAACCCCTCTTAATGTCGTAAATGTAGGTATTTAAAATGCTGCCTACTTTTAGGTTTAATTTCTAAGTGGTCTACTTAAAGGCTTTATATGAACATTTCTAACATTGTTGCCAAAAAAAGCCGGTTTATAACCACATAAAATTATTGCAGTTTAATTTTAAGCTTAAAATATTAAATATAATAAACTATAGCCTACTTTTAGGCTTTATAACTTTAAATTTAAATATTATTATCTCTTTTAATAAATTTAATTCAGTTTCTTGTATAAACAAATTCTTTTGTTTATGTTTTTTTATGAGTTTTTATCTTTATAACTTTGTTTATATATATTCCTTTTAAGTCCTTATCATCTGCTTGTTGTACCACAAAGAAAAAAAAAACTTAAAACAAAGTTTGTTCTAAATTTTTTTAAAAAAATAATAACAATCCATATGTTTTATTTAACAATATACAAAAAAAAGTAAATTTCTTTTCCTTTGTTTTATTTTATATGTGTATTAAATTTCACATTTTTCTTTTAGGGATTTATACATTTTACATGTCTTGTCATTTTTAAACCTACTTACACACAGATATTTTATAGAAAAATCTACTTACATAGACAGTGTGGATCAAAATTATACAATCTAATAATTTTTTTTATTGAAGTTACTAGCAAAACTGTAAAAATAAGCATAATGTGTAATTTTACACATTAAATGTGTATATTTTATAAAAAAATTATACTTTTATAGACTGCGTTATGGAAAAATATACTATCTTAGTAATTTGTATTAGCACAATTATAAAAAAAACAATATTTGTAATTTTACACATAAAATGTGTAATTTAACAAAATGAATAATAGATTGAAGTTACTTGCAAATTGTAAAAATAAGCATAAAAATTATACAATCTAATAAATTTGTATGGAAGTTACTAGCACAATGGTAAAAATAAGCATAATGTGTAATTTCACACATTAAATGTGTATTTTTTATAAAAAAAAAAATATTTTTTATAGACAGCGTCAGGCACGTACGCAGGGGGGGTGCCCTGGGGGCCCGGGCCCCCCCCAAAATGACTTGGCCATATAGACATTTTAAGACATTGCACTACAAAATATACGTTTGTTAACAAAAATAGGCTGAGTATTATTTTTTTTATTTATCTCTAATCTAACGAAGGTTTTTTTTTGAAAATTTCAAAACACTAAAAAAATACAATAAAAATTTTTGATTGAAAAAAATTTAAAAAATTCGTAAACTCTAACGGTAGTGAATAGGACACCTCAAAAAGGTAATTGCGACTGACCATAAGTTATGCATCATAAATATTATTCCATTAGCTTTAATCTCGACTGCCACATTTGACTAAATTTGTGATATAGAAAAATTTACCATCGAAAATTTTCTATAGAAAAATTTACTTTCGAAAATTTTCGATAGAAAAATTTACTTTAAAAATTTTTTTATCGAAAAATTTACTACCCGGCTAAAAATGAATTGTATATGAGCATATATGAAAACATCTGACCATACATCATTAATTCGGAAACATATATGATCATATAACAACATATATTAAAATTGGCGCTTTTTCAATATATGACCATATATGGAAGAACATATGATAATATGCGATCATATATTGGTCCATCCTTAACATAAATTGTCATATATGATAGTACATGCGTTTGAACGCTTTATTTTTAGCCGGGTATCAAAAATTTTCTATAGAAAAATGTACTATCAAAAATTTTCGATTGTAAGTTTTGCTGGAAAAATTTTGATATTTAAAAATATATTTTATGTCTTTAGATAACTAAATGATAACTTCAAAAATATAATTTGAAATGGTACAGTTTTGGTGAAAACGGAGATTTTTTACGAAATTTGAGATTTTTTTTTGGAAAATAATGTTTTAAAACATATGCAGTGAAAATTATGTCCTCTACACTAATTTGAAGATTTTGTTATTCCAAGTTTAACCAAATTTGACAATTTCTAAATCGAAACATCTTCTCTGAATCTAGAACTTTTTTACACAAAAAATTAATCAAAGTGTTAGATTATTTTTTTTTAATATCAAAATAAAAAATTTTTAACGACAAAAAATCTAGTGAATTTAAAAAATGTTCTTTACAAAAATATCTCAGAATCTGTAAATTTTCACATTCAACAAATGGATAAGAGATTTTTTAAGATTTTAATAATTTTTTCAGACTTTCTATACGAAAAATATTTATGAATCAAAGAATTTGCCTATACAAAAAACGTCTTTAATCTGTGTTTTTTCGTTACGAAAAATTACTCAGAATCGAAAAAATCTATAGGAAAAATGTGTTAAAATCTGAGAATTCTTCTATGCAAAAATGTTTCAGGATCTTAGAAATTTTCTATACGAATCTGATATTTTTCGTATAGAAAAATTCACCATACGAAAAATTTCTCAGAATCTGAGAATTTTTCAATACGAAAAATGTTTCCAAATCTGAGAATTTTTCAATACGAAAAATGTCTCAGAGAATATCAGAATTTTTCAATACGAAAAATGTCTCAGAGTCTGAAATTTTTATAATAAAAAGTGTCTCAAAAGCTTTGAACTTTTGCTATACGATAAATGTCTTAGAATCTGGGAGGTTTTCTGTACGAAAAATTACCCAGAATTTTTCTGTAAGAAAAATGTTGGAAAAATTGAGAATTTTTCTATAAGCAAAAAGTTTCAAAATCAAACAACTTTTTCTTAGAACCTGAGAGTTTTTCTATACGAAAAATGTCTTAGAATCTAAGAAATTTTATATACGAAAAATGTCTTATAATCTGAGAATTTTTCTACACGAAAAATTTCTCAGAGTTTAAGAGTTTTTCTGTTCAAAAAATGTCTATGCAAAAAATGTTTTAAATCGTTATAATAGTAAAAATCTTTCTATGGTTAAAATATCTAGGAATTCTATTTTTTTTTATTCAAAAACTGTAAAACTAAAAAAATTTCCGGCAATGCAAGGAGTCATTCTATCAAAAAATTTCTCAAAATCTTTGATTTTATTACGATAATACGTATCTTAGAATCGGAGAATTTTCTATACCAAAAAAGCTCTTAGAAGTTTTCTGCATAAATATGGTTTATAATTCAAAAACTCTAAAAAAAATATATGAACAATTTAAAAATGTGTCAAACAGTTGTAATTTTTTAAGCGTAAAGTATATTTGAGAAGTTTTAAATAAAAGTTGCATCAATTTTCACTTTTAAAAAAAAAATAGTTCGACTACTTTTTACCATAAGTTTTAAATATGTTTTGTTTTCTAAAAATGCAAAAAAAAAAAAATTATGCTCAAAAGCATTGAGGCGAAAAACGAAATTAAAAAAAAATGTTGGCCCCCTCCAAAATAAATTCCCGCGTACGTGCCTGGACAGCGTTACGGAAAATTATACTTACTAAGTCATTTTTATTAAAGTTACTAGCACAATTGTAAAAATATGCAATATTTGTAATTTTGCACCTTAAATGTATAATTTAAAAAACTGAATAAAAGGATTTTTTTTGCCATCTTCACAGGTATTTTATAAAAAAATCTACTACATATGTTAACTAATACATTTTTATTAAATTTACTACCACAATGGTAAAAATAAGCAGTAAATGTAATTTTACACATAAAATGGGTAATATTACACTTTCAACAAAAGTATATCTGGGATGTTGTTTACTATAAATTTTGTTTGGTCTATTGCGTTGAAATGATTTCGTTTCCTACTATAAATTGGGTAAATTTACACAAAATGCGTAATTCTACTTAAAAATATTGCAAATTTACTTAATTTATAGTAGTATATTTTTTGATTTTGTTGAAATTTACCCAAATTTATAGTAGGAAACTGGACTCATTTTTTTTTAGGGTGTAGTTATAATTTTTTCCGAAGACTTGAAATTTTAACATTTATATAATCTTTACTCCCTAATATCATAAATATGCTCATTTTTTATCCTAATGTCATAAATATGCTTATTTTTTATCCATCCCTGTTTTATAGCACACATTATATCTTACCATGCATGAGTAGGGTAAATACTAGAGTGACATTTTTTCTTCAACTTTTGATTTTGCCAAGTGTCTGGGCAAATTTTTATTCCGCTAAACCTAAAAATAATGGCGCCCGGCGATAATTTTTTTTGGATTTTTGAAAATTAAAAAAAAAAACAAGTGAAAGTGTTAAATTCGGCTGTGCCGAATCTTTGATACCGTCCAATATTAAAATTAAAAAAAATAAAAAAAATAATTTTGACAGGGGCGTTTTTATGGGTAGGGGCGGTGAGTTGGTGGACCCCTTGGTCCTCGCGGCATATGCTTACAAGTTCATTTTATTCTGCTTTGTGCATTTAAGTATTTAAGTTTTTATTGTTATTTAAATTACTTTTTTTTACCCAAGCCCTCAAAAGAGGACGGGCCGAAAAAATCTAAATTTTTCGTCCCCAGGGTCCAAGCGCTGGACTTTGAACTTCTGCAAACATAAAAATGTTTCATTTGTTTCACAAAATTATAAAAAAAGTCTAAAAAATTTGCGTTTTTCAGAGGTTGGTTAAGTTCTTCAAGGGGGAACTTTTTTCCCGTAGCCCGATGTTGTCAATTTCCGAACTTAACCTACCTAGGACCATAAGACATATTCGTGGCAAACTTGAGGAGTCTAGCTCTTTTATTTTGGACTGCATAGTGTTAACTACAGACGGACGGATCGATATCGCTAGAATGTTTTAGAATCGATCACTGATCAATAATATGTATACTTAATAGGGTCTCCGACCGATATTTCGATGCGTTAGTACTTGTTTAAATACCATTCGGTGTTCAATTATGTTCACAAATGTCAACCAGCAGCCGAATTAAAGCATTTTGTATTTTAAGGTTATGTTGAATGTCCCAAAACTTTTGAGGAGTCCTTACATTTTCGTTCATAACTTTTGAACCGCTGAACCGATATCGCTCTAATGTAGTACCAAACTGTTCGGGAGAGCTTCCAATAAATATGTTAAGTTTCAGTCATCTCTGCGTTATATTTTGGCCGTGATCACAATTTCCATTTAATATTTATTTAAAAAAAATCTCCGATATTTCGCAATTCTTTGAATTGCATCTTCAGGGACAGTTAAAATTTGTTAATAAAAATACATAAAAATTCTAATACGTAACGTAGTGTTCACTACCTCAGCGCAATAATGACGATGCTATTGAACACTACGTTACGAATTAGAATTTTTATGTGTTTTTATTAACATATTTGAATTGTCCCTGAAGATGACATTCAAAGAATAGCGAAATATCGGAAGATTTTTTATAAAAATAAAAACCATTTAAATAACTAAGACCTCGAGCTTGAAAGTTTATTCCTTTTAGCAGATATTTCTTAATTTTTTAATTTTTTAAAAATTTTAAATTTGTTGGTGGAAACTTTTCAAAAACACAAAACTTTGATCGAAGGGAGCCACGAGTCAAAATTATCGGAAATGACTTAAATTAATTTGAAGACTGTCTTCGGCTTTATGAAAGGAAGGGGCAAAGAAAAAAACAAAAACTCTTGAACTTGGGAAAAATCCGCCATTTTTTGTAAAATTTCGAATAGAAATATCTTGAAAACCGTTTGACCGAATTTTAATATTTTTTTTTTGATATTCATATTCAGCGTCATATTTTTTAATTTATTTATTTTTTTTTTTTTTTTAATTTTCAAAAATTCTAAATTTTTATCGCCGGGAACCACTGTTTATCTTAATCCCATTGGCCTCAAATTTTTACCACATAAGTTTTAGGCTTAGTGGAATAAAAATTTGTCCCGGAAATTCAAAATCGGAAGAAAAAATTTTTTTGCCTTACAAAAAAATGCCCCTCTAGTAAACACTCTTTGCAGACAATGTCAAGTGGTATTTAAAAAGAAGCTTATAAAATTTACACATAAAGCTTAACAAATTGTTTGCCAAAATATAAAAATGACAGAAAAAATGAAACAGTTCTTAAGAAAATTACATATATTTTGACACATAAAAAAATGCATTTAAAAAGAACAAAAAATAAAGTTTTTAAACAATAAAAACCATTTTATAAAAATAAATTTATTAAATTTTTAAAGTGGTTTTTGTTTCTACAGAAAAATAGACTGTGACTTGAGAAAAAAATTTACAAATTATTTTTTTAATGTAAAAAATTTTCTTAAAAAAATATATTTTTGAAATTTACTTGTAAAAAAATAATAATACAATAGAACAACAAAAATTAGAAATATTTTTTAATTGCTAAAATATAAATAAATATAATTCATCCTAAAAGTATGCAATGCTACATGGCTCGTAAATGTATGCTATATATTTTTTTCTTATATTAAATAATTTTTATTTATTGCTTTAAATTATATTTAGATTAAAATAAAAATATCATAGATCTTGATCCAAAAAATATGTTACAAATATTAATTGCTTAAATACAAACAATTAAGATTGATCCTAAATGTATGCAATGTTATATGAATCATAAATCTAAGCTAATTGAATTAAATTTGAAATAAAATCTAAATCTTTTCTTCAGTAGTAACAAATTAATTAACTAATTATACGAAAAAAATATTTACACATACTTTTAGTCTAACAAATATTATGATATTTATACTTGTCTAGCCCCAAATGTAGCCTTTGCTTTCATTAAGTAGCACAACTTACTCTCTATAACTTACCACCAACAGTTTATGAATTATTTAAACCAATTTCAACCTTTATTGACCCTTTTTAAATATGATATGCTTGTTTTATGTTAATTAAATTGTATATAAATTATTCATTTACATGTAGATGAAAAATAAATACATTAACATACTTATTTATTAATTTAAAACTGAATTGATATCAGATGTAAAGTGTGTCTGTCATAAACATATTAATATAAACGGGGGCAAAATGATGTTAATGACAACTTAATAATTAAATTTTAAGAGATTTCAAAAGTTTTTCAAGAAGAACACCTTAAATTTTAAGATGCTGAACAAGTTTTCCTTTAAGGATTCTAAGATAATTTTCCTGTAGAAAAGTCTCAGATTCTGGAAAAAATTTCGAATTGAAAAAATTTCCGATTTGAAGACAATATTTTTTTTTAAGAAAAAGTCCCAATTCTAAAAAATTTTATATTTTGTATTTAATAGAGAAAATTTTCTTGTTGAAAAATTAAAAAAAAAAATAAGCCTACCTGAAGGCGTTTACAAATTATTGATTTTATTGCATACCTTAAGGGTGAGAACATTTTAATTTAGCCTAAATTGTAGAAAAGTATGAGATTGTAAGATATTTTTCCGTATTGAAAATATCTCAGATTCTAAGACATTTTTCTGTATAGAAAAAGTCTCAGATTCCAAAATTTTTATGTACAGAAAAAGTATCAGACTTTTTTTTACAGAAAAATGTCTTCGAATCAGAGACTTTTTCTATACCGAAAAATGGAAATTTTTGGATTCGTAGATTTAAAATTTGAGACTTTTCTATGTAAAAAAAAAGTCTCAGATTCTGAGACATTTTTCTTACTTATATAGAAAAAAGACTCCGATTCTGAGACATTTTTCCTACATAGAAAAGTCTCAAATTTTAAAAAATGTTTCCTATAAAGAAAAGGTCTCAGATTTTGAGACGTTTTTCCTAAATAGAAAAAGTCTCAGATTCTGAGAATTTTTTTTCTATATAGAAAAATTCTCAGATTCTGAGACATTTTTCTGTATAGAAAACGACTGAGAGTCATTTTTCTGTATAGAAAAAATTTAATAGGGAATATTTTCTTGTTGAAAAATTAAAAAAAAACTAAAGCCTACACAAATTACTGATTTTATTGCATACCTTAGTGGTGAGAACATTTTAATTTAGCCTAAATAAAAATGTAGAAAAAGGCTCAGATCCGAAGACATTTTACTATATATAAAAAGTCTTAGATTCCGAGACAATTTTCTAATATGTGTATAGCAAAAGTCTCAGATTCTCAGATATTTTTCCTATATAGAAAAAGTATCAGATTCTGAGGCATTTTGCCTATATAGAAAAAGTCTCAGGTTCTGAGACATTTTTCCTATATAGAAAATGTCTAAGAATCTAAGACATTCTCAGATTCTGAGACATTTTTCCTATATAGAAAAAGTTTCAGTTCTTACACATTTTTCCTACATAGAAAAAGTCTCAGATTCTGAGAATTTTTTTCTATTTAGAAAAGTCTCAGATTCTGAGACATTTTTCTGTATAGAAAAAGTCTAAGATTCTGAGACACTTTTCTGAATAGAAAAATCTCAGATTCTGAAACATTTTTCCTATAGGCATTTTTCTATATAAAAAAGTCTTAGATTCCCGAATTTCCAATTGTTTTTATGACATTTTTCTAAATCAGATTTTAAATTATTTTTATTATAGAAAAAGTCTCAATTTCAAAAAAGTTTCTATTTATGGAACATTTTCATATTGAAAAATTCAAAAGAACAATAAAACTAAAGCCTACCTAATGGGGTTTACAAAATAATAATTTTATTGCATACTTAAAGGGTGAGAACATTTTCTCACCCTGAATTGTTTGAAAAGTTTCAGATTTTGAAACATTTTCCTATATAGAAAAATTCTAAGATTCTGATACATTTTTCTGTATACAAAAAGTCTCAGATTCTGAGACATTTTTCTGTATACAAAAAGTCTCAAATTCTAAGACATTTTTCATTCTCAGATTCTGAGACATTTTTCTTATATAGCAAAGGTCTCAGATTCTGAGATGTTTTTATAATTAAAAAAAAGATTTAGTTTCTGAAAGAATGTTTCTATAGAGAAAAAGTCTCAGATTCTGAGATATTTTTCTGTAAAGAAAAAGTCTCAGATTTTGAGACATTTTTCTATATGGAAAAAGTCTCAGATTCTGAGACATTTTTCTGTGTGGAAAAAGTATCAGATTCTGTGTGATTTTTCTGTGTGGAAAAAGTCTCAGATTCTGAGACATTTTTTGTATATAGAAAAAGTTTCATATTCTGACACATTTTTCCTATATAGAAAAAGTCTCAGATTCTGAGACATTTTTTCTATATTGAAAAAGTCTCAGATTCTGATTTTAAGATATTTTTTCTATATAGAAAAAGTCTCAGATTCTGAGACATTTTTTCTATATAGAAAAAATCTCAGACCCCAAGACATTTTTCTGTATAGAAAAAGTCTCAGATTCCCTAACAAATTTCCAAGTGTTTTTATGACATTTGTCTACATTAGATTTTATAATATTTTTTTATATTACAGAAAACATCTCAATTTCAAAAAATTTTCCATTTATGGAACATTTTATTGAAAAATTAAAATGAAAAACAAAACTGAAGCCTACCTAATAGGGTTTTCAAAACAATGTTTTTATTGCATACTTTAAGGGTGAGAACATTTCGAAAATGTCTCAGATTCTAATTAATTTTTCTGAATAGAAAAAGTCTAAGATTCTGAAACATATTTCTATATAGAAAAAGTCTAAGATTCTAAGACAGTTTTCTAAGACACTTTTCTGTATAGAGTCTCAGATTCTGAGACATTTTTCCTATATAGAAAAATCTTAGATCCTGAGACTTTTTCGGTATAAAAAAAGTCTTAGATTCCCGAAAAAAATTTCGAAGTTGTTTTTATGATATTTTTCTACATCAGATTTTAAAATATTTGTATTACAGAAAAAGTCTCAATTTTAAAAAAAATTTCTA
The DNA here is from genome assembly GCA_963921195.1 of Pegoplata infirma. Taxonomy (NCBI): domain Eukaryota; kingdom Metazoa; phylum Arthropoda; class Insecta; order Diptera; family Anthomyiidae; genus Pegoplata; species Pegoplata infirma. The sequence continues at coordinate 215,180,540 of OY992539.1, read as the reverse complement.
TTTATGGAACATTTTCTTATTGAAAAGTTCAAAAGAAAAACCAAACTGAAGCCTTCCTAATGGGGTTTACAAAATAATGATTTTATTGCATACCTTAAGGGTGAGAACATTTTAATTCTACCTGAATTGTTTGAAAAGGTTTAGATTTTGAAACATTTTTCTGTATACACAGAAAATAATATCGTATATTTTATTTTAATTAAAATTTTAATTGTTTTTTAATTTAATATCAATTAAATTTTTAATTTATATAATTAATTGTTTAATAAAATGTTTGACTTTTTTTAATTAACATTTTAATTATTTTTTAGCTTAATATTAACTAAATATTGAATTAATATAATTAATTGTTTAATTAAATTTTTAGCTTTACTTATTTTTTGTTGTTTTGTTTTCACACTGACTATGTATTTACGGCATAAATATTTTGGTTAATTTTAAAAAAAAAAAATTTTTAAACCTTTTGATTAAAAAAAGTTTTTTTTTAATTATTTATTTTTTAAGAAAATAATTATTTTTATTTTTTTTAATTTATACAAATAAAATTTTAATTTGTTTAATTTTTTTTAATTAAAATTTTAATTTATATAATTAAAATTTTATTTTTTTTTTCTTTAATTGCAATTAAATTTTTTAATTTATAGTATTAAGTTTTTAATTAACTAAATATCCATTTATTTTTAATTAACGACATACAAATATTTTTAATTTATATGCGCATTTTAGTGATTGGTCCGAATTTAATTAATTTTTTAATTACATCTACGAATTTTTTAATTAAATTTTTTTTTTGTATAGAAAGAAGCATTTTTTTAAAACATTTTTTAGTATAGTAAAAATCTCAGATTTTAAGACATTTTTCCGTATAGAAAAAGTTTCAGATTCTGAACATTTTTTTCTACATAGAAAAAGTCTCACCCGCGGATCTTTATGGAATTGGTTTTATTTTGTAGATCAAAAAAAATAAAGGGGCACGTATTTTTTATAGCGGCCCAAATTCAAATTTAGGGGGTCAAAAGGAGGAGGGAAGACAAGGCCATTTTTCAGTTTTTTTCGTTTTTCTCCTATACTATGCAAAGAAACCTAGTCATGTTACATACCAAATGAAAGGTCTTTGGAAAACCTATATACGTGTGCTAAGAACGTGTCCAAACATGCACAACTTTTCGTTATATTGAGTAAAATACCAAAATTTTATGACATTTTTGTTAATAAGTCGAAAAATATTAACTTCTTTGGTCTGTTGTTAGCACCACGAGATAGGTATTTTTAATACTTTTAATCTGATACCACACTTGCCTATATTAATTTTGTTTAAATAGGCGTAAATCGTAAAAAACTGAAAAAGTTTTTTCAGTTTTCATGTAAAATGTTTTAAATATTTTTGTTGGTTATTGACAATCGTTGCTTTACTAGTATAGTACAATTTCTTCGTCTCTCTAATTCACATTGTGGATAGAGTCGAATATGTTCTTATACTTTAGTTTGTGCACAAACGATTTGTCATTAGACTCGTTTGCTACTTTGTAGTAAATCGTTTCTATTTTTGCTAAATAATCTTGACAATGGAATCTTGACAAATTCCGAAACACGTGTCGATTAAGTCTTGCAAAAATGACCAACATAAATAAATTTAAAACAATAAATAATTTTCTTGAAAATTATGCTATGAGAATATGATGGTTTTAATTAGTAAAGAAAATAATGACCTCGAGCCAGAATAAACATCCTCAAAATGAAAAAGGTCAAATTCCTCCCATACAAATCGACCCCCCCCCCTTAAAAATGAGTTTGGGCCGCTAAAAAAAAATACGGAATTTAATTTTCGTTCTTAACAACATATCCAAATTTCATGAAGATCGGAGGGTGACACCAGGGAGACTTCCCTTGTCAGTTTCTTTGACATTTTAAAGCATTTTTGCAATAGAAAAATTTAGAGATTCTATAAATTATTTCCTATAATTTTTTTTTTTTTCATTTATCTACTCAAATTTTGTAATGTCAACATTTTAAAGCATATTTTTTTAGACTTTTATTTCACACAAAATTTATAACATATTCGCCGTCCTACAAAATATTTATTTTTTGTAGCCTACTTTTAAGATGATTTATTATCTTTATCAAAATTTATAGGTTTTTTTGCCGCATGCCTGCATTTATATTTTTTTTTTTGTTCTCTTTTATTTCAATTAGTTAAAATATGATTGAAGGTTACTCTTTATATCGAGAGCTTATACTCAAAATGCTCTATATAATATTTTGACGAAAAAAAGTTTCTAGTCGAAAAATAGTCAGTAAAACAGTTAAATATCGATTTCAGAGTAAAAATACTTTTTTTTTGCAATTTTATTGGTTTTTGGTTTTTTCTATTGTTGTGTGAGACTCATTTTTTGGATGCAAAACCCTCTATCTCCTTAATATGCTATTGCAATATGTTTTCTAAGTAATTTTTGCATGCCAAACATAGATTACAAAAAAAGTTTTTTAAATTGTTTTGGTCATTTTCAAAACATCGTAAGTTTTTGATTTTATTGAAAATTTTTTACAATGCAAAACCGTCTATCTCATAATTTGTATGTATACCGATTAGCAGTATAATATTGATTTTTAAGTAAAAATATTTTTTTGGCAATTTTATTGACATATTTTTTTCTATTGTTGTGTGAGATTAATTTTTTGAATGCAAAACAGTCTATCTCCTCCATATGGTTTTACAATATGTTTTCTATGTAATTTTTGCATGACAAACATGAATCAAAAAAGTTTTTTAAATCGTTTTGGTCATTTTCAAAACATTGTAAGTTTTCGAGTTTATTGAAAAATCCTTACAATGTAAAACCCTCTATCTCATAGACCCTAACAAAACCCTCTATCTTGCATAAAATTTTAAATACCAACTATATTCGAGATTTAGTATGCGCTTGAAAAAAATATTTTTAAATATGAAATTTTACAAATATTTAGTATTAACGAAATTGTTCTAAAGATGGATCTCCTAAAAATCTAGATTTTTAGATAGATGTTTTAAACCTGTATAAGACTCGCTATATTTTTTATTTTTCATCAATAACTAATAAATTGCTGAAAAGTCATCTTTTTTTTGAGATAGACATTTTTGCATTAAAGCTCTCTACATATTTTTGTTGTATTTTCCAATCAATAGCTATATAAAAACCCAACCTTAAAAAAAAAATATTGCATTATCCTCTCTGTATTTTTCAATTTTGGCTTGTATTTATATCAATTATTATTTAAAAAAGAAAAAAACTATATATGCTGAAAACTTTTACACGCAATGGTAATAAATTATTGAAATACATGCAAAAAGTGCACTGAAACAGAAGGCAATTAATAAACTTTAACAAATATAATGAAAAAAAAAATTATTCCCAAAAATATCAATACAAAAAACAAGAAAATAACAACAAAATAAATAATTACCATTCAATGTAATAAAATAAAATTGTATTTTAATTAAGAGAAAATTGTTACAATAATGAAGGTAATTTCATATGATAAATGTAATTGTTACAAGAATTAAAAAAAATTATATGGTAAATTTAATTTCTTGTAGGAGGAATAATTTTCTGTAAATACTTGAATTTTTTTACATTTTCTAAAATCTTTAACAAACTTATGAAAATTCTAGTCTTATGAAAAGATTAAAGAAAACTATGTAACTGCGCCTTAAAGTATGCTTTATTTTTGTAATTTTTGTATTAATTATTTTTACAATAATTTTATTCAGATTAGCAATTCAGATTAGTACTATAAAAAAATGCAAATATTTAAGTAAACTGTTACTTAAGCAGGCGGGGGGAGGGGGAAATTCTTTCCCCACAAAAAAAAAATCTTGTCAAATTACTAGGAAAAATCCCATTTTACCAAATTGACAGTTTTTCTTGTTTTTTAACAAACAAATTTGAATCAAAATTTTAATTTTTTTTTGTAATATTTATTGCGCCAAAATAACTGTAAATTTACAATTTAATTGGTAAAAAGCTTGTAAAATTACAAAATTATTGGTAAAAAGCTTGTAAAATTACTAAGAATTCTCGTAAAATAGGAGGTAGCAAAAAATCTAGTAAAGTTACGAAACCTGCTTGTAAAAAACTTGTAAAATTACTAGGAATTCTTTTCAAATAGGAGGTAGCAAAAAAAAAGTAACAAACTTTTCTTGTGATTTTACAAAGTTATTTTTTTGAGCTTAAACTTAACATACCTGGACCAAATAAAACAAGTAGAAAAGTTAAATTCGACTTGGCCGAATCTATGAATACCCTCCACAATGTCCTTTTTAAGTGATAGTAAATTTTCTAACGTGAAAAAAATAACATTTTTGGTTAGAAATATTTTATTTTGTGTAAAAAAACTTTTTTTTAGTAATTTTTGAAAAAAAAAAAAATAATTTACTAATTTTTTTTTGAGTGTAAAATTTTTTTTGAGTGTATTTTTTTTTTTTGTTTTAGTGCAAAAATATTTTTGAGTGACAAAAATACCTTGTAAAATATTTTTGTGACTCACAAATGTTTTTAAAACATGTTTAACGGGTTTTCAACACGTGAATTTAAGGTGAAACTAATCTGAAATTTACGGTTTTGCTAATAACTTTTGAACCACTGGACCGATTTGGCTGAAATTTAAAACGAACCGGACCAGAGAAACGGCAAATATATATGCCACACTTCAGCACCCTCAGAATTGCCGTTCGAAAGTTACCGTGTGTTTTATCTCGTAAATTCCAGAAAACTCCTTGCCGAAATTCACTCATTTGCTTATAACTTTTGAACCACTGGACCGATTTTGCTAAATAGGTAAATACCCAACATATACTTATGCCAAACTTCAGGATAGAGTTTGCTAATAATCGAGATATTTCATAATCGCGATTACGATTAAAAAAATTGCCGTTAATCGCGATTACGATTAATCGAATTTTTCAAATAATTTTAAATAATCTTTAAAAAAATCTTTTGAAATTTATATTTTTAAGAACAAAAACTATTATTTTTAAGAAATAGTAGTAAAATTAAAAGCTTTCGAACTTTTACAGAAAAAATTATTCGAGATTTTGGCACCACAGTCTCTTTTTTTAGTATATCATTGCGCTCGAGCGCTCTTGAGAATTTTTTGTTAAAATTATTTTAAAACTTACAATTAAAATTCTTTGTTGATAAAATTTCACACATACTTTAATTTTTGACATCTTCAACACTTTTTTAATGATAAAAAAAAAAATTTGGAGGAAAATACTAGATTTTCTTACATCTTTATTGCGCTTAAATAACATCTATAAAGAGTGATTTAATCAGCGCTGAAAAGATACATGGTTTTACTGGGTCTTAATATCTTTTTATCTTTGCTATTAAAGAGTACTCTAAACTGTGACTGATTTGGATTCGGTGTTTGGATCATGATTCCTTTCCAAAAGCTGCTTCCTGTTTACCTAAATTTCTGCGGGGTCGTGTCAGAATACCTGCCGATGGCAAGTTATCTGTTGTAAGGAAATTTATTTAAAAAATTTACAAGGCGTCATTAGTCAATCAGCGGTCAAAGTATGAAAAAATTAAGTTTTTTGACAAAATTTCATGTCTAAATTTTTTGACCAAAGCCTTTTGAGTATATTTTAAAAACCAAATTCTTTAAAATTTACTCAGATCAGAATTTAACTTTTACTATAAATTTGAATGCCTTTTACAAGAAAAGGAAAGAAAAATCGCAAACAATTTAAATGAATCATAGGCCAACGTATAAAAACTTTCCAGTCTAGATAACATTCCAGAATCAATGATTTTGTTTGAAATTGTCTCGAAAAGAATCGTTTTTACACTAATTTAGTTTTTTTTTAAAAATAATTTAGTTTCTATTTAAAATAGGTTTCAAAAAATTTTGGAACTGATTTAAATTCGTTATAAAAACAGTGTATTTTATAGAAAATTTTTAATCGTAATCGCATGATTTTTTTGTCGATTACGATTACGATTAATGGGCGCGATTAATCGCGATTACGATTACGATTTTAATCGTTTTGCAAACTCTACTTCAGGAGCCTCCGTAAAGTCTTTCAAAAGTTAGCGTGTTTTCAACAGACAGACAGACAGACATCGCTAGATCGTCTTAAAATCAATCGAGGATCATGAATATATATACTTTATGGGGTCCTAGACCAATATTTAGAGGTGTTACAAACGGAATGACAAACTTATATATACCCTCTATCACTAGAGTGGAGGGTATAAAAACAGCAAATATACAGCTATTTCAGTCAAAATTCAATGCATTAAAATTTTAAAAAATTTGTCTGTGCTCCTAAATGTATGTAACGTTTAAATATTTTTGATATTTATAGAAAACTGTTTCTTTAGAAAAGTTAACAAAACAATTTCATTTGAAATTTAATTTAGATAAGTACTTTCAAATATTTCTAAATGCTCCTAAAAGTATGCAACAATTTGGTCATACTTTTGGGAAACTGTTACCTATCATGCCTTAACCAAACGTTAACAAAAAAACCCGCAAATTTACACAAATTTCATTCAAAATTCAATGCTTACAAAAAAATATATCTATATGCTCCCAAATGTATGCAAGATTTTTTATTTTAAACATAACCTAACTTTGCATGAAAAATTTAAAATTTTTAAAACTTTAAATTTAATTTTACTTTATTTAAATTGTAACAGTTATAGAATTGTTCCATATTTACCTATACTATATTTTATTAAATGACACCTGTTATTTTAAAAAAATTTTATGGAATAATTAATTGCTTTTTATTATCATTTTAATAAAATCGTTAGTCAAATTGTAAACAATATTGATTTATTTAAAAGTTATTATAATTTATGTTTAAAAATTCAAAATAAATATCATAAATATTATGTGCATACATATAATAGATGTAATTACAATACAATAATTATTAAATTATTAAATTAAATAAATATATACTTTTCAACATTAAGGGAGGATTTAACAGGAAATAGTTAAGTGGGAATTGCTGAAAATATTGAAAGATTATTTAAAGCTTTCAAACAAATTAAAGTTTCTACACTATATTTTGAGCATGTTTACTCTGGCTCGAGGTCATTAATATCTTTACTAATTAAAACCATGATATTCCCATAGCATAATTTTCAAGAAAATAATTTTTTTGTTTTTGATTTATATATGTTGGTCATTTTTGCAAGACTTTATCGACACGTGTTTTGGAATTTGTCAGATTCCATTGTCAAGATTATTTAGCAAAAATAGAAACGATTTACAACAAAGTATCAAAGGAGTCTAATAACAAACTTTGACTTTGTATTTTTGCTAAATAATCTTGACAACGGAATCTGACAAATTCCGACACACATGTCGATTAAATCTTGCAAAAATTATCTACATAAATAAATTTAAAACAAAAAAATGATTTTCTTGAAAATAATGCTATGAGAATATCGTGGTTTTAATTAGTAAAGAAAATAATGACCTCGAGCCAGAATAAACATCCTTAAAATATAATATTTTAAGGGTCGAATAAAACAATTTTTGTTGTTTAATAAAAATTAATCAGAGTTTCTACACTATTTTTAATAGTTTAGATTTTTGTATGGAATTTATTATATTTTGTCTGTTAAAATCAAGATACAGCCAAAACTAAAAGAGCTAGCCACCTAAAGTTTGCAACGAATATTTCTTATGATCAGATACAGGTTAAGTTCGTAAATGGGAAAAATCGGACCAGGGGGAAAAAAATTTCCCCTTGAAGAGTTAAACCTCAAAATTAACTAATTTTCTTTAAGAATTTTTTGTACTTTTGTTAAACATATGAAACATTTTTATAACAGAAAAAGCGCATTGAACTGGACTTGGACCAAAGGGGTTTAGGAAATGCCAATTTTTAGTTCCGCCACCATTTGAGAGACACCCCAAACTTAAAATCGCCTCTTTTACATATAATTTATGTTTCAGCCAAATCCGTGTGTAACGCTGTCAGAATCGGCGTTGTCAAAAATTCAGCCTAAGTAGATCTATTTTGCGGTAGGTCAATATACAATTCAAATCTGAAATCTTTAGCTTTAGTGGCTGTACGATGATGTATCAGAAAATCAGTCAACCAACTCTATATATATGGGGTATTCCATGGCAAATCGGACACTTCGAAAATTTTTTTTTTAGATTTTCCCAATTTGTTACTAGTTTTTAGTACCCTTCGAAAACTCCTTCGTGGTAAATTTTCAAATTTTTTTGATAACCCGTTCAAAAGATATCGAATTTTTCAAAATTGGTAGTTTGTTCCTTTACTCAAACTTCTTTCACTCATAACTTCTTCAATAATGGTCCAAATTTCAATTTTTTTTTTCAAAATTTTTGTTTTTTACGTACTTTTTAAAAAAAAATCCCAAAAAAATCTTAAAAGCGCTCTAGTATGCGATTTTTAAGTTGTAAAATTTAAATCTCATTTATGAAAATGTTTGTACTCTTCGATTTTTTTTTTAATTTTTTTGTGTAAAACTTCTATCGATTCTACAAATTTTTTGCCCAGGAGAATCGTGGGATAACGATTATTACTATTTCTTAAAATTTTTTGAAAAAATTGTATTGTAATTTTCCAATCTTAAAATTATTTCTACTGCTCCATTGGGTCATTTCCAAGACCGACCCCCATTATTAATACCCTATCTCCAATTTCTAATTGGGCTCCCACACAAAACGACATTCTTTAAAATTTACTCCAACCGCTCTAACTGCCCTACGAGTGCCCTTAGAGCAAGAAAATGTATGACCGACCCACAATATTTTTTTTAGTCCAAACATTTTCTTTGAACACACCTACCATCTATCTCTAATTGTTAAGGCGGTCCCCATACAATTTTTATTATTTTTTGTAAATTTGTTTTATTTAATCAGCTTCTACCGGTCTAATAGTACGTCCGAGAGGGGTCATTTATGAGACCAACCCCCATTTATTTGTACCCTACAATATTTTTTCTAAACATACCTACGCCCTATCTCCACTCCCTAAGTAGGCTTCCATTCAAAACTACATTTTTATAAAATTTGCTCCAACTGTTATATGTATGTATGTATGGGAGCCTACTTAGGGAGTGGAGATAGGGCGTAGGTATGTTTTAAAAAAATGTTGTATGGTAAAAATAAATTGGGGTTGGTCTCACTAATGACCCCTCTCGGACGCACCATTGAGCCGGTAGAAGCTGATTAAATAAAACAAATTTACAAAAAAAAAAAAATTTATGGGGACCGCCTTAAGAGTTAAAGATAGAGGGTAGGTGTGTTTAGAGAAAATGTTTGGACTAAAAAAATATTGTGGGTCGGTCATACATTTTATTGCTCTAAGGGCACTCGTAGGGCAGTTAGAGCGGTTGGAGCAAATTTTAAAAAATGTCGTTTTGTGTGGGAGCCCCCTTAGAAATTGGAGATAGGGTATTAGTTTGTTCCAAAGAAATGTTAAGACTTAAAAATTAATGGGGGGGTTAGTCTTATAAATGACCCCTCTATGGCGCACCATTGGGGCAGTAGAAATGATTTTATGATTAGAAAATTGCAACAAATTTTTTTCAAAAAATTTTAAAAAATAGTAATAATCGTTATCCCACGAATCGTGGGCCACGATCTTCCTGGGCAAAAAAATTGTAGAATCGATAGAAGTTTTACGCCAAAAAATTTCAAAAAAATCGAAGAGTACAAACATTTTTAAAAATGAGATTTAAATTTTAAAACTTAAAAATTGCATACTAGAGCGCCTTTAAGAATTTTTAGGGATTTTTTTAAAAAGTACGTAAAAAAATTAAAAAACAAGTAAAAAAGTTAAATTCGGCCTTGCCGAATGTAGTGATACCCTCCACCATTTCAAAAAGATTATTGCAAACAACTTTATTTAAAAGGAAATTACTTTTGAAAAAAAAAAAAAATTTGAAAAAAAATTTCCGCGAAAAAAAATTTGGGTAAAAAAAAAAAATCCGCGATTTTTTTTCTTTTTTTTTTGTCAAAAAATATGTTCGTACTTGTTTAAATACCATTTAGTGTTCAATTATGTTCACATATGTCAACCAGAAGCCGAATTAAAGCATTTTGTACTTTTAGGTTATGTTGAATGTACTGAAATTTTTGAGGTGTGCTTACATTTTCGTTCATAACTTTTGAACCGCTGAACCGATATCGCTCAAATGCAACACCAAACTTCTCGGGAGAACTTCCAATATATATGTTAAGTTTCAGTCATCTCGGTGCAATATTTTGTCCGTGAGAGCATTTCCCACAGACAGACAGACGGACAGACGGATCGATCGGGCATCATGAATATATACTTTATGGGGTCCCGGAACGATATTTCGATGAGTTAGAAACGGAATGACAAACTTATATATACCCTCTATCACTAAGTGGAAGGTATAAAAAAAAAATTAAATTTGGACCATTATTGAAGAAGTTATGAGTAAAAGAAGTTTGAGTAAAGTAACAAACTACCAATTTTTAAAAGTTCGATATCTTTTGAACGGGTCATCAAAAAAATTTGAAAATTTACCACGAAGGAGTTTTCAAAGGGTTTTGAAAACTGTAAACAAATTGAGAAAATCTAAAAAAAAAAAATTCAAAGTGTCCGATTTGACATGGAATGCCCCATATATATAAAGATGGGTGAGATTTTTATATAGGGCGTGGCATCTACACTATTTGTAACGTATGCAAAAGAAATTTGACACATAATATTATTTGATCTTTCTTGAGCCCCCTATAAAATGTGCGATTCTAAAATGGTCGTGGCACATCTTAATTAACCCAAAACTACGAAATCCTGTATGAAAGTAAAAATTCTGTAGACTCTGAAGCAAATATGTGCAAAACTTAGCAATGGAAATCGATCAAAAATTTGCTTTCTATTCAAAAAAGTATCTTAATATTCGACAAGATTTCTTGTTCAGTCAAATATATACTTTTGTATGACAAAAAAATTATCTAAAGTCTACTTTTTGGCGCTTTTAATTTTCTTTCACGTGTTCTTAACACTGTAACTTTATTTTAAATAACTGCTTTTTAAAATTTACATCATTAAAAAGAAATATTTTTTTTATTTGTATCTCTTGTATAATCTTAACACTATTTGACAAACAAAAGATAGCATACTTTAGGGAGAGGCTTATGAAAAACAGAAAAGTCATTTATTTTTCATATAACTAAAGAAAAATCAAATTCTAGATTAATCTTCATTAAATAAAAATTTTTAAAATGAGATTTTCATTAAGTCTAACGATAAAGAAACAAAAATATAGCAGGCTTAACATTACCACAATAATGCAAGGGAAATTCCCAAGGTTACATTGTAATAAAAGACCCCTTAACGAAGGCTACAAAAAAAAATTATCAAAGGAATATTAACAAATAAACAAATGAATAAGTAATTGAAAAAAGAAACCAAAAAATTTACACCTTTTTTAAAAAGAATTAATTTAACAAGATAAATTTGTTATAAAAATAAAATATTTTAAAGTCTAAATTAAGGGGCGGTCTGCCTGCTAAAAGAAAACCATTTAATATGTAATATAAAATTACTTTTGTAGACAATAATCATATAATTTTAAGCCGATTTTGGGGTTAAGGAGAAAAGAGTATTAAAAAAAATTACTTTATTTTATTAAAACCATTTATTTTATAGCATATTTTTGGGGATTTAAAAGTATTAAAATAAATAGAGTCTACATTTAGGCAACTGTTAGCATTAAAATAAATAGTCTGCATTTAGGCAATTGTTATAAATGAAATTATTTTAAAGCCTTTAAGTAGGCTTTAAAATTAAAAAAATATTAACAAAATTTTTGTAAAACAAAAATCATTAAAATTTACGTTTTTTTATAAACAGTCATAAAAAAAAGTTAATTTAAGGTGCCTATTCACAAAAAAAGTCATAACTCAATCATAACTCAATTTTTTCCATGTGGTTGTTGTAAACAATCATAAAAAAATTCAAATTTTGTTTGAAAATTTCAAAAAAATAAAGACCTGCTACCCACATCGTCTCAAAATTGACAAATAATTTTAAATTTTGAGACTTTTTATGAATGTGTTTACAACAAACACAAGGAATATGAAGTTTGAAAATAATAAAATTAGTCATAACCAGTCATAACTGAGAATAGGCCTGTAAATGTTTTAAATTTTACAAAAATTTTGTTATTATTTTTTTTTTTTTATTTTAAAGCCTACTTTAAGGCTTTAAATATGACCATATGTTTTGCTAATTTTTTACTACTTAATTTTTTTTTTTTTATTCTGTTTCTACCGTGTTTGTTAGATCCTTTTTATTTTGACATATGTTGTATAACCTTCATAGTCTTCATCACCAGCCATCATCATCAACATCATATTTTTCTGACATTATAATGAAACAAAGATTTCGAGGCAAATGATATAATATTTCATCAACATATGTTTTCATGCAAAATGTGAATCTTTTTTTTTTTTTTTTTTTTTTTTGTAAAAAAGCCTTAATAAGAAAGTTACAATATAAAACAAACAAACAAAAAATAAATTAATTTGTAGTTTTTTCCCACAAAAAGGAAGAAATTACATTTGACCCAAAAATAATATAAAAGAAATCAAAGAAATTTGTTTGTAACAAAAGAAACAGAGCTTACTAGTGAATCAAAATGTCAGATAAAATTAACTTTGTTTTTGTAATAAGAAATAAAAAGTTTTTCGAAAAAAAAAAAATAAATAATATGTAAAGAAAGTTGTTTACAATTAGTTAAAGTATACCTGTATGGCTTTAATTGGGTTAAAGAAATTATTGCCTACCTTAAGGATGAATTGATTAAATTAGATTTAATCAATTAATTATTTCGGCAATTGTTATGACTAAGGTTGATTAATTATTATTAATAACAGTGTTCAACACAAAAATGCATGTAAAAATCACCCCTGACTTACTGCTGACCGTTCTTATATAAAATTGCTGACATCACCAGTCGTAAAAAAAATCACCCCGACATACTGCTGACCGTCCCTATATAAAAAAAAATCACCCCTGACACACTGCTGACCGTCCCTTTATAAAATTGCTGACATCTTAAAATAATTTTTCCAAATGTCCTCAAGGATAAGTCAGCAAATGGTCAGCGGTTGTCTAAAATAATTTTTGGGGGCCACCGATGTGTGATCTTCTAACTTCTCCTTGGGAAAATTTGGAAAAATTGTATGAAGATATCAGCAATTTCATAAAGGGAGGGTCTCCAGTATGCACACAAGCATTTTTTTCAATGAACGACTTTCATAGTATTTATGAACAAATTCATAAAATTTATTAACTTTATCATTATACCTGTAAACTTTTTTATGGTATTTATGAATAAATCATAATATGTAAAATTTAAAAACTATTTAAAATTTTTTCATATATACTATGAAAAAGTTGAAAAATTTAATGAAAAAGTTCATAATTTTTATGTATTTGTTCATAAATGCTATAAATTTCGTTCATTGGCAAATATTTTATTTCTGTGTGTCAGCGCTAATATTTATACCCTCCACTCTAGTCATAGAGGGATATACACTAAAAAAAAAAAACCTTGTGAAATTACAAGAAAAACTTGTAATTTTTTTTGGTTTGTTTGCTACCTCCTATTTGACAAAAATAATTTTTGTAATTTTACAAGGTTTTTACCAATAAAATTGTAAGTTTACAAATTTTTTGACACGATAAAATTTACAAAGAGGTTTCGTAATTTTACTAGATTTTTTGATACCTCCTATTTTACGAGAATTCCTAGTAATTTTACACGCTTTTTACCAATAATTTTGTAATTTTACAAACTTTTTACCAATAAAGTTGTAAATTTACAGTTTTTTTTTTGGCGCAATTCAAATTACAAGGAATCCTCGTGAATTTACTAGATTTTTTTTTGTAAAATTATCTTGAAAATTTGTAAAATTACAAAAAAAAAATGTTAATTTCGATTTGTTAAAAATCAAGGAAAACTGTCAAATATTGGTAAAATGGGATTACGAGACTTTTCCTAGTAATTTAACAAAGTTTTTTTTTTTTTTTGTGTGTAAGTTTGTCATTTTATTTGTAACTCCTCGAAATATTGTTCTAGGACCCCATAAGGTGCATTCCATGTCAAATCGAACACTTTGAAATTTTTTTTTTTAATTTTCCCAATTTGTTTACAGTTTTTAGTACCCTTCGAAAACTCTTTCGTGGTAAATTTTCAGATTTTTTTGATGACCCGTTCAAAAGATATCGAATTTTTAAAAATTGGTAGTTTGTTCCTTTACATAAACTTCTTTTACTCATAACTTCTTCAATGATGGTCCAAATTTCAATTTTTTTTTTTAATTTTTTTTTTTACGTACTTTTAAAAAAAAAATCCCAAAAAATTCTTAAAAGGGCTCTAGTATGCGATTTTTAAGTTTTTAAATTTAAATCTCATTTTTGAAAATGTTTGTACACTTCGATTTTTTTGAAATTTTTTTGTGCAAAACTTTTATCGACTCTAAAAATTTTTTGCCCAGGAGGATGGTGGGATAACGATTATTACTATTTTTTAAAATTTTTTGAAAAATTTTTATTGTAATTTTTCAATCTTAAAATCATTGCTACTGCTCCAATGGTGCGTCTTTGGAGGGTCATTTATAAGACTGACCCCCATTATTTTTACGTCTTAACATTTCTTTGAAACAAACTAATACCCTGTCTCCAATTTCTAAGGGGGCTCCCACACAAAACGACATTTTTTAAAATTTGCTCCAACCGCTCTAACTGCCCTAATAGTGCCCTTAGAGCAACAAAATGTATGACCGACCCACAATATTTTTTTAGTCCAAACATTTTCTCTGAACTCACCTACCCTCTATCTTTAACTGTTAAGGCGGTATCCGTACAATTGTTGTAATTTTTTGTAAATTTTTTTTATTTAATCAGCTTCTACCGCTCCAATGGTGCGTCCGAGAGGGGTCATTAGTGAGACCGACCCCCATTTATTTTTACCCTACAACATTTTTTTAAAATATACCTATGCCCTATCTCCACTCCCTAAGTAGGCTCCCATACAAATAACAGTTGTAGCAAATTTTATAAAAATTTAATTTTGTATGGGAGCCTAATTAGGGAGTGGAGATCGGGCGTAGGTATGTTTTAAAAAAATGTTTTAGGGTAAAAATAAATAGGGGTCGGTCTCACTAATGACCCTTCTCGGACGCACCATTGGACCGGTAGAAGCTGATTAAATACAACAAATTTACAAAAAATAAAAAAAATTGTATGGGGACCGCCTTAACAATTAGAGATAGAGGGTAAGTGTGTTCAGAGAAAATGTTAATACTAAAAAAATATTGTGGGTCGGTCATACATTTTGTTGCTCTAAGGGCACTATTAGGGCAGTTAGAGCGGTTGGAGCAAATTTTAAAAAATGTCGTTTTGTGTGGGAGCCCCCTTAAAATTGGAGATAGGTTATTAGCTTGTTCCAAAGAAATGCTAAGACGTAAAAATTAATGGGAGTCGGTCTTATAAAGGACCCCTCTATGACGCACCATTGGAGCAGTAGAAATGATTTTAAGATTGGAAAATTACAATAAAATTTTTTAAAAAAATTTTAAAAAATAGTAACAATCGTTATCCCACGATCCTCCTGGGCAAAAAATTTGTAGAATCGATAGAAGTTTTACACAAAAAGATTTCAAAAAAATCGAAGAGTACAAACATTTTCAAAAATGAGATGTAAATTTTAAAATTTTAAAATCGCATACTAGAGCGCTTTTAAGAATTTTTAAGGATTTTTTTTTTAAAAGTACACAAAAAACAAAATTTTTGAAAAAAAAAAACGAAATTTGGACCATTATTGAAGAAGTTATGTGTAAAAGAAGTTTGAGTAAAGAAACAAACTACCAATTTTTAAAAATTCGATATCTTTTGAACGGGTCATCAAAAAAATCTGAAAATTTACCACGAAGGAGTTTTTGACACGTACTAAAAACTGTAAATAAATTGATCCATGATCGATTCTAAGACATTCTGTGAATGTCCGGTTGTCCGTCCGTCTGTCTGTAGATAACACAATGCAGTCCAAAATAAAACAACTAGACTCCTGAAGTTTCGCAAAAATATGTCTCATGTCTCAATGGGCAAAATCGGGCCAGGGGGAAAAAAGTTCCCCCTTGAAGAACTGAACCAACCTCTGAAAAAATACACTTTTTTACATGTTTTTTTGTATTTTTGTTAAATAAATGAATTATTTGGTACATTTATCGCGATAAGGTGCTCTAAAAGTCCCCCACTGACCCCCATCCCCCCCCCCCCAAAAAAAAAACGCCCCTGTCAATTTTTTTAAATTTTTTTTTGCATTTTGGAGGGAATAAAAGATTCGGCACAGCCGAATTCTACACTCTCGCTTGTTTTAGTTAAAGTAACACATCCTAAAACTTTAAAGAGGAGGAAATCAGGACAATAATTCATAATTCTTTATTGTTTTTAATCAAATTTCAATAAAAATATGATTGATTTCTGACTACTGTTTCAAATATGATGTTGCATAGTTTTAGGCCTCAAAATAAATTTATAAATGCTAGTTTTCTGTTACCTTAAATATAAATTTTCTACTTGTCATATATTTATGCCTAAAATTATGCAATAAAAAATCTTGCTTTTTCATAAAAATCATACGACTCACAAGGAGAGTCTCCCTGGTGTCACCCTCCGATCTTCATGAAATTTAGATATGTGTTCAGAACAAAAATTAAACACGTATTTTTTTTAGCACCCCAAATTCATTTGGGTGGGGGAATTTGCCCTTTTTCAGTTTTTTAGGATTTACGCCTATTTACCCAAAATAAATATAGGCATATTTGGTGTCACATTAAAGGTATTAAAAATACCTATCTTGTGATGCTAACAACGTGCCAAACAAGTAAATATTTTTCGACTTATTAACAAAAATATCCTAAAATTTTGGTATTTTACCCAATATGACGATAAGTTGTGCATGTTTGTACACGTTCTTCTCACAAAAAGATAGGTTTTCCAAAGACCTTTCATTTGGTATGTAACATGACTAGGTTTCTTTGTATAATATAGGAGAAAACTGAAACTGAAAAATTACCTTTTCTTCCTCCCTCATTTTCACCCCCTTAATATGAGTTTGGGCCGCTAAAAAAAATACGTGTCCCTTTATTTTTCCTGCTCTACAAAATAAAATCAATTCCATAAAGATCAGCGGGTGACACCAGGGAGACCTTTCTTGTCAGTGGTATAGTGTAAACATAGCTTTAAGGTATGCTTACATCATAGTCGTTTTTCTTTTGATGATTTTCTTTAAAAGTTAGATTTTGTTGTTGCATAATTTTATGCGTTTAGTAAAAATACGATACTGAAATTAAAAGCTAGCAAAACAGTGACATTTATAACATTTTTTTATTAAATCGACTTAAGTTTAAATAATTTGTTGTAACTGTTTTCAAATTTAATAAAATGTAGTTTTATTTCCTTTTTAAACAAAAATTCAGATATTTAATAAATGCCTAAAATTATGCTACAACAAAATCTAACTTTTTTATAAAAAATATTGAAAATAAAACGATTGGTGTTATAATGTAAACACACCTTTAGAAAAATTGTATTTAGATTATTTTTTTAAATAATTTTTGTAATAATTTTGAGTGTAATTTTTTTTTGGAGTTTAAAACTTTTTTTTTTCATGTTAAAATTGTTTGTAGTGTAAAATTTTTCCCTGTAAAATATTTTTGTATCTTACCAATGTCTTTTAAATAGTATTTGCGTGTTTTTCTACACCTGAATTTGAGATAAATTTATTTTTTTATTTTATGCCTAAAATTGTGCTTTAAAAAATCTTTACTTTTTAAACACAAAACATTAAAAATCATGCGACTTAATGGTACAGTTGCCAATGACTTTAAGTAGACTACATTATCTACCAAATGTAGTCCGATAACTAAACACCCCCAAAAGTATGCTTTAAAAAATTTAAAAACCCCAAATTACCATATACAAAGTATGGATAAAAATAGGATTTGTATATGATTTTTAATATTATATTAAAACTAAAACAGCACATTTACATAATATTAAATTTTCCAATAATCTAAACAAAAAAAATCAACAACAAAAAAATATATGTAGTCTACTTTTCAGCTGATAAACTAAAGCTAATATGTTGAAATTTAACAGAAAAAAAAAATCTTTGTTGTTAAACAAAACAAAATCCCAAATCCTTAAACTTTGATAAATAAAGAAAAAAATTGTGTTAAAATAGAAAACAATAAACAACATGACGGGTTTTTGTTCACAATAAATGGTCGATTTTTAACACCCTTTTAAAGAAAGAATTTTCCATTATAAGCCAAAAGTGCGGAGGGACGATTTGGTGAATGGATTTGATTCCAAATCAAATATCATCAAACATTTTGTTGTACATAGAATCCGAATCTATAAGAAAAATAGAAATAATCTAGACATTTTAAACAAATGTGTTGTTATTTTCCTTAAAAAAAACCCTCCATATTTTTTTTTGCTTCTTTTTTTTTCTAAGCCAAAATAACCAAAGGTCATTTAGAAAATAGAACAGCTTTTATTTACCATTGTTATCCTTAGATTTTTTGTTTTCCTTTTTTTATACATTTTGTTTATTCCCATACAGTTGTTTAAACACTAAAAAAAAAACTTGTCAAATTACTAAAAAAATTCTCGTCATCCCATTTTTACCAATACTTGACAGTTTTCCTTGTTTTTTAACAAAAAATTTTTGATCGAAATTTAATTTTTTTTTGTTATTTTATATTTTTTTTTGTTATTTACATTTTTTTTTTGTAATTTTACAAATTTCCTAGGCAATTTTCCAAAAATAAAATCTAGTAAATTCACGAGAATTCCTTGTAAGTTTTATTTGGCCAAAAAAGTTGTGAATTTACAATTGAATTGGTAAAAAGCTTGTAAAAATACAAAAAAAATCTCGTAATTTTTACTACACAAAAAAAACCTTGTTAAATTACTAAAAAAATTCTCATAATCCCATTTTACCAATATTTGACAGTTTTTCTTGTTTTTAACAAACATATTTCGATCAAAGTTTATAGTTTTTTTTTTAATATTACATATTTTTTTTTGTAATTTTACAAATTTCCAAGGCAATTTTACAAAAATTCACGAGAATTCCTTGTAAGTTTTATTTTGCCAGAAAAGTTGTGAATTTACAATTAAATTAGTAAAAAGCTTGTAAAATTACAAAAAAGCTCGTAAGTTTTACTAGGAATTCTCGTAAAATAGGAGGTAGCAAAAAATTTAGTAAAGTCACAAGAATTCCCTGTAAGTTTTATCGCATCAAAAAATTTGTAATTTTACAAACTTATTGGTAAAATGCTTGTAAAATTACTAGGAATAGCAAAAAATAATAATATCAAACTTTTCTTGTCATTTTACAAGTTTTTTTTATAGTGAAGTCAGTATTTTTTTATTTTTCTAGATCTGTCTCCTTTTTGTTTCTTCTTTTGTATTTGTTTAACCAAAAAAAAAACTCATTGAAGTATGTTGTCCAAATTGTGGTTTGTTCTTGGCTAAACATTGACATCGGTTACTTTTTTTATGGGTTTTTAGTAAAACCACTTTAGTGGTGGCCAGTTCTTCTTTTTGTTGAGACAAGTAAGGGTTTTAAAGCGAAATTTGAACACACAAAAAAAAAACTTTGTCACATTACTAGGAAAAGTTTATAATCCCATTTTACCAATATTTGACTGTTTTTCTTGTTTTTCTTGTTTTTTAACAAATTTTTACATTTTTTTTTTTTTTGTAATTTTACAATTTTTTTTGTAATTTTACAAATTTTCAAGATAATTTTATAAAAAACAAGTGAGAGTGTTAAATTCGGCTGTGCCGAATCTTTTATACCCTCCAAAATGTAAAAAAAAATTAAAAAATAAAATTGTCAGGGGCGTTTTTTTTGGGGGGGGGTGATAGGGGTCAGTGGGGGACTTTGAGAGCACCTTCCCATCGCGATAAATAGACAAAATGTTTCATTTATTTAATAAAAATACAAAAAAACCTGTAAAAAAGTGTATTTTTCCAGATGTTGGTTCAGTTCTTCAAGGGGGAACTTTTTCCCCCCTGGCCCGATTTGCCCATTCACAAACTTAACCTGCCTCTGAACATAAGACATATTTGTGCCAAACTTCAGGAGTCTAGCTGTTTTATTTTGGACTCCATTGTGTTATCTACAGACAGACGGACGGACAGACGGACATTCACAGAACGTCGTAGAAGCGATCATAGATCAATAATATATATGCTTTATGGGGTCATCGACTGATATTTCGATGCGTTACAAACGGAATGACAAAGTGAGTACGCCCCCGTACTGTGGTTGGAGGGTATAAAAATTTAGTAAATTCATGAGAATTCCTTGTAATTTTAATTGCGCCAAAAAACTGTAAATTTACAATATTATTGGTAAAGAGCTTGTAAAATTACAAAACTATTGGTTAAAAGCTCGTAAAATATCTAGTAAAATTACGAAACCTCTTTGTAAATTTACAATTTTATTGGTAAAAACCTTGTAAAATGAATTTTTGTCAAATACGAGGTAGCAAACAAAAAAAAGTTACAAGTTTTTCTTGTAATTTTACAAGTTTTTTTTTGAGCGTACTACTCTATTTAATAGTCAAGTTAAACAGTGTTTTAGTTTTTAGCTTTAATTCGGGTTTAAGAAAATCTTAGTTAAAGGTTTCAGTGGTGGTTTTACAAAGTCTTAAATTTAGGCTCTAAATCGGTTTTGTAATATCTTTAATCAAGGTTTAAATGAAAGCATTATGAAGTATTAAATCAGGACTTTAATCGGGGCTTTATAAAGTTTTGATCGTTGTGTTTCTGACAAGGGAAGTATCTCAACCCTTATGAACCGATTTGCCTGAAACTTAAAATATATATTAAAGAGACGATTTTAAGGTTGGGGTGTCTCGGCTTATCGGCCATATCGGTGTTAAAAAATTTCGTTGTCCCCTTATGAAACAATGTGGACCTTCGGGAAAATTTTGATAACTTCGGAACTAACAGGAATATCGTCTAGGGCAAAAATATGGGTCGACTTAAATTTAATAAAGATTATTTCTTATTCATATGGATATCGTAGGTCTATGCCTTCACATAAGTACCCCACTCAAAATTTACACATCTTCCTAAAAAAAAATATTTAAAGAAGCCGAATTTTTACAAGGTTATGCTACCCTTGGATAGACATTAAAAAACCTTTCTTCTCATATGAAAACATCATATAGTTTCTAAAAAGAAATTGCTGAAAAATCCAAAAAACAATTTTTTCGCTATTTTTTGACCCATGTTTTGAACCCCTTAATCCCTGATATGGCCGGTAAGCCGAGACACCCCAACCGTAGAATTGTCTCTTTTATATATATTTTAAGTTTCAGGCAAATCGGTTCATAAGGGTTGAGATACTTCCCTTGTGAGTTCAAATTCCGAGCTACACTCAAAGAATTATGTAGGTAAATTCCACTGAATATTCACTTAAAACAAATGAAATTTTATTTAAAAACCATTCCACTGTTTTTTCATTTAAAATAAAAACACATTACAGTCAATTTTAAATGTTAATTTAATGACTAACCAAAACATTAAAAAACTAGTGAATATTCAGTTATTTTGTATTGAAAAACAGTAAAACTATACAAGAAATATTTTACTGCCGAAATTAAATGTAACAGAAAATTCGTTTTTAATACAGTAAATAATTTTTTTTAAACTACAGAAACAGTAAAAAAATTAAATCCTTTATAAAATAAGTGATTTTTCTTTTAAAATGACTTTACTGATTACTTTTTTAAATAACCTACAAACAGTTAATGACATAATTTTCTTAGTGTATTAAAAGTCCATGATCTGAGCTTTTAAAAGTCCATGATCTGAGCTTTTAAAAGTCCATGATCTAAGCTTTTAGGCCTTTAACGACTTTAGGCTTTATAAAGTTTTAATCAACGCTTTGATCGTTGTTTTTCTGAGTTCAAATTCAGAGCTTTTAAAATTCCATGATCTGAGCTTTTAAAAGTCCATGATCTGAGCTTTTAGCCCTTTAATCTGAGCTTTGAAAGTTCAATAATTATGCTTTTAAATTTTGGAGCTTTTAAAGCCTACAGTCTATTAAATCTATCTATTTAATATTTTTTGATAATTGCAGGAAAACAAATCTAAAAATCTTAAAATTTAATAGAATATCAATTTTTTTAAAAATTAGGTGAATGGAGCACTTTATCTAAATTTTTTTATGTGATAAAGTTTTTAAAAATCCATCTGAGCTTTTGAAGTCCAATAATAGAGCTTTTATATATTTGATCTTTTTATACCCTCCACTTAGTGATAGAGGGTATATATAAGTTTGTCATTCCGTTTGTAACTCATCGAAATATCGGTCTGGGACCCCATAAAGTATATATATTCTAGCGATGTCCGTCTGTCCGTCTGTCTGTGGAAAATGCTGTCGCGGACAAAATATTGCACAGGGATGACTGAAACTTAACGTATTTATTGGAAGTTCTCCCGAGAAGTTTGGTATTGCATTTGAGCGATATCGGTTCAGCGGTTCAAAAGTTATGAACGAAAATGTAAGCACACCTCAAAAATTTCAGTACATTCAACATAACCTAAAAATACAAAATGCTTTAATTCGGCTTCTGGTTGACGTATGTGAACATAATTGAACACCAAATGGTATTTTAATAAGTACGAACATATTTTTTGACAAAAAAAGAAAAAAATCGCGGATTTTTTTTTACCAAAATTTTTTTCGCGGAAATTTTTTTTTTCAAAAAAACCTTTTTTTTTCAAAAGTAATTTCCTTTTAAATAAAGTTTTTGCAATAATCTTTTTGAAGTTGTGGAGGGTATCACTGCATTCGGCAAGGCCGAATTTAATTTTTTACTTGTTAAACCTATAATCTGAGCTTTTAAAAATCCATGTTGTGACCTTTTAAAAAAATATTATCTAAACTAAGTTTTTACAGTTTGTAATCTGCGCTTTTTAATTACAACTTCTGAAGATTTTAAATATCTGAGCATTTAGAAATTCATGTTGTGAGCTTTAAAATTTTTAATTTAAATTTGACTAAGAGATGAAATGTTAAAAAGTTTGACATCTGAGCTTTTAAAGTCCAAGAATTAAGATTTTAAATATCGAAGCTTTTCAAATTTATAAGCTCAGTTTTTAAAAATCCATGTTGTGACATTTTATACTGTCTTAACTTTTCTATGTGATTGAGTTTATGAAAGTTTTTTATCTGAGCTTTAAGCTCACAAGAAGTTAATCGTTTTTCCCCGATTCTAAATACCAAATTAAAACTTTTAGTATCAGCCAAAATAGTCCAGATCTCTTCTAAATACCGAATTCGGCCAAACTGTTCAAAATAATAATCCCTAAAATTTGTCAAAAGCTTTAGAGAGTGGAGGTCGCCTGTTGGCTAAAATTTATTAACAGGAACAGAAAAACAAAAATAAAACCCGTAAAATATTTAGTTAAACAAGCCACAGTTTATATTTGTTCACTTCTTTTGTTCATTCCATTTTCCGTATGTGCTTCACCTAATACTGATGATATTGTACTGGAAATTAATGTAGTGTTAAATTGACCTCAAGTGGTTGAAAACTGTTGTTTATTGTTGGTTTTGAAACAAAAAAAAAGTGTAAAACAAATAGACAAAACAGTAGCGAGATGTGGAAAAATGCTGGAAATAAAACAAAAAAAAAAGTAAAAGAAAAGAAAAATGAATGAAAAACTACGCTAATAGCTTATTAAATAGTATAAAATATTAAAGCATACTTTAAGGGGTTTTCCTAGAATAAAAACAATGCATACTTTTTAAAGGGATTAAATTTAAAATTAAATGAGATAAAATGAAATAAAAGTGCGGTTTTGTTAAAGATATTGAATAATGATAAACAAGATATGGATGGGGATGTTTTTTGGAAACTGTATTGAAATTTAACTCCAGACTTAAGCTGAAATTACAATGAGATGGTTTTATGAAATACAGAGTGGAGTGTACTTAAATTAAGACAACTTTTACCCGCAGACCTAAATTTTTAAAATAAATTTTTTAACTCCAAAAATGATTACACAAAAAAAATATTTGCCAATGAACAAAATTCGAAGTATTTGTGAACAAATATATAAAAACTATGAACGTTTTCATAAAATTTTTGGAATCTTTCATAGTAATTATGAAAAAAATGTTAAATAGTTCTTAAATTTCACATTTTATAATTTATTCATAAATACTATGAAAAAGTTAAAAAATTTGAATGTGAATTTATTCCAAAATACTATGAAAGTCGTTCGTAGAAAACAAAAATGTTGTGTGTATAAAAGAATTGTTCAAAATACTATTTTAACAAATCCCCATAAGTATGCTCTGATTATTTAATTAACTTAAATTAGTACAGTTACAAACCATTAAAAACATTTTTAAAAACCAAAAATTCAAAAATAAATATGCCTAATTAAGTCAATATTAACTTAATATTACCTAGAAAAACCTATAGATTTAACCCATAAAATATTAAAATATTTACAAAAAAAGAATAAAAAATATTCTACCTCTCAACTTTTTCAAAAGGAAACTATAAATTTTCAAACACACAAGAAAACATAAACTAACACTTTTAACAAGCCTACTTTTAGGCTATACTTTACAAAGAATTTAACACAAAATTGTTGTTTATGCAGCAAAACAATACAGGAAATGACCAAGTTTGTTTACCAACAAAATTCTATAAAAAAAAAGCCTTGAAGGATAAAAACAGAAAACTGCAAAAAAAAAACATGAAGAAAAATTGCATTATGATATCATTTAACCAAGAATATATCCTACAAAATATATTATAACAACAAAAAAAGCTGAAGCTCTTTTCTCTAGCCTTCCTAAAAATATGAATGTTGAAAAATTGAAAACGTAGTGAAAACTTATGTTTATAAAAAAAAATTTTGTTCATAGGAAGCTTGTATAATAAATTTATTCACAAAACAGGAAATTTCACAGATAATAAAAAAAGCAGAAAAACTAAAACTTAACAAAATTTATAAATGCAAAGTAATGTTTTTTCTAAGAATAGATATTAAACATAAAAATGAATTCATAATTTATTTTGCTTAAAAGTAGGCAACAAAAAATTTTGTTTGTTGTTTTGTATAATAGTTTTAAAAAGAAAATTTTTGTAAATTTTGTAGCATGCATCAAAAAATGGAAAGTATATTAAGTTTTTCAGTCGGCGGGTAACACAACGATATTTCAGTCTAGGTCTTCATAATGAAAAAAAAAATAACTGAAAATGCCTAACGTTTGCATAAATTGGCTTTGAGGTCCGGTTTGACACTAGCCAAATGAAGCGGTTCTCAATATTTTGCTTGCTAAAGTAAATTTCACCCATCTCTTCCTCGTTGACGTATTTTTTTTTGTTTCGGGCCCCGATAAGGCATTAGTTGCTGTAAAAATGCGAATTCATACATGGCCCCCGCTTGGGCGCCATTTGCTTTAAAATTATATTAATCAATGTTTTATATCCTAAATATTGGGAATCCCGCCGGACTCTCTCCCGTGAAGTTGTTATTAGTGTCCGACCGAATATTTCGCTTGAAAAAAATTAACACTCAAAAAAATTTTTTTTTACAAAAAAGTCGAAAAAAAGTTTTTTGTTTAATATAAAATCATTCTAGACAACATTTTTATGCATTTGTGAATTCCGCCAAGTCGAATTTCACCTTTTTTCCTGTTTTTACTAAATAAATATATTTTTTTGAATATTCGGCTTCGGCCGAATAGTGAAAATTTGGCCGAATATTCGGCTCTGGCTTCGGCTTCGGCCAAAAAAGGTGTATTCGGTCGGACACTAGTTGTTATGTTTTTACTTTGCGATTCGGAATCTGGCCCCAGCTTGGGCGCCATTTGCTGCACAGCTTTTTAGAATGTTTAGTAAATTTGTCTTAATTTATTAATTTATCTGCGGTCTATTTTGATATCAGTTTATCAGTAAAGAAAACACATCCTAATGAATTGATTTTTAATATTTTGTAATAATTCTATTAATTGCTACCGCAAACTTTGCCTGACTCTACATCGTTTGCGAAGGTTTTAGTATTTCACTGCCTGACAAAAATCAAAAAAGTCGTTAAACACGAACTGGATAATATAAGTTTGAAACAAGAGACTAAATGTAGTAAAATTACATTTACAGTTTTCCTTTGCATGATCCTGTTTCCTTTTAAAGGACCTCCAAATTTTTAAAGATTAAATTTTATAAAATATTTTTTAAAAATTTCTACTTGTCCTAGGATGCCACTGGTGATAGCAAATGAAAGAGGATGACCTCCCCTAATTTTCCTATTTTATTATTTTTATATATCAGGAAAAAGGAGCTAAGTTACGTCCTTTCAAAAATGTATCCTTCAATATCATTCAAAATTTTCAACAAAATATTTTGGTAAAGTTTTCAAATGTCTTTATTCACATCCTTTTATCCTCATATGGCAAAATACAAAAAATGGAAAAACTAGGGGAGATCATCCTCTTTAATTTGCCATCACCAATATCATCCTAGGACATGTACAAATATTTCAAAAATATTTTACAAAATGTATCCTTTAAAACTTTAAAGTCCTGTTTAAAGGAAGCAGGATCACAAAATGAGAAGCTGTAAATGCAGTTTTACATCATTTGATCTCTACTTTTAGACGTATATCATCCGGTTCATGTTTAATATTAGCTGTCGGACGATGATTTCGTTTTGTAATTCGGAACCAAACCCCTACTTGGGCGCCACTAATCCTTTCTGTGAAGAAAACACATCCTAATAAACGATTCTCAATGTTTGCTAATAAGTTGTTTCGTTTAAATTGCTATCAGAATTTTTGTGTGACTTTATCTCGTTTGTGGTGCTTTCTTTGTTTCTGCTTAGTGATGAGGAACCAGGCCTCTGCTTGGGCGCCAGTTGTTGTAAAGTTATGTAAATTATTTTTTTTTTTTAATTTCAATTTTCTTAAAATTTCTTAAATGTTTGTCCATCTCTCTCTTTCTTTAAGTTTCCATGCTTCCATTTTGATATTCGGAATCTGTTTCCTGCTTGGGCGCCGTTTGTTGTTAAGTTATGTTGATTAATAATTATAAATTTATAATTCGTAATCTAGCTCTGCTTGGGCTCCATATTCTGTAAAGTTACGTAAATCATAACTGTTCGCAATATGTTCCCTGCCTAGGCGCCATTTGCGGTTAACTTTTTTTTTAATTTTTTCGACCGCATTTAAATTAAAACCGATCGGCGAATCCGCCAAATGTTTGTTGTATCGTTTTGGTTGCTATTGTAAATTTATTTCGCTTTTCTCTCGTTGGCCGTTCTGCTCTACAATTCGGAATCGAGCTCTTCCTTGGGCGCCATTTGAGGGTATGTAGGTAAAATAGGTAAATGAACTCCTAAATTAATCTGAGGTAAATTTTTACGTCAGTTACTTTATTCAGAGAAAAAAACACAGTCTTGTAAATCACCCAGTTGGCAAAATAAAATCACCGCTGACATACTATTTCACATTTTTTCTAAATGTCCCCAATGACATATCAGCAGTTGATCAGCAGTGTCCATCAGTATCGGTGGCTACCAAAAATTCGTTTAAAAACCTCTGACCAACTGCTGACATATCATTGGGGACATTTTGGAAAATTGTATCAAGATGTCAGCAATTTTATAAAGGGAGGGTCACCAGCATGTCGGATGATTTTTTTGCCGACTGGGTGCAGTTTTTAATGGTGAAAAGTTTTTTCGTGTTGGTTTCTAGCACAAATTTGTCTGAAAATCTGGTTTGTGCAGGTTTCTTTGTTTCCGTTTTGCGATTCAGAATCGGTCCCCTGCTTTAGAGGCATTTCGTGAAAAGTTTTGTAAATATTAAAGCCAAATTTTTTAAATTTCTAAATATTCATATTGTTTAAGGAAATTTTTATTTTACTGATAAGTCGTTGATTCGTATGGGTAAACTTCACACGACTCTTCCTCGTTGGCGAAGATATCTTTTGTTTCAGTTTTGCAATTCTGGGGCAATCGGGCCCTGCTTGGGCGCCATTTGCTGATAAATAAAAAAAAATGTTTTTATTATGTTTATACATATCAAACCCGGGCTTTAATTCTTAAATGCAGAAGAGAATTTAATTTCTAATAATTAAAGACGTTTTTGGTATTCCCATACCGGTTTAATACACTCCAGTTTTAGTGTTATCATCAGTAGGATTTAAAATTTCAGTTTGTGTTGTTAATAGGAAATTATTTTTTATATATGTGATTTTTTTATAAATATGTACCCCAGTTAAGAATAGAATCACAGATAGTTTGTCATATTCATACCATTAACAACACAGGCTTACCGGCACCTTAGACGATACAACCACTTCTTTGATGTTATATGTTTAAGCAAATAGTTGTTGCTTGTTCCATTAATGTCGTGTTTGCGTTTTTAAAGTTTCTAAAAATTAAATTTTTACATTTTCCAACATTTCATTTCTATTTTTAGTAATTTTACTTCTACATCTTTCTTCAACTTTTTGTGTTACATTTTTCCTTACTACAAAGAAAACACGTCCTGAATCGGTTCTCATTTTTTGCTAATATTTAGTTGATTCATAGTGGTTCCTACCCTAAATATGTTTCGACTTTCTCTCGTTGGCAAAGATCTGTTTGGTTTCATTATGCGATATTGGATCTGTACCCATTTGGGTACAATTTTTATAGTTGTTGCTTTTTGAAAAAACAATTCAGCGAGTCATTACTCAATGTTTGCTGAAAAGTTGCTAAATAGTTTAAGCCCGACTCTTCCTCATCTGCAAAGGCGCCCGCTTTGCGATTTGGAATTTGGCCCTTATGTGGGCGCCATTTGCTCTACTATTTTTTATTACTAAAATGTGTTTTAGTAAATTTTTCCTTATTGTATCGGTTCTCAATTTTTGCTAATATGTTGTTGATTCATATTGGTTGCTACCATAAATCTGTCTGTTTGATTTCACAATGCGATTTCGATTGGTAAATTTTTAAGTTGTTACTTTCTGAAAAAAATCACGCCCAGCGAATCGGACTCAAGGTTTGCCAATAAGTTCTAAAATAGTTTTCTTTCTCGTCCCGACTCTCTTTTCTTGGCGGAGATGCGTTTTCGATTGGTTAATTTTTAAGTTGTTGCTTTCTGAAAAAAATCACGCCCAGCGAATCGGTACTCAAGGTTTGCCGATAAGTTCTAAAATAGTTTTCTTTCTCGTTGGGTTGGCAGAGATGTTAGCTTTGCGATTTGGAATCCGGCCCCCACTTGGGCGCCATTTTCTCTACAATTTTAATATTACTAAAATGCGTTTTAGTAAATTTTTCCTTACTGCAAAGAAAACACAGCCTACTGAATCGGTTCTCAATTTTTGCTAATATGTTGTTGATTCGTATTAGTTGCTACCCCGACTCTCTCTCTCTCGTATGCAGAAATGTCGTTTCACTATGCGGTTTCGATTTGTAAATTCGCTTTCTGAATAAAAAAACACGCCCAGTGAATCGGTAATCAATATTTGCCGAAAATCTCTTAAAAAGTTTAAGTCCGACTCTTCCTCATTGTCAAAGGTTTCCGCTTTAAGATTTGGAATTGGGCCCTTACTTGGGCGCCATTTGCTCTACAATTTTATTATTTCTAAAATATGTTTTAGTAAATTTTTCCTTACAGCAAAGAAAACACAGCCTACTGAATCTGTTCTCAATTTTTGCTAATATGTTGTTGATTCGTATTGGTTGCTACCATAAATCTGTACCGACTCTCTCTCTCGTTGACAGAGATGTCTTTGTTTTCAATATGCGATTTTGATTCGTTTAAATAGTTTTAGCCCACTCTTTCTCGTTGGCAGAGGTGTATGTTTTTCGATTTAAAATCTGGCCCCAAGTTGGGCGCCATTTACTGTACATTTTTATTATTTTCTAAAGTACTACACTTTAGAGGGGTATGTCAAATTCGGCCATGCCAAACAATTTTACTTGTTATTTTTTGTTTCTTTATGTTGGCTAATGAAATTTTAAGACATTTCAAGTTCTTATCAAATAAAAATAAACTTTTGAAGGCCAATTAATTTCATATTTTTAAGAAATTTATAAAGTTATTATTTATAGTTTTGACTGGAAGTATGCTATAAAAGTTTTAGTACTTCACAGGAAGGAAGGTGTTACAAGGAGAAGATAAAGAGTTAAGTAAAATTACAAGAGGTTTCATAAATTATTATCTTATTAGGCTCAAATGTTAGTTTCTGCTTCAATAAGACTGTGACACAAAGATGTGGGTCATAGATTCTAGGTGGTGTTAAAGGTCAACTATTGAACCTGGAAAACGTCTAGTCATTTTAGTTTTAGATGTAACAAAAATTCTGCATATTACCCAGTTGGGAAAAAAATTTTATCCCTTAGCTATCCTTCCCTTTTTAACAAAATTCACTTATTATTTTCGTTAACAGTTTACGTAAACATAAAATTTTAAAATAGCCACCACAACCACCACCATAAATTTTTCACCGCCAATTTTATTATTTTTTTTTTAAACTCCATCACAATATACTAGCAAATGCTGTTTTTTAAACATAAAATTTATAGTCTACTTTTAGGAGTTTACAAATTTCCATTTTAATTTATATTTCTTTAATTTCAAAAAACACCAAAAACAAAAATAAATTAAATTTCATACAACTTTTAAGCTAAAATTCTATGAAAATTTGTTTAGCTTTATAGCTGCCACCGAAAAAAAAAATAAAATAAAAATGTTGTGGTGTTGTTTAATGCTTAAAATGTCTAACCAAATGTCAATTTATTTCTATCAACTTTGCTAATGTATGACATTTATATTTGAAAATCTATTATAAATCACAGTGATGGATAATTTAAGACAGGAGAAAATTTGATAATCTGCTTATAAGCCCAATGGTGACATTTATTTGTAATGGTGTTAGATTTAGGTAAAGCAAAAAAAAACTCACACATACACACAAAAATAATAAAGTTTAATAAAAAAAAGGCAGCTGAGGAAGAAATTTAAATAAAGCATATTTTAAAGCTTTAATATAAAAAAAAAAAATATTTATTGGTTTGAAACACAAACAGTATTAATACATAGCACAAAAAAAGTTAAGCATACTTTTGGGAGTTAACAAAATTGTAAAAAAAAATATAAAAATTCATTTGGTAGGGTAAAAAATTTGCAATAAATTCAATTTATATTATGCATATTTGTATACCAATAAAATTCAAAAAAAATGCTGCCTACTTTTGGGAGGCTAACAAATATTTTTATTGAATTGTTTTCAACAGTATAAAAAAAAAACAGTTATAAATGAGATAAATCCATAAAATTTAAAGGTGAAAAATTAAATTTATAAATATTAAATTGAATACGTATAAAAGTTAAACAAGAGTTGTTTGTTTATAAATAAAAGCATACTTTAAGGATGCTTGGAAAAAAAATTCAAACAATATAAAACTGCAAATAAATGCTAAGTGGTTAAAAAAAATGGTAAATAAATTAATGAATTAATATGGAAAGTGAAATATTTAATTTTTTTAAAAACCGACTCCGGAGGGAAGTGTAAAATCATAAAGAATAGAATAAGCGGGATAAAATAGGAAAAAAAATCAAAATCAAAAAAAATGCTACGTTCAAGAAATTGAAAAAAAAAATCTCAAAATTTCTTTCCATTGAATCTTTTATAGAGCTTGAGACAATTTTTCATTCAAACATAATTTGGACCAAATCGGATTATTCTATCCCTTGGCGCCCTTGGATTAAAGTTTTCGATTTTGGGAAACTTTCACCAAAAACTGTAAACTTTGATCGAAAGGAGCCATGGTTTAGAATGGTCTGATTTGAATCAAATTAAGTTTAAATCAAAGTTTACCTCATTCTTTATGAAATAGTCAATGGAAAAAAAATTTTCGGTTTTTTCTTGAACTTAGGAAAAAAGAGTAATTTTTGGACATACATACATATTTCAAATGTTGATATCTCGAAAACCGCTTGACCGATTTCATAAATTTTTTGAGATTCGTATTCAGCATGTCAAAATTAATAAAAAAATAATGTATCGCAAGATATTTTTTTTTATTGAAAAATTCAAAATTTTGGCGGAAATTTTCCAAAAAATCTAAAACTTTGATCGAAGGGCGCCACGGGTTAGAATGATTGGATTTGGCTCAAATCAAGTTTAAATGAAAGATTGTCTTAAGCCTAACGAAATGGTCAGAGAAAGAAATTTTGAGTTAAAAAATCTTGAACTTAGGAAAAAACCGTAATTTTTTGCAAATTTTAGTGGCGACATCTCAAAAACTGTTCTACAGTTTATATTTCCTCCAACTACTCACTTTGTCATTCCGTGTGTAACGTATCAAAATATCGGCCTAGGACCCCATAAAGTATATGGGGCATTCCATGTCAAATCGGACACTTTGAAAATTTTTATTTTAGATTTTCCCAATTTGTTTACAGTTTTTAGTACCCTTCGAAAACTCCTTCGTGGTAAATTTTCAGAATTTTTTGATGAGCCGTTCAAAAGATATCAAATTTTTAAAAATTGGTAGTTTGTTCCTTCTCAAACTTCTTTTACTCATAACTTCTTCAATAATGGTCCAAATTTCATTTTTTTTTCAAAATTTTTGTTTTTTTAAGTACTTTTAAAAAAAAAATCCAAAAATTTCTTAAAAGCGCTCTAGTATGCGATTTTTAAGTTTTAAAATTTAAATCTCATTTTTGAAAATGTTTGTACTCTTCGATTTTTTTGAAATTTTTTTGTGTAAAACTTCTATTGATTCTACAAATTTTTTGCCCAGGAGGATCGTGTGATAACGATTATTATTACTATTTTTTAAAATTTTTTGAAAAAAATTTATTGTAATTTTCCAATCTTAAAATCATTTCTACTGCTCCAATGGTGCGTCATAGAGGGGTGATTTATAAGATCGACCACCATTAATTTTTACGTCTTAACATTTCCTTGGAACAAACTAATACCCTATCTCGAATTTCTAAGAGGGCTCCCACGCAAAACGACATTTTTTAAAATTTGCTGCAACCGCTCTAACTGCCCTAATAGTGCCCTTAAAGCAACAAAATGTATGACTGACCCACAATATTTTTTTAGACCAAATATTTTTTTTAACACACCTACCCTCTATCTCCAATTGTTAAGGCGGTCCCCATACAATTTTGTTTTATTTTTTGTAAATTTGTTTATTTAATCTGCTTCTACCGGTCCAACGGTGCGTCCGAGAGGGGTCATTAGTGAGACCGACCCCCTTTTATTTTTACCCTACAACATTTTTGTAAAACATACCACAGCCCTATCTCCACTCCCTAAGTAGGCTTTCATTCAAAATTACATTTTTATAAAATTTGCTCCAACTGTTGTTTGTATGGGAGCATACTTAGGGAGTGGAGATAGGGCGTAGGTATGTTTAAAAAAATGTTATAGGGTAAAAATAAATGAGGGTCGGTCCCACTATTGACCCCTCTCGGACGCACCATTGGACCGGTAGAAGCTGATTAAATAAAACAAATTTACAAAAAATAAAAAAAATTGTATGGGGACCGTCTTAACAATTAGAGATAGGTGTGTTCAGAGAAAATGTTTGGACTACAAAAATTAATGTGGGTCGGTCATACATTTTGTTGCTAGAAGAACACTATTAGGGCAGTTAGAGCTGTTGGAGCAAATTTTAAAAAATGTCGTTTTGTGTGCGAGCCCCTTAGAAATTGAAGATAGGTTATTAGTTTGTTCCAAAGAAATATTAAGACGTAAAAATTAATATGGGTCGGTCTTATAAATGACCCCTCTATGACGCACCATTGGAGCAGTAGAAATGATTTTATGAATGGAAAAATACAATAAATGTTTTTCAAAAAATTTTAAAAAATAGTAATAATCGTTATCCCACGATGGTGTGGGGTAAACTGGTCCACCTTCTCGAACATGATTAAGGGTTTGGAAAGAATCGACTTCTTAAACTTGTGGGAAAATTCAGGAGGTCTACGCCAATCCAAAGCACTAATCGCGCCATTATCATATGGAAGTATACTTAATCACACCAAAGGTGACATTAGGTTACTGACAGGTTTTCTCACCTGGCATTATAAGGTAAATTATCACTTGCATAATTTAAACCTTTGTGCATCGTCTTTGTGTCGACTTTGTCTTGAGGAAGTAGAAACAACGCAACACATATTATGTGAGTGCGTCGCAATATGTAGGATCAGAAAACGGTTTTTAGACAAAGAATTGCTTAATTCTGCGGATATAAAGCTAGCTTCTCCATCCTCTGTTATAATGTTCATTAGGAACATTGAACAGAGTTTGAATTAGATTAATGGATCTTGGCACAAAAGACCCATAAGGGTCGCAGTGCCGGCCGTTAGGGCTAGATCACCCCTTGAATAATATAAAAAAAATCCCACGATGCTCCTGGGCAAAAAAATTTTAGAATCGATAGAAGTTTTAAACAAAAAAATTTCCAAAAAATCGAAGAGTACGTACAATTATTTTCAAAAATGAGATTTAAATTTAAAAACTTAAAAATCGCATACTTGAGCGCTTTTAAGAAATTTTTGGATTTTTTTTTTTAAAAGTACGTAAAAAAAACAAAAATTTTGAAAAAAAAAAAAATGAAATTTGGACCATTATTGAAGAAGTTATGAGTAAAAGAAGTTTGAGTAAAGGAACAAACTAGCAATTTTTAAAAATTCGATATTTTTTGAAAGGGTAATCGAAAAAATCTGAAAATTTACCACGAAGGATTTTTCGAAGGGTACTAAAAACTGTTAACAAATTGGGAAAATCTAAAAAAATAATTTTCAAAGTGTCCGATTTGACATGGAATGCCCCATATATTTATGATCAGTGATCGATTCTAGCAATGTCCGTCTGTCCATCCGTCCGTCCGTCCGTCCGTCCGTCTGTAGTTACCACGATGCAGTCCAAAATAAAATAGCTAGACTCCCGGAATTTGGCACGAATATGTCTAATGTTCCTAGGCAGGTTAAGTTCGCAAATGAGCAAAATCGGTAATGGGGAAAAAAAGTTCCCCTTTGAAGAACTAAACCAACATCTGAAAAATACCATTTTTTACATGATTTTTTGTGTTTTTGTTTAACAATTGGAAGTTCTCCCGAGAAGTTTGGTATTGCCTTTGAGCAATATCGGTTCAGCGGTTCAAAAGTTATGAACGAAAATGTAAGGACACCTCCAAAATTTTAGTGCATTCAACATAACCTAAAAATACAAAATGCTTTAATTCGGCTGCTGGTTGACATATGTGAACGTAATTGAACACCAAATGGTATTTAAACAAGTACGAACATATTTTTGGACAAAAAAAGAAAAAAATTGCGGATTTTTTTTTTTACCAATTTTTTTTTTTTGCGGAAATTTTTTTGAAATTTTTTTTTTCAAAAGTAATTTCCTTTTAAATAAAGTTTTTTTCAATAATCTTTTTGAAATTGTGGAGGGTATCACTACATTTTACTTGTTTTTTTTAATAAATCGATTTAAGATTAAATAAATTGATATATTTGTTTAAAAATTTAGCAATATGAGGAGTTTTTTGTCATATATTTACCAAATGCCTAAAATTGTGCTATAAAAAATCTTGCTTTTCTATAAAAATTATACGACTTAGTGGTATGGTTGAAACAAAGCATTACTAAACACATACAAATTTAAAAAGTGTAGCATACTTTAAGCTGCCAAAACTTGCAGCGTACTTCTAAGGGAAATTTTAAATAAATCTAAAATATTTACTTTAACAAAAATTTCTTAAGAAATTTTTTATAATTTCTAAATGTTGTATATACAAATTGATCTAATTAGAAAGTATGTAAATTCTGCATAATTTGCAAAAATAAATATAATTTCTGTATAAAAGTACGTAAATTCTGCATATTTTGCAAAAAATACATAAAATATTCAATAGTAAATATTTCCTAACCCGGAAATGGAATACTTAACAAATCTTAATAAAAAAACATTGCGTACCTCAAGTTGCCAAAAACATGCAGCATACTTTTAGGTGAAAAGTTACAACAAATTCAAAAATATTTATTTTAACAACAATTTCTTAAGAAATTTTTTTATAATTTCTTTATTCTGTAAATACAAATAATTTTAATTAGCAAATATTTCAATTCTGCTTAATTTTCAAAAATAAATATATAATTTCTGTATAAAAATACGTACATGTAATGTAAATATTTTTTATACCCCGAAAATTTCATCATATAAATAAACATAAATTATATAGAATTTAGCATAATATTTATATTGACAATCAAAAAATATAACTTATCAGCAATTTTAACGACTATATTGCTAATACTTAATAATTTTAATGATTCTTCTACTGCTGCTGCGGTTGCCGATGAAAAATAAGTGACATACAATTATAATTGTATTTAAATATCAATTGATTGATAATGCTAACTGTGGCATAACTTTAATAGCAACGTTATATGTAGAGAATTTTTATAAAAAAAATTTCATACACGCATGAAGATTATATATATTAGAGGGGGCTGATAAATAGGAATTTAAAGGAAAATTTGATTAATTTTTAAAAAAATTGCAAAAAATTAAGAAATTTTGTAAAAATTTAGCTGCCAGAAAGGAAGCAACACAAATTATACATATAAGAATTTCCAAAAATGTTAATTATGGCGAAAAAAAAATCTTAAAGTGGAGAAATTTTTTAAAAATTTTGTTGCCAGAGCAACACAAATTACTAAAATGAGACTCTTTAAAAACTAAAATCCGTTTTCCGAATTTTTCACAAAATATCAGTAAAATTTAAAAAAAAAAAAAAAAACGCTAATTTGGTACTTTTTTTGGGAATTTACAGTCATGCGATTAGTGTCATAAAATATTAAATTTTCAAATTCTGATTAATTTTTATTAAAAAATAAAAATTGTTTTATTCGACCTTTAAAATATTATATTTTGAGGATGTTTATTCTGGCTCGAGGTCATTATTTTCTTTACTAATTAAAACCATGTTATTCTCATAGAAGAATTTTCAAGAAAATAATTTTTTTGTTTTAAATTTATTTATGTTGGTC
Organism: Pegoplata infirma; assembly: GCA_963921195.1. Lineage (NCBI taxonomy): Eukaryota > Metazoa > Arthropoda > Insecta > Diptera > Anthomyiidae > Pegoplata > Pegoplata infirma. Next base: position 215,143,399 of record OY992539.1, on the reverse strand, counting down.
ATTTTTGCAAGACAATCGACACGTGTTTCGGAATTTGTCAGATTCCATTGTCAGGATTATTTTAGCAAAAAATATTTTCTTGAAAATTATGCTATGAGAATATCATGGTTTTAATTAGTAAAGAAAATAATGACCTCGAGCCAGAATAAACATCCTCAAAATGTAATATTAAATTTTTTTAATTTTGGTCCTCTCTAATGCATACTTATTGAAATACTGGCATTCATACTTTCATGCACCCATACATGTTTAAGATTTTTTCATCTTTTTCAGTTATGCTTGTTTGAGTATGAAAGTATAAGTGAAATCAGGGTTGGGAAAGTTCTGTTATGTACTTTTATTGGATCACTTTTTTTTTTTAAAGTGTACTTTTTTAGTACCATTTTACAAAAAAAGTGAAACAAGGGATCCTAAACCTATATTTCGAAGAGTTAAAAACGGAATGACAAACTTATATATACCCTCTACCACTATGTGGAGGGTCTAAAAAGATCAAAAGTAATTCAAACAAGTAGAAAAGCTAAATTCGACTTGGCGGAATCTATGAATACCCTCCACAATGCACTTTTTAAGTGATAGCAAATTTTCTAACGTGAAAAAACTAACAATTTTGATTAGAAATATTTTATATTGTGCAGAACAACTTTTTTTAGTAATTTTTTAACAAAAAAAAAATAATTTACTAAATTTTTTTTTGAGTGTAAAAATTTTTTTGAGTGTACAATTTTTTCGAGTGTATTTTTTTTTTTTTAGTGTAAAAATATTTTTGAGTGACAAAAACCCGTTGTAAAATATTTTTGTGACTTACCAGTGTTTTAAAAACTTGTTTAACGGTTTTTAAACACGTGAATTTAAGGTGAAACTAATCCGAAATTCACGGTTTGGCTAATAAATTTTGAACCACTGCACCGATTTAATACCAATCAGACCAGGGCAACGAAAAATATATATGTAAGGGTTTAGCAGCCTCAAAATTGTCTTTCGAAACTTAGCGTGTTTTTTATCTCGTAAATTTATCTCGTAAAACACCTTGACGAAATTTACACTATTGCTTATAACTTTTGAACCACAAGACCGATTTCGCTGAATTACAACAGCAATCTGACCAGATAAATGTCCAATATATATGTTAAACTTGAGCAGCCTCAGTAAAGTCTTTCGAAAGTTAGCGTGTTTTCAACAGATAGACAGACGGACGGACGGACATCGCTAGATCGTCTTCAAATCGATCGAGGATCATGAATATATATACTTTGTGGGGTCCAAGACCAATATTTCGAGGTGTTACAAACGGAAGAACAAACTTATATATTTCCCTTATCACTAGAGTGGAGGGTATAAAAATATCAATTGTAATTCGAACAAGTGAGAGTGATAAATTTGGCTGTGCCGAATCTTTTCAACACTTTAACACGTGTTTTCTTAGTGTTGGGGGGAGGGGGTAGATGGTTGACGTTGGGAGACACCTTTCCCCTTGCGATAAGTGTTTAATTAATTTAATTAATTAAATTTTATCATTAATTTAAATAATATTTTTTATTCCCACGCCCCCAAAATGGGGCGGGCAAAAAAAAATTACTTTTCTTATCACCTTGGTCCAAGCGCAGGTCGATGAGCTTCATACGTCAATTTTATACAACTTTATCATTAATTTAAATAATTTGTTTATACCCACGTCGGGACAAAAAATTGACTTTTCTGATCACCTCGGTCCAATCACAGGTCGATGAACTTTATATGTCACAAAACTATTTCATTTATTGAACAAATGTACAAAAATACATTAAAAAAATTGTGTTTTCTGGGGTAGTTTTAGTTCTTCAAGGTGGAACCTTTTTTCCCCTGGTCCGATTTTGCCCAAGTCCAAACTTAACCAGCCTATGACCATAAGGCATAGTCGTGCCAAACCTTAGGTGTCCAAGTCTTTTATTTTGTACTGTATCGTGTCTTCCACTGATAGACAGAATGACAGACCAACTAGTCATAAAAATTTTTGTCGCCCTTCGGCTACACAGAAATTTTTCATTTCGTTTTTATACCCTCCACTCTAGTGATAAAAGTTAAATATAAGTTTGTCATTCCGTGTGTAACACCTCGAAATATTGGTCTAAGACCTCATAAAGTATATGTATTCATGATCCTCGTTCGATTCTAAGACGATCTAGCGATGTCCGTCTGTCCGTCCGTCTGTCTGTCTGTTGAATACACGCTAACTTTTGAAAGACTCTACGGAGGCTCCTGAAGTTTGGCATATATGTTTGGCATTTACATGGTCAGGTTAGTATTGCAATCCAGCGAAATCGGTCCATTGGTTCAAAGTTATGAGCAAAAGAGTGAATTTCGGCAGGGTTTTTCGCGAATTTACGAGATAAAAAACACGATAACTTTCTAAAGGCAATTCTGAGGATGCTGTCACTTAAAAATATTTTTACACAAAAAAAAAAAAAAAATACACTCGAGAAAAATATTACACTCAAAAAAAATTTTACACTCAAAAAAAAATTTAGTAAATTATTTTTTTTTTTTTTTTTTTTCAAAAATTAGTTTAAAAAAAAAGTTTTTTTAAACAAAATAAAATATTTCTAATCAAAAATGTTATTTGTTCACTCTAGAAAATTTACTATAACTTAAAAAGGGCATTGTGGAGGGAATTCATAGATTCGGCCAAGTCGAATTTAGCTTTTCTACTTGTTTTTTTTGGGGTGGTGTGATGGGGGGTCAGTGGGGACTTTGAGAGCACCTTCCCATCGCGATAAATATACCAAATGTTTTATTTATTAAACAAAAATACAAAAAAAACATGTTGAAAAAGTGTGTATTTTCAGATGTTGGTTCAGTTCTTCAAGGGGAAACTTTTTCCCCCTGGCCTGATTTTGCCCGTTCACGAACTTAACCTGCCTATGAACATGAGACATATTTGTGCCAAACTTCAGGAGCTGTTTTATTTTGGACTGCATTGTGTTATCTACAGACAGACAGACTGACGGACGGACGGAAATTTTGGGGAATCGATCCCGCAATCAACTACATTTTTGCCAGACACTCTACCCATCGTGCCAAAGTCACTGGATACAATCATGTTTTTATATTTTTAAAAATAATTTTTTGAATTTTTTTTTCTAAAAAAAAAATAACCCACACAAGTAGGTGAAAACTAATGATTTTTCTTTAAAAAATGCCAACAATTTAAAAAAAATCACGTACACAAATCATTAAAAATTAAGGAAGAATAACTTAATTTTACTTACAGAACAAAAATAAATGACTTTAAAAATTAAATGCTAATAAAAGTCTTTATTTTTTATGTTGTTATTTTTGAAACAAAGAACAAAAATAGTCATTTGAAAAAACTGAACATTAAACAAATGGTTTTTCTTTTAAAAACGACAAAACGTAAAACTTATTAAATAAACTACAAACAGTTAATGCCATAATTTTTTGAGTGTAGACGTGTCATAAAAATGTTTGTCTTCGTCTTGAAAGTTTTTCTGTGTAGCCGGCCTTCGGATGGGCTTAGGGATTACTAATTCCATGCCTTAAACCCACCCACTCCGCAAAATAAAGTTTTTTTTTGCGTAATAGTAGTATGTGTTTTGGGAATTTTTATACCCTACACCACACTGTGGTACAGGGTATAATGAGTTTGTGCTGATGTTTGTAACTACCCGAAATATTGGTCCTAGACCCACTTTAAAGTATACCGATCGACTTAGAATCACTTTTTGAGTCGATTTAGCGATGTCCGTCCGTCTGTTCGTCCGTCTGTCCATGTAAACGGTGAAACTTAAGCCTCTTTTGGCCCAAGGACAAAGCCTATTGAAATTGGAAAAAATCGGTCCATATTTAGACATAGCCTCCATACAAAGGTCCTCTTCAGTTTTGGCCCAAATGACTCTAATAGCCGCATTTTAATAGGTAACTTTTCGAAATTTGGCAGGTAATAATGATTCATCCACACAAACCACCATTCCGAATTTTAAAGAAATCGGACCAGTTTTTCTTGTAGCCCCCATACAAACCACCTTCCCGATTTTCACATCTCTCAAATTTCATGAAAATAGAAAATATTTAATTAAAATTCTGTTTGAGTATGTAAAACGCGTACTTAAAGAACCTTATCAAATCTGATTATCATCGGACCATTTTTGGACTTAGGCCTTCCCCATATGAAAATTTCGCCCGATATTCAGTTAAAGTGGTTATTGCCAACAAAACGAAGCCTACTTTACTCAAATTTGATTTGTGAGTGTTTTTTACACTTATTAATGATTTTACAAAATATAGATCTAATCAGTCCATGTTTGAACTTGGGACCGGGAAACTCTGGTGTAGGGTATTATATGGTCGGTCTTGACCGATTATAATTTTCTTACTTGTTTGTTTTTAATTTAGGTAATTTTTCATTAAATTTTTGGGAGTTTTAAGTTTATTTTGGGCCAAGTTTCGTATTTTTTTTTTTTTTTGGGTAATTCTTCATATTTTTTGGCCGATTTTTCATAAATTTTTTTGGGCGATTTTCTTAGGTTTTTTTTCTACGCCAAAAAGTAGCAACTTTACTAAATTTTGCATCCCTGTTTGAAATTATACGTACTTTATCTTATTATTTATGGCAGTCATGTTCATACTCATTCATATACTTATAACTTAAGCATAAAATGACAACTATACATTTATAGACTTTTACATACAGGTATAAATTATATACAAACGTATGTGTGAGCATTAGGGAAGTAATTAATTTTTCAAGTTGAATTGGAAAATTGTCAAGATTTGTGAAAAATGGGTTAAAACTAATTATTTTACTAAAGAAATTCAAATAAGATTGAATAGCATACTTTAAGGTGTCAAAACTTGCAGCATACTTCTAGGGGGACTATTTTAAATATGTTGAAAAATTCACTTTAAAAGTAATTAAAAATGTTCTTTAATACAAAGTTCAAGTTAGTGTAACCGCTTTAAATTCTTTTCATGCAGATCGGTGGTGATCTTCCGCTGCCCGAACCGTTGGAAATCAACCATTTTAAAAAAAATATTTATTTTAAAAAATCGCCAAAATTACAAAAATCACTCAATCTTCTTGTTTATTTCACTTGATCTATACAATTTGATCTTATTTACTCAGAAAACATTTAGGATTAAGAAGACACTGTTAACCGCTCTAAAACTGTGGCCGAAAATGACCCATTTATTTTGCAAGAACCCCAAAAAAAATATATATTTTTTGCAGATTCTGTAAAAAAATATTCCATAAACCCTTTAAAAATATTTATCTCCCTAATTTCTGCTTATATAAAACTTGCATATTTCAAGTTATTATTAAGTGTAGACAAACTCACAAATACTTTCACATATATTCGTATGGTTTCGTGGTAGAAATATTACAATAAAAAAAGAAATTGTTCGACATACTCGCTGAATACCTACTATGACGGTATTATAATAAAATTCAATTTATGAAATTTCATTAAATTATATTTGATAAATATAATTTATCTTCTATTTTGTAAGAAGATGAAAAAAAACCTTACAACAATAACGACAAAAATATATTGTAAATAAAATAAAGCTACATTATTACCAGCCTCAAAGTATGCTTTACTTTTTGTTGTAGTTCTTTGCGTTGATATTGTCTTTTAAAGAAGATGAGAAATAAGATACCTTATATATCATGATGAATGAAAAATCAATATAAATAATCATTAATAATACCTTTTGCCTATATAATTTGTAAGATATATATAAGCTAAATAACAAAACAAAAAATATGCTTAATAATATTGCATATTGTTAGGCAAAGTCTCAAAAATATATTTTTTTTAATTTGTTTTTTCATTCTTATATATTTTTCTTTAGCTTAAGTCTTATCTATTCTTTACAATCAATTATTTCAAACAATTTTCTTTTAACATCTTTTACATCTTCAATATCCAATTATAATTTATAGTCTCCTTCTACTCTTGCATATTGCAAAATCATGTATATATTTTTTTTTATTGAAGCATACTTTTAGGTAGTTGTTTTTTTAAATTGAATGATAATTTTGTTTTAGGGTTTAGATATTGTGAGATGAGATATAAAAAATGGAATAAATGAATATTAATAATAATTTTTTTTTAATAAAAATTAATTTCCTGTTAATTTTTGCAGTGATTTGAAAATATTTTAAACGACAAAAATATAAATAAATGTAATCAATCATTTGAAAGTGCCAAAATAATTAATTGGATTATAAAACAATTTAAAGATTTTTTTAAAACATACTTTTCAACAATGAATTGCAGGAAAAAATATGCTTTAAGTTTCAAATAAAAACACCTCCTAAAAGTAGGCTTTAAATAAGAAAGAATTATGTATTAGGGTATTTGTTTTCTTTTCCTTTAAATTGTTCTTTATAAGTCATTTTTTGTCTCTTAAGTTTTGTTTTTTTTTACTGCATATCTTTTAAATTGTAGTTAAACCCAAAAACTAAAGCATATTTTAAGGCTTTTTTTAAAAAGACTCATTTATGTTAAAAAAAATCCCTTAAATTTACATTCTGCTTTTATTTTATCTTTGTAGCTATTAAAATTAAACTGTTTTAATTCTTATTTGACATTATTTTCATAAAATTTAATTATTTTGATCTTTTAAATTTCATACCTCACTTCCTTCACAAATCCTCTTCGTCATCTAGTTAACACAAATTATCGTTGGTAATTGCTACATCATAAAATTTAAATTTAATAATGTGAAATAAGGGAAAGTTTCATTACACTTTCTAGAAAATTACTATGAAATCTTTTACAAAAAAGAATGTGCCATGATATTCTTGTTAAAAGATGAAAATTAAAAGAAAAACAATATTGAATTTATCTAATATAGCAGTTGAAGATGTTTTTTAGCTCGTGGAAAATTTTACAAAAATTCGAGACATTCTTAGGAAAACAAGAATTAAAATTATTGTTAAAACCGACTTTATAATACCCTCATTAGTGGTTTTTGAAAAATGGGTCCCCCAGTCCAAACATGGACTATATTTGTTTTCAATAGGCTTCGTCCTTAGGTCAAGTAAAGTCTAAGTTTCGAATTTAAAATATATTTATTGATGACTGCGAACTGTATCGCATTAAGTTAACATGGACAAATGGACGATATCGCAAAATCAACTCCAAACTGATTCTGACTAGATCGTTAAACTTGATCTAGTCAGAATTAGACACAAACTCCAAACCCCAAAGTTTTTAGAAAAAATGTTCATGAAATTCCAATTAAACTTCAGCAGACTGTAAGTAAATAAATGGCGCCCAACATGGGGCCTTTGTTCTACATGGCAGAACACAGTCGCGGATTCAATTCTTGGTTGATAATAAAACTGACGGGGCTTGTTTACGACTCGGTAGACACTGGGAAGGTTAAGGAAAAATCAAATTAAAAAAATTGCGACCGATAATTCGGGAGTTTTCAAACATTATCACAAACTCGAGTGATTCAGAATAAATCTATTGATTCCGAGTAAATTGTTGACATAGGTCTAGGACCAATACTTCGACACAAAATTATTAGACCCTGTAGCACAGAGCGGTGTAGAGTACAAAAGTTATATTAATATTTTAATAAATAGCGCCCAAGGTGGGGCGGCCATAGGGTTTTTGTTCTACTTGGCATAACACGGTTTTGGATTCAATTCTTGTATGGTAATATAAAATACTAAAATTTGATATATCAAACTTAATGAATGGAGGCCAAGATGGAACTTGTTTTGGACTCGGTATACACAGGATCGAATATGGTTTCAACATGCTACGCCCTTAGTAACGCCTAGTATTCAAATTTCAACTAATTTAATTGACGACTGCGAACTGTGTCTTATTAACAACGTTGACATGGACACACCAGACCGACTGGCGGATATCGCAAAATCGACTCATACAGTGATTCTGAGAAGATCATTAAACTTGAAATGTGTTCTAGGAATAATATTTCGACAGAAACTTATTACACCCTGTAGTAAGGAGTGGTATAGGGTACAAAAACTATACCACTATTTTAATAAATTGCGTCCACCGTGGTGCTTTTTCTTGTGAGTCAATGTTTTTAGAAAAAATTTTCATGAAAATCCAATTTAACTTCGGCAAACTGTAAGTAAATAAATGGCGCCCAACATGGGGTAATTGCTCAACTTAGCATAACCCAGTCGCGGATTCAATTATTGTGTAATAATATATCAATAAAAAAATAGATAAATCAAACTTAATCAATGGCGATCAAGATGGGGCTTGTTTTAGACTCGGTATACACAGGGTCAAATTTTGTTTCAATATGATCTGTCTTTAGTGAAGCCCAAAATTCAAATTTTAACCAATTTTAGTGATGACTGTGAACTGTATCGTAAGCGCCCAACATGGGTTTATTCTCGTGAGACAAAGCGTTTAGAAAAAAATTCATGAAAATCGAATTAAACATCAGCGGACCGTTAGTAAATAAATGGCGCCCAACGTGGGGCCTTTGCTCTACTTGGGATAACTTAGTGGCGGATTCCATTCTTATGTGATAATATAGCAGACTAAAAATTTAAATATCTGTCTTTATAAATGGGGTCCAAGATGAGTTTTGTTTCAGACACGAAATACACAGGGTGGGTTAGGGAAAAATCTACTCAAAAATTTACGACCGATACTTCGGGTAGTTTCAAACATTAGCACAAACCCATTATGTTGTACTCAAAGTAGTAAAATTTATTTTACAACTGATAAATAGCGCCCAACATGGGACTTAATCTTGTTTGGCAACATTTTTAGCAAAATTGTTCATGAAAATCCAATTTAACTTTAGCAGACTGTAAGTAAAACGAGTTAAAAGATAAATTCTGCCTTGCCGAATGTATTGATACCCTCCACAATGTAAACAAGATTATTTAAAAAAAAATTAAAAAAAAAAAATAAATTGCGCGGAAAAAAATTTTTGGTGAAAAAAATTCCGCGGAAAAAAATTTTTGGTGAAAAAAAAAATCCGTGGATTTTTTTTTTTTTTTTAAATATGTTTGTTCAGGTTTAAATACCATTAGGCATCGAATTCTGTTTACAAATGTTAACCAGCAGCCGAAATAAAAAATTTTGTATTTTTAGGTTATGAGGAATGTACCAACATTTTTTTGAACCGCTAAACCGATTTCGCTCAAATGCAATACCAAACTGCTCGGGACAAGAACAAGTAAAAATGTTAAGTTTAAGTCATATCTGATTAATATTTTGGCCGTGGTCGCCATTTTAACAGACGGACAGACAGACGGAAAGCCGGACGGACATCGCTAGAATGTCTTAGAACAAGTTTAATTCGACCTTCCCGAATGTATAGATACCCTCCACAATGTAAACAAGATTATTTAAAAAAAAAATTCCGCGAAAAAAAAAATTTTGGTGAAAAAAAATCCGCGGAATTTTTTTTTTTTTAAATGTTTGTTCGGGTTTAAATACCATTAGGCATCGAATTCTGTTTACAAATGTAAACCAGCAGCCGAAATAAAAAAAAATATTTTTAGGTTATGAGGAATGTACCAAAATTTTGTTGAACCGCTAAACCGATTTCGCTTAAATGCAATACCAAACTGCTCGGGACAACAACAAGTAAACATGTTAAGTTTTATTCATATCTGAGTAATATTTTGGCCGTGATCGCCATTTCAACAGACGGACAGCCGGGCATTGCTAGAATGTCTTAGAATCGATACCTGATCAACTATATACATTCTTTAGGTTCCAGACCGATATTTTGATGAGTTCCAAACGGAATGACAATCTTTTATATCACTTAGTAGAGCGTATTAAAATGGCGCCCAAAATGGGGTCTTTTCGTGACTCCCAATAAAACTGTGTCGGATCCCACTTTTGTAAGAAAATGTTTGTTTGCGAAATCCGTAGATATTTTACAACAAAAAGAAAAACAAGCAAAAAATATAAATTTGGCCTTGCCAAATATAGTGATACCCTCCACAATTTCAAAAAGATTATTGCAAAAAACGTAATTTAAAATGAAAAAAAACTAAAATATTTTTGAAAAATAATTTCCGCGAAAAAAAAATTTTGTAAAAAAAAAAATCCGGGATTTCTTTTGTTTTTTTGTCAAAAAAATATGTTCGTGTTTGTTTAAATTCCATTTGGTGTTCAATTATGTTCACTAGAGGTGTCCTTAAAAACGAAAATCACCTTTTTATACCTGGTAGGGTCCTATATTGTTCTTTAGTATCTAAAAATGAGTGAGCCAAAATTTGGGGACAATCGGCTAAAAATAACTCGTGCCGAAAATGGATTGAAGTTTTGGGACATTCTTATAAGAACGAAAAACTCGTTTTTTCTAGTTTTTGGAAAAACATTGGTATTTGATATTTTTTGTTAAATTTTTTGTGAAATAATATGAAAATGGTACTAAATTACCTTTTCAAAACGACTAATAAAATTAAAATCGGATGAAAAATAAGCATTTTACGCATACATGCCCCAGACCATTGTATGGTTTTTAGAGCCAGAATTTCAAAATTTTCAAAATTTTTAGGCAAAAAAATAGTAAAAATTTAATTTTACTTTATGATCAAATTGAAAACATGTTTAAGATTAAAAATAGCAAATATGGTAGTCAAGCTTTTTTTTATTTGGCGCGGGTAGTGATAAAATTTCCGCGGATTCCAAATAAAATGCGTTTTTCTACAATAATTAAGCAAATTTTTGAAAATTTGTGCTCTATTGTGCGGATCGAAGTGTAAAACGTAAATTTTGTAACTTTTGAGAAATCGGATAAATGCAGATATTTTGTATTATAGAAATGTATAACGTCTCAAATTTGTCATTTCACCTCGACGAAAAGGGGTTAAAGATGCCCGAATTCTCAAAAAATTTACAGAATTTATGTATTTCACTTCGTATAATACAATACAGAAAATTGTTTCCCATATTTGCTAAATTATTTTAGAAAAACTCATTTTCTTTGGAATCCGCGGAAATTATATCACAACCCACGCCAAATGAAAAAAAAGTTAGACTACCATATCTGTTAGTTTTTATCTATAACATGTATTTAATATAATTATAAAGTAAAATTAATTTTTTTTATTTTTTTGCCTAAAAATTTTGAAAATTTTCAAATTTTGGCTTTAAAAACCATGCAATGGTCTGGGGCATGTATGCGTAAAATGCTTATTTTTCATCCGATTTGAATTTCTTTAAGCTTTTTGGAAAGGTAATTTATTACCATTTTCATATTACTTAACAAAAAAATTAACAAAAAATAGCATATACCAATATTTTTCAAAAAACTAGAAAAAACGTGTTTTTTCATCAGATAAGAGTGTCCTAAAACTTCAATCCATTTTCGGCACGAGTTATTTTTATCCGATTGTCTCCAAATTTTGGCTCACTCATTTTTAGATACAAAACTACAATTTAGGACCCTACCACGTATTAAAAAGTGATTTTGAAAAATTACCTTAGTCGTTAGGACACCTTTAATGTTCACATATGTCAACCAGCAGCCGAATTGAAGCATTTTGTATTATTGGTTATGTTGAATGTACAAAAATTTTTGAGGTGTCCTTACATTTTCGTTCATAACTTTTGAACCGCTGAACCGATATCGCTCAAATGCAATACCAAACTTCTCGGGAGAACTTCCAAAAAATACTTTAAGTTTCAGTCATCTCCGTGTAATATTTCCGTGATCACCATTTCCACAGACAGACAGACGGACATCGCTAGAATGTCTTAAAATCGATCGTGGGTCATGAATATATATACTTTATGGGGTCCCAGACCGATATTTCGATGAGTTACAAACGGAATGACAAACTTATATATACCCTCTATCACTAAATAGTGGCTAAAAAAAGATACTTTAAACTAAATAAATGGCGCCCAACAGAGGGCCTGTAAGAAAATTATATTTTCAGAGGTTGGTTTAGTTCTAAAAGGGAGAAATTTTTCCCCCTGGTCCGATTTTACCTTAAAGAACTTAACGTCCCTATTAACATAAGACATATTCGTAGCAAAAGAGTTTAAAAACCCATAATGAAATTTAAATGGTCTTGCAAGGACTATTTGGTCTCTTCCTGACCTATTAAAAAGATTTGTCATTGAGCTCTTTAACACACTTTCTTATATATTTATTTCCTTTTTTATACCCTCCACTCTAGTGATAGAGGGTATATATAAGTTTGTCATTCCGTTTGTAACACCTCGAAATATTGGTCTAGGACCCCATAAAGTATATATATTTATGATCCTCGATCGATTTTAAGTCGATCTAGCGATGTCCGTCCGTCCGTCCGTCCGTCCGTCCGTCCGTCCGTCTGTCTGTCTGTCCGTCCGTAGAAAACACGCTAACTTTTGAAAGACTTTACAGGGGCTACTGAAGTTTGGCATATATGTTTGTCATTTACCTGGTCAGGTTGGTATTGCAATCCAGCCATATCGGTCAAGTGGTTCAAAAGTTATGAGCAAAAGAGTAAATTTCGGCAAGGGTGTTTTGCGAATTTTCTAGATAAAAAACACGATAACTTTCGAAGGACAACAATGAGACTAATGAAGCTTGGCATGTATCTTTGCCGTTCCCCGGGTCTGTTTGGTATTAAATTTCAGCTCAATCGGTCCAGTGGTTCAAAAGTTATAAGCAAAACCCTGAATTTCGGATTAGTTTCATTTAAAATGCCACGTGTTTTAACAAGTTTTAAAAGCATTGGTGTAACTAAACAATGCTTTTCAAACTTGTTTAATTTTAAAGCAATGCTTTTAAACTTGTTTAGTTTTAAAAGCATTGGTAACTTAAAAATTACACTCGAGAAAAATTTTACACTCAAAAAAATTTTACATTCAAAAAAAAATTTTACACTCAAAAAAAATTTACACAAAAAAAATTTAGTTTTTTTTTTTACAAAAATGACAATATTTTGTGTACATACGTACGTGTATTATCTCAGAAATATTTTTTTAGTAAAAAAACATTTAAAAAGAGTTTTTTACTCAAAATAAAATATTTCTAATCAAAATTGTTAATTTTTTCACGTTAAAAAATATACTACCCTTTAAAAAATACATTGTGGAGGGTATTCATAGATTCGGCAAAGTCGAATTTAACTTTTCTACTTGTTTTTGTATTTAATCGATTAAATAGCGTGAAATAATTAGAAAGTCATGCTTGAGTTGTTCAATGTCTTGTTGAGGCGGTTTTTTCTTACACTTGGTCTGCACAAAACATTTTGGTTTCATTTCTGTCATTTCATATCATAGAAAAGATTAGAAGGTACGCAGTGTTGTATTTGATGTATTTTCCAATATGGTGGCAAAATGCTTGTTCTTCCTCATCTCACACGTATTTAATATCAAATTAGATTCTTTGTTTATAAAAAATGGAATTTGTCTTTCATTTAATTAAATTTATTATTTATTTTGCTTTATTCATCGTTTTTTTTTAAGATAATACGCACTATTGATAGTTTAAAAAGTTTTTTTTTCTCTTTTGTTGTTTGCTTTGTTGTTGTTCTCCTTTATGTTGCATTGTTTTTATTAAACGTCAAAAGTTACATAATGTGCTGTCACTAATACTTATTCAAGCGAAATACGACTCTGTTTCATTTCTATTTTTTCTATGTTTCATATACTTGGAATTGTTTTCATTTCAAATTCTTTCTAAACAATAGTGTTGTTATTGCGATTAAAAGAGTCAAACATACATAGAGACAAAACACTAAGACATTATGGCAGCTGTTGTTTAGATAGATAAAGATGACGTTGGGTAAAGTGATGATGATATATAATAAATTAGGGCGGAGATTTTAGTTTTTTTCATAAAAAACTAAAAAATCAGGTCTTAAAATAGGCAACAAAAAATTTACAAAAGTTAAATTATTTAAAAATTTAAAAAAAAACAGCCTGAAAATATGCAACAAAGAATTTCAAAATTTTATATCAAAAATACGCAAAACTAACTTGAGAATCATTTAAAAAAATTTTAAAACTTCTATTGTTTTGTGATATTTTTACTTTCTATTTTTTGTTGCCTACTTTTAGGCCTAAATTTATATTTTAAAAAATTCATTAAAAGTTCCATCCCTAATAGTAAATAATAGAATAAAAGAAAATTATGCTTTAAAATTAAATTTTCTTTATCAAAAGAAAACTCTTGCTATTAAAACCAAAAACATCTTGTTCGAACAATGTTTTATCAACAACAACAAAAAAATAATTATTTACCAGTATATTAAAAGCAGCAGCAACAACAAAAAATTTAAGCTTTTATTTAAACAAAAAATAATAGAAATGAGTAGTCAAAAAGAGGATTACAGTCAAATATTTTGTTTTTGTATAGTTTGGTGGTATGCCAGGATCAAGATTTTTAAGCATATTGTATAAATATTTTATTGTTGCTGTGCAAAAATCTATTATTTAACAACTTAAAGAGTTAAACTCATAGACGATTTTATTCCTTTTGTGTTTTATTTTTGTTGGCGCTCTATATCTATGTATTATATCATCATCGTCAATATTATTATCTTCATCAGTAATATTTTTTTTTTATTATTATGATGTTATATAATTATGTAATAGTATTAACTATTAAGTATTTTAGAGTATTAAATAACAAATTAATGACTTATCATTTTGAGACAGTAAAAAATAAAGGTTTGGAAAATATTCTATATAAACATAATAATGAAAATTATATAGGAGATGGTTAAATTTGTAGATAAATTTTATAAAAATTTTGTAGAAAAATTTTTATTTAAAGAAAATGAATAAAATGTTTTAAATTTTATTAAAATGTATGCCTGAAAGTATGTTATAAGAATTATAATTTCTGCAAAGCCTTAAAGTATGTTATGGAAATTTTTTAACTATCGATCATAAAAGTATGGTGTGAAAATTTAATATTTGTTATACCTAAAAATATGCTACTTTAAAAGGTCATTTTATGTAAGACAAAAAAAGATTTTCTTTCGATTTTAAAATGTCCACGAGTTGGCTAAGTCTTGCAAAAATGTCCAACATTAATAAATTTGAAACGGAAAATAATTTTCTTGAAAGTTATTCTGTGAGAATATTATAATTTTAATTAGTAATGAAAATATAACCTCGAGCTAGAATAAACCTACACTCAAAATATTTTGTAGGCAAAACAAATGAAAAACACATTTAAAACAAGTGATAAAACAATTAAAAACCATCCCAGTATTTATTCATGTGTTTTAACAAACATCATTATTTATTTTTTACTGCTAATAAAATTTTCTAAAAAAAATAACATTGAACATTAAAAAAATAACGTCACTTTTATTTACCGACAAATTTGAAAAAAAATAACCTACGAAAACATTAAATATTAATAACACTGCGGAACACTAAAAAATAAACAAGAGTTACGATTATCATTTCTATATATTTCGGACATGCTGAATCGAATGGCGTACTCCGTTTTTCGATGTATGGTACAGTTTTCTTGCAAAATGTCGTTAAAGATTTGCTGATTTCGAGCCAGTTTTTTAACAAAAAAATTTTCAAAGTAAATGGTTTATAAATTTTATGACATGGAAAACAAAGATATGACTTGTAGCAACATTTCTTATGCAAATTTGGTTTAAAGATTTTAAATTTTAGCACTTAAATTCGCGAATTTCTTCATTTTTTAAGGTTTTCGCGAAATTAACAGCCAAATTGGTATTTGATAAAAAACTTGCTTTTATTGAATCAAAAATGCATCCCTAACAATACGAATAGTGGACAAAAAACAGCTATGTCATATGGACCATCATGATGAAAATCGCGAAAAACCTTTTTTTTGTACATGCCAGCATCACTTTACGAGATGATTTAAGGTTCCATCTTTTAGTATATAATAGGGTGGCTCGTTTTTGGACTTTTCTCTCTGATCAAATTCTAATACCCGCCAAAAGTGTCGGTCCCCTAAGGGTAACTCACATGCAAAATATCACTCCGATCGGAGCTTATCTTCTGTCTCCACTTTGAGCCTCAAAATTGGGGTTTTTGGAAAAAAGGACTTTTTAAAAAAAAAATTAAGTTTTTTTATTAAAATAATGAAAAAAAAAATTTTTGTATAATATTTGATCATAAATACTTAAATATGAAATTTAAAGATTTTACGGTATCATAAACCCGTTCAAACTTGATACCAAAAAAATGGCATGATTTTGGGGGCGTTCTCAAAACACCTTTTTTCAATATTTGAAAATTTTATTAAAAAAAAATTTTAAATATACCATTTTTTCTTTCTGAATTCATTAAGAACACCTTGGAGAAGAAAAATGTGAAATATGACGGATATTCGTCGAGCCACTTTTTGGGAATCGCGGGGGGAAGTTAGCGGATTTCAAGGAAATGTTGGTTTTATCAATAATTTGGATTAATAAAATCTTATAAATTTTATTTTTAAGCAAATTAACTGTTTTTTGGTGCATGGCATTCTATTAGATAACTTTAAGTCTGTCATGAAATCTTACCGATCTAGGACGTCTTTAACCCACATTGGATGGGGGTCAAAAATGACCCCGCAAGAAATTTGAAGTTTTGAGCTTAAATTTTGTGCTATAAACAAGTATAAAACGGCTTTTGTGTGTTTTACCTCAACTATTATTTCATATTAATATATTATCTTTAAAAAATCGTTAACCCTTCTTGGTAGGGGGTCAAAAATGACCCATTCAATAAAAAATATAAATTTTGTTGATGTCAAAAAATTCAAGCACTATGCCGAAAAGTTTTTGCCGGGGTCATTTTTGACCCCTGGCCAATGTGGGTTAAAGATATCTTAAACATGTGAAATTTGAGGGCTGATTTAAAGTTATCTAATAGACTGCCACAAATTAATTTTCTATAAAAAATATATACTTTTTATTGAATGGGCCATTTTTGACCCCCTACCAAGAAGGGTTAACGATTTTTTTTAAAGATAATATATTAATATGAAATAAAAGTTAGGGTAGAAAACACAAAAGCCGTTTTATACTTGTTAATTGCACAAAATTTAAGCTCTAAACTTCAAATTTCCTGCGGGAGTCATTTTTGACCCCCCGCCAATGTGGGTTAAGGACGTCCTAGATCGGTAAGATTTCATGACAGACTTAAAGTTATCTAATAGAATGCCACGACACCAAAAAACAGTTAATTTGCCCAAAAATTAAATTTATAAGATTTTATTAATCCAAATTATTGATAAAACCAACATTTCCTTGAAATCCGCTAACTTCCCCCAGCGATTCCCAAAAAGCGGCTCAACGGATATCCGCCATATTTCACATTTTTCTTCTCCAAGGTGTTCTTAATGAATTCAGAAAGAAAAAATGGTATGTTTAAAATTTTTTTTTAATAAAATTTTCAAATTTTGAAAAAAGGTGTTTTGAGAACGCCCCCAAAATCATGCCATTTTTTTGGCATCAAGTTTGAACGGGTTAATGATACCATAAAATCTTTAAATTTCATATTTAAGTATTTATGATCAAATATTATACAAAAAATTTTTTTTCATTATTTTAATAAAAAAACTTATTTTTTTTTTTTTTTTTTTTTTTAAAAGTCCTTTTTTCCAAAAACCCCAATTTTGAGGCTCAAAGTGGAGACAGAAGATAAACTCCGATCGGAGTGATATTTTGCATGTGAGTTACCCTTAGGGGACCGACACTTTTGGCGGGTATTAGAATTTGATCAGAGAGAAAAGCCCAAAAACGAGCCACCCTAGTATATAATGTGGGAACCTTAAACAACTAACTGACCAAAAATTCGGCCAAAAAAGTTTTCATTTGCAAAAGTTATCTTAACAAAAACTATTATTTCTGTGTTTGCTATACAATAATTATAGTTTTTGTTAAGATAACTTTTGCAAATGAAAACTTTTTTGGACAAATTTTGGGTCAGTTCATTGTTTAAGGGTCCCACATTATATACCTAAAGATGAAGCCTCAAATCATCTCATAAAGTGATGCTGCCATATACAAAAAAACGGTTTTTCGCTATTTTCATCATGATGGTCCATATAACATAGATGTTTTTTGTCCACTATTCGTAGTGTCATGGACGCCTTTATGATCCACAAAATGCAAGTTTTTTATCAGAGACCAATTTAGCGGTTAATTTCGCGAAAACTTAAAAAAATGAAGAAATCCGCGAATTTAAGGGCTTAAGATGAAAAGCTTTATACCAAATTTATATTAGAAATATTGCTACAAGTTGTATCTTTGCTTTCCATGCCATAAAATTTAAAAATCACTAGCTTTGGATTTTTTTTGTTCAAAAAGCAACTGAAAATCAGCCAATCTTTAATGACATTTTACAAGAAAACTGTACCATACATCGAAAAACGGAGTACGCCATTCGATTCAGCATGTCCGAAATATATTGAAATGATGGTCGTACCTCTTGTTTTCTAAAATAGTGGTTAGTTTTGTCACGCAGTGTAATTATTGTGTTATTATTGTTTTGGCCAATAAATTAAAAAAAAATACGAAAACATTAAAAAATAATGATTTTGTATGTTATTTTTTACAATTTTTCTATTAAATTATTTTTTAAAAAAATTTTGAATAAAATTTCGGGGAATCGATCCCGCAATCAACTATTTTCTTGCCAGAAACTCTACCCATCGTGCCAAAGTCACTTGATAGAAACATGTTTTTTATATTCTTATAAATAATTTTTTGATTTTTTTTTTCTACAAAAAATAACCCACACTAGTAAGTAAAAACTAATGATTTCTCCTTAAAAAATGCCAACAATTAAAAAAAACAAGTAAGAGTGTTAAATTCGGCTGTACCTAATCTTTTAAACCCTCCAACATACAAAAAAAAAAAAATATCCAGGGTCGTTTTCTTTTTTTTGAGGAGGGGAATGTCGGCAGTGGTCATTAGGGGGCTAATTTCCCCTCGAAATATATGATTAAAAATTCTTTCTTATGCTTTTTGCACTCCAGAAATACAAGTTCATCATTATTTTAACAATTTTTTTAATCCACGCCCACAAAAGGGGGCGGGCTGAAAAAAACGATATTTTTTAATCCCCCGGGTCCAAATGCAGAACTTTGAGCTTCTTGAGGCATAAAAATGTTATTTTGGGCTGTATCGTGTCTTCCACAGACATACGGAAAGACGGATGGACGGACATCGCTAGAATGTCTTAAAATCGATCACTGATCAATAATATATATACTTTATGGGGTCCCCAACTGATATTTCGATACGTTACACACGGAATGACAAAGTGAGTATACCCCCATACTGTGGTTGGAGGGTATAAAAATAACGTACACAAATCATTAAAAATTAAAGAAGAATCTTTTATTTTTACTTACAGAACAAAAATCAATTACTTGAAAAATTGAATGCTTATAAAAAACTGTATTATTTATGTTGTTATTTTTTAAACAAAGAATAGAAATTGTCATTTAAACAAACTGAACGCTAAACAAATGGTTTTTCTTTTTAAAACGACAAAACGTAAAACTTTTTAAATAAACTACAAACAGTTAATGACATAATTTTTTGAATGTACTTGAAATATAATATTTTAAAGGTCGAATAAAATAGCGTTTATGTTAAAATAAAAATTTATAAGAATTTGTCCTAAAAAATTTGGCCTAAAACCTTTGTGGTACAAGTTTGAGTCCAATCGGATTAAATTAACCAGGGAGTGGATTTTTGTTGTGGATTTTTGTTGTGGATTTTTTTTGAACCATTTAACCATTTAATAAAGCTTATGACAATATTTCATTTAAATTTAATCTGAGCCAAATCCGATCATTTTAACCCGTGACGTCCTTCGATCAAAGTTTTGAATTTTTGTAAAATTTCCACCAAAATTTTTAAAAAATTAAAATACAAAAATAAGTACAGTCGAACCCGGTTATAATGAACGCCGAGGGACCAGTAAAATTAGTTCGTTATAAGCGAAGTTCGCTATAAGCGGGGTATATTTTTTATCAACCTAGTTTTATTTCCAAAAAAATAGATCCCGTTTTGTTTTATTCGATGTTTTTTTTTCGTAAATAAACTAATTATTGAGAAGAAATCATTAAAAATATAAATAAATTTCATAAAAATTATAATATAAACCAAAAAATTCCAACCTTTTGTTAGTTTGATAAACATGATTGCCACACATTAAAAAATATTTGTGGGAGTTCGTTATAAAAAGGTAAATATACATGAAATTGTGTTCGTGGGACCATAATAAGCAGTTCGTTTTAACCGAGGATTCGTTATAACCGAGTTCGTTATAAAAGAAGTATTTTGTGTGAAAATTGATGCTAAAACGTCTGGACTTTAGAATTAGTTTGTTATAACCGAGAATTCGTTATAACCGAGTTCGTTATAACCGAGTTTGACCGTATTTTATGATACATTATACTTTAAACTTTAATAATTTTATCATGGTGACCACGAATATCAACAAATTTCTGAAATCGGTCAAGCTGTTTTCGAGAGATCGCCATTTGAAATTTGTCAATATAGTTTCCAAAATGGTGGAAATGGCTTAGATACGTTCAAGAATCTTTTAAGCCAAATCCGACCATTTTAACCCATGAACACTCTAATGCTACATAAATGTCATTAATAACACTGTGCTAGTCGCAAAAATTAACAAGGTGGGCACCCTGCTGGTAAAGCTAATTCGAGTACGCTGAATTCAATGGTGCTAGCCGTTTTTCGAAGCGCTCGTATTCGCGATTTAAAATTATAAAGCTAAAGTACTACAAAAATAATTTTGTATGCTTTTGGGATAGTTTTTAAATATAAATTTATTAAATACAGTCAAACTCGGTTATAACGAACTCGGTTATAACGAATTCTCGGTTATAACGAACTAATTCTAAAGTCCCGACGTTTTGCCATCAATTTTCACACAAAATACTTCTTTTATAACGAACTCGGTTATAACGAATCCTCGGTTAAAACGAACTGCTTATTATGGTCCCACGAACACAATTTCATGTTTATTTGCCTTTTTATAACGAACTCCCAAAATTTATTTATATTTTAAATATTTTATTCCCAATAAGTAGTTTATTTACGAAAAAAACATCAGATAAAACAAAATTGGATTAATTTTTTGGAAATATAACTAGGTTGATAAAACATATACCCCGCTTATAGCGAACTTCTCTTATAACGAACTATTTTTACTGGTCCCTCGGAATTCGTTATAACCGGGTTCGACTGTACATTGTTTTTTTTTTTTTTGAAAAAAAAAATTTCGCGAAAATAAAAAAAAAAACCGCGAAAAATATTTTTTTTTCGAAAAATTTTGTTTCTGCAATGTATCGTATTCTACAGATTTTCATAAATTAATAGCAAAATTAAAAAAAAAATCGAAAAACAAGTAAAAAAGTTAAATTCGGCCTTGCCAAATGTAGTGATACCCTCCAAAATTTCAAAAGGATTATTGCAAAAAACTTTATTTAAAAGAAAATTACCTTTGAAAAAAAAAAATTTTTGAAAAAAAATTTCCGCGAAAAAAAATTTGGTAAAAAAAAAATCCGCGATTTTTTTTTTTTTTTGTCAAAAAATATGTTCGTACTTGTTTAAATACCATTTGGTGTTCAATTATGTTCACATATGTCAACCAGAAGCCGAATTAAAGCATTTTGTATTTTTAGGTTATGTTGAATGTAATGAAATTTTTTAGGTGTGCTTACATTTTCGTTCATAACTTTTGAACCGCTAAACCGATATCGCTCAAATGCAATACCAAACTTCTCGGGAGAACTTCCAATAAATATGTTAAGTTTCAGTCATCTCTGTGCAATATTTTGTCCGTGACAGCATTTTCCACAGACAGACGGACAGACGGACAGACGGGCATCGCTAGAATGTCTTAAAATCGATCGTGGGTCATGAATATATATACTTTATGGGGTCCCAGATCGATATTTCGATGAGTTACAAACGGAATGACAAACTTATATATACCCTCTATCACTAAGTGGAGGGTATAAAAATCGCGAAAAAAATAAAGCGAAAAAAATTTCCGCGAAAAAAAATTTCCGCGAATAAAAACTTTTAGATGATAAGAATTCAGAAATGGTCTAAATAATATAAAAAAATATTTTTTTTACTTAAAAACAAAAAAAAAATAATCGTGAATATCGCTAATACATACTCTAACTTTGAAAAAAACTGATATTACAATGGGTACATGAACTAGCTTTACCAGATGGATGTCGTAATTTCAAATCAAACTAAGAATATTTGTATTAAACCAATTATTTCAAGAAAATAACCATTTTTCGCGACCAAAAAATGTTTTTCGCGAAAAAAAATTCACGGTATTAGGGTTTGTTATGCTAGTTTAAAAGACTTAAATGGTTTTAAATTTAAAAACTATCGCAAAAGCTTAAAAATCTCGTTTTTATTGTACTAAAGCATCAAAATTTTAAATTGCGAATATTGCGAATACGAGTGCTAACTTCGAAAAACGGCTAGCACCATTGAATTAAGCGTACTCGAATTAACTTTACCAGTAGGGTGCCCAGCTTGTTAGAAAAAAAGTGTCAAATTCGAGCACAGTGTAATTTATCGAACCCAAAAGTATGCTTTGTGAAAGTTATTATTTAAACACCTTAAAGTACACTTAGTTAGAAAATTGTAAAAAAACTACTTAGGTTTGTACAGAAAAAATACAATATTTTTTTTACATATCAGGAAAAAGGAGATAAGTTACGTAAAACTTTTGTAAAACTTTATCCTTTAATATCATTCAAAATTTGCAACAAAATATTTTGATAAAGTTTATTCATTTCCTTTTATCCTGACATAGGCAAATAACAAAATGGAAAAATTATGGGAGATCTTCCTCTTTCATTTGCCATTACCAGTGGCATCCTAGAACAAGTACAAATATTTCAGAAATATTTTATAAAATGTATCCTTTAAAACTTTGAAGTCCTTTTAAAAGGAAACAATATCACGAAATGAAAGAAATATTCGGTTCATGATTAATATTGGCATTCGGACGGTGTTATAGAAGAAAAAATATGCTTTAAATATTACGAAAAAAAAGCTTAAAAGTATGCTATGAAAATTAAAATTTGCCAAAAATAAAAGTATGCTATCAAAATAAAAAATTTACCTAGCCTAAAACAATGCTTTATTATTTTTTTATTTAAACGCCTTAAAATATGCACGGAAAAAACTTTTTTTTAACCCTTATGACTTTTTTAGAATCTTTTTCTTGTCTTTTTGTAGGGGTTTTATACTAAAAATTTCAAATTTGTTTGAAAAAAATGTATGTAAACAAATTTGAAGACAATTTTCTTTTCTACAAGTTCTTTAACGACCTCTTTTTACGTGCTTCACAAATCAAACAAGATTTTTGCAAAATAAACGGAAAAACAATTTCGTGACCGAAATTCTTTAAATCGTCAAAAATTTTATGGATTTTTTTTATGAAATTTCGAGGTTTGCTCTTTTTAGTCCTATTATAGTGGTTAATTTTTTTAATTCTCAAATATGCAGGATCGCCATTAAAGATTCTTAAGGTAAAACCATTATTTTTTTATTTAACAATTCTACAATTTCTGTTATTTTTTTCAATAATCAGCATTTTTGCTTCACCGTCATCTCCAGTTTTTATTAACAAACCACTCATTGTAAACCATTCATTGAATATCCATTTTCCATAAGTTTTTATCGGCTACTAACCACAATGAGCCACCAATTAAAAACTATTTTCTTCTTGAGTTTCTTTTTTCTTACTTTTGCAGTTTTAAGAATTTTTTTTACTATTATTTTCTTTGTTAGAAAACAATAATTTGCGCTGACAAGCCATTTTTTTTGTAAACTAAAAAAAAAGAATCATTTCGCAACGTGTACTCGACCCACCACCATCAAACGCACTTACTAACGCAAACTAAACTGCCACTCAATCATTATTAAACTATAATTTTTCAATGAGAAAAATTGAAAAGTGATGCTTAATGTAAACTTGGCATTGGTTGCTAGAATAAACTTCACTAACAGATGGAAGGAAGATGCATAATTTATATAGACAGTGAGTTACAACTTATTTCGTGCTATAGATATTAGTTTTCTAAAAAAATGTGTTTAACTAATTTCATTTTTCAGTTTGATCCAAGGGGCACATTTACTTTTTACTTAATCTGAATGAAATTAAGCTTAAATTAAAGCTTGATAAATGTTTAATTTTTTGATTTTTTGGGTCGTTGGAAAAAATTTATTAAAAACTGATTGTGAGTATAAATTTTAAAATTTAAAAAAATCCAATTGGAAAAAAATTTCAAAAACTGTTTTTTTTTTCAATTATTTTAATATTTAATTCGACCCTTGTAGTATATTTAATATTAACTCAATCTGGACGTTATCAAGCTTAAATTAAAGTTTGATAAACTATCGACACACTATTTCTTAAAATAATACTCGGTTGATAATTTTAATGTTTAGTATTGTTGCCTTTTTTTGTTAACGAATAACTATCTACTGCACGAAATACATCGTGAGTCACTGTATATCAACATTAGGGTGGCACTTTTTTTTGCTTTATTTAGGAATTTGCAGCTGTCTTATGGACCACTCCTAAAATTTTAAGTATATAAAATTTAACAATTCTTCGAAAAAACGTTGGAATTTAATGTCCCAAAACATTTTTTATGTTGTAATCTTCTTCGGCCACCCTAATAAACATTAATCTATTATTTTTTTGTAAAGCTGGGAACTGAAATAGAAAATAGATTTGTTAAAAACACATTTCAAGTGTTAATTACAAAACTCAATTCGTTCTGTATATGAAATCAGTTAGAAACTAAGATTATCAATCTTTATTAGTGAGTGGGTGTAAAAAACATATTTCCAAATGAAAAGAAAAGTTTTGTTAAAATTTCTTAGAAATATTTTAATTTTGTGTTGTTTAAAATACAATAAGAAAATGTATATTTTCTAACAATTAGAAAAACTTTAGAAACTCTTTAGTAAGAATATTTACAACAGTGTAAAAAATTAAATATTTTAAAACAGGGGCGAATTCTCGTAGTCGATAGCGATCGAAATTTGACTCGAACACGCGATTTTGAAATTTTTTTGTATGCCTAAAACTATGCTATAAAAATGCAGTCTTTAGAAGAAAAAATAAAAGAAGCTTTCATTTATCAAAGCATAATTTTAGGCTTACAAAAAATTGACAAATCGCAAGTTCGTGTAGAATTTCGATTGCTATCTACTTGAGATGGGCGCGTGAGTGGTTTGTGACTCACACTCGCTCACGCTTACAACAGGAATTTTTGAATGACACACACTTACTCACGAGCATATTTTTTCAACTCACACTCACTTGCAATCACGCGAGTAAATTTAATACATTTCACATTTACGTGCACTCACATAAGCTTCACTCACACGTACGTTGACTCACACTTACAAAACTCTTATTTATACAAAAAAAAACTTAAAAACTAAAATTTCAAAAATCTTACAAAATATTAAGCAAAATTTAATTTGACGAAATCTTAAACTAATTTTTAAAAAATTTTAAGCAAAATTTAAAGTTCAGCGAAATTTAACTATTTTTTTTTTTTTTGCTTTTTAAAGACGAAATCTTAGATTTATCCAAATTTTACAGTTTTTTTGTTGTTTTTTTGGTGCTCACTTAAAAAAATCGACTCACGCACGCAAAAATCTTACTCACGCGCGCAATTTTTTGCCCCACTCACACCTACTCATAATCACGTGAGTAAAATTAAATTCAGTCACACTCACGCGTGAATCACGCTCTAATCTGCTCATGTGCCCATGCCTACTATCTACTACGGGAAATAGCCCTAAGATCTCTTGTGTTATGAGTAGGGAAACCAAGTACCAATTTGCCCTTTTTCCTCACTTTTTGCCCCCTTAGAATCTAAATTGTCAAAAACTGTTTTTTCGGAATGTTTTTATTCTCTAGGGAGTCTATATTAAAAATTTCAGGTTTTCAAGGCCATTCAATTTGAAGAGATCGAAAAGTACCTAAACAATTTTTAACTTCTTAGAACCAGAACGTCCTAAAATTATTTTTTCCAGAATATTTTTTCCCCTCTAAGGAGTCTTACATTTCAAATATCAAATTTGAATGAGAATTATTTCTGAAAATGGAAAAAGTACCAAAATTTTTAAAAAGTACATTTTTTAGAATGCTTTTTCCGCTTGGGTAATATCGAATTTCTATAAGTTCTTTTTCAAAATATGGAAAAAGTACTAAACTTGCCAAAAAGTAATTTTGTCAGAATGGTCCTACATTTAAAATTTTTAGTTTCTAAAGCCATTATTGCATGAGATTGAAAAAGTACCATTGTATAATTTTTTAAACTCTTTTACCTAAAAAAAAGTCGAAATACACAAAGGGAACGTTTTTGTGAGTTTTATTTGAGGAGTTGGAAAAAGTACCAAACTTTCTACAAAGTACTTTTGTCAAAAAGATTTTTTCGCAGAATTTATATTTCAGGAGATAGAAAACAGTACCAAAGTACATTTTCCCCCATTTTAAACCCGAAAGGGTACCTTTTCCAAAACGTACATTCATATTTTTTTTTCAGAAAGTTTTTATTCTTCCCAGGATTCTATAATAAAAATTTCAGATTGTCAAGGCCATTATTTGAAGATATCGAAAAAGTACCAAAAACTACAATTTTTACCCTCTTAGAATTAGAACTTTCTGAAAGTGTTGTTGTCCAGAATATTTTTTCCCCGATAAAGAATCTTACATTTTAAATATCAAATTTGAATGAGTATTATTTCTGGAAATGGAAAAAGTACCTAAATTTCTGAAAAGTACATTTTTCAGAATATTTTTTCCGCTGGGCTATCCTACATTCTAAATATCAAATTTCTAAAACTTCGTTTTCGGCATATAGAAAAAGATCTTAACTTTCTAAAAAGTACTTTTGCCAAATTTTTTTCCGCAGTCTAATCCTACATTCAAAATTTTTAGTTTCTATAACAATATTTAAGGAGATAAAAAAAGTACCAAAAACAGTTTTTTACCGTCTTTAACTCGAATCAAATCAAAATTTCCCTAATGTAAATTTTTCAGATTTGTTTATATTTTCAAAAATTTTCTAAAGTTTTCAGAATATTTTTGGGGAATATAACATTTCAAATATCAAATTATTTTTTTACTCAACTTTCTAAAATGTACTTTTTTTACCCGCTGGGGTATTCTGCACTTCAAATATCAAATTTCTATTCTACATTAAAAATGTTAAGTTTCTGGAACCATTTTTTCAGGAGACAGAAAAAGTACCAAAGTTCCATTTTTTATCCTTTTTAACATAAACAAAATCGAAATTTCAAAAGGTAAATTTTTCAGAATTTTTTTATTTATTGGAGGGTGCTTTATTTTCAATTTAATGCTTTTATGAACATGATTTCAGGAAATGGAAAAAGTACCAAACTTTCTAAAAAGTACCTACTTTTGTCAGAATGTTTTTTTTCGTAGGATTATCCTACATTTAAAATTTTTAGTCCTGTTTAACTCGAATAAAACAAAATGTATGGTGAATATTTGAAGTTTCTACAGAATAAATGTTGTTAGTTTCCAACACTACAATTCTATTTCTAGCAATCTCAACCTCACTTCATACTTTCTTTCAACTTTTTTGTCTCTTACATTATTTTGCAAGGGTTTTTGAACCAAAACGTAATTATTTTTCCTGTAGAATTGATTCTAAAAAATAAATTTTGTAAAGTTTAATTTCAGGAGATGGAAAGGTACCAAGCTTTCGAAAAAGGTACCAAGTCAGAATTTTTGTCGGAGACGGGAATAGTAAAAAAAATTTCTAAAAAGTACCTTTTTCAGAATGTTTTTTCCTTCATTTATAATATTTATTTCAGGAGGTAGAAAAGGTACCAAAGTTCGTTTTTATTCTTTTAATCCATTTTTATTTTTTTTTTTTGTTGGAGGATTCTATATTTCTAATTTAATGTTTTTTATGGCCATTATTTCAGGTTATTAAAAGTACCAATTTATTAGTTTTATTTTAGGAAATGGAAAAAGTTTCTAAAACCATTATTTCAGAAGACAAAAAAGTACCAAAGTGAATTATTTTACCCTTTTAAACCCGAATAAAATCAAAATTACCAAAAGGTACATTTTTTAAAATTTTCAAATTGGTTGGAGGATCCGTTATTTCCAATTTAATGTTTAAATGACCCGTATTATTTCAGGAGATAAAAAAAAGTACCAAAGTACACCTTTTTACCTCATTATAATAGAATTTTTCAAAAAGTACTTTTTCTCAGAATGATTTTCTCAAAAAGTACTTTTTCTTATTTTTTTTTTTAGATTTAGGATCCTTTACTTGACTTAATAATATAACCAATTTGTCGTACCAGTCTGATATTTTTTTTAGTTCATCGTCATCCCCTCTTCCCTCTATATAATATTAGTGCAATTTTAGTTCGTTGTGACCCTTTTTTTAAATAGATTTTGATTTATTTCATTTTCTTTCCGTATAAAGACAAATAAGTTTGAATGTCAAAACAAACATATAATGTTGCTAATTAGTTTTGATAAAGTATGGAAGTGTTGAATGATGAAGATGAAAATTATGATAAAATGAATAATGAAAAAAAGAAAATCTATTCAAATATGACAAGAATATAATGAATGAAAGAAAAATATGTATAAAAAACTTTATCTTTAACAGAAGTTAATAAAGATTTTTGAGAAGAAAGTTTTGTAAACTTGATAACCAAAGAATTGTTTTTCTTGGAATTTGTATGTATGTCGGTTAGTTGCTAAGTATATTGAAAGCTTAATAGAGTTAAAACGAATTGGATATAGTGAGCTGTAGCTTCTACTATGGTTAAATTTATAATGGGATAAGTCTCCGGAAAGACAAATTAAAAATGTATCCTCCAAATGATCGATTTTTTTTTGAGATGAAAAGGGATTTGAAAGAATTTTGTTCATTGTAGCTATGAAAATATTCATACAACCTATGAAAAATTCATTAGAAGTGAGCCAATAAATTTTTTTCTTAGTATTAATGAAATTTTTCATAAAATTTATGAAAAATATATCGTGAACCTATATTCAAAATATGCCAACTCAAATTTGACGGAAATGAGTTTCCGATGGCAAATAGCTCCCCTATGTAATACCTATCTGCCATAAAAATTTCAGAGCAAAAAAATAATTTGTTGTCGTTTTACATCCATTTTTGTTATTCTGCTAACTCAAAGTACATATTTTTTTGGTGGAAATAAATGCCAACTCCCATTGTAAATTTCCAAAAAATTTTCAAAAACTTTTTTAAAAAAAATTAGATCACATATCTTATTGCATTTGCCATGCTAAACACGAATCTTGTAAAGATTTTGATATCTAATGACTGGTTCTCGAGATATTGCCATTTTAAAAATATCGGTAAATAGTGTTTGCAAAAAAAAAAATTGCTTATATTTATGTAACTTTCCAACTATTTATCAAATTGAAACATTATGAATGGGGCAAATAAAGTCAATGATATAAGCTTTCAAAATAGCTGGTTTGGAGTGACCCTATTGCAATACAGCGTGAATTACAGAGTGCCAAAGTTGACCACCCTGAGATTAAAAGGCTTTCGGAGCTAGTAACTTTTAAAAATATGCAAAGATTTTTAATTTTTTGTTCAGTTTTTGCAATTACCGTACTAAGGATAACAAAAACCAAAAAAAAAAAATTTTAAAAATTTTTCCAAAAAAAATGTATTTTTATTTTCCGACAAAATATGCCAACTCTAAAAAAATAATTGTTTTTTGATATAGTAATAAATGCCATCTCTGAAAAATACGCAAACAAGTGCAAAATATGAAAATTTTTGCATAGGTAAAAATTGTTTAGAATATTTAAACCATCTTGTGGAAGGT
This sequence comes from Pegoplata infirma, assembly GCA_963921195.1. Lineage (NCBI taxonomy): Eukaryota > Metazoa > Arthropoda > Insecta > Diptera > Anthomyiidae > Pegoplata > Pegoplata infirma. The sequence continues at coordinate 215,113,542 of OY992539.1, read as the reverse complement.
ACATTGTTTATTTTTGCAATAATATGCGAAATAACTAGTTTTTTAGCTCTCCTGAACAGTAAGCTTTTTCGAGTTGGCATTTATTGAATATAGTTCGACGATATGAAAAATTTTGATAAGAAGAACAGAAGAAGAAAATAATTTTTATGCAAATAATAAAAACAATGATATTTTTCATAATTTTTATGAAATAAATCATAGCTGTTATTAAAAAAATCATTGATCTCATGAAATAATCATTGACTCATTATGAACAATAATTCTTTTTATGTGGGAGTCAAAATGACTCCATGAAACTTTTGTGAAAATCATTTCCTTCTGCTCCTCCATCGATGTGGGTGTCCAAGGGTTTTTTTTTTAATTTTTTAAGACTTTGGGGGAGTTATTTGAAATATCAGCAGAAGGTTTGTCCACCATAGCGTAATTTTCTAAAGTGGCTTAACTTGAAGAAAATGCTCATGAAGCTAAGATTTATCGTTTTTGTATTACTCATAACTTGGGAATAAAAATGAATTTCCAGTATTTATCTAGACAGGCTTAAGTTATTTTTCCAAATAATTACCACCAGCACAAAAAAATTGTTGCTTTTTAATTCCAACTGCGATACAGGAAATGAAGGAAATTTTTGATTTCCTCAAAAATTTTATGGGGTCATGTTGATTCCCAATAGAAATTTGTTTGACCATTTTCAGTAAAAAAAATAATAAAAATCGATACGGCCTAGTGTACAGCATTTAACATTAGCTTAGTGTCAAAAGGTGCTAAGTCCATTTTTATTCAAATACAGATTTTGATAGATAAAAAAAGTAAAACTACATCATTTATATTAAAAACTTTTATATTAATGTCGTTTTTATTGGTTGTTAAACAGTAAAAGTGCTAAGTCCAACTTTTTTAAAAAAATGTGCTAAGTCCACTATAAACTCATAAATATTTCACAAACAGCTTTTACTTTTTCTGATTTAACCACAAAAATATTTTAAAGTGTTTTTGTCGGATAAAATTAACACGTGGTGCACTGCACACGAATTTCAGAAAATGTTTAAATTCGGTAGAACGGTTTTTGAGATATCGGTATTTGAAAATTGCAAAAATTGCGGTTTATCCTACGATCAAAAAATATAAGAAAAACCTCAACATTTTTTCCTTAACCCTTTCAAAGAGCTGGAGACAAACTTTCATTTAAAATTAATTTTTAAATTAATTTTTTTTAAATTTCTTAAACGAAGGAAAAATAGCTATTTTTGGAAATTTGATAACAAATTTTAAACGGCGATATCTCAAAAACCGTTTAACCGATTTCTGAAATTCTTTGATATTCATATTATGCATGTCAAAATTATTTAAAATAATGTATAGCAAGATATTTTTTTTATTTTTAAATCACTAAAAATGTTAGTGAAAATTTTCCAAAAATCAAAAACTTTTATCGAATGGTGTCAAGGGAAAAAAATTTTGAAAATTTCTTGCGCGTAGGAAAACCCGCCATTTTGCCAAATTTCAAACAGATATATATCGAAACATTGTGACCGATTTTACATTTTTTTTGATATCCGTGTTCAGTGCATAAAAATTCGCAAGGCGTATTTTTTTTTAATTTTTAAAAATCCTTAACTTTGATCACGGGGCGCCACGGGATAATTTAATCCGATTAGCCTCAAATTTGTACCACGTAAGTTTAAGGCCTAGTTTTAATTTTGCCAGACGTTCAAAATCGGATAAAAAAATGCAGCTCTAATTGACATTTTCTGGTACTTTGTAGAGCATATATTATTAGCTTTAAGTGCAAAGGGGCTAAGTCCACATTTTTTTTAAATGCAGATTTTGAGGCAGTAAGATATAGTAAAAGTTCATCATTTATAGAAAAATGTTAATGATTTTATTTCGTTTTAATATCTAAAAGTGCTAAGTCCACATTGTTAAATAAAATGTGCTAAGTCCACTTAACATTCTTTTAAAGACCACACAAATATTTTTTTTAGACAAAAATTTTTTCTAGACAAAAAAGCTAAAAAAAAGTCAATCATTGAGAGAATAGATTCATAGATTCATCCTAGACAAATTTAACTTTTTTACACCCTCCAACCACAGTATGGGGGTACACTCACTTTGTCACTTTGAAATTCTAGCGATGTCCTTCCGTCCCTGTGTCCGTCTGTAAAAGGTACGACCAAGTCCAAAATAAAAGAGCTCGAAATATTTTTTTTTTTGGTCCGCCCCCTTTTTGTGGGAGTGGATATTAAAAAAAATATTTAAATAATTATAAAATTGTATCACGTATAATTAATGAATTTGTAAACAAAAACCAAGACTGGGAAAGTGACCTCCAATGACATCTGCCGACCCCCCGCCCCCCCCCCCCCCCCCTCACAAAAAAATGTCCCTGATTGTTAAAACGGTCATCATTTGGTGTTTTTTCCAATCTTTTGACACAAATTGTTATTTTGGATATTTTTAGTCTTTTGGGGGATCAAGTGTTTGCAGTTTTTCCTCATTCTTTAGTTGCAAAAGCAATAATGAAAAGTTCACATTGTTTCTTGTTGTTAATTAGTTTGGACCAACCGAATATTCGCTTGCAGATTCGGCCTTTGAGATTAATTAGTATTTCGGCAATTATTCTTGCATTTGAAAAAAAAAAAATCAAACTTTTGTAAATATAAAACAAATAAGAAAATAAATTCGGTCAAGACCGACCATATAATTCCCTACATCAGTATTTTCCGGAAAATCGATCACAAGTCCAAATATGGACCGATTAGATCTACCTTTTGGTAGATCTTTAAATAGTTTAAAAAACTTACACAGACCAAATTTAAGCGAAATGGACTTATTTTTGTTGTTATAGACCGATTTAATTGAATATCGGTTAAAAATTTTAAAAAGGGACTGAGTACAAAAATGGTCTAATAATAATCTGATTTGATAAGATTACCAAAGTTCACGTTTAAAACTTACAAACAAAATTTTAATTAAATAATTAATATTTTTCATGAATTTTTAGAGATTTTTGTGAAATTCTGGAGGTTAGTTTGTATGGGGCCTACGTATGACTAGTCCGATTCCTTTAAAATTTGAAATGATGATATACGAAATACGTTCAACTGCCCATATTATAACTATTATAATACGGGCAATATAATCATTCCCAAATCTATAACTTGAAGGTTAGACTTGAACCAAAATTTCAGGTTGTTTCAAACATCAGCAAAAACTCATTATACCCTGTACCACAGAATAGTGTAGGTTATAACAAGTTGTAAAATATTGATTTTAGTCTAAGTTTGAAGGATAATAAGTAAGCAAAATATTAACATGTATCATCATGAAAATAGACATTAAAAAAAAATGTTTGATAATCTGCAAAACAGTGTTCCATGATTCTGATAACGAATTTACTAATAAGTGTATTTTAGATTGGGAAAAGAAATTTCTAAAAATAGAACTCGTACAAATTATAACATGTCATTTTCTTTTATGTCAATTTTTTCATTATTTAATTAAGATTTATATGTTGATTTAATCATTAATTCTTAATTAAATAAACAATTGTATTTATTTTTACTAAATTAAATAAATTGTTTAGCATACTTTTGAGGTTTTTATTAAACTATGTTTTTGAAGCATACTTATAGGCGAACATTTTAGTATGAATAGGAATTTAATGAACTATTTAATGTTATGTGTAGAGCAACAGAAAACTAGTAGTTATAAATTTATTTTAAGGCCTGAAATTATGCTATAAGTGTTAAATAAGTGTTTCGTAAAATTAAATAAATGAAAGCAAATGTTTTAAGCTAAAGTAACACATCTTAAAACCTTCAAGAGAAGAAAATCAGAACAATTCTTCAAAATTGTATTAAATTTCTAATTTCTGACTACTGTTTCAAATATGGTGTTGCATAGTTTTAGGCCACAAAATAAATTCATAACTGCTAGTTTTCTGTTGCCTTAGTTATGTGCATAATATAAATATGATACAATTAAAAATTTATGATTTTTTAAGTCATCAATAATATAGTCACTCAAAGATTTTATAGTGGTTTTTGTCTTTTTTAGTTTTAGCAATATTTTTAAAGTATACTTTTTGGCGTTTATTTACTAAAGCATTGTTAATCTTATGGTTATTTGTAAAAAACTGTTTAAAATATAACAAAAAAATCTTACTTTTGCTATAAATTTCAAAACTTTTTTTACTGCTTTTCTTCAGTTACGCTTTCCGTTTTCTTTTTAAAAACTTTTCCAGCATTTCTTTTGTCTTTCATAATGCAAATCAACTTAATATCCAAGTTACCTAAAAAAATAAAATGACAGTGTAATAGACACAAATATTAAAAATTAAAATTTCATTAAATTATAACAAAAATAACTTCCTAGATATTCTTTATTGTAAATTTTCTTTATTACCTTAAAGAAAATCAAAAAAAAAAAACTGTAACTCGCATAATTATATTTAACTTTTCTTCTCATAGACTAAAAATTTTTTCCGTTTTTTTTTTATATTTTCCCTTAATTTATTAGTGTCTATCGCTTAAGTTTTAGACAAAAAAAAAATTGGCTTTTGTTAAAAATTTTTTTATGAAAAAAAATTTTGCTAGAACCAGCAATTTGTACACGAATCACGTTTAAAAACTATACAAAAAGTTTCATTAAACTTCATTGCACAAATACTGCTACTTTAGTTTGGTTGGAAAAAAATGTAGAATAAAAAAGTTTTTGTTTTGTTATAAGTAGCAATAATTTTTTTAGTCTTAAGTTTTGTTTTTTATTTTGGAAAAAAGTAAAAGTTATACAAAAACTAAATTGCAACGAATTTTAGACACCCTTATTAAATCTCCTCCTGAAATCGTCCGGCAGAAAACAATTTGCGAAAGACAATGTTTACAAACCATTAATAAAGCGAGTACTTTAGTAAAACATGCTTTGTAGCTAATTTATAAAGAATTAATTTAAGCTTGCTAGCATCCAGATTGAGTTAATTGTAAATGGGCTTGTGTGCGAACTGGAAAATAAAATACTTTTATAGACTAATTGTGATTAATTTTTATTAAAAAATTGTTTTATTCGACCTTTAAAATATTATATTTTTGAGTATTTTTATTCTAGCTCGAGGTCATTATTTTCTTTACTACTTAAAACTATGATATCACCGTCCGACAGCCAATATAACACATGAACCGGATGTTATACGTCTGAAAGTAGAGATCAAATGGAGTAAAAATGCATTAACAGTTTTTCATTTTGTGATCCTGTTTCCTTTTAAAAGGACTTCGAAGTTTTAAAGGATATGTTTTTTAAATATTTTTTAAATATTTTTACTTGTCTTAGGATGACACTTGTGATGGCAAATGAAAGTTGAGGATCTCCCCTAATTTTTTCATTTTTTATTTTGTCATATAAGGTTAAAAGGATGTAAATAAAGTCATTTGAAAACTTTATCAACATATTTTGTTGAAAATTTTGAATGATATTGAAGGATAAATTTTTGAAAGGACGTAACTTATCTCCTTTTTCCTGATATGTAAAATTAATAAAATAAAAATTTTAATTAATTTTAAAAAATTTAGTCCTCTAAAACTTTGAAGTCCTTTTAAAAGGAAACAGGATCACGAAAAGAAAAACTGTAAATGCAGTTTTTCTACATTTTGTCTCTAGTTTCAAACATACTTTATCCAAATCGTATTGAACGATTTTTTATACCCTACACCACTCTGTGGTACAGGGTATAATGAGTTTGTGCTGATGTTTGTAGCTACCCGAAATATTAGTCCTAGACCTACCTTCAAGTATACCGATCGACTCAGAATGACTTTCTGAGTCGATTTTTATTTAATTGACTTGAAATTTGAAACTTAAGTCTCTCTTGGCCCAAGGACGAAGCCTATTGAAATTGGAAAAAATCGGTCCATATTTAGACCTAGCCCCCATACAAAGGTCCTCTTTAGTTTTAGCTCAAATGACTCTAATAACCGTATTATAATAGGTATCTTTTTGACTTCACAAATCACCATTCCGAATTTCAAAGAAATCGGACCAGTTCTTCTTGTAGCCCCCATACAAACCACCTTCCCGATTTTCACATAAATCTCTCAAATTTCATGAAAATAGAAAATGTTAAACACGTACCTTAATAACCCTATCAAACCTGATAATCATCGGACCAGTTTTGGACTCAGGCCCCTTGTGAAAATTTCGACCCATAATCAGTTAAAGCGGTCTATTGTCAACAAATAGAAGCCTATTTCACTCAAATTCTATTTGTGAGTGTTTTTTACACTTTTTAAAGATTTGACAAAATATAGATCTAATCTGTCCATAGGACCCATTTTCCGGGAAACTCTGGTGTAGGGTATTATATGGTCGGTCTTGACCGACTATAATTTTCTTACTTGTTTTTTTTTAATTTTCGTCGGACGGTGCTATAAGAACATATTAATATTTTAGTTTGAACATTCGCGATTTGTCATTTAAATTTCCTTTGCTATTTGTATTATAGGGTTTTTATGTTTGCTAAATAGTCTTAACAATGGAATCTGACAAATTCCGAAACACGTGTCGACTAAGTCTTGCAATAATGACGAACATAAATAAATTTAAAACCAAAAAATAATTTTCGTGGAAATTATTCTACGAAAATATCAAAGTTTTAATTAGTAAAGGAAATAATGACCTCGAGCTTGAAGGTCGAAGAAAACCATTTTTATTTTTGAATAAAAATTGGTCAAAATTTGAATAAATCAATTTTCCAACATTAATCCCACAGCGTCTCCCGTCACAGTCTGGGTTAAGATGTCTCTTACCGCCCCAGCTACCCCAAAAAAGGAAAAACGACCCAGCAAAAAAAAAAAAATATTTTTTTTAACATTTTGAAAGGTATAAAAAATTCAGCACAGCCGAATTTAACAATGTTAACTTGTTTTTTAAAAAATTACACAGTACAACACATAAAACAAGTAAAAAAGTTATAGTCGGTCAAGACCGACCATATGATACCCTACACCAGTGTTTTCTGGAAAATGGGTCCCAAGTCCAAACATGGACCGATTGGATCTGTCTTTTGTTAGATCTTTATTTGGTGTAAAAAACACACAGATCAAATTTTAGTGGAATTGGTTTATTTTTTTGTCAATAGACCGATTTAACTGAAAATCGGTCAAAATATTTATATGGGGGATTAAGTCCAAAAATGGTCCAATTATAATCCGATTTGATTACTAAAGTGCACGTTTAACACCTAAAAATAAAATTTTTATCAAATATTTCCATTTTTAGGAATTTTGAGGGAATTGTGTGAATATCGGGAGGGTGTTATGGGGACTACCAGAAGGACTGACCCGATTCCTTTGAAAATTGAATTGATTTGTGCATACAAAATTTGTTTACCTGCTAAATTTCAAAGCGATATCTGTTATAATACGGTTATTAGAGTCATTTAAGCCGAATCCAAAGGAGGCGTTTGTATGGGGGCTAGGTCTTAACATGGACCGATTTTCTTCAATTTCAATAGGCTTCGTCCTTGGGCCAAAAGATGCTTAAGTTTCAAATTTCAAGTCAATTGATTGAAAATTGCGACCTGTATCGTGCTTAAACCGATAGATGGACAGCCGCACAGAAAGAATTGAAAACGAAAGTCAATCAACAAAAACGCGGATTCAATTAATTTTTTAATTGAAGCTCCCCCGATAAAGAAAATTGTTATATCAATCATCAAATTGTAAATGATTAATAGATTTTTATTTCAATTAATCATTTTTTCGATTTTGATTAAAAATTTGATCAATTTTTTATTTAAAGTCAATTAAAATAATGATTGATTTAACAAATGAATTTCAAGCTTATGGAAAAATTAGGAAGAAATTCATATTTTTTGCTTTCCAATATGTTGCCGACAATAAAAAAAAAAGTGAAACCCTAGTATAAAGTATATTTTTGAATTAATGTATTCAAATAAATTAAAGCGAAAAAAAATCTGGTATGTTGAAAATTTGTAATTTGATAGTTAAAGAAAATAACAAAAATGTTGATCAAAACAATAATTAACTCATTTAAATTGACTCATTTAAATTTTGTTGATCAATAGATTTAATTGAAATTTTTTAGCCATAATTTTTTGTTTCCAGCGATTTTTTTTCATTTTCGTCGGACGGTGATATATGTAAGTACGTATTAATATTTTAGTTTGAACATTACCGATTTGTCATTTAAATTTCCACTGCTTTTGTATTATAGGGTTTTTATATGCTAAATAGTCTTGACAATGAAATCTGACAAATTCCGAAACACATGTCGACTAAGTCTTGTAAAAATGCTAAACATAAATAAATTTAAAACAAAAAAAATATTTTCTGAAAATTATTCTATGAGAATATCATAACTTTAATTAGTAAAGGAAATAATGACCTCGAGCTTGAATAGACCTACTTAAAATACAATATTTTAAAGGTCGAAGAAAACCATTTTTATTTTTTAATAAAAATTAGTCAGAATTTGAATAAATCAATTTTTCAACATTAATCCCACAGCGACTCCCGACGCAGTCTGGTGTCTCTTACCGCACCAGCTACCCCAAAAAAGGAAAAACGCCCCAGCAAAAAAAAAAAAAAATATTTTTTTTTTTAACATTTTGAAATTAAACTATAAAAAATTCAGCACAGCCGAATTTAACAATGTTAACTAGTTTTTTGAAAAATTACACAGTACAACACATAAAACAAGTAAGAAAGTTATAGTCGGTCAAGACCGACCATATAATACCCTACACCTGTGTTTTCCGAAAAATGGGTCTCAAGTCCAAACATGGCTCGATTGGATCTATCTTTTGTTAGATCTTTATTTAGTGTAGAAAACACACACAGATCAAATTTTAGTGGAATTTGTTTATTTTTTTGTCCGATTTAACTGAATATCGATCGAAATTTTTTATGGGGGGACTAAGTCCAAAAATGGTCCAATTATATTCCAATTTGATTTGGTTAATAAAGTACACGTTTAACATCTAAAAATAAAATTTTTATCAAATATTTCCATTTTTAGGAATTTTGAGGGAATTGTGTGAATATCGGGAGGGTGGTATGGGGACTACCAGAAGGACTGACCCGATTTCTTTGAAATTTGGAATGGTGAGTCATGCATACAAAATATTATTAGCTACTAAATTTCAAAGCGATATCTATTATAATATGGTTATTAGAGTCATTTAAGCCGAATCCAAAGGGGGCGTTTGTATGGGGGCTAGGTCTTAACATGGACCGATTTTCGTCAATTTCAATAGGCTTCGTCCTTAGGCCAAAAGATGCTTAAGTTTCAAATTTCAAGTCAATTGATTGAAAATTGCGATCTGTATCGTGCTTAAACCGATAGAAGGACAGACGGACGGACGGACATCGCTAAATCGACTCAATAAGTAATTCTGAGTCAATCGGTATACTTGAAGGTAGGTCTAGGACCAATATTTTGGGTAGTTACAAACATCAGCACAAACTCACTATACCCTGTACCACAGAGTGGTGTAGGGTATAAATATTGGGTTCCGACGATTGATTCTGGTAGAGGAGACTAAAAAACAAGTAAACAAAGTTAAATTCGCCTTGCCGAATGTATTGATACCCTAAAAGATTATTGGAAAAAACTTTATTTAAAAGGAAATTACTTTTGAAAGAAAAAAATAATTTTTTTTTTAAAATTTCCGCGATTTTTTCTTTTTTTGTCAAAAAATATGTTCGTTCTTGTTTAAATACTATTCAATGATCAATTATATTCACATATGTCAGTCGGCAGCCGAATTAAAGTATTTGGTATTTTTAGGTTATGTTGAAAGTACCAAAATTTTTTAGGTGTCCTTACATTTTCGTTCATAACTTTTGAACCGCTGAACCGATATCGCTCAAATGCAATACCAAACTGATTTGGAGAACTTCCAATAAATGTGTTAAGTTTCAGTCATCTCCGTGTTATATTTTGGTCGTGATCACCATTTCCACAGACAGACAGACGGACACCGTCACTGATCAATTATATATTCACTTTATGGAGTCCTAGACCGATATTTTGATGTGTTAATTTTTGGGCTTTGGTGTGCTCTGACGTATATAGTAAAATTTTACGGGCAACATTTTTGTAGAACATTCTATCCCTGCCCTCCCCCTTTTTCGGGGTGTTTTTTACGATTTTTTAGAATAGAGCCAAAAAATACCGATATGAGAGGGAGTTACATGGTTAATATGTTCCACAAAAATATTTGCCAAAATATTTTCTACAAAGTTGCTAAACATACCCTACATCTCAGATGTAAAGAAAACATAGTTTTATATACCGATATGCTATAAGAACAGGCCAAAGCTGGGAAACTTTAACCGCCTCTAAAATAAAATTCCGATGTGATCGTTCGAAACGCCGATACACGTGTATCTTTTTTGGTCTCCTCTACCAGAATAAATCGTCGGAACCCCGTTATTTTGGAAAAAGTTTCAAATTGTGGCACAGTTTTATTCAACATAAATGTTTCAATCAAAATAAAATTTTTGAAATCAAAATTTCAACACCTTCTTTACATTAAAATAAATTACAATTATTTAAAAAATGTTTTTGAGCATTTAACTTTTATATGTTTTTTAACAGTTTTTCTTTGTTAGAATATTATTTTGTGATTAAAAAGTTTTAAAGTCATACGACAGCATAGCGGTTAAGTCAAAACATATTTGTACATTTTTTAAACGCAAAACTTTTTTAAGGATTTTTAGAAAGATCTGTAAATAATACAGTCATCTTTAGATAAATGCAATGCGGATATCTTAAAATCTAGTTGTGACGGCAAGGGCAGCTAGACAATTTTTGGGATTTATTTTTTTAATAATCTCTTTATTTAACGAAAAAAATTTACTTAAACACAAATGTCCGGGTATCTAAATTTTCATTGCATATTTTTGGGAGGCTGTATTATAAAAATGTACCAGTTTTTATTTCAAGCCGTTGCTTTTATGGCAATCACATAGAAAATTTATTATTCTTGATTATTCTGTTCTTTTTAGTAACTGCCTTAAAGTATGCAATTGGAAACAAAAAATTAATTTTCAAAATATAAATGCCGTATTTAAAACAAAAAACGGGTGGCTATCGGGCTGCTAACTTTTCAAATACAATTTCTAAAATAAAAAGCTTGCGCCTCGGTGCTAGGCAATTTTTTTTCTTCATTATAATGCTGAAACAAGTGGCTTACATTAACATCCTCACATTCCCTTATTAAAAAAATTAGCAGCTCCATGATAGCCACTCGTGTTTTTGACTATAAATACGGGCATTAATTACTAGAATAATTTTGTTTTTAGAAAAAATTGCTTTATTTATAAATTTTTATAAGCGCCTTAATGTATGCTACAATTTTTTAGCCTTATTATATGTGCATCAAATATTTCTTAACAATCATGCTAACAGCACAATCTTAAAATTATACTCAATTAAGTATTTATAATTAATTTAGTTCTGATTAAAACTCTCCTCCTAAACAATTAAAAAAAGATTTGTTTAAGCAAAAAAAAAAATAAAATCAAAACCAAAGGAAATGAAACTAAAGTAAATAATTAATCAAATGAAGAAGATGATATGGTTTTTTCATGTATCATCTTAAATATTAAACATAGAAATCTGGTCAAAGTTTTTCAACACACAAAATACACTCGATACACAAACAGCATATAAAACAAGAATGTCAATACCAAGATAAAAGAAGGACACCTACACATAAATAAACATGAGTATATTCATTAGGGTGGCAGGAATAATGACTATTATCGAATATAAGTAGTAGTTTTTTTACTAAAAAAATCCACAAAAAGCTCCATAACTGCCCTGCAGTCGCCCATAAATGGATAAACTGTAAGACTGACCACCATTAATTTTCGACCCCCAACATTTTTTCCAAACATGCCTGAGCACTATCTCCACTCCCTAAGATGGCTAACATACAAAGATTACACTTTAATAAAACTGCTCCTACCGCTCTAAACTGTCCCAGTGGGGTTCCACTGGGATCCTATATATCTTTAACCCTTAGGATTTTAATATTATATTTCTCTTTTAAATACGTTTACATAGTGGCACATTTAAGAGGGAACTTTTTTATTCTAATTAGCTTTTGCCATTCAAAATGTATATATAATGATATTAGCTAATAATTTCATAAACAATATCTAAAACGTTATCGCCTAAATGTGTCCGCCTAAATGTGCCCGCTTAAATGCGTTCCCAGCTAAACACTTTCAGATTCTTAAAGAAAAATAAAAAATTAATTAAAAATTAATATAATTAATTAAATAAGCTAAATTTCAAATTATCACTAGAAATTTAGGATCTAATATGGAGGACAAAATATCGAATTATCACTAAAATCCAATTTTTTGAAATCAAAATGGCGGATCTAAAATGAAGGACATAGTTTTTTTAAAAAAATTACAATATTTACATTACTTAGTTTTTATATCTTTTTTTTGCTTTTATCAGAAGATTTCAATAAAATATTTCTCTTTAAAATGCGTTCTCATAATTAGTGGCACATTTAAGAGGGAACTTTTCTATTCTAATTAGCTTTTGCCATTCAAAATGTACATATAATGATACTTGCTAATAATTTCATAAACAATATCTAAAACGTTATCGCCTAAATGTGTCCGCTTAAATGTGCCCGCTTAAATGCGTTCTCAGCTAAAGACTTTTAGATTCTTAAAGAAAAATAAAAACTTAATTAAAAATTAATTTAATTAATTAAATAAGTTAAATTTCAAATTATCACTAGAAATTTTGGATCTAATATGGAGGACAAAATATCAAATTATCACTAAAATCCGATTTTTTAAAATCAAAATGGCGGATCTGAAATGGAGGACATAGTTTTTTAAAAAAATGTACAATATTTGCATTACATCGTTTTCATAATATTTTTTTTTTTTGCTTTAATCAGAAGATTTGAATAAAATATTTCCTTTTTAAATGCGTTCACATAATCAGTGGCACATTTAAGAGGAAAGTTTTTTATTCTAAATAGCTTTTGGCATCCAAAATGTACATATAATGATACTAGCTAATAATTTTATACACAATATCTAAAACAATATCGCCTAAATGTGTCCACTTAAATGTGCCCGCTTAAATGCGTTCCCAACTAAACACTTTCAGATTATTAAGGAAAAATTAAAAATTAATTAAAAATTAATTTAATTATTGAAATTAATTAAATTAAATTTCAAATTATCACTAGGAATCGCGGAACCAATATGGCGGACAAGATATTCAATTTCAAATTATCACTGAAATCCGATTTTTTTAAATCAAAATGGCGGATCTAAAATGAAGGACATAGTTTTTTAAAAAAAAAACTTACCATATTTACATTACTTAGTTTTTACAATATCTTTTTTTTTTTTGCTTTTATCAGACGATTTGAATAAAATATTTCCCTTTTAAATGCATTCACATAAAAAGTGGCACATTTAAGAGGAAAGTTTTTTATTCTAATTAGCTTGTACCATCCAAAAATGTACATATAATGATACTTGCTAATAATTTCATAAACAATATGTAAAACGTTATCGCCTAAATGTGCCCGCTTAAATGCATTCCCAGCTTAAATGCGTTCCCAGCTAAACACTTTGAAATTGTTGGAGAAAAATTAACAGTCCCTGTAAGTTATTTAAAAAAAAAAGCACACGAAAATTTATTTTTTGGCATAAAATATTAACAAAATCTCATAAACGGCGGTAGCACTGTTGTGCAAATACTGATTACATCATATCTTTTTTCAGAGTCTTTGGAGGCCCATAAAATGAAATTTGTTTACCAAACTGTACAATCCGAGTATAGGGTTTTACTACCTTTTTGTATAAAAATCTAACCTATGTAGTAAAATTCTTGTGTTATTCAAAAAGTCTTTATTTGTTGCACAGTGTAAGCCAATCAAAAAAAAATAATTGTTAAAAAAATCTGAAAAAAAATATTTGGTTTGTATGAAATTTTTAAAATTGTCCGATTTGGCTAAAAATTTAAACATCGAGTTTTTAGATAAAAACGGAACCATAATTTGTCTGACAATTGACGAAATTCGAAAAAGTCATTATTTGTGCCTCCCTAATATTCATTCAAGCCAACAAACAGATAAATTCTCTACACATACAAATAACATTTCTCATAAATTCTAAACAACACTTACACTGTCGTTCTCATAAGAATTGGACTTCAACAAGAACATCATGATGACTTGACCACTTCAAGAAAATTTAATAAACATTCGACATATACATTCTCGATATACATTTACACATTCACATACAAATAAACAAAAATCATACACAATAGCACACCTAGATATACAGTGACCGACAAAAGTCTACGCACGACTACATAGATGTAATTCTTTAACGACAAAGTTAAAAATTATTGGCCTGATTAACATATTAGCAAACAAATATTTTTGTAAAAAGTTCTGTTTAGGGAATTTATCAAGCTTTAATTAAAGCTTAATGTGCGCCAGATTGAGTAAATATTAAATGTGCTACGAGGGTTGAAATGGAAATTGAAATTATTAAAAGATCTTTTTTAACAAAAATTTTTAAAAATATTTTTAAGTCGATTTAATTATTTTCATGTCTCATTACTAAACTTAATTAACAGTTAAGTATTTTCTTTGTTTACAAAAAAATTTGTGGTCAAAAGAATTGGAGGTCAAACAAGTAGAAATTCGACTTGGCCGAATTTATGAAGACCGTCCCCCATGCACTTTTTAAGTGATAGGAAATTTTCTAACGTGAAAAAATAACATTTTTGATTAGAAGTATTTTATTTTGTGTAAAACAACTTTTTTTTAGTAATTTTTGAAAAAAAGCAATAATTTACTAAATTTTTTTTTTTGAGTGTAAAATTTATTTTGAGTGTAAAATTTTTTCGAGTGTATTTTTTTTTAGTGTAAAAATATTTTTGAGTGACAAAAATACGTTGTAAAATATTTTTGTGACTTACCAATGATTTTAAAACATGTTTAACAGGTTTTCATAACGTGAATTTAAGGTGAAACTAATCTGAAATTCACGGTTTTGCTAAAAACTTTTGAACCACTTGGCTGAACTTCAATTTGGCTGAAATTCAATTCGAACCAGGCCAGGGGAACGATAAATATATTTGCCAAGCTTCAGTTTTGTGTTTCAGAATTGTGTTTCGTGTTTTTTATCTCATATATTCACGAAAAACCCTTGCCGAAATTCAGTCTTTTGCTCATAACGTTTGAACCACTGAACCGATTTCGCTGAATTGCAATACCAACCTGACCAGGTAGTTGCCCATCATATATGTCAAACTTCAGAAGCCTCTGTAAAGTCTTTTAAAAGTTAGCGTGTTTTCAACAGACAGACGGACGGACGGACATCGTTAGATCGTCTTAAAATCGATCGAGGATCATGAATATATATTCATTATGGGGTCATTGACCAATATTTCGAGGTATTACAAACGGAATGTAAACTTATATATACCCTCTATCACTAGAGTGGAGGGTATAAAAATGTGGATTTATTCTAATGTTTTTAAAAAATTTTCATTTTTGTTTGAGTTGTTGGAAAAATGTGTCGATAACTGAATACAAACTACTGGACCATTTTTTTCAATTCTTAATGTTTGACCTAGAAAAAATACGACTTTAAAATATTTTTAAAAATTTTTCTAAATTTCCATTTCAACCCTCGTAACACTTTTAATATTTTCTCAATCTGGGCGCCATTAAGCTTAAATTAAGCTTGACAAATTACCTATACAGAACTTTTTACAAAAATACTTGTTTGATTATAATTAATTCTATTATTGTTATTTTTGATGCAAACGAATTACATCTACTATGTAGTCGTACGTAGACTTTTATCGGTCGCTGTATAAAACATTAGGGTGGCTTCAGATTGTAAGAAGTTTTTTTTTTTTAATTTTTAAGATTGCCAAAAGGAGTTTTAGTTTTACCAGCTTAAATAAAAATTTTTAAAATAAATTCGAATTAAAGGCCGCTTGAGGTTAACGGTTAAATATAATAAAAATTGGCCATTTAAAAACCTCCATTTTGTTAACTAAATTCTACAAGTAAAAACTAAGCACCACCCTACTCTTTTAAACCCTCCCAGACATTTATACACGTTTCAACTAGAAATTAGTAAACAATACAGTAAATCTGTAACTATTGTATGCCCTTCAAATTGTTTGACAATCTTTCTATTTTTTTATGCTCTCCACTTAGTTTTGGAGGGTTTTTATAGGTCTGTCATTCTGTTGGTAACTTATGGGGCTAGGTTTTGGTATATTCCATATAACCTAAAAAAATACAAAATGCTTGAATTTGACTGCTAACACCGTCCGACACACTTTTGTACACATGGACCAGACCGAAAAATTCTGAAAGTAGGGCTGAAAATAAAATACACGTGTCTCCCAGTTTTTCTAGATCAATTCGTGTTTTCGCGAAAAACGCCAATAAAAAAAGTTGTATTTTTCCAAAGTAGTGTGAAATAAATCGAAAAATTTGTTAAATCTACTTGTGAGCTAAATAATGTTTGAACATATCTTTAGTAAAATTTAAAGACGGTTCTTTTCGTGGAATATATTAACCCTCTATCTCCCATTTTTGGGGGTCATTTATGTCCTCATTTTTAATGTTCTCCTAGAAAACCATTAAATCATGCATTTAAAGGGTTAAAATGTTCTACAAAAATGTTCTGCATCAAATTTCACTAGGAGTTGTCAAAGGCCAATAATTTCTGCGATGTTAGCAAAATGCTCAAAAAAGTAAAATTGTAAATATGTGTGGTGTAACACAATTTAATAAAATATGATACTTTACAATTTTACTTTTTTAAGCATTTTGCTAACATCTTACCAACTTTTGGCCTTTGACAACCCCTAGTGAATTTTAATGCAAAAGATTTTTGTGGAACATTTTAACCCTTTAAACGCATGATTTAATGCTTTTCTAGGTGAGTATTTGAAATAAGAACAAAAATTAACCCTAAAAATTGCAGATAGAGGGTTAATATATTCCAAGAAAAGAACCATCATTAAATTCTACTGAACTTATCTGTTAACACTATTTTTCTCAGAAGTAAATTTTCCATATTTTTTCGACTTAATTCACACTTCTTTTGTGAAACACAATTTTACATTATATTTTTTTTTTGCATTTTCGCGAAAAAAACGCGAATTGATTTAAAAAACCTGAGAGATACGGGAATGTTATTTTTATAGCCACTTTCTGACTGTAGTGAATTTTTTCTATAGTGCGAAATTTTTTTTTTTTTGCATTTTTCGCGAAAACGCGAATTGATCTAAAAAAACTGGGAGACACGGGTATTTTATTTTCGGCCGTACTCTCAGAATTTTTTAGTCCGGTTCATGTGTACAGCCAAAATTTGAAATTTGTCGGACGGTGTAATGAGCACATGCAAACGGAATACGATATAGAATGGTATTTAAACATGAACAAACATTCTGATTAATTTTTATTAAAAAATAAAAACAATTTTATTCGACCTTTAAAATATCATATTTTGAGTACATTTATTTTAGCTCGAGGTCATTATTTCCTTTGCTAATTAAAACTATGATATTCTCATAGAACTTAACTAAAATTCTAATTAATTTTAATTAAAAAATAAAAATTGTATTATTCGACCTTTAAAATATTATATTTTGAGTAGGTTTATTCTAGCTCGAGGTCATTATTTCCTTTGCTAATTATAAGTATGATATTCTCATAGAATAATTTTTAAGAAAATTATTTTTCGATTGTAAATTTATTTGTATTGTTAATTTAAGCAAGACATGGTCGACACGTATTTTGGAATTTGTCAGATCCAATTGTCAAGACTATTTAGCAAATATAAAAATCCTATACTACAAGTAGAAAAGGGAATTTAAATGACAAATCACTAATGTTGTAACAAAATTCACTTAATGTTTAAATGTTTTGCTCATTGCGTAGGGTATATATGAATTCGGTCAAGTCAAATTTAACTTTTTTACTGTTTTTGTTTGCTGTTGTCAAGAAAGTAATGAAGTATAAATGAATATTTGGTTGTTACAATCTATTTGTCCAACAAAATGTTGTTCTCCAAAGAAGAATTTTTATGATTCTAAATAAGTATTGGTTTTGTAATTTCGTTTGTTTGACAAACTCATTATTAAAACCCTCATGTTGCTAAATTTGTCCTAACGAACAATATCTGAACACTAGCAAATATTTGAATTTAAGTTCATACATATGCATGCGTATGCATGTCGCTGATACATAAATGAGTTTCTGTTTTTTTTGAGGACATTAAGGAGTATATAAAGAGATGGGGGGTTTCACAATTTGAGAAAATTTGTCTGTAAAAAATTTCATAGATTATAGACCTTTTCCTTGCAGAAAAAACCGAGATTTCCAAAATTGTTTCCGACCAAAAATTGTTCAGCTTCAATGATATTTTTTTATAGAAAAATTTTTAAATTCCCTGGTATTCCGCAAAAAGGTTTTTAGATTTTGAAACAATTTTCTTCAAAAAATTTCTTAGTTTCTGAGAAATTTTTGTTTTATAGTTAAACTCCTTGCTTAAAATGCACTTTAATTTACATTTCCTACAAAAGAAAAAAAAAAAAACTCACAAAATCAATTACCTGCCACTGATAATGACCCAAAATGCTAATCCTTAATGAATATGCATTTAAAAGTGCAAACTGCAGAAAAATTTAGGGCACACAGATTTGTGGTTGCAAAATTATGTAGATTCTGAAGGTTGAAACTGTACATTGTTAGCACAAAGGTGTAGGCAAAGTGCATTTCAATTTGTGCATTTTACAAATCAGTATGTAATTGTAATTAAACTCATGAAAAAGTGTTTTATCAGCTTAATATTTGAGTGGTGATTACAAAAGGATAAGTATTTGGAAATGAAAGTTACTTAAAATAATGGAAAACCAATTTTTTAAGTTAAACTACCAGTATTGAAATGACCACGACTACGTCTTTTACTGAAATTAAAAATGTGTTTTAATAAAAACGCATCCAAAAAATTATAAGACTACGTCTTTAAAGATAACTACATTTTAAAGTCAAACTGCGTTTTACAGTTAATATACGTCTTAAAATAAAACTGCGTCTTATATTTAAACTACGACTTTTATTTACCATTTAACTAAAACACATCTTCTAGTAAAACTACGTAATTTGTTTAGACTACATCTCTAGATAATATGCGAATTTTAGTAAAACTACATTTTAAAATTAAAACACGTATTTAAGCAAAACAACGAATTTTAGTAAAACTATGTCTGTTAATAAAACTACGTCTTTTTTTAAACTACATTTCTTAGTAAAACTAAGAATTTTAATTGAATTACGACTTTTTAAAAAATACGTCTTTAAGAAAAACTACGCCTTTTAGTAGATGTACGCCATTTAGTACTACGTATTTAAGTAAAAATACGTTTTCAACTAAAACTACGCCGTTTAGTAAAACTACATCTTATAGTAAAACTACGCCGTTTTGTAAAACTACATCGTGCAGTAAAACTACGTGTTTTAGTAAAACTACTTCTTTTAGTAAAACTACATCTTTAATATAACTACGTCTTTTAATAAAACTACGTCTTTTAGTAAAACTACTTCTTTTAGTAAAACTACATTTCGTAGTAACACTAGGAATTTTAATGAAATTACGTATTTTCATAAAACTACTTTTTTTAGTAATACTACGTCTTTTAGTAAAAGTACGACTTTTAGTAAAACTACTACTTTAATTCAAACTTCGACTTTTAGGGTGCGTGTTTTAGTAAAACTACTTCTTTTAGTAAAACTTCGTATTTTAATATAACTACGTCTTTTAATAAATCTACGTTTTTTTAGTAAAACTACATTTCTTAGAAACACTAGGAATTTTAATAAAATTACGTATTTTTATAAAATAACTTATTTTAGTAAAACTACGCCTTTTAGGAAAACTACGTCTGTTAGTAAAACTACGTCTTTTAATAAAACAACATTAATTAGTAAAAAACTACATTTCTTAGAAACACTAGGAATTTTAATAAAATTACGTGTTTTCATAAAATTACTTATTTTATTAAAACTACATCTTTTAGTAAAACTACGTATTGTAATAAAACTACTTCTTTTAGTAAAACTACATCTTTTGGTAAAACTACGTCTTTTAGTAAAACTACGTCATTCAGTAAAACTACGTATTAAACTACCTCTTTTGGTAAAACTACGTTTGTTAGTAAAAATACGTCTTTTAGTAAAACTACTCATTTTAGTAAAACTATGCATTTTAGTAAAACTACGTATTTTAGTAAATCTACGTCTTTAACTAAAGCTACATGTACTGGAAAAACTACGTGTTTTAGTAAATCTACGTCTTAAACTAAAGCTACGTGTACTGGAAAAACTACGTGTTTTAGTAAAACTACGTGTTATACTAAAACTACGTGTTATACTAAAACTACGTGTTATACTAAAGCTACGTCTTTATTTTAGTAAATCTACGTCTTTAACTAAAGCTACGTGTACTGGAAAAACAACGTGGTTTAGTAAAACTACGTATTATGCTAAAACTACGTATTATACCAAAACTACATCTTTTAGCAAAACTTCGTCCTTTAGTAAAACTTTTAGTACACCTTCCTCTGTTAGTAAAACTACGCCTTTAAAAAAAACTAAAGGCAAAAACGTTTTTCTTCTGACTTTAAACGTATATTCTTCAAGGTCAAAAACGTATGTGGTAAAAATTTGAGGCCAATCGGATTAAACTGACCCTTGGCATTAAAAAAAAATTTAAAAATATGCTTGCGACACATTAATTTCAATGTGCTGAAACCGAATCAAACAAAAAATTTAAATATTTCGAACGGTTTTCGAGATATTGCTATTTAAAATTTTCCAAAAATGGCGGTTTTTCCACCAAAATTTTGTATTTTTATTTTTTTGTAGAATTATCTTGCGATACATAATACATGCTAAATACGAATATCAAAAAAATTCTGAAATTGGCCTAGCGATTTTCGAGATATTGCCTTTTGAAATTTGTAAAAAAATTTCCTTAAATGGTGGTATTTTCCGACGTTGAAGAATTAAAAAAAAAAAATCTGAAAAATAGTTTTCTTGGAGTGTTTCATAAAGCTTGTGACAAACTTTTATTAAAACTTAATTTAAGCCAGATCAGACTTTTTAAAATCATGGCGCCCTCGATCAATGTTTTGGTTTTTAGAAGATTTCCTTCAAAAACTCTAAACTTCAATCGAAGGGGTGCCATGTGTTAAAATAGGATGATTTGTCTCAATTTAAATTTATAAGAAACTTTGTCTTAATCTCTATGAAATAGTCAATGCAAAAATGTTTGAGATTTTTCTTTAAATTTCTTAAACTTCCTAATTTGAAATTTTTTGACAAACTTCAAATGGCGACATCTCGAAAACCGCTAAACCGATTTCAGAAATTTTTTGATATTCGTATTCAGCATGTCAAAATTAACAAAAATAATGTGTCCTAAGATATTTTTTTGATTATTTTTAATTTTTCAAAAATTTTAAATTTTGATGAAAATTTTCCAAAATACCAAAACATTGATCGCAGGGCGCAACGGTCTTAAATAATCGGATTTGGATCAAATTAAGTTTAAATGAAAGAACTAAAACTTTACATTTATATTAAACTATACCTTCTATTAATACTTGGTATTTTACTACGTCTCTTACTACAAATTCATCTGCTGAAACTACTTTTGTCGTAAAACGTAATATCAACAAGTCTAATTTTTGTTTAACTTTAAATTATTCACTTAAAAATTTCCTAAAATTATACTTCTTCTTTCTTTCTTTCAAATAACCCCCCTAAAAGTATGCTACAATATTTTCTTATCAGTTTACCTTTACTTCAAACCTCAAATTAGGTAATTAATCTCTTTAGTTAACAAACAAGCAAAAAAAAACTTTCAACTCAAATCAAAAATTATTTAAACTTAAAATACAAACAGTTTTTCTTAACAATTTGGTAAAAATTCAAGCGTAAAATAGTAAAAATCAACACTTCAATGTTGGTTTTTGGCTTTTATTTCTTTTTCTAAATTGAAATAAAGTGCAAAAACCTTATAATACTACAAAAAGTAACAAATAACTACAGCAGAAAATACATTGTATTTTCATTTTTTATAAAAAAATAAATGTAATTTGTTCTATACATATTCTCTATAAACAACCATAATAAGGACAACAATTCAATATACATAATAACTGACAAGGGAAGTATCTCAACCCTTATGAACCGATTTGCCTGAAACTTAAAATATATATCAAAGAAACAATTCTAAGGTTGGGGTGTCTCGGCTTATCGGCCATATCGGGAATTTAGGGGTTCAAAACATGGGTCAAAAAATGGCGAAAAAATCGTTTTTTGGATTTTTCAGTCATTTCTTTTTAAGAAACTATATGGTGTTTTCATATAAGAAGAAAGGTTTTTTTAATGCCTATCCAATGGTGCACAGAAAATAATATCGTAATTTTGTTTTTAATTAAAAATGGATTTGATATTAAATTAAACTTCAATTAAACATTTTAATTGATTCAATTAATATTTTAATTGAATTCTTAACTTTACTGAAAACAAAAATAAAATAAACAAACGAAACCGGTTTTGAATGCATTAGTGTTAGTAGCCAATGAAAAAATAAAAATGAAAAAAACAACAAAAAAAACTTTTGAACTATTGTTTTGTATATTTTGGTGGTAGTTTTTTTAGTTTTATTGTTTTCTTTAAGGCGAGTGGTCGTTGCGGATAAAGTGTTTTGCTTATGAAATGTGTACAGTTGAAAGAAAAAAAAATAATATGAGGAATTTGCCTTGTGTTTTGCACATTGAAATTTAATACAATTTTTTTTTGTTTCAACTTTACTAAAGCGACAAAAATGCATGCAATAACAAGATTTATGTTTCTATGCAAAACTATACCAACTGTTTATATTTAATAAAGAAAATAAATTTCTTAATAATTTAAAACAAAAAAATTCGATGTTTATTTATTTTATGGCATTTTTTGAAGTTTAACTTTTAAAATTAAATTGAGTTTTGGTCTTTTTTCAATTAAAAATTTTATATGAATCAATAAATCTATATTATTGATTTTCAATTTTATGTTAATTTTTTTTTGTTTCCATTTTATTTTCAATTAAAACTTTAATTGATTCAATTAACAATTTAATTAAGTTTTAAAACTATTTTCAAACAAAATGAGTAATTAATATGCGCATTTTCGTGATAGGTCCGAAATCAATTAATTTTTTAATTGAATCAACGAATTTCGTAATTGAAATTCATTTTTATTTTTTTCTGTGTGGCATAACCTTGTAAAAATTCGGCTTCTTTAAATATTTTTTTCAGGAAAATGTTTAAATTTTGGGTGGTACTTATGTGAAGACATAGACCTACGATATCCGTATGGATAAGAAATAATCTTTATTAAATTTAAGTCGACCCTTTTTTTTGCCCTAGATGATATTCCTGTTAGTTCGGAAGTTATCAAAATTTTCCCGAAGGTCCATATGGTTTCATAAGGGGACAACGAAATTTTTAAACACCGATATGGCCGATAAGCCGAGACACCCCAACCTTAAAATCGTCTCTTTAATATATATTTTAAGTTTCAGGCTAATCGGTTCATAAGGGTTGAGATACTTCCCTTGTGAGTGTATGAAACATGTTCATAAACATACACATTTAAACTCTAAAGGACTCTTACAGCTACTACTCACTTAGAAAGTGTTGCAAAATAGGAACTTAGGTGGTGAAAATGCTTAACTTAGTTTAAGCTAAGAGTAGCAATAGGAATATAATGAAGAAAGAAGGAATAACATAACTAAAATTACCTGGTTGGAAATATGGGACTGTAGTATTTAAAAAATGTATTTAGAAATGAAAAGGAAATCTAAACTTTTGGATTTGATGAATCGGTTGATACAGCCGGTTTACTGGAAACTGTTGTAATAATCAAAACAAATCATTAGTGTCCGACCGAATACACCTTTTTTGGCCGAAGCCGAAGCCGAATATTCGGCCAAATTTTCACTATTCGGCCAAACCGAATCCGAAGCCGAATATTAAAAAAAAAAAATATTTATGTAGTAAAAACAAGAAAAAATAAAAGTCGACTCGGCGGGATACTCAAATGCATGAGAATGCTGTCTAGAATGATTTTATTTTAAGCAAAAAATTTTTTTGGACATTTTTGTAAAAAAATATATTTTAGAGTGTAAATTTTTTTCGATCGAAATTTTTTTTTGAATGTAAAAAATGTTTTTAGTTGCAAAAACACTTATAAAAATGTTTTTGTGGCTTACTAATGTTATTCAAAGTTAGTTTAGTATGTTTTTCAACAAATATTATACAATTATTCGGTATTCGGCCTATTCGGCCAAAATTGTGGCCGAAGCCGAATAGTGGCCGAATAGTGCTTTTTGGCCGAAGCCGAGGCCGAAGCCGAATATTCGGTCGGACACTACAAATCATAGAAAATCCACAATCAAAAGAGCATAACTTTTCTCTCAGGCTTTAAAAAGATAAAATCAATATTTTTTTTTATGACCACGCATTTGTAGTTTTAACCAATTTTATTTCTACTACATGTTTTATTAATTAAAAACAAAGACATAGTCTTTTATATATTCACACTACGTGTTTTATTAAGACTACGGCTTTTAATAAGTCTACGTCTTTTATTAAGACTACATCTTTTTTTAAGACTACGTCTCTTATTAAGACTATAAAATTATTAAGTCAATGTCTTTTATTAAGACTTCGTGTTTTTAAGACTACGTCTTTAATTAAGACTACATCTTTTATTAAGACTACGTCTTTTATAAAGACTATGTATTTTATTAGGACTACGTCTTTTATTAAGACTACGTGTTTTATTAAGAATACCTCTTTTATTTAGACAACTTCTTTTATTTAGACAACTTCTTTTATAAAGACTACTATTTCATTAAGAATATGAATTTGTCTAACACTACGTCTTTCGTAAAGATTCGTATTTCTATTAATGTTTTTCGAATTACAATTAACTTTTACTAATAGCATTTGTTTTTTTCCGAATTTTAATTAAAATCTTTGAGTTTTAATATCATTAATAAATGATGTAGTTGATCCTCAACTACATCATTTATTAAGAGTACATTTTTTTTTTTGATATATTAAGACTGCGTCTTTACTAAGAATACGTCTTTTTTAGCACTACTTCTTTTATTTAGAAAACTTCTTTTATAAAGACAACATATTTTATTAAGACTGAATTTTCTAAGGCTACGTCTTTTGTAAAGATTCGTATTTCCATTAATATTTTCCGAATTACAATTGACTTTACAAATAGCAATTGATTTTTTTCGAATTTTAATTGAAATCTTTGAGTTTTAATTGATTTATACAAATTACATTTCTAACTGGCGCAGTCGCTTTTCAGCCGAGCCTTTGAAAATCTACCATTGAAACAATTCCTGTTTCCTCAACTACATCATTTATTAAGATTTCGTCTTTTATTAAGACTATGTCGTTTATTAAGACTACGTCTTTTATTAAGACAATGCCTTTTATTAAAACTACGTCTTTTATTAAGACTAAGTCTTTTATGAAGACTTCGTCTTTTATTAAGACTACGTCTTTTCTTAACACTACGTGTTTTATAAGGACTACGTCTTTTATTAAGACTACGTCTTTTATTAAGACTACGTCTTTTATTAAGACTACGTCTTTTATTAAGACTACGTCTTTTATTAAGACTACGTCTTTTATTAAGACTACGTCTTTTATTAAGACAACTTCTTTTATTTAAACTACGTTTTTCATAAGGACTACACATTTTATTAAAACTACGAATGTTTCTATTAATATTTTCTGAATTACAATTGACTTTTTACTAATATCAATTGATTTTTTTCAAATTTCAATTGGAATCTTCTCATTTCAATTGATCTTTACTAATTAATTCTCTAAATGGCGCAGTCGCTTTTTCAACATAGCCTTTGAAAATCTTTCATTGAATCAATTACTGTTTCCTCAGCCTTTGAAAATCGTTCATTAAATCAATTTCTGTTTCCTCATGCATTTTGTCTACAGGGTTTCCTGAGTATATTTACCAGGTTACTTTGTAAAATTGTTATATATTACACAAGTATATGCATTTTTTATAAGTATATCCCTCTGTCCACACAAATTGTTGTTTGCTGTAGTTTTTGTACCCTGCACTTATAGATTTTATATATAAGTTTGTCATTCGGTTTGTAACACTTTAAAATATCGACAAAGGACGTCATAAATAATGTATATTAATGATCCTCGATAGATTTTAAAGGTTATATAGCGATATTTGTCTGTCTGTCTGTCTGTCTTTTTAAAACACGCTAAATTTTGAAAGAAAGTCTTTAAAAAAATTTTCAAATCGGATTAAATTGTTTCAAAATTGTGAATTTTTGGAAAATGTTCCCCAAAAATTTTGGATTTTTGAAATTATTCGATATATCGTTATGTGAAATTTGCCAAAAAAAAAATGGCGGTTTTTTCCTATGTTCAAGAAATTTCTTAAAAAAATCTCAATTTCTTTCCGTTGACCCTTTTATAGAGATTGAGAGAGTCTTTCATTTTAATTCAATTTAAGCCAAATCCGATAATTTTTACCAGTGGCGTACTTTAATGGTTTAAATTTTTGGATAATTTCCATTAAAATTTTTAATGTTTGCAAAAATTTAAAAATTTGTTTAATTGGATTTATCGCACGTAAGACATATTTATTTTTTTTTTAATTTTGAAAAAAAATTGTTTTCATTCAAAAATATTATTATTACATAAAAAGTGTTTTTTTAGTCAAATTCATTTGCGTTCAGAAAGTTTTGAGAATTTTTTACTTATTTCTCAATTAAGTAGAGCGTTCCTCGATTCATCCATGCCGTATTCAATTTTTTTTCACTTGTTCTTTATTGAATTGTATAATATCAGCACTCTAAGACATCATTTATTTACTTCAAAAACTCTTTACATTCTTTATATTTTTTTCTAACTCTTGGTTGTTCTTCTATTCATTGTTGAGCTAAAGTATTTTTGCTACACAATTTATTACAACAACTGCAAAAAATAACCTATAAATTTCCTTTCAGATTTATTTAGAAATATGGCACTATTTCCAATTGAAGCAAGGAAAATTTATTAACTTTTTTTTAAAAGAAAGTTTAGAAAATTTGGATACAATAAATTTTAGTTTTAGAAAAGCCGAAAAAAAAATTTCAAAAATTTTAAATTTCGAAACACATTTCGAACTAGATCTAAAAATTATGCGGTACAAATTTGGGGTAAATGGAATTAGATTAACCGGTGGCGGTCGGCTATCAAAAATTTGAATTTTTGATCTTCGGGCGGGCTCTGAGCATTAATAACAAAAAAATCTGCCGAACAGTTTTCGTGATATCGCCATTTGAAATTTGCAAAAAAAATTGCGGTTTTTCCCACGGTCAAAAAAATTTAAATTTTGTTTTCCACGAACCTTTCATAGAGCTTGAGAAAAAATTTTATTTAAAGTTAATTTGGAACAAATCCGATAATTTTTACCCGTGGCGCCCTCTATCAAAATTTTGTTTTTTTCGAAAATGTTTACCAAAAACTCCGATCTTTAATCAAAGGGTGTCATTGTTTTAAATGGTCTGATTTGCCTTAAATTGAGTTTAAGTTAAAGCTTGTCTCAATTTCTATGAAATAGTCAGTATTTCATAGAAATTGGAAAAACCCGTGCCATTTTTAGAAATTATTTGAAAAAAATCAAATGGCGATATCTCGAAAACTGCTTTACTGATTTCGCAAGACATTTTTTTTATAAGGGTTCAAGTTAAAAAAAAACAGAAGAAAAATTGAATTTGTTAAAATTGTAGACATTTCTGGTATTCCCATAAAGGTTTCAAACACTCCAGTTAGTGTTATCATCAGTAGGATTTTAAATGCCGGTTTGTCATGTTAATGGAAATTGTTTTTTATATATGTGAATATTTATAGTTTCTACAGAATAAATTTTAACAGTTTCCAACACTACAATACTATTTCTTGCAATCTCAACCTCACTTCATACCTTTTTTCAACTTTTTTGTCTCTTACATTATTTCGCAAGGGTCTGGAATTGCAGACACAATTGAAGGAAATTGCATTTTCTGTTGCGGAGAAATTTTTCAAAAATTTAAAACTTCGATCGAAGAACGCCACGGCTTGAAATTATTGGATTTGGCCCCAATACAGTTGTTTTAAGCTTTATGAAAGGGTCAAGGAAAAGAAATTTTGAGATTTTTTTATTTTATAAAAACTTTGAACGTAAGAAAAAACCGCCATTTTGTGCAAATTTCAATTAGCAATATCTCAAAAACCGTTCTACCGATTAAATTTTTTTTTTGAAATGTATGTGCAGCGCATTAAAATTAATAAATATGATGCATCGCAAGACATATTTAAAAAAAAAAAATTTTCAAAATCCAAAATTTTGAAATTTTGATCCGATTGTCCTCAAATTTGTACCACATAAGTTTAAAAACTAGCAGAATAAAAAATTGTCGAAACATTAAAAATTGGTAGAAAAATTGTTTGCCGTTAAAAAAAGGCCGCTCTAATGACCTCTGATATGGCCAGATAAGAGTATATCTTACCAGGGGGCTAATTCCCGGAGTCGATAGCAATCGAAATTCTACTCGAATGTGCGATTTTTCAATTTGTCTGTATGCCTAAAATTATGCTTAATACACTTAAACATAAAACATTTAAAAAACTTATATTTATAAAAGCATAATTTTAGGCGTACAGAAAATTTGGCAAATCGCACGAGTAGAATTTCGATCGCTATCGTCTCCGGGAATTAGCCCCCATAACTTTTCCATTTTTACACTAAAGAACATTTTCACTTAAAAACAAAATTGACTCTCTGATATTTCCCCTAACTGAAAATGCTGTTAATATTTTTAGTTTTTTTTTCAGTTTTTCTTAGAGATGGGCACATAGCAGATTAGTGCGTGATTCACGCGTGATTCACGCGTGATCATGTGTGAGTGTGACTGAACTGAATTTTAGTCACGTTATTGTGAGTGTAAAAAAATTGCTTGAGTGAGTGTGAGTGAGTAAGATTTTTGCGTGAGTAAGTGTGCGTTAGTCGATTTTTGCGTAATTTGTTTTCTCTTCATATTTCCTTTCGTTGCAAAAAAATAGCAAAAAAATGTAAAATTTAGCGAAATTATAAATTTTTTCTTAGAAAAAATCAAAAAAAAAAATTGGAAAAATAGCCAAAACTCAAATTTTGTTAAAAATTTTGTTGGATTTTTTTTTAATGTGAGTCAACGTGAGTGTGAGTGAAGCTTGTGTAAGTGCACGTGAGAGTGAGTTGTTTTAAATTTACTCACGTGATTGTGAGTGAGTGTGAGTAGAAAAACTACACTCCTGCGTGAGTAAATTGAAAAAAATTCTGTCGTGAGCGTGAGTGAGTGCGAGTCAAAAATCACTCACGTGCCCATCCTTAGTTTTTTTACTATCATGCACTCTAGTTTTATCTACAACTACACCACTACGTCTACTTAATTTGTTTAGTTATTTTCTGGTTAGAGAAAGGTTCTTATGCCATTAGTACAGTTTGGTTGGAAATTGTTGTTTGTGGCAAATGATTTTGGTTGTCAGCATATACAACACAGTACAGAGTCTTAAGATAAGTGAAAAATTTCCTAATTTTTAAGTGAAATATATTCAAAAACTATTCGCCACAGAAGGCTAGTTGGTAGCGTGCTAGCCTTTGAGTCTGGGGGTCGTGGGTCCGATTCTCACCAAAGGCTTTAGTCTGTTTCGCTACGACGAGCCAATGGTTACTGTCACCCGTTTCGGTTAGGTTAATTTATTATATGATTTGTTATTATATGTTAAAAACTCTATTAATAAATAAAACTATTCAAAAACTACAAATCTTACCCTCTCCTTTAAAATCCCATTTTACCAGTGTTTACTGTATTTCTTCGTCTATCAGCAACTTTGTTAAAATGTCAGTGTTTGTTTATAAATTATGCGTTTTTTACGTACTTGTATTTATATTTGCGTTTATTTTTTTTGTACTTTCAATGGACTTGCACCATTTACCAGTATTGCATACTTTGTTGCAACACTTTGTTGTTGTATAAAATAGTAGTTTCTTTGACCTAACTCAATAAATATCGAGGTTATAAAACTGTTATAAAACTAAAGTTTTGTTTGTACGAGTACATAGTTTTTAAAGTGTTTTTATTTTTTTTTTTATTGTTAATGATTTTGTTTAAGGAATACGAAAAATGCAGTTGTAAAATGAATCGGTATTTTGAACTTTTGAGTAAAGAAATTATTATTCAGGGTATTCACTTTAGAAATTTTTGACCCCTGCAACAGCGCAATATTGCAAGGGTTTAAAGTTTATTTTGTTTGTGTAATTTTTACAAGTGTCCCTGTGGATGAAATGCGATGAATTTCGAAATATCGGAAAAATAAAAATTATTTAAAACAACAGACCTCGAGCTCAATTATTTCAATTACTTACAAATTTAAGGGTCGAATAAATACATACAACATTAAATTCTGAAAACATATTTATGTAAAAAATTCTCATTCTGATACTTTTTCTATATAAAGAGTCTCAGATTTTGAGTCATAAAAAAAGTCTAAGATTCTGAAAAAAAATTTTCTAATCGAATTTCATCCTCAGGGACACTTGTAAAAATTATACAAACAAAATAAACTTTAAGCTATAGTTTAGAATATATTTTGTTTGTGTAATTTTTAAAAGTGTCCCTGAGGATGAAATTCAATGAATTTCATAATATAGGAGAAATAAAATAAAAATTATTTAAAACAACAGACCTCAAGCTCAATTATTTCATTTACTTACAAATTTAAAGGTCGAATAAATACAACATTAAATTCTGAAAAATCTTTATGTAAAAAATTCTCATTCTGAGACTTTTTTCTATATAAAAAGTCTCAGATTTTGAGTCATAAAAAAAGTCTAAGATTCTGAAACATTTTTCCTAACCGATTTTCATCTTCAGGGACACTTGTAAAAAATACACAAACAAAATAAACTTTGAGCTATAGTTTTAGGTTTATTTTGTTTGTGTAAATTTTACAAGTGTTTAAGCTATAGTTTAAAGTTTGTTTTGTTTGTGTAATTTTTACAAGTGTCCCTGAGGATGAAATTCGATGAATTTCGAAATATCGGAGAAATAAAATAAAAATTATTTAAAATAACAGACCTCGAGCTCAATTATTTCAATTACTTACAAATTTAAAGGTCGAATAAATACAACATTAAATTCTGAAAAATCTTTTTCTGAGACTTTTTTTTCTAATATTCTGCGACATTTTTTCTTTATAAAAAGTCTCAGATTCTGAGTCATAAAAAAAGTATAAGATTCTGAAGTAATTTTTCTATTTAAAAAAATTTTTCGGATTCTTAAAAATTTTTTCTACTATATAAAAATGGATTCTGAAAAATTTGTCTATATAGAAAAAGACTCAGATTCTGAGACATTTTTTATATGGAAACAGTCTTAGATTCTAAGAAATTTTTCCTATAGAGAAAAAAAATCTATATTTATTTTTTTGAGTAAGTTTATTTTAGCTCGAGGTAATTATTTCCCTTACTAATTAAAACTATGATATTCTCATAGAATAATTTGCAAGAAAATTATTTTTCTGTTTAGAAAATTATTTATGCTGTTCTTTTTGCAAGACTTATGGCGTTTTCTTTTCTGGAAAAAAATGTCGCACTTTCTGCACTTTTTTTTCTTTAATGACTCTTTGTGCACAGTTATGCACAGTAAATATAGACATGTTTGGTATCAAAAGAAAGGTATTTTTAAGGCCTATCTAATGCTATATAAAGCATTTTAAAATAATACTCAGTTTTTGAGCCAATTCTATTAATGTAAAAATTTATGGGTTTTTGATACTTACTTAATTGAATAAAATAATCCTGTTTCGACATTTTATTATAAACACTTAGAAAGAACAGGACAATACCTTTCTTTTAGTACCAAACATGTCTATACTTACTGCTCATTACTATACACAAAGAGTCATTAAAGAAAAAAAGTGTAGAAAGTGCAACATTTTTTTCCAGAAAAGAAAACGCCATTAGTCAGTCAGATTCCATTGTCAAAACTATTTAGCATATGTAAAAACTTGTGGTATAGAAGTTGCAGAGGGAAATTAAATGACAAATCGTTAATGTTCAAACAAAAATATTAATACATATTCGACTCTAAACTCAAAAAAAAAACCTTGTAAAATTACAAGAAAAGTTTGTTAGTTTTTTTTGCTACCTCCCATTTGACAAGAATTCCTTGTATTTTACAAGCTTTTTACCAAAAATGTTGTAATTTTACTGGCTTCTTACCAAAAAAAATTGTAAATTTACAATTTTTTTGACGCGATAAAACTTACAAGGAGGTTTCGTGATTTTACTAAATTTTTTGCTACCTTCTATTTTACGAGAATTCCTAGTAGAAATAACGAAATTTTTTGTAATTTTACAAGCTTTTTACCAAAAAAAATTGTAAATTTACAATTTTTTTGACGCGATAAAACTTACAAGGAGGTTACGTGATTTTACTACATTTTTTGCTACCTCCTATTTTACGAGAATTCCTAGTAAAAATAACGAATTTTTTTTGTAATTTTACATGATTTTTACCAATAAAATTGTAAATTTACAACTTTTTTGGCGAAATAAAACTTACAAGAAATTCTCGTAAATTTACTAGATTTTTTTTGTAAAAAATCTTGGAAATTTGTAAAATTACAAGAAAAACTGTAAAATTACAATAAAATGTAAATTTCGATCGAAAATTATTTGTTAAAAAACAAGAAAAACTCTCAAATATTGGTAAAATGGGATTACGAGACTTTTTCTAGTAATTTGACAAGGTTTTTTTTTTTCGTGTACCCTCATTGAGAATTAAAAGAAGGAAACTGTAAAGTCTCTTATTTTGATCACTACTGTCAAATTATCTTTTATTTGCTAAATAGTCTTGACAATGGAATCTTACAAATTCTGAGATACGTGTCTATTAAGTCTTGCAAAAATTACCAACATAAATAAATTTTAAAAGGAAACATAATTTTCTTGAAAATTAATCTATGGGTATATCATAGTCATGACGGACCTCAGAGCCTATGTGTTCTGACGAAAAACCTCAGCAGCCACTCACAACCTATCATTTTAATTGGCAAAGAAAAAAATGACCTCGAGCTGAAAAAACCTTTTCAAAATATAATATTTTAAAGGTTCAATAAAACAATTTTTATGTTTTAATAAAAATTTATCACAGTTTAAAATAAATTATTTTAATTTTCCACAAATATTTTGAGTAGGTTTATTCAAGCTCGAGGTCATTATTTCCTTTACTAATTAAAACTATGATATTCTCATTGAATAATTTTCAAAAAAAAAAATATTTTTCTGTTAAAATTTTATTTTATTTTTTTTTTTTTTTATTTATGCTGGTCATTTTTTGCAAGACTTAATCGACACGTGTTTCGGAATTTGTCAGATTCCATTGTCAAGATTATTTAGCAAAAATAAAAAAGTAGCAAATGGCTTTTTTTAATTAAATATTTATCAGAATATTCTAAAAAACTTATTTTAAATTCAACTTGAAAACTAAAAACTAATATATTTTTTTTCTCTTTCTATCTTTACAGGTATTTAATTCATTTGTTTACTTATATCCTCTAATAACAATTTGAAAAAAAACGATTTTTCAAAAACCAATTTAAAATTACTTTTTTTCGTATTATAATTTACCATTACGAATGTTAAGTAATCAAAAACTGGTGATATGTGAAGCAACAAATAAAACGTAATATTTGAAAATCAAAAATAAAACACGCAAACATTTATTTTGTTAAAAAAAAAAAAAAAAAAATTAAAAATCTACCAAAGCAGAAGAACGGCAGCAAAATAACAAAACTAAAAAGATAACAAAAAATTCAAATCAAATAAAAGTCAATATATTTTGCATAGGTAAGTATTAAATAGAATCCAAAACATGCAACCGCAAAACTAAAAATCCTTAGATAAAGAAAACAACCTAAAAATATGCCACAATATTTTTTTTTTTTTTACCATGTTTGAACATGTGTATGAAAAAAAAAAATCATTTCACTTTTTACGGTACAGAAAAAAATTTTTATTTGTACTAAAAAAAAAAGAAATTCCAAGAAAAATGGATTTTAAAGTGAATTGTATAAGAACATACAAACAAAAATATATATTTAAACAGACTACATGTAAAAAATGTTTGTTTTAAAACCGTATGACGTTTTAGTTTTCTTTTTTTTGCTTTCAGTTTTCTTTATACAATCTTTTTACAGAATATCTACTGCCTTTTTTGTATTAAGCAAAAAAAAAACGTATAAAAAACCTTGAATATCTACTATTAGTTTCTTTGTTCTTCTCTTTTTTTCAATTTCAATACGTTTGAAGCATACTTTTAGGAGGCATGACGTAAGCTTTTATTTATTTAGTGGTTTGTAATTTTAAATTGACAGCAGGTGTTGTTTAAAATAAAAAAAAAATCATTGTAAATTATAGAGAGTAGTAAGAAAATCTTTTAGTAAAATTGAAAGTTCAAAACCATCGTTAAAACACAAGAAAAAACAGAAAAATACAATAAGATAAATTACCTTTTATAGTTAAATGTCTAGCTAGCAAACAAAGTAAATATCTTAAGTCAATAAATCACTTAATATTAGCAACAGCAAAAAAGGTACTCCTATAACAAATTAAAATGATTTAAAATACTAATTTCCCTTATTTTTTTATAAAAAACGAAAACTAATTAAAATTAAAGTTTAATTGCTTTTATACATTATTACCTTGTTAAAAAACTAAAGTTTATATTTAATAATAAAAAAAAAATATTGATCAAACTTTTATAGGAAATGCTAAAGTTTTTCTACCTGCACTATATAAACTTCTAACAAGCCTAAAAGTATGCATTAGAAAGTTTTAAATGAACATTATATAAAAGTATGCTATGATGGCAAGGCAAAAAAAAGTTAATAAAACAAAAAAGTTAACTAGTTATAATTTAAAAAAATATTAAAACAAATAAATAATTACTGACATATTTTTTAGATTCTGAGATTTCTTTTTTTATAGGAAAATTTGTAGACCCTAAAACAAAAAAAAATTTGAAGAAAAAAAATGTGCAATAATATGAGAATTTCTTATAGAAATCAGTTCTTCAGAATTTGAGATTTTTTCAATAGAAAAGTTCTTAGATCCTTAGAAATTTTTTCTCTGGAAAAATTCTTAGATTCTGAGAAATTTTTTATAGAAAAATTCTCGATTCTAACAAGGGAACTCTCCCTAGTGTCACCCGCGGATCTTTATGGAATTGGTTTTATTTTGTAGATCAATAAAAATAAAGGGACACGTGAGTAAATCCATATCAACATAGCAAAAAAAATTGAATTTTTGACGTCCATCGACCCAAATTTCATGAAACTCGGTATATATGTTGGGTAGACTGCCCAGAAAAAAACAAAGTTGTTATTTTCTTGGGGGATACCTGCAAATTTTGTTCCTTTTTGTGCAAAAAAAATTCGGTTTTTTTTTGGGATTTTTAAAATAATATCTAGAGGTCGCGATCTCGTGTTTTATAACGATTTATTTTTTTTGAGTTTTTTATTATTTTAAATTGTTAAATATGATTAATATGATAAAATATTAATAATTTCAGACAAAAAAAAATTAAATTAAAAATTAAATATCGCTCATTTCATGAGATGTCTCCCAGCATCTAATAAAATGTTCTTTAATTTATTTGAAATTTCGCACACAGGTACACTATGGAGCAATTAAAATAAATTCGTTTTTAGTTTCGCGAAAATCCACGAATTCGCGAACGCGAATATATTCGCGAATTCACGGATTTTCTCGGAACTAACAACTGATTTATTTTAATAGCTTCACAGTGTTCATGTGTGCAAAATTTGAAATAAATTAAAGAACATTTGATTAGATGCTGGGAGACATCTCATGGAATGAGCGATATTTAATTTTTAATTTAATTTTTTTTTTGTCTGAAATTATTAATATTTTATCATATTAATCATATTTAACAATTTAAAATAATAAAAAACTCAAAAAAAAAATAAATCGTTATAAAACGCGAGATCGCGACCTCTAGATATTATTTTAAAAATCCCAAAAAAAACCGAAATTTTTTTCCACAAAAAGGAACAAAATTTGCAGGTATCCCCAAAGAAAATAAAAACTTCGCTTTTTTTCTGGGCAGTCTAATGTTGGGACTTACTCAACTTATGCTCAAACAAAATTTAAGACTTTTGACTTCCGTAGTTTTGGAAATATGACGTTTCAAAAGTCAAGAAAATCTTTTAAAAGGTAAATTACAAATATTTATATCTCGAAAAGTATTTGAGGTATATCACTCGCAGGTAGCTCTTTTTAAAGGCAAAATCATCACCTTTAAAATATCATTTTGCAACAATTTTTATTTTGGGATCTTTTTTGTGTTTCTGCACAATTCGCGATTCGCAAAAACATATCAAAAAAAGCGACATTTTTAAAAATCTGAAAAAAATATATTTTAGAGGTATGAGTCCTAGCTACAAGCTCTAAAAATTTCGCGTTGGTGAACGTATTAAGTCCAGAGATATTAATAAAAATGTCTTGACAAGTAGGATTTTTTTTTTAAATCTCATGAATATTTAATTACTATTTTTGAATATTTTTGCAAATACATAAAATAAAACGGTGAAAAAAGTAAAGTTGATGGCTCACACGAGTACTGCACATGAATATATTGTAACATAACTTTTTATCGATTACACTACCTAACAAAAGTCAACTTTTTTTGCAGAGACTTCTAGAACACATTTTGTTTGTCATCATAAACATTTTATCAAATTGTCTTCTGAACATATAGGCCTATTTTACAGACTAAACCCTCAAACCCAAGAAAGAAACGTAATAATAAATGTTTAACACTGACATACCTCATATTATTTGTTGGTTTAATATTTTTGTATGCTTCAGCTGCAAAAACTAAATGGGCAAATCACGAGAACGCGATTACATAAAAATGACAATGGATTCGCGTTTAGTGGATTCACGTTAAAGGGGGCAAACGACTTAAGAAAATGTATTTTAAACAATGAAAATTAAAAAAATAAAAATATTAGGGAACAAAGTATATGCAAATAATATTTGCAAATTTTGCTCAAAATTTAGATTTTTTTTTTGCACATATTTTCGCATAAACTCAATGAATTTTGAAATAATATGCATTTTTAATAATTTTTCCAATATAAAGTCATTCGTTTGTTTTTAAGGGCAGGGACCGCAAAAGAGGTCTTTTCTCAAAAAGGCGATTTGATAAAATTTTTATGATGACAGATTCGTGTTAAAGAGACCAAAATACTTTAGCAAATGTAATCTAAGAGTCTGTACAAAAAAAGTTAATTTTTGTAGAGTAGTGTAATGGATAAATATTCATGTTATATTGTAGCTATGTGTAGTACCCGTATGTACCATTAACTTTGCTTTTTTCACCGTTTTATTTTGTGTATTTGCAAAAATATTCAAAAATTAAAATTTGGTATTCATCAGATTTGATAAAAATTTACTACTTGGCAACACATTTTTACTCATATCTCTGGTCTTAATACGTTCACCAACTCAAAATTTATACAGCTTGTAGCTAAGATAGTAGCCAATAACATATATTTTTTTCAGATTTTTAAAAATGTCGCTTTTTCAGATATATTTTCGCGAATCGCGAATTTTGCAGAAATAAAAAAAATTCCCAAAATAAAAATTTTTGCAAAATGTTATTTGAAAGGTCATGGTTTTGCCTTTAAAACAAGCTATCAGGGAGTAATATAGCTCAAATACTTTTGAAGATATAAATGTTTATATTTCATCCTTTAAAAGATTTTCTTGACTTTTGACACGCCATATTTCTGGAACCACGAAAGTTAAAGGTCTTAAATTTTGTCTGAGTATAAGTCTTATAAGTCCCAACATATACACAGAGTTTCATCAAATTCGGAGAGATCGAAGGAAATCAGGGGTTCATGTTGAAAAATTTTAACTCACGTATTTTTTTGTAGCGGCCCAAATTCATTTTTAGGGGGTAAAAAGGAGGGGGGAAGACAAGGCCATTTTTCAGTTTTTTTCTTTTATATCCTATATTATGCAAAGAAACCTAGTCATGTTACATACCAAATAAAAGGTAGATTGGAAAACCTATCTACGTGTGCTAAGAACGTGTCCAAACATGCACAACTTTTTGTCATATTGAGTAAAATACCAAAATTTTAGGACATTTTTGATAATAAGTCGAAAAATATTAAGTTCTTTGGCCCGTTGTTAGCACCACGAGATAGGTATTATATATATTTAATATCTTTAATCTGATACCACACATGCCTATATTAATTTTGTTTAAATAGGCGTAAATCGTAAAAAACTGAAAAAGGTCAATTTCCCCCCATACAAATCGACCACCCCTAAAAGTGAGTTTGGGCCGCTAAAAAAAATACGTGTCTAATTAATTTTCGTTCTTTAGAACATATCCGAATTTCATGAAGATCGGAGGCTGACACCAGGGAGACTTCCCTTGTAAGTTATATTTTTTTGGAAAAATTCTCAGATTCTGTCTATAGAAAAAATCTCAGACTGTAAAAAATTTTTTTTTTCTATAGAAAAATTCTAAGATTCTGAGAAATTTTGTCATAGAAAAATTCTCAGATTCTGAGAATTTTTTTTTTAAAGAAAAATTATAAGATTTTAAGTAATTTTTTTCTATACAAAAGTTCAAAATTTGAAGTTTACAGATCCTGAAATTTTTTTTCTATACAAAATTTTTCAAATTCTGAGAAATTTTTTCTATAAAGAACTCTCCGATTTTGAGAATTTTTTTCCATAAAAAAAATTTTAGATTCTAAGAAATTTTTTCTATAAATAGTCTTTCCATAGAAAACTTCTCAGATTTTCAGAATTTTTTCTAAAGAAAAATTCTCAGAATATGACAATTTTTTTCTGTACAAAAACTCTCAGTTTCTGGAAAATTTTTCCATAGAAAAACTCTTAAATTCTAAGAAATCTTTTCTAAAAAAGATTCTGAGACATATTTTTGTAAAGAAAAGATGCCAGATTCAAAGACATTTTTCCAAAAAAATTTTATGAACAATTTTTTCTATAGAAAAATTCTCAGATTCTGAAAAATTCGCAGATTCTGATTGAGAGAAAAAATTTTTTACAAAAAACTTCTTCGGTTCATAGATTTTTTTTATTAAAAAATTCTCAGATTCTGAGAAATTTTGTCAATAGAAAAACTCTCAGATTGTGACAACTAACTGATTCTTCAAAAAAAAAATTTTTCAGATTCTGAGAAAATTTTTTCTACAAAAAAATTTTCCGATTCTGAGATTATTTTTTTATTAAAAAATTCTTAGGTTCTGAGAAATCCTGTTAAAAAAAATTTACAGATTGTGACAATTCTCTGATTCTCTGATTCTAGAAAATTTTTCCAAAAAATCAAATATCCAAAAGTTCTTAGATTCTGAGATATTTTTTTTATAAAAAAATTCTTAGATTCTGAGAATTGTTTTCTATACAAAAATTCTCAGACTCTAATAAATTTTTTATTTAAATTTTTTTTTTCAAAATCCGAGAAATTTTGTCTATAGAAAAGATTTCTCAGATTTTTAGAAATTTTTTCTACATAAAAATTCTTAAAAATGTTTTCTATTCAAAAATTCTCAGAAATTTTTCAAAGTGCGAGGAATTTAGAGATTTTGTTTTTATAGAAAAATTGTAAGATTCTTATAAAATTTTTCCTTAACAAATTCTCAAATTTAGAAAAAAAAATTTTTAATAAAAAAATCATCAGACTCTTAAGAAATTTTGTTAATAGAAAAATTCTCAGATTGTGACAAATTTTTTCTATAAAAAAAAATTTCTGATTCTAGGAAATTTTTCCATAGAAAAATTCTTAGAAATTTGTTCTGTAGAAAACTTCACAGATTGCAAAAATTTTTTCTATAGAAAAATTCTTAGATTCTGACACATTTTTTCTATAAAAAAATTCTCCGATTCTGAGAAATATTTTCTATAGAAATATTCTCAGATTCTGGAAAAATTTTGGTTACAGAAAAGTTTTTGGACTTATAGAAATATTTTTTTATTGAAAAATTCTTAGATTCTGACAAATTTTTTGTAATGAAAAATTCTGAGATTCTAAAAAAATTTTCCTTAGAATTTTTTTTTTTAGAAAAATTCTTCGATTCTTATAATTTTTTAAATAGAAAATTTTCAGTTTCTGAGAAATTTTCTCTATAAAAAATTCTCATATTCTGAGAATTTTTTTCTAAAAAAAAAAGAATTTCAGATTCTGAGAAATTTTTTCTAAAAAAAAACAGATTCTGAGAAATTTTTTATATAAAAAAATTCTCAGATTCTGAGAAATTTTTTTCATAAAAAATTCTCAGATTCTGATTCTAAGAAATTTTTTTATAG
The DNA here is from genome assembly GCA_963921195.1 of Pegoplata infirma. NCBI lineage: Eukaryota > Metazoa > Arthropoda > Insecta > Diptera > Anthomyiidae > Pegoplata > Pegoplata infirma. Next base: position 215,072,930 of record OY992539.1, on the reverse strand, counting down.
AAAGATTCTCTTATTCTGGGAAATTTTTCTTACAAAGATCTCAGATTCTGAGACATTTTAGAAAAAGTTTTTCCACAGAAAAATTCTTAGATTTTGACACATTTTTTATAGAAAAATTCTCAGAAATTTTGGTTATAGAAAAGTTCTTTGATTTATAGAAATTTTTGCTATTGAACATTTTTGTTCTTTACAAAAATTCAGAATCTGAAACATTTGTTCATAAAAAACGGTCACAGATTCTGAGAATTTTTTTAAGAAAAATTCTTCGATTCTGAGAATTTTTTTATGGAAAATTTTCAGATTCTAAGAAATTTTCTCTATAAAAAAATCTTAGACTCTGAAAAATTTTTTTATAAAAAAATGTTCTGATTCTGCGAAATTTTTTCTAAAAAAAAAAAATCAGATTCTGAAAAATTTTTTATATAAAAAAATTTTTCTATTGAAAAATTCTCAGATTCTAAAATTTTTTTTCTATAGAAAGATTCCCAATTCTGGGAAATTTTTTCATAGAAAAATTCCAAGATTCTGAGAAATTTTTCTAAAAAAGATCTCAGACTCTGAGACATTTTATAGAAAGTTTTTCAAAAAATTCTCAAAATCTAAGAAATGTCTCAGATTCTGTAAAATTTTTTGTATAGAAAAAATCTCAAATTGTGACAAATATTTTTTATATTTTGAGGATGTTTATTCTGGCTCGAGGTCATTATTTTCTTTACTAATTAAAACCATGATATTCTCATAGCATAATTTTCAAGAAAATTATTTTTTTGTTTTAAATTTATTTATGTTGGTCATTTTTGCAAGACTTAATCGACACGTGTTTCGGAATTTGTCAGATTCCATTGTCAAGATTATTTAGGAAAAATAGAAACGATTTACTACAAAGTAGCAAACGAGTCTAATGAAAAATCGAGTCTAATAGTAAATCGTTTCTATTTTTGCTAAATAATCTTGACAATGGAATCTGACAAATTCCGAATTGTCGATTAAGTCTTGCAAAAATTACCAACATTAATAAATTTAAAATAGAAAAATAATTCAATAGAAAAATTCTTAGATTGTTAGAAATTTTTCTAAGGTGATTCTCTCTGTTTTTTTAAACTTCCATATTTTAGTCCATTTTACCCACAAAATTCCTTCTAGTGTATGTAAATTCCAACGGAAATCCATAACAAATCAAATGTCTAAAATTCTTAATCAAAATATACCTTAATTAAGCAATTTCTATGCATTGATAAGCGAAAAATAACTTTATAATAAACAAGTAGAAAAATTAAATTCGACTTGGTCGAATCTATGAATACCCTCCACAATGTTATCTGATAGTAATTTTCTAAAAAATATGTAAAAAAATTGCATTACAAATTTTTTATAATAAATACCTATATTATTTTGAGTAAAACTTTTTTTAATCAATCAAATTTTTTTGAGTGTAAAATTTTTTTGACTGTCAACATTTTCTTGAGTGTGATATTTCATTAAAAAAAAATTAATGTGTACATTTTTTTTTGAGTGTAACATTTTTTTTTGAGTGTAAATATATTTTTAGTGTACAATTTCTTTGAGTAACAAAATTACTTTGTAAAATATTTTTGTTGTTTAATACCTACATATATGTAATACAAAAAAAAACTATTTCACAAATTTCCCTCTTTTTATTTTACCTCTTCTTTATTTTAACTCTTCTTTAAAAACCAAAAACAAACTAACATTTAATCATACTCATACTTTATTTGATTTTTTTTCCAAAAATACTTACTATACACCGTTACATACAGTTACACTAACAATAACAAAACAATAACAAATATTTAGTTGTCTAACAACTAAACTGCACCCCACGGCAAGAAAACAAACAACAACTGGTATTTCACCATGCTTATAAAACTTGTTTAACGAGTTTTCAACAGTTTAAGGTGAAACAAATCCGAAATTCAGAGCCTTGCTTATAACTTTTGAACCACTGAACCGATTTTGCTGAAATTCAAAACCAAACAGACTTGGGGAACGACAAATATACATGCTAAGCTTCAGCACCCTCAGAATTGTCTTTTGAAAGTTAGAGTGGTTTTAATCTCGTAGATTCGCAAAATACCCTTGCCGAAATTTACACTTTTGCTCATAACTTTTGAACCACTGGACCGATTTCGCTGGATTGCAATACCAACCTGACCCGGTAAATGGCCAACATATATGTCAAACTTCAGGAGCCTCCGTAAAGTCTTTCAAAAGTTAGCGTGTTTTCAACGGACAGACAGACAGACGGACGGACGGACGGACGGACGGACATCGCTAGATCGACTTAAAATCGATCAAGGATCATGAATATATATACTTTATGGGGTCCTAGACCAATATTTCGATGTGTTACAAACGGAATGACAAACTTATATATACCCTCTATCACTAGAGTGGAGGGTATAAAAAGTAATAACAATAAAGAAAATAAAAATAAGAATAGATTTATAAACATGAAAAAAATTATGAAATATTTATTTTTTTGCTGTTTAATATTCGTCTATACTTTAATCACCTATAAACAAACAAACGCCTAAAAGTATGCCAAAAGTGGATTAAAGGAAACACTCCCAAAAGTATGCAACAACACCGACGAAACTACAACAATAATAATAACAACAAAAAACCGTTGACCTTTTGCATGTTTAACTAAGGCCCGACAACTATTGGTATTGTTGTTTAAATAATAGACTTGACTGTCGATTTACGTGGCTTTAATCTTCTAACAATTTTATTATAAGATGGCTTGTTTTTACACTAAAGCTTTTAAAGCTTTAATTGTTTTAAGAAAGTCTCACTGAAAAATTTCACAAACAATTGTTAACAAAAAATTATAGTAAAAGTAACTACGATTGTAGTTTTTTTTTTATTGTCGACTACATTCTGAGTAAAATTTGTGATTTTTCTTTAAACTAAAGCTTTCAAAACTTCAATTGTTTTATGAAAGTCTGACTGAAAAATTTCCAAAAAATTAGCTAACAAAAAATTATAGTAAAAGTAACTACGATTGTAGTTTTTTTGGTGTCGACTACATTTTCATTTAAAATTGTAGTTGTTTTAGTTGCCTATAACATGAATTACTTTGCTGTTAATTGTTACAAAAAGCAACTGCCAAAAGCAACTGTAAACATTTTTTCAACTACAACCAACTACAGCTACATTTGTAGTTAAAACTAACTACATACATAACTCTATTAACAAAAAAAACAGCTGTTTTTAATGTGTTGTTTAATTTTTTAGATTTTATTTAAAGTTTATTATTTCTAATTTCATCGAGGGACTCGTTTGTTGAAGTAGTAATATTTTTTTAAGTGCCAAGGTTTTCTTTATTGTTTTTACTGTGGAATTTTCTCTAGTTGTTGTTGCTGTATCGCTAAGTTTATTATTTGAGTTTTATATTGTTTGAGTCTTTTTTTTTGTTACTTTTATTGCCATAATAGGGCAAACGGAAACGTACAATAATAGCAGTAAAAAAAAACTCCATTAAATCATAGCATATTGTTAGGCTGGAAATTATAATAAAAATATTTAAATGTAAGGAAGTGCTGATTTTTTGTATAAACCTATAAATTATAAAGCAGTTTCGAGGTGCTTTAAATCTAAATAACTAACTTACTTTAATACAAATTTAAAAAGAATAAAATTGAACTGGAAACAAAAGGAATATTAACTAATTTGAGGAAAAACTTAGCTTTAATGAACAAAATTTAACTGAACTAAAATTTAACTAAAGTGAAATTAAAAAAAAAAAATTAAATTTAAACAAGTACAAAAATTAAATTGAACAATGAATAACAGATTATTGACTAAAACTTTATTCGAAAAAACAAAAATTGTGAAAAAAATTTCCGCGGAAAAAAATTTTTGATGAAAAAAAAAAATTGGCGAAAAAAATTTTGGGGTGCAAAAAGTGGTCAAAGAAATTAATTTTAAGAAAACAAGTAAAAAAGTTAAATTCGACCTTGCCGAATGTAGTGACACCCTCCACAATTTCAAAAAGATTATTACAAAAAACTTACTTTAAAAGAAAACTACTTTTGAAAAATAAAAAAATTCCGCGAAAAAAATCCGCGATTTTTTTCATTTTTTTTGTCAAAAAATATGTTCGTACTTGTTCCCAGCAAAAATTGGCATTACTAGTAATGGGTTTTGTAATCCGAAACAGATGTTAATAAGTAGTTAATTATTGAATGAAACACTAATTATTTTAACAAGGGCGTGAGACAAAAATAAGTAGTGAAGAGTATGGAGATAAATAAGTAGTTACTGCCTCAGATTACAAATAAGGAGTAAAAACTAATTACCAATAAGAAGTAAAATAATTAGTTAATTAAAACATTTAAAATTTAACTTGTTTTTACTTTAACTTAAAAATTGCGTAATTTTTATTAAGTTTTTAAGTACTTTTTAAGTTAATTGAATTGTAAAGGTTAAAAACTGCAAGTGCAAGGAGATATTATTACTTAGAGGGGCTTTTATAACATATTGCTGAGAAGTAGTTACTTTTGGGCTTAAAATAATGTTAATGGTAATGGGTACTCATTATAAATAATGTACTTGGTAATGATTACTTTTCACAACTCATTACCATGTTTTTGCTGGGTTAAAATACCATTTGGTGTTCAATTTTGTTCACATATGTCAACCAGCAGCCGAATTAAAGCATTTTGTATTTTTAGGTTATATTGAATATACTAAAATTTTTGAGGTGTCCTTACATTTGCGTTCATAACTTTTGAACCGCTGAACCGATATCGCTCAAAAGCAATACCAAACTTCTCGAAGCAACATCAACTAAATATGTTAAGTTACAGTCCCATCGACGAAATATTTTCGCAGGGGCGTTTTTTATGGGGGACACCTAAAGCCCGAAGTTTGTCACGAATATATCTTATGATCATAGGCTGATTAGGTTCTTGAATGTGCAAAATCAGACCAGGGGGGAAAAAGTTCCCCCCTGAAGAACTAAAACTACCACAGAAGAACAGATTTTTTTTACTTGATTTATTTGTTCAATAAATGAAAAATTTGCATGACATATAAAGTTCATCGACCTGCATTTGGACCAAGGGGACCAGGCAAATTTTTTTTAGGCACGCCTCGTTATTGTGGCGTGGATATTAAAAATAAACTAAACAATAATTAAACTGTAATAATTTTTGTTTTTATACCCTCCAACCACAGTATGCGGGTTTACTCCCTTTGTCATTCCGTTTGTAACGCATCGAAATATCGGTCGGAGAAACTATAAAGTATATATGGGGCATTCCATGTCACATCGGACACTTTGAAATTTTTTTTTTTTAGATTTTCCCAATTTGTTTACAGTTTTTAGTACCCTTCAAAAATCCTTCGTGGTAAATTTTCAAATTTTTTTGATGACCCGTTCAAAAGATATCTAATTTTTAAAAATTGGTTATTTGTTCCTTTACTCAAACTTCTATAATAATGGTCCAAATTTCAATTTTTTTTTCAAATTTTTTGTTTTTTTACGTACTTTAAAAAAAAAAAACAAAAAAAAACTTTAAAAGCGCTCTAGTATGCGATTTTTAAGTTTTAAAATTTAAATCTCATTTTTGAAAATGTTTGTACTCTTCGATTTTTTTTTGAAATTTTTTTGTGTAAAACTTCTATCGATTCTACAACTTTTTTGCCCAGGAGGATCGTGGGATAACGATTATTACTATTTTTTTAAATTTTTTAAAAAAAATTATTGTAATTTTCCAATCTTAAAATCATTTCTACTGCCCCAATGGTGCGTCATAGAGGGGTCATTTATAAGACCGACCCCCATTAATTTTTACGTCTAAACATTTTTTTCTGAACAAACTAATATCCTATCTCCAATTTGTAAGGGGGCTCCCACACAAAATAACAATTTTTAACATTTGCTCCAACCGCTCTAACTGCCCTAACAGTGCCCTTATAGCAACAAAATGTATGACAGACCCACAATATTTTTTTAGTCCAAACATTTTCTCTGAACACACCTACCCTCTATCTCAAACTGTTAAGGCGGTCACCATACAATTTTTTTTGTTTTTTGTAAATGTGTTTTATTTAATCAGCTTCTACCGGTCCAATGGTGTGTCCGAGAGGGGTCATAAGTGAGACCGACCCCCATTTATTTTTACCCTACAACATTTTTTTAAAACGTACCTACGCTCTATCTCCACTCCCTAAGTAGGCTCCCATACAAATAACAGTTGGAGAAAATTTTATAAAAATTTAATTTTGAATGGAAGCCTACTTAGGAAGTGAAGATAGGGCTGTGGTATGTTTTACAAAAATGTTGGAGGGTAAAAATAAATGGGGGTCGGTCTCAATAATGACCCCTCTCGGGCGCACCATTGGACCGGTAGAAGCTGATTAAATAAAATACATTTACAAAAAATAAAAAAAATTGTATGGGAACCGCCTTAACAATTAGAGATAGATGGTAGGTGTGTCCAGAGAAAATATTTGGACTAAAAAAACATTGTGAGTCGGTCATACATTTTGTTGCTCTAAGGGCACTATTAGGGCAGTTAGAGCGGTTGGAGCAGATTTGAAAAAATGTCGTTTTGTGTGGGAGCCCCCTTACAAATTGGAGATAGAGTATTAGTTTGTTTCAAAGAAATGTTAAGACGTAAAAGTTAATGGGGGTCAGTCTTATAAATAACCCTTCTATGACGCACCATTTTTTAAGATTGGAAAATTACAATAAATATTTTTCAAAAAATTTTTAAAAATAGTAATAATAGTTTTCCCACGATCCTCCTGGGCAAAAAATTTGTAGAATTGACAGAAGTTTTACACAAAAAAATTTCAAAAAAATCGAAGTACAAACATTTTCAAAAATGAGATTTAAATTTTAAAACTTAAAAATCTTACACTACAGCGCTTTTAAGAATTTTTCGGGATTTTTTTTTTTTTTTTTAAGTACGTAAAAAATAAAAATTTTGAAAAAAAAAATTGAAATTTGGACCATTATTAAAGAATTTATGAGTAAAAGAAGTTTAAATAAAGGAACAAACTACCAATTTTTAAAAATGCGATATCTTTTGAACGGGTCATCAAAAAAATCTGAAAATTTACCACGAAAGAGTTTTCGAAGGGTACTAAAAACTGTAAACAAATTGGGAAAATCTAAAAAAAAAATTTTCAAAGTGTCCGATTTGACATGGAATGCCCCATATAAATCTCCATATAAACTAACCCAACGATTATACATTTTTGACAATAACGAACTTAACGAAGTTGAATTTGGACACGACCGAAACACCATTGGATAGACCTTCAAAAAACCTTTCGACCTGTATAAAATGTTCATATAGTTTCTTTTGAAGAAATGGGAAAAATCCTCAAAAAAACAAAAAAAATCCTGTTTTTCTCCTCCCATTTGACCCGCTAAATGCAAGTTTAAGGACAATCGGTGGGTGCCCTGTGAAAGACCTTCCTTTTTTCTGAAAAAAGTCTATAAATAATTTCATTTTCCAGATCGACCATTGTACACAGAAAAAAAAATATATTTGCCCATGAACGAAATTCATAGTATTTATGAACAAAGACATAAAAATTATGAACTTTTTCATTAAATTTTTGAACTTTTTCATAGTATTTATGGACAAATGTTAAATTTAACATATTATGATTTATTCATAAATACTATGAAAAAGTTTATAAGTATTATGAAAAAGTAAATAATTTTAAGAATTTGTTCATAAATACTATGAAAGTCGTTCATTGCTTTTTTTTTTTTTTTTGTTTTTGTAGCACATTTATTATTTACTCAATCTGAACGCTATTAGGCTTAAATTAAAGCTTTATAAATCACGTACATAAATTTTTTTTTAAAATTTAATACTCATTTAATAAAAATAACGTTTATTATTTTTAATTTTGTCTTTAACAAATTGCATCTACTATAGAAAAGTTTCCATCAATTGAATTTTCACCCTCTGTATGTCCCCTAAGCCGATATTGCGCAAACTGAAACTAATACAAAACTGAAATTGAACACCATATTATAAATTATATTCAAAAATCAAATATTATTTTTGGAGATAATAACACTAAACTAAATTCAGCACAAATTATATTTGTTGTCATAGTTTACACAATACATACATTGTAGATAATTGCTTTCCCGAGTAAAAAAGTTTTTGATATAAGCATATATAGTTTTATGCGAAATTTGGACCCCTATTTTTATATAAAAAACAGCAAAACTTTATAATTATGAAAAATTATATAAAAACTTAAAAAATTATATAAAACTATATAAAAATATATACAAAATATTTTATGCAAAATTTGGACCCCAATTTTTATATAAAAAACAGCAAAATTTTATAATAATAAAAAATTATATAAAAACATATAAAATTATATAAAACTATATAAAAATATATAAAAATTACATAAAATTATATATAATCCCGAGTAAAAAAGTTTTTGATATAATTATATATAATTTGATAAAATTATATCAAATTATATATAATTATATAAAATTATATATAATTATATCCAGGATTTTGTGGATATAATTATATTAAATTATATCTAATTTGATAAAACTTCAAATTTTATAAAATTATATATAATTTGATATAATTTTATATAATTATATTCACCAATTCCCTGATATAATTATATATAATTTTATCAACTTTTTGGAAAATTTTGCCTCTTTATATAATTTTATATAATTATATATAATTTGATATAATTTTATCAAATTATACATAATTATATAAAAACTTTTTTACTCGGGATTGTATATAATTATATTCAATTTTATATAATTATATTAAATTTTATATAATTACATAGAGTTTGCTATATTTTTATATAATTTGATATAGTTTTAAGTAATTATATCTGATAATATAATATTGCATAAAATTTATCAAAACATATCAACATGGATCAAATTATATATAGTTTTATCGACTCATTATTCGCATCAAATTCTATATAATCATATATGATGTTTTTAAAATTATATATGTCTATATCAAAACTTTTTTACTTGGGTTGCCAGATGTGTGCAAACAGATACTACTTCACAAAATTACAATTATAAATTTTAAATTTTGTGTTTCTTGATATTAGCCGTTGCACATTTGTCATGATTAAAAACTTTGTTATATTTGCGAAAAATAACAAATGCTAACAAAAAACAACATGGCCAGGTACTTACAATGTGTAATCAGTAGTCGTTATGGTGTAAACGAAACTAATTGAAATACTTTTTTTTTTTTTTTTTGCAAAAATATATAAACAATTTTCCACGCGTGTTTTAAAATTGTTTATATAATTTAGAGGAGAAGAGGAAATTTGGAAAAACGTAAACAAGAGAAGACCTTCTATAAAATATACAGAACACAACATCACTGCCATCATCTATATATATAAAAGAGTTGGGTGAGTGAGTGACTGACTGACTGACTGACTGATTCATCATCGCCCAGCCCAAACCGCTGAAGCTAGAGACATGAAATTTGGACTGTAGGTTCATTTCCCGGAATATAGATCCACTAAGGCTGGATTTTTGCCAGTGTTGATTCTAAGGGGGTAAAAAGGGTAAAAAACTGTACTTTTGGTACTTTTTATATCTCTCGAAATAATGGTCATAGAGACTTGAAATTTGGACTGTATGTTAACCTCCCGGAACATAGATCCACTTGGGCTGGACTTTTGCCAATGTTGATTCTAAGGGGGTGAAAAGGGAAAAAAACTGTACTTTTGGTACTTTTTATATATCCTGAAAAAATGGTCATAGAGACTTGAAATTTGGACTGTAGGTTCACCTCCCGGAATATAGATCCACTAAGGCTGGATTTTCGCCAGTGTTGATTCTACGGGGGTAAAAAGGGTAAAAAATTGTACTTTTGGTACCTTTTATATTTCTTTTTATAATGTTCCTAGAAACTTTAAATTTGGAATGTAGGTTCACCTCCCGGAAAATAGATTCACTAGGGCTGGATTTTTGCCAATGTTGGTTCTAAGGGCGTAAAATGGGTAAAAAAGTGTACTTTTGGTACTTTTTTTATTTACTGAAATAATGGTCATACAAACTCGAAATTTGAAATGTAGGCTAACCTCCCGGAAAATAGATTTACTGAGGTTTGGTTTTTGCCAATGTTGATTCTAAGGGGGTAAAACGGGTAAAAAAGTGTACTTTTGGTACTTTTTATATCAAATGAAATAATGGTCATAGAGACTTGAAATTTGGACTGTATGTTCACATCCTGGAATATAGATCCAGTAAGGCTGGATTTTTGCCAATGTTGATTCAAAGGGGGTAAAAAGGGTAAAAATCTGTACTTTTGGTACCTTTTATATTTCCTTAAATAATAGTCCTAGAAACTTGAAATTTGCAATGTAGGTTCACCTCCCGAGACAAAGATCCACTTAGGCTTAGTTTTTTGCCAGTGTTGATTCTACGGGGGTAAAATGGGTAAAAAAAGTGTACTTTTGGTACTTTTCTTTATTTACTGAAATAATGGTCATTTAAACTTGAAATTTGGAATGTAGGATACTTTGCTTAAAAAAAAAACAATATGGAAAAGGTAATTTTTGAAAATTTTGATTCTTAGGAGGATAAAAGAGGTAAAAAGTGTACTTTTGGTACTTTTTTTTATTTCTTAAAATTATGGTCATAGAAACTTGAAGTTTGGAATGTAGGATCCTTAGGTGAAAAAAACATTCTGGAAAAAGTACTTTTTGGAAAATGCGTTTCTTAGGGGGAACCTTTTATAAAAAGTACCTTTCATAAAAAGTACCTTTAATAAAAAGTACCTTTTATAAAAAGTACCTTTTATAAAAAGTACCTTTTACAAAAAGTACCTTTTATAAAAAGTACCTTTTATAAAAAGTACCTTTTATAAAAAGTACCTTTTATAAAAAGTACCTTTTATAAAAAGTACCTTTTATAAAAAGTACCTTTTATAAAAAGTACCATTTATTAAAAGTACCTTTTATAAAAAGTACCTTTTATAAAAAGTACCTTTTATAAAAAGTACCTTTTATAAAAAGTACCTTTTATAAAATGTACCTTTTATAAAAAGTACCTTTTATAAAAAGTACCTTTTATAAAAAGTACCTTTTAAAAAGTACCTTTTATAAAAAGTACCTATTATAAAAAGTACCTATTATAAAAAGTACCTATTATAAAAAGTACCTTTTATAAAAAGTACTTTTTATAAAAAGTACCTTTTATAAAAAGTACCTTATATAAAATGTACCTTTTATAAAAAGTACCTTTTATAAAAAGTACCTTTTATTAAAAGCACCTTTTATAAAAAGTACCTTTTATAAAAAGTACCTTTTATAAAAAGTACCTTTTATAAAAAGTACCTTTTATAAAAAGTACCTTTTATAAAAAGTACCTTTTATAAAAAGTACCTTTTATAAAAAGTACCTTTTATAAAAAGTACCTTTTATAAAAAGTACCTTTTATAAAAAGTACCTTTTATAAAAAGTACCTTTTATAAAAAGTACCTTTTATAAAAAGTACCTTTTATAAAAAGTACCTTTTATAAAAAGTACCTTTTATAAAAAGTACCTTTTATAAAAAGTACCTTTTATAAAAAGTACCTTTTATAAAAAGTACCTTTTATAAAAAGTACCTTTTATAAAAAGTACCTTTATAAAAAGAACCTTTTATAAAAAGTACCTTTTATAAAAAGTACCTTTTATAAAAAGTACCTTTTATAAAAAGTACCTTTTATAAAAAGTACCTTTTATAAAATGTACCTTTTATAAAAAGTACCTTTTATAAAAACTACTTTTTATAAAAAGTACCTTTTAAAAAGTACCTTTTATAAAAAGTACCTATTATAAAAAGTACCTATTATAAAAAGTACCTTTTATAAAAAGTACCTTTTATAAAAAGTATATATAAAAAGTACCTTTTATAAAAAGTACCTTTTTTGTAAAAAAAACAATCCAGGAAAAGTACTTTTTGAAAATTCCTTTTCTTAAGGGGTAAAAATAGTACTTATGGTACTTTTTATTTATGCTGAAATAATGATCATAGAAACTTGATATATGGAATGTAGGATCCTTAAGTGAAAACAAATTCTAGAAAAAGTAATTTTTGAAATTTCCTTTTCTTAGGGGGTGGAACGGGTAAAAATTTAAACTTTAGTTACGTTCTTATTTTCTGAAGTAATGGCCCTAGAATCTTGAAATTTGTAATGTAGGATCATTCGGTAAAAAAACATTCTGGAAAAAATACTTTTTGGAAATTCCGCTTCTTAGTAGGGTAAAATGGCTAAAAAAAGTGTACTTCCGGTAATTTTGATATTTTCTGACGTAATGGAAAACTAAAATTTTGGGAAAAGTACTTTTTGGAAATTCCGTTTCTTAACGGGTTAAAAAGTATGTACTTTTAATATTTGCTGAAATAATATTCCTAGATAATTGCAATTAGTAATGTAGGATCCTTCGGTGAAGAAAAAACATACTGGAAAAAGTACTTTTTGGAAATTCCGTTTCTAACGGGGGTAATAAAGTGTAATTTTGGTACTATTTTTTTTTTGTTTGTTCCTATAATAATGGTCTTAGAAGCTTGAATTTTGAAATGTAGGGTCCTTCGGTGAAAAAAAAAACAATCTGCTATGCTAAAGTATTTTTAAAAGATTCCGTTTCTAGAGGTGTAGAAAAGTGTTTTTTTTTATACTTCTTGAAATAATGATCCTAGGCAGTAAAAATTTGAATGCTGTATTCTTTAGTAAAAAAATATTTTGGAAAAAGTACTTTTTGGAAATTCTGTTTCTAAGAGTCGTAAAGGGCATAAAAAGGTGTAAGTTTGGTACTTCTTATATGTCTCGAAATAACGGTTCAGAAAAAAAAAAGTTTTTGGAAAATTTAATTTTAAGTGGAAAAGGTGGCAAATGGTTATTTGTAAATATCTAACTATTAAAGTCTAGAATCTCGAAATTTGACGTGCAGTATCTTCCAGCCGAAATAACACCCAAGAGATGGACAGGGTAAAAAGGGGGTCCTAAATTGGTACAAGTGGTGTAAAATGGTATTTTTATATTTATAAGATAAATGCAATAGCACTTTTTGTTTCTGTAACGCATATTATATGGAGAGGAATGAAACTTGCATGGAGATTGAATTGGAAATGAAATGGAGTAGAACGGGGAACGAAATGGAATAGAGCGGGGAACAATATGGAATGATACTTTTTACTAATATTTTTCGTATTAAACTTTTTAACTCCATATTTTTTCTGAATATGTTTTTTTACCCAAAATTTTTTTCATTCCCATTTCTTTTTACACTGAAATATTTTTTCACTCAAGGTCCAAAATCCCGATATAAGGGCTCGAAAATTTTAAAAATCTTTTTCACCGGAACGTACATGACAACGTACCACCGAAATTATTCAAATTTTATTGTTAAAGTTATTCAATGAAATATTATTTTATGAACGACTTAAACGTCCACAATAATTTTTTGAAATCGGTAGGGTAATCCTGATCCTTCTATTATCCGGTATTTAACGTAACCGGTAACGAAGTTCCGGCGGGCGAGCTAGTACTTACATATTAAAATATGATATCATTAGGAAATTATAGCAACTAACTAAAAAAAAAAAATCCCCGCTGCCAGAAATGACATAAAACGGAAGCAGCAAAGCAGAAACAAGTGACAAATTTCCAAAATAACGGAAATGTTGTATAATAACCAGTAACACGACACGACACACATACACACATACAAGGATGGCGAAACGCAATGTAAGCTCTAACTAACTATGACATATAATGTCATATTTTAATACACGTCACAAAACTAAACTGAACAAAAAAAAAAAATCTTAAATTTTTGATGATGTCAAAAAATGTATCAAAACTGTATGTTAAATATTTAAAAACATAAGTGTATGTGATTAATAAGTTTTTTTCTTTTTTATTTTATTCATACTTTAGTTTTTTTATATGTATAAGTTAAATTTCCCCCTTAAGGTATACTTCAATTTTGTGTTTGTGTTTTTTTTTAGTTTTTTTTTTTTGGTATAAAAATAAACAAAGTGAAAATTTTTGTGAAAGCTTAAATAAATGAAAGAAATTGTTTTTTTAATATTTTATTTCTATATTTTTTAAAGCTATACACAAGTGTTTTTCTTTTTATTATAAACCTAAAAGTATGCAAATATATATTTTTGTTAAACAAAATTTTGTTATGATGGTATAGCAAGGTTAAATGATTGTATGGAAAACAGAGTTGGGAGGTTAAAGATATAGGAACATTTTTATTTACAAAAAATTTTACAATAAATGAGACTTTTCTATACCAAAAATATATCAGCACAAAACAGATTTTTAGAATCTAAAACTCAATTTCTAGAAAAATTATATAATTTTGAGATTTTTTTTTACAGAAATCTGAAATCAGAATCTGAGACTTTTTCTATATAGAAAAAATATCTCAAAATTTAAGAATTTTTGTATATAGAAAAAATGTATCAGAATCTGAAACTTTTTCTATATAGAAAAAAATTTCTTAGAATCTGAGACTTTTTCTAATTAGAAAAAATGTCTCAGAGTCTAAGGCTTTTTTTTAAAAAAGTGTCTTTAGAAGAAAAAATGTTTTAGAATCTGAGACTCTTTTCCTATATAGAAAAAATGTCTCAGAATCTAAAACATTTTCTATATAGAAAACATGTCTCAGAATCTGAGACATTTTCTATATAGAAAAAATGTCAGATTCTGAGAATTTTTTTTTAAATGTCTCAGAATCTAAAACTTTTACTATATAGAAAAAATACCTCACAATCTGAGACTTTTTTAATACAGAAAAAAATGTCTCACAATCTGAGACTTTTTCTATATAGAAGAAATATCTTAGAATTTGAGACTTTTTCTATATAGAAAAAAGTCTCAGAATCTAAGACTTTTTCTATATTGAAAAATTGTCTCAGAATCTAAAACTCTTTTTCTATATAGAAAAAATGTCTCAGAATCTGAGATTTTTTCTATAGAGAAAAAATTTCTCAGGATCTGAGAATTTTTCTATATAGAAAAAATGTGTCAGAATCTGAGACTTTTTCTATATAGAAAAAATGTCTCAGAATCTGAGACTTTTTCTGTATAGAAAAAATGTCTCAGAATCTGAGACTTTTTCTGTATAGAAAAAAAGTCTCAGAATCTAAGACTTTTTCTATATAGAAAAAATGTCTCAGAGTCTGAGACTTTTTCTATATAGAAATAATGTCTCAGAATCTGAAAAAATGTCTCAAATTTTTTTTTTTTTTGAGAAAAATGTCAAAACTTTTTTTTCGCTTTCAAAAAATACCATTCGTAGCATATTTGCAGGTTAATTTTTTAGAAAATATTTTTTTATATGGAATACCTTTTCAGAATCAAAGACTTTTTGATATTTAAAAAAAAAACTATTGCGTATTTTAAGGCTTTTGACTTAATAATTAGAAAAATATCTCAGATTCAAAGACTTTTTTCTCTCTTTCAAAAAATATCATTCGTAGCATATTTGCAGGTTAATTTTTTAGCAAATATTTTTTTATACAGAATACTTTTTCGGAATCAAAGGCTTTTTGTTATCTTTAAAAAAAACTATTGCGTATTTTAAGGTTTTTGACTTAATAATTTTCGTAGAATATTTAAAGGTTGATTTTTTAATAAACAAATTTTTTATATAGATTTTTTTTTAAAAATTTCTCAGACTCCAAGACTTTTTCTATCTTACAAAAATGATGCGTATTTTAAAGTGCCTGACTAAATTAATTTTCGTAGCATAGTTTTAGGATATAAAAATATTTTTTTATATAAAAAAATGGTTTTTAAAGGAAAAAAAAATTAGGATCAAAAGCATTTTTCCGTTATTCAAAATGCTGTGTATTTTAAGGTGTTTGACTAAACTAATTTTCGTAGCATATTTGTAGGTTGATTTTTTTAATAAAAATTTTTTTATATAGAAAAAAATTATTTTGCTTTACGGAAAAATGCCTCAGAACCAACGACTTTTATTTCTTTCAATAAATATATAGAGCAAAATTATTTTGTTTTAAGGAAAAATGCCTTAGAATCAAAGACTTTTTTTCTCTTTCAAAAAATGATGCATATTTTAAGGGTTTGAAAAAATGTCTCTGACTCTATGACTTTCTACTTTCAAAAAATGTTGCATATGTTAAGGGTATGAAAAAAAATTCTCAGACTCTGAGGCCTTTTATATATAGAAAAAATATCTCAGAATCTGAAAAAAATGTCTCAAATTTATTTTTTTATAGAGAAAAATGTCTCAGACTCAAAGACTTTTTTCTCTCTTTCAAAAAATGTTGGGTATTTAAAAGTATTTGACTGAATTAATTTTCATAACATATTTGTAGGTAGATTTTTGAATACATAAATATATTTTTATATAGATTTTTTGTACAGAAAAATGTTTCTGACTCAATGACTTTTTGTTATATTTCAAAAAATGCTGCGTATTTTAAGGTGCCTGACTAAATTAATTTTCGTAGCATAGGATATAAACGTTTTTTATATAAAAATTTTTTTAACGAAAAAAATTTTCAGAATCAAAAACATTTTTCTGTTCAAAATGCTGCGTATTTTAAGGTGTTTTACTTAATTAGTTTTCGTAGCATATTTGTATGTGGATTTTTTTATTAATTTTTTTTTTTATATAAAACAAAATTATTTTGTTTAAGGAGAAATTCCTCAGAATCAAAGACTTTTTCCTCTCTTTAAAAAAATGTTGCATATTTTAAGGGTTTGAAACTAATTTCAGAATCTAAAAAAAATGTCACAAATTTATTTTTTTATAGAAAAAAATGTCTCAGAATCAAAAAGAAAAATGTCTCAGACTCAAAGACTTTTTCTCTGTTTCAAAAAATGTTCCGTATTTTAAAGTATTTGACTGAATTTATTTTTGTAGTTTATTTGTAGGTTGATTTTTTAAAAATTATATATTTTTATAATGGTTTTTTTAAAGGAAAATATATTTTACTAAAAGACTTTTTTCTATCTTTCGAAAAATGATGCGTATTTTAAGGTGTTTGCCTAAATTAATTTTCGCAGCATAATTTTAGGTTGACTTTTTATTAAATATTTTTTTAGATAGAAAAACTTTCTTTTTTATACTCAAAAATGTTTAACAATCAAATAATTTTTTCTCTCTTTCAAAAATTGTTGCGTATTTTAAGGTGTTTGACTAATTTAAATTTCGTAGCATATTTGAAGGTTTATTTTTAAATAAAAAAAATTTGTATGTAGATTTTTTTGCAGAAAAATGTCTCAGACTCGAAAACTTTTTTCTATCTTTCACAAAATACTGATTTTAGATGTTTGTCTAAATTAATTTTTGTAGCATACAAATATGTGGATTTTTAAAATAATATTTTTTTATATAGAGAAAATTACTCTTTTTAATACGGAAATTTTTTCCAGAATCGAAGACTATTTTTCTATGTTCCAAAAATATTGCATATTTTAAGGTGTTTAACTGAATTAGTTTTTATAGCATATTTGTAGGTGAATTTTTTAATATTTTTTTATTTTTGTACAGAAAAAAATATTTTTTTACAGAAAAATGTCTCAAACTCAGAGAATTTTTTATCTTTAAAAAAAATTCTTTAGATTTTAAGGTGTTTGACTAAAAAAATTTTCGTAGCATAGTTTTAGATAGATTTTTTAATGAACATTTTCTTATATAAAAACATGTTTTTTTTTTATATACCAAATTTTTTTCAGAATCAAAAATTTTTTTCAGCTTTTAAAAAATGCTGCATATTTTAAAGTGTTTGACAGAATTAATTTTCATAGCATATTTTTAAATAGATTTTTTAATAAGAGACTGTTTTTAAATATTTGTGTACAAAAAAATGTTCCAAAGATTAAGTCTTTCTATATAGAAACAATTTCTTGTTTTTATACGAAAAAAAATCACAGTATCTAGAACTTTTTATCCATCTTGAAAAAATGAAGCATATTTTAAGGAAAAAATATCCCAAAGATTAATTCTTATTCTATCTAGCAAATATTTATTGTTTTAATACGAAAAAATATCACAGAATCTAGAACTTTTAATCCATCTTTAAAAAAAAATGTAGCATATTTTAAGGAACTTTTTTTTTTTAATTTTCGTGGCATATTTTTAGGCTGATTTTTTTTTAAATAAATTTCTTTAACCTTATAAAATGTCTCTCTTTTCTTGTTTCTTTTTAGCAAATTTACTCTTATAAGCAACTAATAACCAACAAATTATAAACTTGGCTTTAACTTAAAAACCTTTTTTTATATAAAAAATTTAGTATTAAATTAACAATAACTATTAAAAATTATTTTATTAAAAAAAATATAATAAATAACTTTAAATTTAGGGGAAATCAAAACGCTTCTTTATAGGATTAAATACATTTTGAAATAAAAATTAAAGTCTTCAAAACCAAAAACAAAAAACTCAAATATTTTATAAGGACTACTTAAAATATTATGGATAATTTACCAACACTTCCAAATAGTGATAATGGTAAAATATTGGAAAATTCAACAGCAGCAGCAACAATATTACAATCAAAACTAAATAAAATCAAAAATCAAACAAACGCCACCACACCACCAACCACCAAATCAAAACGTTATAAATTACAAAGATCAACAGAAAATTTTGATGATCACTGTTGTGAGGATTTAATAAATGCTCATTGTGATTTAAAAGAATTTAGGGAAAGCGTAATGGGTGGAGGTTTTGCTACACCACCACCCGCCAACACATACTGTAAACAATATTTACAAAACGCTGTTACCACCACAGCCACCATTTTAACGATTCTAAGCAACGAACAATTAGTAAAAGAACAAACTTTGAATAAACTAGATTTACAAAAAAATAATATACCAATGCATGAAAAACTTTTAGAAAATGATGGGTGTGATAAAAACCCTACGAAAGAAAAGACTGAGAAAATAAAAACAAAACCCCATAAAGAATCAAAATTTGCTGAGAAATTACGAAGAAGTTTTCGTAGAGCTGAGCACAAGTCATTAGAGATTAAGAGACAAGATAAAAAAGAGAGTAGTGGTGATTTGACAGCAGCACAAGAGAGAAGTAGTAGTTTAAGACCGTTACAACAGCAACAACTACATAACTCTCCCTCGATATTTTCATTAACAAATCTACCCGGTTTAGGGGGTCATATAAATCCGGCATTATTATTGGATAGTCCCGACGAAAGTACACCACCAGAATTTGCCTATAGACATTTAAGTAGTGTTGCAACTACTAATTCCAGTACTTCTCTAGAAAGTAATTTTTGTGAGAGTCCTACCACAAGTATAAGTTACTGGGCGTGGCATATGAATAATAACAATATGGGCGGAGAATTAAGTACCACTATAAATACAAATACTACATCACAAGCTAATCTTGGCACCACAACGAATGAGCCACGTAAACGTTTGGAGCAACAAAGTAGTAGTAAAAGTGAATGTGATCATCCGCCGGTAACTACAGCCAGTCGTAGCTGTAGTACGGCTAGTGAAAGTAGTACGGCTGCAAAATTAAATCGTTTACAAAATTTTCTCTTCAAATCTAGTAATGAAAGTTCTCGTAGTATACAGGGTCATTCGAATGAAGCATTTACGGCATCTTCAAATAACTCTACATCCGGAGAATGGGAAAATCTTTGTAATTTTCCCTCAACTTCACATAATCTCTTGGTAAACGAAGATTCTTCTCAATTTCCGGTAGAACAAGAAACATCAACCACAACTGCATTAAAACCGGAAAATTTAAATGACAGCACAGGGTCGTTAAGAAATTATTATCAATATACCTTAGCTTCACCGAATAATCCATTTTTACCTGAAATAACCGCCCGAACATATCATAGTACTTATGATGAAGAAGATGAAGAACGTGAGTTAGAAGATGAATTAGACTCAAATGTAACCTCGGTTAAATATCGTATAGGTACTCACTCGGCCCAATTGCCTACACCCAACTATAGTAGAACTGGTTCCCAAGAATCAACACACAGTGAATATGCGGCCGGTAGCAATTTAGAACCAAATATACAAACTCAGTCATTATACTTTACCACCTCTTCAACATCGGTTACACCCGGAAAACATAAACGTAAATTATTTTCTCTCAGTACGCCAACGAAACTAAATTTTCCACAACAGCAGCAGCAGCAACATCACCAGCAACAACAACATCATCATCCACACCAGCCTCAGCATCATCATCAAATGAATACCTGCCATTCTTTAGCCAAATCAAATTTTGGTACTTTAGACAATATCCCACAATCACATAAAAATGTTATCAAAACTTCTTCCTGCAATTTTGTACGTAGTCTTAATCCATTTTTACCCTCCACCACTGTGACATCATCTTCCCCGCCTCAACGTACTTCCTCATCGAGTAGTTTAAATAAACGTACGGGACCATTTAAACAAAAGGCTGTTACATCACCCATTGCAGTGCCCTCAGCGAATCCGCTAAAGGATCTAAATGCCAGAAGAGAAGAATTTTTAAGAGCTACTATGCAAATATGTTTGGTAGTATCACCGCCATCATCCAGATTACAGGTTAGTTTGATTAAAAAAAATAATACTGATTTTGTTTAAATGTACTATTTAGCGTTTAATTTATAAAGCGTTTAATTTATAAAAATGATTAAACAAAATATTGATAAATAATTTAATCAACTTTTTATTGAAACAAGAATCACAATTTTTATTTATCTGACAACTATGATTAATAAATAAAATTATCTGGGTTATTTCATCCATTATTTTGTTTATTGATTGATTGATTGATTGATTGATTGATTGATTGATTGATTGATTGATTGATTGATTGATTGATTGATTGATTGATTGATTGATTGATTGATTGATTGATTGATTGATTGATTGATTGATTGATTGATTGATTGATTGATTGATTGATTGATTGATTGATTGATTGATTGATTGATTGATTGATTGATTGATTGATTGATTGATTGATTGATTGATTGATTGATTGATTGATTGATTGATTGATTGATTGATTGATTGATTGATTGATTGATTGATTGATTGATTGATTGATTGATTGATTGATTGATTGATTGATTGATTGATTGATTGATTGATTGATTGATTGATTGATTGATTGATTGATTGATTGATTGATTGATTGATTGATTGATTGATTGATTGATTGATTGATTGATTGATTGATTGATTGATTGATTGATTGATTGATTGATTGATTGATTGATTGATTGATTGATTGATTGATTGATTGATTGATTGATTGATTGATTGATTGATTGATTGATTGATTGATTGATTGATTGATTGATTGATTGATTGATTGATTGATTGATTGATTGATTGATTGATTGATTGATTGATTGATTGATTGATTGATTGATTGATTGATTGATTGATTGATTGATTGATTGATTGATTGATTGATTGATTGATTGATTGATTGATTGATTGATTGATTGATTGATTGATTGATTGATTGATTGATTGATTGATTGATTGATTGATTGATTGATTGATTGATTGATTGATTGATTGATTGATTGATTGATTGATTGATTGATTGATTGATTGATTGATTGATTGATTGATTGATTGATTGATTGATTGATTGATTGATTGATTGATTGATTGATTGATTGATTGATTGATTGATTGATTGATTGATTGATTGATTGATTGATTGATTGATTGATTGATTGATTGATTGATTGATTGATTGATTGATTGATTGATTGATTGATTGATTGATTGATTGATTGATTGATTGATTGATTGATTGATTGATTGATTGATTGATTGATTGATTGATTGATTGATTGATTGATTGATTGATTGATTGATTGATTGATTGATTGATTGATTGATTGATTGATTGATTGATTGATTGATTGATTGATTGATTGATTGATTGATTGATTGATTGATTGATTGATTGATTGATTGATTGATTGATTGATTGATTGATTGATTGATTGATTGATTGATTGATTGATTGATTGATTGATTGATTGATTGATTGATTGATTGATTGATTGATTGATTGATTGATTGATTGATTGATTGATTGATTGATTGATTGATTGATTGATTGATTGATTGATTGATTGATTGATTGATTGATTGATTGATTGATTGATTGATTGATTGATTGATTGATTGATTGATTGATTGATTGATTGATTGATTGATTGATTGATTGATTGATTGATTGATTGATTGATTGATTGATTGATTGATTGATTGATTGATTGATTGATTGATTGATTGATTGATTGATTGATTGATTGATTGATTGATTGATTGATTGATTGATTGATTGATTGATTGATTGATTGATTGATTGATTGATTGATTGATTGATTGATTGATTGATTGATTGATTGATTGATTGATTGATTGATTGATTGATTGATTGATTGATTGATTGATTGATTGATTGATTGATTGATTGATTGATTGATTGATTGATTGATTGATTGATTGATTGATTGATTGATTGATTGATTGATTGATTGATTGATTGATTGATTGATTGATTGATTGATTGATTGATTGATTGATTGATTGATTGATTGATTGATTGATTGATTGATTGATTGATTGATTGATTGATTGATTGATTGATTGATTGATTGATTGATTGATTGATTGATTGATTGATTGATTGATTGATTGATTGATTGATTGATTGATTGATTGATTGATTGATTGATTGATTGATTGATTGATTGATTGATTGATTGATTGATTGATTGATTGATTGATTGATTGATTGATTGATTGATTGATTGATTGATTGATTGATTGATTGATTGATTGATTGATTGATTGATTGATTGATTGATTGATTGATTGATTGATTGATTGATTGATTGATTGATTGATTGATTGATTGATTGATTGATTGATTGATTGATTGATTGATTGATTGATTGATTGATTGATTGATTGATTGATTGATTGATTGATTGATTGATTGATTGATTGATTGATTGATTGATTGATTGATTGATTGATTGATTGATTGATTGATTGATTGATTGATTGATTGATTGATTGATTGATTGATTGATTGATTGATTGATTGATTGATTGATTGATTGATTGATTGATTGATTGATTGATTGATTGATTGATTGATTGATTGATTGATTGATTGATTGATTGATTGATTGATTGATTGATTGATTGATTGATTGATTGATTGATTGATTGATTGATTGATTGATTGATTGATTGATTGATTGATTGATTGATTGATTGATTGATTGATTGATTGATTGATTGATTGATTGATTGATTGATTGATTGATTGATTGATTGATTGATTGATTGATTGATTGATTGATTGATTGATTGATTGATTGATTGATTGATTGATTGATTGATTGATTGATTGATTGATTGATTGATTGATTGATTGATTGATTGATTGATTGATTGATTGATTGATTGATTGATTGATTGATTGATTGATTGATTGATTGATTGATTGATTGATTGATTGATTGATTGATTGATTGATTGATTGATTGATTGATTGATTGATTGATTGATTGATTGATTGATTGATTGATTGATTGATTGATTGATTGATTGATTGATTGATTGATTGATTGATTGATTGATTGATTGATTGATTGATTGATTGATTGATTGATTGATTGATTGATTGATTGATTGATTGATTGATTGATTGATTGATTGATTGATTGATTGATTGATTGATTGATTGATTGATTGATTGATTGATTGATTGATTGATTGATTGATTGATTGATTGATTGATTGATTGATTGATTGATTGATTGATTGATTGATTGATTGATTGATTGATTGATTGATTGATTGATTGATTGATTGATTGATTGATTGATTGATTGATTGATTGATTGATTGATTGATTGATTGATTGATTGATTGATTGATTGATTGATTGATTGATTGATTGATTGATTGATTGATTGATTGATTGATTGATTGATTGATTGATTGATTGATTGATTGATTGATTGATTGATTGATTGATTGATTGATTGATTGATTGATTGATTGATTGATTGATTGATTGATTGATTGATTGATTGATTGATTGATTGATTGATTGATTGATTGATTGATTGATTGATTGATTGATTGATTGATTGATTGATTGATTGATTGATTGATTGATTGATTGATTGATTGATTGATTGATTGATTGATTGATTGATTGGTTGATTGATTGATTGTTTAATTAATTGATTAATTGATTGATTTATTGTTTAATTAATTAATCAAACTCAAAATTAATTAGTTTTCCTCAAAACTGATTAATTGATTATAATGTTAATTAATTAATTACTCACATTGCTGAACAATACAACGCCCAAAAAAGGTTTTGACCCAAAAACCAGACGAACAAATCTTAATGTATTTTGACCCGCTGAACTCAAATCTGCCACAAAAAAAAAAAAACTTTCTTTGGGTTTCCCTGTTATCTTACAAGTAAGTTCTTTAAAGTGACCATTCCAGATTTCTTTGAAATTTATACACAAAAAGAAATCTTAATCGAATCTTTATGTATCTTAACCTCCTGAACTCGATTCCCCTCAGACAGGTCGATCTTAAACTTTTGTTTCATCTTGTGTATAAATTTTAAAGAAATAAGGTAGTTTTACTTTCCTTGTAAGATTTCAAGAAAACCCAACAATAGAATTCCATTCTGATGGCGGAATCGAGTTCGATTTCGATTTTTCTTTTATTTATAAATTTCAAAGAAATCTGGAATGGTCCCTTTGGGGACTTTCCTTGTAAGATTGCAGGAAAACCCGACGATAGATTTTTGTTTTGATGGCAGATTTTACTTAGCTCAGGGAGTCAAAATACATTATGATTTGTTGGTCTGGTTTCTGGGTCAGAACCTTTTTATTTAAGGATGTGTAATTGAAGCATTGATTGAACAAAATTTTGAATAACACTGTTCAAATTTGAGGAATTAATTTATTTGGCTTGAGACCCGAAATGTAAATAAAAGTACGCTAATAGTAGACAAAACCCCAAAGGGTTTTGTAATATAAATGAAACGGATTCATTATTTTGTTTTCATTTACCCAATGATGGAATTTTTAAGCTTGTTAAAATATCATGCCCATTGGGAACAAATTTTATAAAATTAGCTTCATTAGATTTCGTAGTTTCATTAAAAAATTTCTTTAAATATTTTTAATAAAATGTATTGCAGTGATTTTTCACACCAATTTTAAGTGACGCGTCTGTTTAGTCTCTAGTAAACGCGCAAAATGTAGAAAAAAAACGGCTGATCCGAGCGGCATGAATTTGTTTTGTGATTTTTTCAGACTTTTATACGAAATTTAAAATGAAAATATAAATGATTAATAATATATTTACGTAAATTCGCTTTGTTTTATAAGGGGTGGTCCAATAAGAAGTATCTTTGTAAAAATGCAATAAAACGATCAATACTCAACTTTTTTTGGAATGTTATGGCTTTATTTGAAAGAGCAAACATTTGATTGATTGATTGTTTAATTAATTGATTAATTGATTGATTTATTGTTTAATTAATTAATCAAACTCAAAATTAATTAGTTTTCCTCAAAACTGATTAATTGATTATAATGTTAATTAATTAATTACTCACATTGCTGAACAATACAACGCCCAAAAAAGGTTTTGACCCAAAAACCAGACGAACAAATCTTAATGTATTTTGACCCGCTGAACTCAAATCTGCCACAAAAAAAAAAAAACTTTCTTTGGGTTTCCCTGTTATCTTACAAGTAAGTTCTTTAAAGTGACCATTCCAGATTTCTTTGAAATTTATACACAAAAAGAAATCTTAATCGAATCTTTATGTATCTTAACCTCCTGAACTCGATTCCCCTCAGACAGGTCGATCTTAAACTTTTGTTTCATCTTGTGTATAAATTTTAAAGAAATAAGGTAGTTTTACTTTCCTTGTAAGATTTCAAGAAAACCCAACAATAGAATTCCATTCTGATGGCGGAATCGAGTTCGATTTCGATTTTTCTTTTATTTATAAATTTCAAAGAAATCTGGAATGGTCCCTTTGGGGACTTTCCTTGTAAGATTGCAGGAAAACCCGACGATAGATTTTTGTTTTGATGGCAGATTTTACTTAGCTCAGGGAGTCAAAATACATTATGATTTGTTGGTCTGGTTTCTGGGTCAGAACCTTTTTATTTAAGGATGTGTAATTGAAGCATTGATTGAACAAAATTTTGAATAACACTGTTCAAATTTGAGGAATTAATTTATTTGGCTTGAGACCCGAAATGTAAATAAAAGTACGCTAATAGTAGACAAAACCCCAAAGGGTTTTGTAATATAAATGAAACGGATTCATTATTTTGTTTTCATTTACCCAATGATGGAATTTTTAAGCTTGTTAAAATATCATGCCCATTGGGAACAAATTTTATAAAATTAGCTTCATTAGATTTCGTAGTTTCATTAAAAAATTTCTTTAAATATTTTTAATAAAATGTATTGCAGTGATTTTTCACACCAATTTTAAGTGACGCGTCTGTTTAGTCTCTAGTAAACGCGCAAAATGTAGAAAAAAAACGGCTGATCCGAGCGGCATGAATTTGTTTTGTGATTTTTTCAGACTTTTATACGAAATTTAAAATGAAAATATAAATGATTAATAATATATTTACGTAAATTCGCTTTGTTTTATAAGGGGTGGTCCAATAAGAAGTATCTTTGTAAAAATGCAATAAAACGATCAATACTCAACTTTTTTTGGAATGTTATGGCTTTATTTGAAAGAGCAAACATTCCCATTTTTTATGGCAAACGACTTCATTGATGCGTCCTCGGCTTGCTCCGCTGTATCGCGTTGTAGCGCAGTACTGCGCTGCCAAACTGCACGTTTTTCAAAAAAAAGTTTTTAACCGAAATAAAGCACTCAAATGAGGTTATGTTAACAAACAAATTGCTACATCTTGGGATCGTAAAACTCGCACGGTATTGTAAAGAATCCAATTCATCTATAGGAAGCAACAGATTTGAGTATCAGCATCATTACACAATATTTTCAAAAATACAGCTGAAAACCCCATTTTCGTCAAAGGTGAGCGCTACAGAGCCATGATTACCGACTTTTTGTTGGCCGTAATAGAATATATCAACTTGGATGACATTTCTTTTCAGAAGGATGTCGCAATATGTCCCACAGTCCATCAAACAATCGATATTTTGCGCACTTAGTTCGGAAATCGTGTTTTTCGCCATATTCGCGGTGACAATTGATCACTTCAGAGCTGCCGATTAAAACCTTTAGACATTTTTTTGAGGGATCTCGTTAAAGATCCATGCAACATGGGAAATCCAGAAAAGTTCTAGGCCCTTTCGACGAATATCGTTCAAGCCATTCGTGAGATAGAACCAGAAACATATGAAAAATGGGTGCCGAGGATGAGCTACTGCAGAGCTGACCTAGGCAGCCGCATGAATGAACTCGTTTGCCATAAATAATGGGAATATTTGCTCTTTCAAATAAAGCCATAAGGTTCCAAAACTATTGAGTATTGTTCATTTCATTGCATGTTTTAAAAAGATACTTGTTATTGGACCACCCTGTACATATAATTTTGTGGTTTTACGAATGTATTAATATTTAAGGCTAAAGTAAAATTTTGTGTGAAAAAATAAAGTGCATACCTTAAAAAGTGAAAGTGTATTTTTCTACCTTGTTTACTACAATCACATAAATTAAATAAAATGTCAGTGACGGTTAGTGGGAACTTACGCGATGCTTTTTTCCACGTTAAAATCTTGTCCTTTTTTGTTTGTTGGCAAACGGGAGAGAGAAGCAAAACACTGTAAAAACATAATTCCAAATAATTGTGGTACACGCGCTATCGTAGGCAACAATTTGTTAAGGTCGTTCATAATTAGAATGTCCCACATGTGACGAACCGTCGCTAATTTTTATTTGATTACCCGGCTACTCCTAATATAATTATATAGATATAAAGCAACCAACACATATACAACAATAACAACAAACACAAATTTGTTATTGTTTTGTATGTGTTGTTGCTTTATGTCTACATAGGTAATTATGTTAGGTGTAGCTGTGGAGTAAGGTTACGATTTTTTTTTTCACTTTTCTACTGCTTTTCAACCTTTAATCTATGAATACATTGCGATACATCATATTTTTTTGTTGCTCTGAACACGAATATCAAAAACTTTTTACCATCAATTCAACGGTTTCAGAGATATCGCTATTTGAAATTTTTTAAGTAATTTTTATAAAAAAAAATCTTAAAATTGAAACTGAAAAAAGAACTAAAATGGTCCTTTAAAGTGAGCGATATAGGGTTAATATGTTTTAATAAAAAAAGCACCATAAAATTTTACTGAGGACATCTAAGCACATTACTTAGCTCAGATGTATATTTACATCATTTATATCACTTTTTTCACATGCCTTTGAAAAAACTTCAGTGGGCCATAAAATTAAAACTTTAATTACGTGACCAAAATCCTTTTGGCGTTTTAGTCTACTATTACACACAAAAAAAATGAAAATTGTGCCAGTTTTTGGTTTAATTACAACCTATAAAGTGGTTTTGGATAACTTAACAAAGTTTTTGCTCTAAAAAACTTAGGTAAATTATCCAAAACCACTTTATATGTTGCATTATCCCCAAAACGTACACAATTTTTTTATATTTTTTATTTGTATGTAGGGTACTTTCAATTTTTTTTTTGTCTCAGGCCAAATACGTTTATTAAGTCACGTCACATTTGTTAAACATTGTTAATTGTTTTTTTCTCTATTAATTTATCATGTGATTAATTGAATACTATTTGATTAATTGTTCGATTAGCTTACTATTCAATTTTTTATTAATTTATAAATTAAATAATTAATTGACATATTGATTAATCGGTTGTAAAACTAATAGATTGATTAAATAAATGAATTATTTAATGATTAATATGTTAAGTAAATAATATTTATTAGCTGTGTTTTGCAATCATTTGGATTAGGATTTACCATACAATATGTGTACTTAATAAATATTATTATTATTTAAGATTAGCACACATTTGACACTCCCTGTTGTGGAATGTATTTTATACAGAGCTTTTGTAATATTCTTATAGCATACTTTAAGGGCGCACAATAAATATCCCCATTAAATCATGTAGGAAGTAAAAGCTCTTTTGTTTAAAACTTTCATTATTTGAACTTTTTAGCATTTTTAAAGCACACTTTTGGGGTAATATTAGAAAATGTACTTAATAAGTACATATAATTGAAAAACACAACAATTGATTAACTAATACATTAATTGATAAATTTACTAACATATAAATTGATCAATTGATATTTATAAATGGATTATAGGAAAAATTATTGATTAATTAATTATTTGACGTTGTGATAATCAGCTGATTGGTTGATGAAATGATTAATTAAGTGATAAATTGATTGATTGACTGATTTATTGATAC
The DNA here is from genome assembly GCA_963921195.1 of Pegoplata infirma. Taxonomy (NCBI): domain Eukaryota; kingdom Metazoa; phylum Arthropoda; class Insecta; order Diptera; family Anthomyiidae; genus Pegoplata; species Pegoplata infirma. Next base: position 215,043,396 of record OY992539.1, on the reverse strand, counting down.
TTTGACTGATAAATAAAATAATCATTATATGGATAAGTTAATCGGTTGATTTCGAAGATTACTCAACATTTCAATTTATTTATTTTTCAGTGTATTGGTGCATAGAATTTTCGTAAAGCAAACTGTTAATTAATCAAAAATTTAATTAATCATTTTATCCAAATGCTGATTAATATACAACAAAAATATTCAATAGATTTTGTTTGATCATTATATAAGTTAAAGTTTAATTTATTCAGAATTTTTAAGCAATAGCTTGCTAAGTATTTATTTTTAATTTAAATAATTATAATTTTGATTATTTTATTTATTAAGATTTTTTGTTAATTATTTTATAAGATATTTATTTATTTTTTAATTTATTGTGTTGTATTTTTTAAATAAATTTTACTTTTCGAAATTATTTATATTTTTTTTTTTATTTATTTAGTAGTTGTTTTTGAGTAGGTTTATTCTAGCTCGAGGTCATTATTTCCTTTACTTATTAAAACTATGATATTCTCATAGAATAATTTTCAAAAAAAATATTTTTCTGTTTTAAATTTATTTGTGTTGGTCATTTTTGCAAGACTTAATCGACACGTGTTTCGGAATTTGTCAGATTCCATTGTCATGATTATTTAGCAAATTTAAAAACCCTATATTACAAGTAGCAAAGGGATTTTAATGACAAAGCTAAAATATTTATACATATTCGAATCTACCTCATTGGGAATTTGAAGACGAAAATTGTAGCATCGTAGTAAGATCACGATCATCAATTAACCAACTTCTCTTCATATTTCCAATGGGAGTAGAGTCGAATATATATTAATATTTTAGTTTGATCATTAACGATTTGTCATAAAAATCTCTTTGCTACTTGTAGTATAGAGTTTTTATATTTGCTTAATAATCTTGACAATGGAATCTGACAAATTTCGAAACACGTGTCGATTAAGTCTTGCAAAAATGACCAACACAATTCTATTCTATGACAAAATCATAGTTCTAATTAGTAAAGAAAATAATAACCTCGAGCTAGAATATACCTAATCAAATATTTTTTTTTAATAAAAATTAATCAGAAGTGTTTTTTTTTTAAGTTATGGCGAAGTGGATCTACGGGGGATGGGCTCTTAAAAAAAATTAAATAATATCTGGATTTCTCTTTAAAAATATATTTCAGTATCCGAAATTTTGTCGTTATAAATATTTGTCACTATCTGATATTTTTTTACCGGAAAGATGTTAAAGAATTTGAATGTTTTTTAGGGGAAAATCTAGAACTTGAGTTTTTTTTAAATGCATCTTAATCTGATTATTTTCATTTAATAAAATTCAGAACCTTGCTTTTTCTATAGACAAAAATTCTTTGCATCTGATATTTTTTCTACAGGAAAAATGTCTAAGAATCTGAAACTTTTTTTATCAGAAAAATGTCTCAAAATCTGAGATTTTTTACTAGAAAAACTCTGTTAGAACGTGAGACTTTTTTTCGATAGAAAAAATTTCTTGTTCTCTAAGACTTGTTCTATGAATAAAATTACTAAAAATCATATTTTTTTCTACAGAAAAATTTATTAAAAATTTTAGACTTTTTGTAGACAGTGTGGTTTAATTGACTTTAATGTAATCAATTTCAATTTACTTAAATTCTTTAAATTAGATCAATTCGTTTTAGTAACATTCCCATACACATTATTTTCTAATTTGCCTTCTAGCCTTAAAATTGTGTGTAAAGTGTGTTAGAATTTTATTTTTCTATTTATTCTTAGTTCCCTTAACATTTGAATATTGAAAATTTACAAACAAGAAATTTCCATTACACTTCAAACTTTACGTTTTTTACAAAATAATAATGCATGCAATTTATACAAGTACAAACAGTTAATGTTAAAATTGAACGAATACTCGAGCAACTTCAACGAAATTAATTAAAATAAAAAAAAAACTATTTTAATTAGTAAAGAAAATAATGAACTCGAGCTAGAATAAACCTATTCAAAATATAATATTTTAAAGGTCGAATAAAACAATTTTTATTTTTAATAAAAATTAATTAGAATTTAAAAAGCCATAAATATTTTCAAAACATAAAATTTTTGAAAGAAAATAAACAGAATTTGGGAAATTTGTAAAAAAAAAACTTAATTCTGTAAAGTGTATGCTTAATTTTGTAAGTAACTATACATGTTTGTGTATCCCTAAAGGGTTTTGGACACAATGCTTTACTTTTTTATGTGTGAATGTAGTAGTATGTGTTGTAGTAGTATGTGTTGTAGTAAATAGTAATAGAGTGTAAGAGATAATATGTTGAATTACAAATGCTTGACTTAACAAAATCAATTGAAATTGTATTTGAATTTGTTTAAATAAACTACACAACTACTGACAGACAGACCAGTACTTTATGAGGGTGGTCAGTATGGGTTAAAAGCAAAACACGAAGGACAGACAACTATTGTAACAGGTATATAAAAACAACATGTTTAGATTTATTTTAAAGTTATTTTACATGTAGAAATTTCTCAACAACAAAAAAAACATATGTTAAAAAAACACGAACATGATTTTTGCAATAGGTGGGAATTTATATAATTTTTTTTCTTTAGAAAAAAATTTCTAGAATTTGAAAAATTTTTTCTGTATCAAAAAAATGTTTCCTATATAGAAAAAGATTTAAATTCTGAGACATTTTTTCTATATAAAAAAGTATCAGATACTAAGAAATTTTTTCTATGTAGAAAAAGTCGCAGTTTCTATATAGAAAAAGTCTCAGATTCTGAGACATTTTTATCTATATAGAAAAAGTCTCAGATTCTTGGAAATTTTTTTGTATGGAAAAAGTTTCAGATTCTGAAAAAAAAAGTCTCAGATTCTGAGAAATTTTTTTTCTATATAGAAAAAGTCTCAGATTCTGAGACATTTTTTCTATATAGAAAAAGTCTCAGATTCTGAGACATTTTTTCTATATAGAAAAAGTCTCAGATTCTGAGACATTTTTTCTATATAGAAAAAGTCTCAGATTCTGAGACATTTTTTCTATATAGAAAAAGTCTCAGATTCTGAGACATTTTTTCTATATAGAAAAAGTCTCAGATTCTGAGACATTTTTTCTATATAGAAAAAGTCTCAGATTCTGAGACATTTTTTCTATATAGAAAAAGTCTCAGATTCTGAGACATTTTTTCTATATAGAAATAGTCTCAGATTCTGAGACATTTTTTCTATATAGAAAAAGTCTTAGATTCTGAGACACGTCTCAGATATCCGTAACTGAGACTACTTCAATATACAAAAAAATGTCTCAGAATCTGAGAAAAATGTATCAGAATCTGAGACTTTGTCTATATAGAAAACATGTCCCAGAACCTGAGTCTTTTTCTATATTAAAAAAATGTCTCAGAATCCAAGCAGTTTTTATATAGAAACAGTGCTTTAGAATCCAAAAATTAAAAAAAAAATGAGAATCTGACACTTTTTCATATAAAAATTGTCACAGAATTTTTTTGTAAAAAATGCTCTCAGATTCTGAGAAAGTTTTCCTAAAAAATTCTCTCAGATTCTAAGAAATTTTCATTAAAATACTCTCTCAAATTCTGAGAAATTTTTCTATAAAAAATTCTCTCAGATTCTGAAAAAATTTTCTATTAAAAATTCTCTCAGATTCTGAGAAATTTTTCAATTAAAATTCTCTCAGATTCTGAGAAATTGTTTTATTAATAGTTCTCTTATGTTCTGAGAAATTTTTCTATAAAAAATTCTCTCAGATTCTGAGAAATTTGTCTATAAAAAAACTCTCAGAATTCGAGAAATTCTTATATAAAAAATTCTCATATTCTGAAAAATTTTTCTATAAAAAAGTGATCAGATTCTGAGAAATGTTTATATAAAAAGTTTTTAGATTCTAAGAAATTTTTCTATAAAAAATTTCTCAGATTCTGAGAAATATTTCTATAAAAAAAATTCTAAAAAAATGATTCTTAAAAAATTCTCAGACTCTGTGAAATTTTTCTATAAAAAAATCTCAAATTCTGTCTCAGATGCTGAGAATTTTTTTTTATATAGAAAAAGTCTCAGATTCTGAATCAGTTTTAGATTCTAAGACAGAACTGAGTCTTTTTCTATATTGAAAAAATGTTTCATAATCCAAGCTTTTTTTATGTAGAAAAAGTGTTTTAGAATCTGAAATTCTTTTTTTAAATAGACAAAATGTTCTATAAAAAATTCTCTCAGATTCTGAAAAATTCTTCTACAAAAAATTTTCTCTGATTCTGAGAAATTTTTCTATCAAAAATTCTCTCAGATTCTGAGAAGTTTTCTATAAAAAATTCTCTCAGATTCTGAGAAATTTTTCTATAAAAAATTCTCTCAGATTCTGAGAAATTTTTCAATAAAAAATTCTCTCAAATTCTGAGAAATTTTTCAATTAAAAATTCTCTCAGATTCTGAGAAATTGTTCTATTAATAGTTCTCTTATGTTCTGAGAAATTTTTCTATAAAAATTTTTCTCAGATTCTGAGAAATTGTTCTATTAATAGTTCTCTTATGTTCTGAGAAATTTTTCAATAAAAAAGTGATCAGATTCTAAGAAATTTTTTATGTAAAAAGTTTTCAGGTTCTAAGAAATTTTTTAATAAAAAATTCTCTCAGATTCTGAGAAATTTTTCTATAAAAAATTCTCTCAAATTCTGAGAAATGTTTCTATAAAAAATTCTCTCAGATTCTGAGAAATTGTTCAATAAAAAATTCTCTCAGATTCTGCTAAATTTTTCTATAAAAAATTCTCTTAGATTCTGAGAAATGTTTCCTTAAAAAATTCTCTTAGATTCTGAAAAATCTTACTAAAAAAAAATATTTCGGATTCTGAGAAAATTATCCCAGATTCTGAGAAATTTTTCTAAAAAAAATTCTCTCAGATTCTGAGAAATTTTTCTTTAAAAAATTCTCTTAGATTCTAAGAAATTTTTCGTAAAAAAATTGTCAGATTCTGAGAAATATTTCTATAAAAAATTCTCATATTCTAAAAAAAAATTCTATAAAAAAGTGATTAGATTCTGAGAAATTTTTATATAAAAAATTCTCTCAGATTCTGAGAAAGTTTTCTACAAAAAAATTTTCTCAGATTCTGAGAAATTTTTCTATTAAAAATTCTCTCATATTCTGAGAAGTTTTTCTATAAAAAATTCTCTCAGATTCTGAAAAAATTTTCTATAAAAAAGCGATCATATTCTGAATATTTTTTATATAAATAGTTCTCAGATTCTAAGAAATTTTTATATAAAAAAATTGTAAGAAATATTTTATAAAAAAAACTTTAAGATTCTAAAAAATGATTCAATAAAAAATTCTCAGATTCTGAGAAATTTTTCAAATATTTCTATAAAAAATTCTCATATTCTGAAAAATTGTTCTATAAAAAAGTGATCAGATTCTGAGAATTTTTTTATTTTCTCTCAGATTCTAAGAAATTTTTTAATAAAAAATTCTCTCAGATTCTGAGAAATTTTATATAAAAAATCGTCTGAGATTCTGAGAAATTTTTCTATAATAAAGTTCTCAAATTCTGAGAAATTTTTCTATAAAGAAATGCTCAGATTCTGAGAAATTTTCTAAAAACAAATTAAAATATTCTGACAAGGGAAGTATCTCAACCCTTATGAACCGATTTGCCTGAAACTTAAAATATACATAAAAGAGACGATTTTAAGGTTGGGGTGTCTCGGCTTATCGGCCATATCAGTGATTCAAAATTTCGTTGTCCCCTTATGAAACAATGTGGACCTCCGAGAAAATTTCGATAACTCCCGAACTAATAGGAATATCCTCTAGAGAAAAAATCCGTGTCGGCTTAAATTTAATAAGGATTATTTCATATTCATATGGACATCGTAGGTCAATGTCTTCTCCCAAAATTTACACATTTTCATGAAAAAAGTTTTTAACGAAGCCAAACTTTTACAAGGTTATGCCACCGTTGAATAGGTATTAAAAAAGCCTTTCTTCTCATATGTAAACATCATATAGTTTCTTAGAAAGAAATGGCTGAAAAATCCAAAAAACGATTTTTTCGCCATTTTTTGACCCATGTTTTGAACCCCTAAATCCGCGATATGGCCGATAAGCCTAGACACCCCAACCTTAGAATTGTCTCTTTTTATATATATTTTACGTTTCATGCAAATCGGTTCATAAGGGTTGAGTACTTTCCTTGTGAGTAATAATTCTATAAAATATTCTCAGATTTTGAGAAAATTTTCTCTAAGGAATTCTCAGATTCTAAAAAAATTCAGATTAATAAAATTTTTCTATGAAATATTCCCAGATTCTGAAAAAGTTTTTCTGTATGAAAAATCTAAGATATTCTGAGACATTTTTTCAGATTCTAAGACATTTTTCAAACAGAAAAAGTCTCAGATACTGAGACATGTTTTTTTTTATATAGAAAAAGTCTCAGATTCTGAGACATTTTTTCTATATAGAAAAAGTCCTAAGTTCCCATACATTTGTCCTAGATAGAAAAGGTTCTGATTCTTAGAATGGTTCCTTTAAAAATATTCTCAGATTCTGGCACAGTTTTCATTTCGAAAAAAATGTCTCCCTTGCATTCAACTTTATAGTATTTAAATATGTATTCTAGTTGTTAAACAAGTTTTTTTTAACAAAAGTTAAATTTTTTACGTTTTTTGAATTTTAATACATTTACTGAAAATTTCTATGCAGTCTGTTGCTATAAATATTTAAGTTTATTCAAAATTTTTCAACTGACTAATATAAATTGATTTTAATAGATTTTTATTAAATTCTACTGAATTGTTTAAATATAATTAAAGAATTACTACTATTTTTTTGAAATGTTTGGAATTTTTTTATGTATTCAAATAAAAATTCTATAGAATTTAAACAAAAAAAAAAATAATTATAAATGAAACTGTATAAAAAAACACCTAGGCGTATGATTTATTTAAAAAAAAAAAAATATTAATTAAGATTGGAATTAGGGTTGTCAAACGGGATTGTTTTTTACAAATCCCAGGAATTTGATTCGAAATTCGTCATTCCCGGAATTTTGGGACTTCCCGTTTAGCATACCTAATTGTAATCTTAATTAATATCAATCATACGTCATGTTGTTTTAATGCTTCTATTCTAAATAAATCATACGCCTAGGTGGTTTTTGATACAGTTTAATTACTAAGATAGATTTTTTTTAAATTCTACAGAAATTATTAGTTCTAAAAAATATATAAAGTCCTTTAATTCTCTTCGCCAAATATTTTTTATACAAAGTATTCATTTTTTTATTTTTGAATAGTTTAATGAGATTGCCAACTTATGTTTAAGACCACCGCCAGAGGTCGTTTTTTTTTTTTTCTTTTACAATAAAGTCCGTTTGCCTAAAATTTTATTAAATCATCTTTTTAAATTGCTTTAACAAATTGTTGAATTAACTTTTGATCTTTAACGTTTTACTTTACCATAAATTTCTTAAATTTCTATATAATTTCAAATCTCTTCCTATAAAATCACTGTACTTCAGTTGATTTTGTTCAACAGTATACACGTTAACGTAAGTACTTCCGTTAATTCACAATAATAATCAGCTTAATAGCTTTTTATATGAATCAAATTGTAAATAAAAATCAAAAAAATTCGGATTCTGTGAAAAAAATATATACTTCATGATAAAAATCATGTAATGGCTACTAATGGCGAATAAAAAAATTACAAATAAAACCATCACAATGATTGATAGATAGGCCAATGTATAAATAAATATGCTCAATTTCTATAGAAATGAATTATTTATTACATTATTTAAGTGATTTAAATTAGTTAAACCATAAGCTTTAACTAAGGATTATATATATGAAGAGGAGGTCAACGCCTAAAACATGTTGATTGTTCAAATTAAAAAGAGAAAGTAAGATTTTTTTTTATATAAAAAAAAATATTTCAGAATCTAAAACTTTTTCTATGCAGAAAAATGTTTAGAATATGAGACGTTTTCTATATCTATTCAAAATTGTCTTTGAATCTAAGATTTTTTTATATAGAAAATATGACTCAGAATCTGAGAGTTTCTTTATATAGAAAATCTGAGAAAAAATTTCTCAGAATCTAAGATGTTTAATACAGAAAAATTGTCTCAGAATCTAAGATGTTTAATATAGAAAAAATATATATCAGTATCTAAGATTTTTCTACACAGAAAAATGCCTCAAATCTGAAACTTTTTTATATAGAAAAAAATTATCTGAATCAAAATAAAAATGTCTAAGGATCTAAGACTTTTTTTAGGAAAAATTTCTCAGAATCTAAGAATTTTTTAAACAAAAATATTTTTATACAAAAATTTCTCAGAATCTAAATATTTTCTCAGAATCTGAGAATTTTGTACAGGAAAGTTTTTCAGAATCTGAGACTTAGAATCTGAGAATTTTTAATAATTTTTTTTTTCCAGAATTTGAGAAATTTTCTGTACAAAAAAATTTTGATTCTGACAAAATATTTCTATAAAAAATTTTCATATTTTAAGAAATTTTTCTATAAAAAATTCTCATATTCTAAAAAATTCTCAGATTTAAAAAAAAAGATGAACAAAATTCTAAGAAATTTTTTTATAAAAAATTTTCATATTCTAAAAAAAATTTTTTAAAAATGTAAAAAAAAAAAAAAACATAAAAAAATTCTGAGTAATTTTCGGATTCTGATCAAATTTTAGTTTCTGAGAATTTTTTTTATAATTCTTAGATTCTTAGAAATTTTTCCATAAAATGATCTCAGATCATTTTCCCATATTCAGAAAATTTTCAGAATATGGGAAATATTTTTGTAACATATTCACAGATTTAAAGAAATTTTTCTTTGAAAAAATTACAGATTCTGAGTTATTTTTCATTAACAATTTTCATTTTCTGAAAAATTTTTCTACAAAAAATTCTTAGATTCTGAAAATTTTTCTATAGAAAATTCTCAGATTCTAAAAAATTTTTCTATTTTTCTACAAAAGAAATCTAAGGATCTGAAAAAAAAATTTTCTTAAAAAAATTCTCTCAGATCCTGAGAATTTTTTCTATAAAAAATTCTCTCAGATCCTGGGAATTTTTTTTATAAAAAATTCTCTCAGACTCTGAAAAACTTTTCTATAAAAAATTGTCTCAGACTCTGAGAAATTTTTCTCTAAAAATTCTCTCAGATTCTAAGGAAATCTTCTATAAAAAATTCTCTCAGATTCTGAGAATTTTTTTTTTTGTATCAAAAATTCTCTTAGATTCTGAGAAATTATTAAAAATTCTATCAGATTCTCTCAGATTGTAAAATATTGACTTCTATTAAAAATTCTCTCAGATTCTGAGAAATTTTTCTATAAAAAATTCTCAGATTCTGAGAAATTTTTCCATTAAAATTCTCAGATTCTGAGAAATTTTTCTGTAAAAATTCTAAGATTCTGAGAAATTTTTTTATAAAAAAACTCTCAGACTTTGAGAAATTTTTCTATTAAAAAATTTGCAGAATTTGAGAAATTTTTCTATAAAAAAATGTTCTGATTCTGAGAAATTTTTCTATAAAAAAATTTTCAGACTCTAAGAAATTTTTTTATAAAAAAATTTTCAGATTCTGGGAATTTTTTTATAAAAAAAATTCTCAGATTCTGAGAAATGTTTCTATAAATAAAATCTCAGATTCTGAAAAATTTTTCTATAAAAAATTCTCCGATTCTGAAAAATTTTTCTATAAAAAAATTTTCAGATTCTGAGAAATTTTTCTATAAAAAAATTTTCAGATTCTGGGAAATTTTTTTATAAAAAAGTTTTCAGATTCTAAGAAATTTTTCTATAAAAAATTCTCAGATTTTGAGAAAATTTTATAAAAAAAATTCTCAGATTCTGGGAAGTTTTCCATAAAAACTTTTCAGAAAAATTTCTCAGTATCTGAAAATTTTGTTGGATGAATCTGACAATTTTTATAGAAAAATTTCTCAGAAACTTTTAATTTTTTTTCCAAAAAAAAATTCTTAGAATCTGAGAATTTTTTATAGAAAAATTTCTCAGAATCTGAGAAAAATTTCTCAGAATATAAGAATTTTTTCTAGAAAAATTTCTCAGAATCTGAGAATTTTTTTATAGAAAAATTTCTCAGGATCAGAACATTTTTTTTATAGAAAAATTTTTATAGAAAAATTTCTCAGAAACTTTTAATTTTTTTCCAAAAAAAAATTCTTAGAGTCTGAGAATTTTTTATAGAAAAATTTCTCAGAATCTGAGAAAAATTTCTTAGAATCTTAGAATTTTTTACAGAAAAATTTCTCAGAATCTGAGAAAAATTTCTCAGAATATGAGAATTTTTTATAGAAAAATTTCTCAGAATCTGAGAATTTTTTTATAGAAAAATTTCTTAGATCTGAGAATTTTTTTTAGAAAAATTTCTCAGATATGAGAATTTTTTTTTAGAAAAATTTCTTAGAATCTGAATATTTTTACAGAAAAATTTGTCAGAATCTGAAATTTTTTATAGGAAAATTTCTCAGAATCTGAAATTTTTCTATAAAGAATTCTTAGATTTTGAGAAATTTTTCCATAAAAAATCGAATATTCTGCGAAGTTTTTCTATAAAAATTCTCAGACAAATTTTTCAGTATCTGAGAATTTTTTATAGAAAAATTATCTTAGAATCTGACAACTTTTTAGGAAAAATTTGTCAAAATCTGAGATATTTTTTGTAGAAAAATATTTCTAAAAATCTGAGAAAATTTTTAATTCTCTTAGAATTTTTAATAGAAAAAAATCTCAGAATCTAAGAAATTTTTCTCTAAAAACTCTCTCAGATTCCAAGAAAATCTTCTATCAAAAATTCTCTCAAATTCTGAGATTTTTTTTTATTAAAAATTCTCTTTGATTCTGAGAAATTATTAAAAATTCTATCAGATTCTCTCAGATTCTAAAATATTGACTTCTATTAAAAATTCGCTCAGATTCTGAGAAATTTTTCTATAAAAAAATCTCTCAGATTGTCAGAGACATTTTTCTATTAAAAAATTCTTTGATTCTTAGAAATTTTTCTATAAAAAAATTCTCAGATTTTGAAAAATTTTTCTATAAAAAAAATTCTAAAGTTTTGAGAAATTTTCCTATAAAAAATTATCTCAGATTCTGAGATTTTTTTCTATTAAAAATTCTAAGAGAATTAAAAATTTTCTCAGATTTTCAAAAATATTTTTCTATAAAAAATTTCTCAGATTTTGACAAATTTTTCCTAAAAAGTTGTCAGATTCTAAGATAATTTTTCTATAAAAAATTCTCAAATACTGAAAAATTTTTCTGAAAATTTTTATATAAAAACTTCCCAGAATCTTAGATTTTTTTATGGAAAAATTTCTCAAAATCTAAGAATTTTTTATAGAAAAATTTCTCAGAATCTGAAATTTTTTTATATAAAATTTTTATAAAAAATTATTAGATTCTGAGAAATTTACCTATAAAAAATTCTCAGATTCTGAGAAATTTTCCTATAAAAAATTTCAGATTCTGACAAATTTTTCTGTACAAATTCTCAGATTCTAAGAAATTTTTCTAAAAAAAAAATTCTCAGATCTGAGAAATTTTTCAAAAAAAATTTCTTGGATCTAAGAAATTTTTCTATAAAAAAAATTCTCAGATTCTGAGAAATTTTTCTGTAAATAATTCTCAGATTCTGATAAATTTTTTTATTAAAAAATTTTAAGATTCTGAGAAATTTGTCTGTAAAAAATTGTCAGATACTCAGAAATTTTGCTTTAAAAAAATTGAAAAAAAAATTTTTCTATAAAAAATTGTCAGATTCTGAGATAATTTTTCTATCAAAAATTTTCAGATGTTGAGAAATTTTTCTGAAAAGTTTTCATAGAAAACTTCCCAGAATCTGAAAATTTTTTTATAAAAAAATTTCTCAGAATCTGAAATTTTTTTTTATAGAAAAATTTCTCAGAATCTTAAAATTTTTTTATAGAAAAATTTTTCAGAATCTGAGAATTTTTTATAAATTGAAAAATTTCTCTTTAAATAAAAACTTCTTAGAATCTGAGAACTTTTTAAGAGAAAACTTTCTCAGAATCTGAGAATTTTTTTGTAGAAAAATTTCTGAGAATCTTAAGCTGCCTTTGAAAAATCTTGCTTATAGGTCTGGCATTTTATTTTTAAGTATAACTGTAGTCTTTTCGCCATATGTCCAATTTCTTGCTTATTTCACGCCTTCATTTCTGATTTTCAATCCAATGGTTATTATTTATTATTCCAGTCTGATGCCCACAAAATGACAAATCTCATTTTTGCTTGTCCCCTTTAAATTGTGGCATTGAGTTTTTATTTTTACGCCAAAAAAAAAATGAAAAACAAATCTGTTAATGATCCTTTTAATATTTTAAGCCTTGTGAAAATTCCAGTTAAACCGTTACAAACCATTTGCTTTTTTCCGTTTTATTTTTTTTTTGTTAAAAATATTAAAGGTTGTGTATTTCCTGTTTTTTCATACACTTCAATTCTGAGAATTTTCTGTTTAAATCTCATTTTGGTTATTAATTATTTATGCAAATATAAATTTTTGTTTGTTTGTTTTTTGTTGTTTTTATACCACAACCGTTTCCGTTTTAACAACCGCAATGGCCACCCACTTAATAAAATTGGTGAATAAAATGAAAATGAAATATTTGGGAAGGAAATAAGAAAAGGAACATGAAAACGCCAAAAACCAAATTACAAAAAAAAATATAAAATAAAAAAACTCTTAATGAATTCAGTGTTATGGAAAAGTGAAAAAAAAACGGAAAAACTTATGTTAATGGATATTTTTAAATAAAATAATATCTTTAAATAAAATAAATGTATAGGGAAATAAATATTATTGTAGAGGCTGATTTTTTTTTCAGCAACACATTTAAAAGGATTTTCTTAAAGGACTTTTGAAAGATTGTAAATGCTAAATTATAGCATTTTAAATGCTTAAATATAGAAATTTAAAAAAACAAAAAAATTTTAACATATTTTCCACATTTATCTTACAGGCTTTTCAAGCAAAATATCCTTTTTATTTTTTGTTTTATTTTTATTTTTAAAATTTGTTTATTTTTTTGTGTTTTGTGTTTTATGATATCTCTCCTACCATCACGTTTGACACAATTTTAGTTCTCTTGCTGTTAACTTTCCGTTTCCGCTTAACGTTTTGTACAACAATGTCCGTTTTATGTTCTGATTTCTGTTGTATTGGTTGTCAGTTACAAAATCGTATTTTACAGCAACCATTCATGTTGAAATATTAGAGATAATGTTACAACCATGAGATGCAATTTATAGGTTAAAGCATTAAAATTTTTTTTTGACAAAAAAAAAAAATTGTGTGATAAAAATGTATTATTATTTTAACCAAAAAAGTATGTTAGTCAAATAATTAGTAAAAATTGATTTAATTTAATTAAACTATAATTTTGCAAACAAAACTAAAATCGTAAACCCTGGTATAGGGTTTAAAAGACCGGGCTTGACCAACTATAATTTCGTACTTGTTTGTAGTGTTTGACTAAATACACCTTTTTTTGTCTGGACCGAATATACGTCCAACTTTCCACTATTCGGCCAAAATCGAAGCCGATTACACCGTCCGACAAAAATTAAAAAAGTCATTAAACACGAACTGGATAATATTCGTTTGAAACTAGAGACTAAATGTAGTTAAACTGCATTTACAGTTTTTTTTCGTACTCATGTTTCCTTTTAAATGGACTTTAAAGTTTTAGAGGATTACATTTTTTTAATATTTGTACTTGTCCTAGGATGCCTCTAGTGATAGCAACTGATAAAGAAGGATCTCCCCCAATTTCCCTACTTTATTATTTTAACATATCAGGAAAAAGGAGGTAAGCTACGTCCTTTCAAAAATGTATCCTTAAATATCATTCAAAATGTTTAACAAAATATTTTGATAAAATTTACGTACGACTTTTTTCACATCCTTTTATCCTGATATGGCAAACAAATTTTAAATTAGGGGAGATCCTCCACTTTCAAAAATATTTTACATAATGTGTCCTATAAAACTTTGAAGTCCTTTTAAAAGAAAACAGGATCACGAAATGAAAAGCTGTAAATGCAGTTCATGTTTAATATTGGGTGTCGGACGGTGTTATTTGAACAAAAAATATTAATCTACATAAAGAATGGCCCAGTTATAATCTGGACGACTTATCTGCCTTATAACTTTTGAATGAAAAGTCACATTTTTATAATTTATGTACATATCAAATTAAAGGAAAATTTTCCACTTTTTTATTGGTACCGGTTTCAAGTTTGTAGGTTAAATATTTTTTCGTACACACGCCATTAAGCAAAATTAAGATTAAGAAATTTTTCACACTTTCACGTTTTTTGAGAAATACAGCTGTTCAGAAATTGCTTAAACTTTTAAAATTCTAAAATTTACAGTGCTTAGTGTTTTGAATCCTTAAGGGGCAATAGCAAGCATAAATTTAAAACCATAAACGCGTAAAAAAAATATGGTTTTAACCCAAGTTTGAAAAAAAACATATCAAGTTGAAAAAAACATACCTCCCTCTAATGAATCCTGTAGGATTAAAGTTCTACGGAGCGATAAATGACTAAACCCGCAAGAGAAAATCGAAGTTCGATGCCAAAACATGATTTCGCTTTTTAAACATCAATGTTTAAACGAAGTTTAAAGGTTGCCACATGATACCTGCGTCAAATTTGATGTTAGAAACATTGGCGTAGGAAGCCAACATTTCTGGGGGGGGCTAAAGCCCCCCCTAGATTTTTTTTTAATTTTTTGGTATTTTTTTTTAATAGAAAAACCCAGACCTATTCCTGAAGCGTTCCCTTTAATCTGCGTCTAGGTGTCCTAGAAACGAATGCCCCCTGGAAAGCGGTTAAAAATTCATATTTTTTTTTTTTTTAATTTTTGATTCTGTAGATTTTTGGAAATTTAGAACTCCTAGATATGTTTTGAGAATGAAAGATTTTTAATGTTTTTCCTATAGTAAAATCATTAGATTACTATGATTTTTTTTCAAGAAAAAGTTCTGATGATTGCAAAAGTTGATGATTATTAGTCAAAATTCTCAGATTCTTTCTTTCAATAACTTTTGTCTATAAAAAAACCCCTTAGAATTTAGAAACTTTTTTTAATCAAATAAGTTAAAATGTTTTCCTGAAGGTAAAACCCTAAGATTCGGTAAAGTTTTTATTACTGACAAAATCATCAGTTTCATATAAAAACTTTTTTCAATAATTCAGACTATTTTTCAATGGGAAAAACTATTAGATCTTATATAATAATCATTACGAGTCCTTAAGACTCATTGAATAATCATAACGAGTCCTAAAGACTCATTACATATTATTATTATTATTATTTATTGTTGCAAAAATTAATGAAATCATTAAACTATTAAAAAAAAAATTGTGAATGATTAAAATTCTGGGGGGGGGCTAAAATTATTCTGGGGGGGGCTAAGCCCCCCCCAGACAGGGCTATCTACGCCTATGGTTAGAAATCACATGAAGTAAAAAATGAGTTTTGCCCACACTTTTAACCAATTGAAAAAAAAATTGCAAAATGTAAAAAAAATAAATTAAAGGAGTATAAAGAAGCAAAAAATGTATAATACTGTTAAATTTAATGTTAAGTTTGATGCAGAGGTAGCACCGAGGGATGTGCATTAATTTCTTATTTTTTTCGGTTAATGACGTCTGTACTAAAGAATATTTAACCTACAAACTTGAAACCTGTGCCAAAAAAAAAGTGGAAAAATTTCCTTTAATTTGATACATAAATTATAAAAATGTGACTTTTCATTCAAAAGTTATAAGGCACATAAGTCGTCCAGATTATAACTGGGCCATTCTTTAGTAGAAGAAAAACAACATATTTAAATCAAAAATGTTCATGTTTATTTTAAATATACTGCATTTTTTCTTCAACTTTTGATTTTCCCAAGTGTCCTGACAAATTGTTTTCTACTACACCAAAAAGTTATGTGGCAAATTTGAGGCTAATCGGATTAAATAACCCCGTGACGAGCTGTGGCGCCTGGCAATTAAAAGTTTTGGATTTCTGAAAATTTAAAACAAAAATAAGCTGAACGAAAATATAAAAAAAAATATATATAAAATCGGTCAACCGGTTTTTGAGATATCGCTGTCTGAAATTTAAAAAAAAAAAATTGTGGTTTTTTCCTAAATTTAATAAATTAAAAAGAAAAATCTTAAAATTTTTCCTTGACCATTTCATAAAGCTTGCGACCAACTTTCATTTAAAATTAATTTTACCCAAATCCAATAATTTTAACCCGTTTGATAAAATTTTTCGTTTTTTTGGAAAATTTTCTCCAAAAACTCTAAACTTTGATTTAAGGAAGCTAGCCCATGGCTATTCTGATTTGGCTCACATTAAGTTAAAATAAACGGTTATTGCAGCTCTATAAAATAGTCAATAAAAAACAAGTAGAAAAGTTAAATTCGACTTGGCCGAATCTATGAATACCCTCCACAATGGCCTTTTTAAGTGATAGTAAATTTTCTGACGTGAAAAAAGTAACATTTTTGGTTAGAAATATTTTATTTTCTGTTAAAAAACTGTTTTTTATTAATATTTGAAAAAAAATAATAATTTACTAACTTTTTTTTGAGTGTTAATTTTTTTTGAGTGTATTTTTTTTTTTGTTTTAGTGTAAAAATATTTTAATGTGACAAAAATACCTTGAAAAATATTTTTCTGACTTAAAAATGTTTTTAAAACATGTTTAACGGGTTTTCAACACGTGAGTTTAAGGTGAAACTATATATTTGCCAATGGAACGGCAAATATATATGCCACACTTCAGCACCCTCAGAATTGCCGTTCGAAAGTTACCGTGTGTTTTATCTCGTAAATTCCAGAAAAACCCTTGCCGAAATTCACTCATTTGCTTATAACTTTTGAACCACTTTACCGATTGCGCTGGATTGCAATACCAACCTGACCAGGTAAGTGCCCAACATATATGCCAAACTTCAGGAGCCTCCGTAAAGTCTTTCAAAAGTTAGAGTGTTTTCAACAGACAGAGAAGACAGACGGACGGACGGACATCGCTAGATCGTCTTAAAATCGATCGAGGATCATGAATATATATACTTTATGGGGTCCTAGACCAATATGCCGAGGTGTTACAAACGGAATAACAAACTTATATATACCCTCTATCACTAGAGTGGAGGGTAGATAAAAATTTTAAATTTTTTTAAAAAAAAATCTTGAATGCAGCCATTTTTCCATATTTCGAAAACCGCTCGACCGATTTGAGAAATTTAGTGCTATTCGTAATCATCATAACAAAATTAATAAAAATTATGATTCGCATTATAGTTTTTGTAAATTAAATTTTATTTTTTAATTTTTCAAAAATCCAAAATTTGGTTTTCTAAAAACTCAAAAACACATTGAAGGGCGCTAAGAGTTAAAATGATCGGATTTGACTAAAATTAAGTTTAAATGAAAGATTATCCCAAGCTTTATGAAACGGTCAAAGGATAGAAATTGTGAAATTTTTTAAATTCCTTAAACGAAGGAAAAAACCGTCATTTTTGCAAATCTCAACAAGCGATAAGCGATAGAAATTTTAAGATTTTTTGTCAAAATACTTCCTTAACGTAGGAAAAACCCGTGATTTTTCGAATTTTCTCACAACAATATCTTGAAAACGGTTTAACCGTTTTTATTTTTTTTATATTTGTGTTCAGCGCATCAAAATTAATATATGGGGCATTCCATGTCAAATCGGACACTTTGAAATTATTTTTTTTTAGATTTTCCCAATTTGTTTACAGTTTTTAGTACCCTTCGAAAACTCCTTCGTGGTAACTTTTCAGATTTTTTTGATGACCCGTTCAAAAGATATCGAATTTTTAAAAATTGGTAGTTTGTTCATTTACTCAAACTTCTTTTTCTCATAACTTCAATAATGGTCCAAATTTCAAATTTTTTTTGTTCAAATTTTTTTTTTTCGTACTTTTTAAAAAAAAAATCCCAGAAAATTCTTATAATTTTTTAAATTTGCTCCAACCGCTCTAACTGCCCTAAAAGTGCCCTTAGATCAACAAAATGAGTGACCGGCCCACAATTATTTTTTAGTCCAAACATTTTCTCTGAACACACCTACCCTCTATCTCTAATTGTTAAGGCGGTCCCCATACAATTTTTTTATTTTTTGTAAATATATTTTAATTAATCAGCTTCTACCGGTCCAATGGTGCGTCCGAAAGGGGTCATTAGTGAGACCGACCCTCATTTATTTTTACCCTACAACATTTTTTTAAAACATACCTACGCCCTATCTCCACTCCCTAAGTAGGCTCCCATACAAATAACAGTTGGAGCAAATTTTATAAAAATGATCGCCGGGCACTACGTACGGGTAAGTTTATTTCGATAAGCCTCAACTTTGTACCACATAATATTTAGGCCTAGGAGAACAAAATTTGCCCGGACGTACAAAATCGAAAGAAAAACTTTTTTGTCATGCAAAAAATTGCCGCTCTTATGCTAAATATTTTTGGAAAAAACATAAATTTTCATATTGCTTTTGATTGATTTTAAAATAACACTTTTGTTTTAAAATTGCATACCAAAAAGATTTAAATTAATAATTTTAAATGTAATGTGCTGTCCTTAAAAGTTGTTGAAAATCTAAAAAAAAAATTGTATTTAAATGTTAAAAATAATCTTTTGTCATTGTTAATTTAAAGTTGAACAATTTTATTTTGAGTAGGATTATTCTAGCTCGAGGTCATTTAATTTGCCCATTGTCACTTTTTTCAAACTGGTGTGTTTTGTGTGTTTCTCAACATGTGAGTACAAATTTTATATAATTATTCGGTTTTTTCATATTCGGCCAAAAATATGCCCGATGACGAATGTGTTTTATTGTTTGTAGCCGATTATTCGGTCGGATACTACTTGTTTGAATTCATTTAATTTTTTTAGATTTTAAGTCTCATTTTATTATATATTTCTTTACTGTATGTAGTTTCAAATGAGTTTATTAACATTAATTCCCCCAAGTGAAATATAAATGTATTTACTAAAGGTAAATAACCAGATAAAAATTCAATTTCATTTGATTTTAAAATGAATTTTCAATTTAAACATGTTTTATACAAAACAAATCTTTTTGTTATTAAATTTTATATTAAGCTTTATTTTATAATGGTAATGCCACAAAATTAATCTCTAAAAAATCTTCAAATTTTTTCCCTGACCCTTTCTTAGAGCTTGAGACAGGCTTTCATATAAAAATATTTTCAGCCAAATGAGATCAATTTAACTTCGATCAAAGTTTTTTTTGTTTTTAGATAATTTTCCCCAAAAACCTAAAAACATTGATGGAAGAGATCCATGGATTAAAATGGACTGATATAGCTTAAATTAAGTTTAAATAAACTTTTAAATTAAAGTTTGTCTCAAGCTCTATGAAATAATCAATTGAAAAACATTTTTGGATTTTTTTTAAAGTTCTTAAACGTATTAAAAACCCTCCATTTTTAAAAATTTTTTGACAAATTTTCAAAGGCAATATCTCGAAAACCGATTTAAGAATTTTTGTAGGGGAAATTTTTCAAAAATCCCAAACTTTGATTAAAGGGCGCCACGGCTTAAAATGATCTTATTTGTCTCAAATTAAATTAAATTTAAATGAAAGTTTGTCTTAAGTCCTTTGAAAGGCTCAAGGGAAAGATATTTTGAGATTTTTTTTTATTTTTATTAAAAAACCGCCATTTTTTTAAACTTCAAATAACAATATCTCAACTTAGCGCATCAAAATAATAAATATGACCGCCGGGCGCCACGATTTAATTTAATTCGATTGGCCTTAAATTTGTACCACATAAGTTTTTGTTAGTTTTTAAAAATTTTATGATTTTTTTTAATTGAGTCATAAAAGTGTATCAGTATTTCACACACATCCCTTCATTTTTTTTCCATTTGTAGTTAGTTTTTTTTGCCAGCTTTCAATGAAAAAAAATTAATTTAAAATAAAAAAAATCCTATTTCATTCATATCAAAATAATATTTAATTAAAAGTGACAAAAAATAAACGTGGAAAATAAATTTTTAATTTGAAATGGGGAAAAACGTGTTAAAATTAATATTTAATAGTTCATACGTGTCATATGTGTAATGCAATCAACTACAGATTGGTGATTTTTTTTAGTTTAAAAATTTTATCGAATGAAAAAATTTTAAAAAGAAAAAACTTAGAAGAATAGGAATTTATTTATTAGTTCATTCATTATTATAATCGTTTTTATTACACATTTTACCACTTATGCGTATGATAAATAATAATAAAATAATTATTAATCATACGTATACCGATTTTCGAGATATCGCCATTTGAAATAATAAATTATGAATACATTTATAAATATTAAGACATGTTTTTTTATTATTTTCAACAATGCAAAACTTTAGTCGCGACAACGGTCATACAACTGTCATACAATGTCGGTCTAGTGTGGTATGCGTAATTCAATCAATTGCAATTAGTTGAAAAATTCAAGTTTTCAATATTGACTGAAGAGGGGGCCCCTGTAGGCTAGTTGGTAGCGTGCTAGCCTATGAAACAGGGGGTCGTGGGTTCGATTCCCACCAAAACCCTTGGTCGATTTCGCTACAACGAGACGACGGTCATTGTTACCAGTTCTCGGTTAGGTTAAAATTATTTAAAATGAGTTGTAAATAAAAATTGGAAAAATAAATAAAAACTGATCATTGGATCAAATTATTATTATTATTATTGACTGAATGAGATTTTTTGAAAAGGAACATTTTTTAGTAATATTAAATACTAAACGATTTATATTAATTGTATTTATTATGACATTAAGTTATTTAACCACTAATGCGTATGATTAATAATAATTGTATTATTATTAATCATACGTTTCGGTGGATAAGCAAATATAGCAATAATGAAGTATTGTATAAAAAATAGGGTGGCTCTTTTTTAAATATTCTGTCGAAAAAAACTTAAATACCTGCTAAGAGTTTTGTACTGTTTTAGACGTAACAACCTCCCTTAAGACGATCTAGCAATGTCGGCCTGTCTGTATATTCGTTCGTCTTTCTGTTAAAAACACGCTAACTTTCAAAATACAAGGCTGCTTAAGCTTTGCATATTTCGTCCTAATCCTGATCAGGTTGTTATTAAATTTCAGAAAAATCGGTTCAAGTGTTAAGATGTTGAATATACGTGTTGAAAAATACAAAAAAAAATCAGAAAAAAACAAAAAAAAATCTTTACTAAAACTTTTTATTTTTAACCAAAAATACCAAAAACAAGTGAGAGTGTTATATTCGGCTGTGCCGAATCTTTTATACTCTCCAACATGTAAAAAAAAATGAGGTACTTTTTTTTGGGTGGGGTTTGGAGAGTTTGATGGGATATTCTTGCAATTATTTAATCCAATTTATCAGTATTAAAATACATGTTTTATCCACGCCCACAAAAAGGGGAGGGGTCAAACTTTTTTTTTATTCGCTTGGTCCATACGCAGGGTTTTTAACTTCCTCTGACATAAAAATGATGGATTTGCTTGCATAACAAAAGTACAAAAAACCCTCCAAAAAATGCCGTTTTTCTGAGGTTGGTTTAGTTATCTAAGGGGGAACTTTTTCCCCTTGGTCCGATTTTGCCCATTTTAGAACTTAACCAGTCTATGACCATAAGACATATTCGTGCCAAACTTCGGAAGTCTAACTCTTTTATTTTGGACTGTATCGCGTCCTCTACAGACGGACAGATGGACGGACGGGCATCGCTAGAATGTCGTAGAATCGATTACTGATCAGTAATATACATATATACTTTATAGGGTCCTAGACCGATAGTTCTATGCGTATACCCCCATACTGTGGTTGGAGGGTGTAAAACGTTTTAGCTTGTCTACATGCATTTGTTGGAAAAGTAATTTTTAAAAGTAAAATTATCGGATTTTGCTCAAATAAATTTTAAGTAAAAGTTTGTATCAAGCTCTATGAAAGCGTCAAGGGAAAAATATATATTTTTTTAATTTTCTTGACTTAGGAAACCGCATTTTTTTTGCAAATTTCAAATAGCGATATCTCGAAAACAGTTCACTCGATTTTACAATTTTTGATATTCATGTTCAGCGAATCAAAATTAATAAATGATGTATTGCAAGGCATATTTTTTATTTATTTATTTTTAATTTTTTAAAAATCTTTAACTTTGATCATCGGGTTCCATGGGTTAATTTCATCCGATTGGCCTCAAATTTGTACCACATAATTTTTAGGTCTAGTAGAATAAAAATTTGCCGGAAGACTAGGGAAAATCAAAAGTTGAAGAAAAAATGCCACTCTAATGTTCATATTAAGTTTGAGTTTCTCTCCCCTTTTACTATTTTTGGAAACCTTTTATACCCTACACAAAATGTTAGAAGGTATGCTTCGATAGTCTAAAAATTATATTGGAAATTATCTTTCTGAATCAGTAAATTTGCGTTAAAATAACATCGATTTGTTTTTGCATATTTTGGTGAATATGCATATTTTGGTGAAGATGCATATTTTGGTAAATATGCATATTTTGCATATTTCGGTTTTAAATGCATATTCTGTGCATATTTTCAACATTTAAATGCATATTTTTGCACATTTTGGCATAAATTATCAAAAACAATAATTGAAATTAATTTGTTTTAAAAATTATTTCAAAACTTTAACAAATTTGTTGAAAAGAATTATTTTTCTGAAAATGTATGAAGTTGATAATTGAATAACTTTTAAATTTGAAAAATTTTTAAGATATACATTAGAGTTAATTTTGAAAATTTGATCTGCGGATATCATCATTTTTTTGAAGGATTTAGGGGAACTAAAAAGAATGGCGGTATTTTTTTGGAAGAAAAATCTCTCCTTGGGGAGGTTCAACGAATCTGAAAACGCGAATTTTGAGCTGATTTTTCTGCAGATCAAAAACGGCTGAATATATCGCAAATCTGATTTCACCAGTCGATTCTACAGCAAAAAATAATACAATGGTCGTTTTTCAAACTTTAAAAAAAAGTTTCAAAAACCCACCACAGAGGGCGGAAATATAAGGTTTTCCCATTTTCATTTTAAATTAATTTTTTAAATATGTAAAATTAAAGAGCATTTTCAGCTTAACAAAATGGTACCAAATTTTCCGTTCTATCACAACCCGTTAAAAAGTTATAAGCTCTCAAAAATGGACAAACCCACGTTTTTTGAGAATTTTGACCTCAATTTTCTCGAAAACATGACGTGATAGAAAAAAATGAAAACTAGATTCAGAATCAGCGTCGAAATGTTAATCGAAAACAAGTTTTATGATCCCAGAATATTATCCAAAAACATCATAAAAAATGCTCTCAATAATGCACAAAAATGCGTTTTTTGTGAACTTTGACCTCAATTATCTCAAAAACCTGACGTTACGGAAAATTTTGGAAACCAGATATGGAATCAGCATTGAGATGAAAATCGAAAACGAGTGTCTAGACCGCTGACCCATCCACAAATTTTTCAAATTTCGGTCAGTGTTTTATAATTTTGCCATTAGAAAAAAAACTTTGAAGCCTTATAACTTTTTAATGGGTTGTGATAGAAAGGTGCTTTTTGTACAAATTTTCTTAGCAAAAACTGCCTCTTCATCGTGCATGATTAAAAAAGAATTTACATTTTTTTTTAAAAAACTCGATTTTTCCGCCCCCTGCTGTGGGTTATTGGAACTTTTTTAAGAGTTCAAAAAACTGTTATTATTTTAATTTTTGCTGTAGAATAGACTGGTGAAATCAGATTTGCAATATATTCAGCCGTTTTTTCTCTGCAGAAAAATCAGCTCAAAATCCGCGTTTTCAGATGCTTTGAACCACCCCAAGGAGTGAAAATTTTTCCCAAAAAATACCGGCATTCTTTTTAGCTCCCCTAAATCCTTTAAAAAAATGATGATATCCGATAAACAGATGAAGTGACATAGTCACCAAACGAACTCTAATATACATATAGTAAAAATTTCTGAATCAGACTCTGCATTTTAGCTTCATCAGTGATTCTTTATTATTATATTTTTATGTTTAACATTTGAAAATTGTTGAATTTTTATTATATTGATCTGCTGTAGAATTTGAACCTGACGTTAACACCACGTTACACTAGTAGTTTTCAGTGAAAAAATTTCATTCGAAGTACTTTTTATACCCTCCACTCTAGTGATAGAGGGTATATGTAAGTTTGTCATTCCGTTTGTAACACCTCGAAATATTGGTCTAGGCATATATATTCATGATCCTCGATCGATTTTAAGACGATCTAGCGATGTCCGTCCGTCCGTCTGTTGAAAACACGCTAACTTTTGAAAGACTTTACGGAGGCTCCTGAAGTTTGGCATGTATGTTAGGCATTTACCTGGTCAGGTTGGTATTGCAATCTAGCGAAATCGGTCTAGTGGTTCAAAAGTTATGAGCAAAAGAATAAATTTCGGCAATGGTTTTTCGTGAATTTACGAGATAAAAAATACGCTATCTTTTGAAAGACAATTCTGGGGATGTCATTCCTCTGGCCTGGTTCGTATTGAATTTCAGCCAAATCGGTCCAGTGGTTCAAAAGTTATTAGCAAAACCGTGAATTTCAGATTAGTTTCACCTTAAATTCACGTGTTGAAAACCCGTTAAACAATTTTTAAAAACTTTGGTAAGTCACAAAAATATTTAACAACGTATTTTTGTAACTCAAAAATATTTTTACACTAAAAAAAAAAAATACACTCGAAAAAATTTTTACACTCAAAACAAATTTTACACTCAAAAAAAAATTTAGTAAATTATTTTTTTTTTTTTTCAAAAATTACTTTAAAAAAAAAGAGTTTTTTACACAAAATAAAATGTTTCTAATCAATATGTTATTTTTTGCAAGTTAGAAAATTTACTATCACTTAAAAAAGGTGGAGGGTATTCATAGATTCGGCCAAGTCGAATTTAACTTTTCTACTTGTTTTTTTTTTTTTTAAATTAGACTTAAAAAAATAAATCACACCGAAAAAAATATGTCTTTTTTGATTCTTAAAAAATTTTACTCAAAAAAAAATTTTTTTTATGGAAAAAAATTTCTTTCCAAATATTTTTTTTACTATTCAAATTCAATTGTATTTAAAATATTTTAGGGCTTTGGGAAGTATATTCATGAATTCGGCAATGCCGAAGTTTACTTTTCAACTTGTTTTAACTTTAATATAGTCAAACAATTTGTTGAAAATGTTAAATGTATTTGAAAGCTTCTTGTCATGTGTATATTTCAAAAGTTCAAGAAAAGTTTTACAAAAAAACTTTAAGTTTATTTAAAAAGTAAAATAAAATAAATTTATCATAAATAATTAAATTAAATAAATTACAAATAAAATGATAACAACTAAAACAATAGTAATTTGGAATGGTTAAACAAAAAGACAAATTTTGATATAGTTTTTATTAACAGGGAAAGAGTCCCAATGGGAAGTCTGACATTTTCCTAATGATATGAAACAAATTACTGCGTAATTTGTTAAAATTAAAAAAAAGAAAATTATACTTGGATCCATTATTGGATCCAGTAAAGCAGCATAATAAGTTGGGATGTGATTTCCATGCAAATGCATGGTTTTTTTCCCATAGTCTAAAGTCGATATTGACCAATTATCTTGCGTTAAAATGGCATCGATTTGTTTTTGCATATTTTTTCATATTTTGGTGAAAATGCTTATTTTTGCATATTTTTGTTTTAA
The DNA here is from genome assembly GCA_963921195.1 of Pegoplata infirma. Lineage (NCBI taxonomy): Eukaryota > Metazoa > Arthropoda > Insecta > Diptera > Anthomyiidae > Pegoplata > Pegoplata infirma. The sequence goes on along the minus strand of OY992539.1, from coordinate 215,017,586 downwards.
ACGCATATTTTGTCCATATTTTCAACATTTAAGTGCATATTTTGACATTTTTTATTGCATATTTTTAGGTTTTTTAGTGCATATTTTGAGTTTTTAGCGCATATTTTCGATTTTTTAGTGCATGAAAATCTCATCCGCAATAATAAGGTGAGAGGTGGGGGGAATGTAATCTGGTTACTAGAGATAAAATGTCATGTTTGAAAATTCAACAGTCACAAAAATCTTGTTTTTCAGTTTTTTTTATTCAAATTTTTTTTCTAATTTGCTTTTTTATGTTTAACAAATTTCTTATACAGCAAAAATCACAAACAATTCAATAAAATACAAAATTTTGTTTTAAAAACTCATAAAAAACACAATTTAATGTTTAAAAGATGTTTATTTTATTTCTTTAACAACTCTTCATTCTATTGTAACTTGAGTTGAATACATAATATAAATTTTTCACAAAATAATTTATCAAAATAACATTTATAATGACCCTTAACACTCAAACTCATAAAAATGTAAATCACAGAAGATTTATTTGAAAAAAAAAATTCTAAAAAAAACATAAATTTTAAAACGGTTTTTGGTTTAAGTACATAAAATAAATATAAAATAATGGAAACAATTTTTTTTTTAAATTTATAATGAAAAAGAATTTAAAATGGAAATCTTAAATTTTCATTTTTAGAAGATTTTGTTTTAATCATTGAAATAACGTTTTGTCCTAGAAAAAATGTATTTAAGCTAATACTATGGTGGGATTAATTTTGGTTTGTTTCTCTTATAAACAATGCACAATTATATTGCCTACTTTAAGGGATAGGTGGATTGAACAAATACATAATACTTTAAGGCAATGGTTCCCAACCTTTGATTCTCACCCCACTGGGGGGGCAACGAGCAAATTTTTAAGATTTGTTTGTTAAATAAACTAAAAAAATATAATCTAAGCTAAATTATTAAGTTAATTGTGGAAAACTTTTTCTAAAAACTTTGTTTAAATGATGATTTTAACAAAAAGTTCGCTTTGCCACAAGTAAATTTGGAATTTTAAAACAAATTTGAAAAATTTACCAATTTTTCTTGAGTGTAGGGGGGACATTGCAGTTTTTATACCCTCCACTTAGTGATAGAGGGTATATATAAGTTTGTCATTCCGTTTGTAACTCATCGACCCCATAAAGTATATATATTCATGATCCCCGATCGATTTTAAGACATTCTAGCGATGTCCGTCTGTCTGTTTGTGGAAATGGTGATCACGAACAAAATATTGCACAGAGACGACTGAAACTTAAGATATTTATTGGAAGTTCTCCCGAGAAGTTTGGTATTGCATTTGAGCGATATCGGTTCAGCGGTTCAAGAGTTATGAACGAAAATGTAAGGACACCTCAAAAATTTAAGTACATTCAACATAACCTAAAATACAAAATGCTTTAATTTGGCTGCTGGTTGACATATGTGAACATAATTGAACACCAAATGGTATTTAAACAAGTACGAACATATTTTCTGACAAAAAAGAAAAAAAAAATCGCGGATTTTTTTTCCAAAATTTTTTTCGCGGAATTTTTTTTTCAAAAGTTTTTATTTTTTTTTTTCAAAAGTAATTTCCCTTTAAAGAAAGTTTTTTGCAATAATCTTTTTGAAATGGTGGAGGGTATCACTACATTCGGCAAGGCCGAATTTATCTTTTTTACTTGTTATTTATTTAATATTTCCAATATTTCTCTATTCCTTGAAAAGCATCATCAGGGATAGTTAAATTAAAAAAAAAATCACAAAAATTCTGTATTATATACTAAGTATAACAATGACGATGGTAGCAGACACTATATAGTGTTTTAGATTTTTTGTGATTTTTATAAAATTTAACTATCTCTGATGATGCTACTCAAAGAATAGAAAAATATTAGAAATATTTAAATAAATAAAAATAATTTAAAACGTATGACCTTGAGCTTCAATATTTTTTCTTTAAAATTAAAAAAATAATTTAAAAAAATTTACGTGTCTTGCAAATATCAAAAAAAAAAAAAGTTAAAATCGGTCGAATCGTTTCCGAGATTTAACTGTTTAAAATTTCGGTTTTTTTGCGACGTTCAAGAAATTTTTTTTAAAAAATCTCTTAACTTATTTCTATTGACTCTTTCATAGATCTTTATAGAAACATTCATTTAAAATTAATTTGGACCAAATCTGAAAATTTTTACTCGTAGCGCCTTAGATCAAAGTTTTGGATTTTTAAAAAATTTTCACCGAAATCTCTAAACTTTGATCGAAGGACACCATAGGTTAACATTTTCGGATTTTGGCTTAAATGAAGTTTAAATTAAAGTTTGTCTCAATCTCTATGAATTTGTTTATACCCTCCAACCACATGGGGTGCACTCACTTTGTCATTCCGTTTGTACCGCGTAAAAATATCAGGCGGGGACCCCATTAAGTATATACGAGGCATTCCACACCAAATGTCGCGCTACAGAAAAACATGTGTCCCGTAAATTCCTGAATAGGTTGTTTGGATAGCCCTAAATGAAGCTAAGAAAATTGCGTTTTTGGTTTTTCAAATTTTCAAAAACTAGGCTTAGGAGGCGTGGTCAAATATTGGAAAAATGGTAAAATTTGTGGCAAGTTGCCTTGATTAAATATTTATCACATTAAAACGGAATGCACCACAATGTCAAAAATTTACATTCTTATATAGTTTTGTATGGGCTATCGATTAAAATTTTTTTTTTTGGAAAATTTTCAGAACCCGTTCTGAAATTATCCATTTTTTAAAAAAGTCAATGTATCAAAAATCCGGCCACTTTTTTTTTTTTTAAGTTTAGATGTTTGTCTATCCACACAAAAAAAAAATCAGAAACACGTTTTTCGTTTTTTTCGAGAAAATCGCATTTGAATTTTAAATTTCATAACAATTTAGTAATTTCCTTGTATTTTCTTGTTTCATCAGAGCGTATGAGGAATATTTATGCAATTAGTAATACTCATTCGCAACGATAAAACAAAGAAATACAAGCAAATTACAAAATTGTTATGAAATTTTAAGTTCAAATGCGATTTTCTCGAAAAATCCGAAGAACGTGTTTCTGATTTTTTTTTGTGTGGATGGACAAACATCTAAACTTTAAAAAAAAAATTTTTAAATAAAAAAAAAGTGGCTGGATTTTTGATAAATTGACTTATTTCAAAAATGGAAAATTTCAGAACGTGTTCTGAAAATTATCCAAAAAAAAAAATTTAATCGATAGCCCATACAAAACTATATAAGAATGTAAATTTTTGAGATTGTGGTGCATTCAGTTTTAATGTGCAAAATATTTAATCAAGGCAACTCGCCACAAATTTGACCATTTTTCCAATATTTGACCACGCCTCCTAAGCCTAGTTTTTGAAAAATTGAAAAACCAAAAACTCAATTTTCTAAGTTCCATATAGGGCTATCCATACAACCTATTCAAAAGTTTACGGTACACATGTTTTTTTTCACTGGACATTTGGTGTGGAATGCCTCATATACATATTATTGATCCGTAATCGATTCTAACAAGGGAAGTCTCCCTAGTGTCACCCGCTGATCTTTATGGAATTGGTTTTATTTTGTAGATCAGAAAAAATAAAGGGACACGTATTTTTTTTTAGCGGCCCAAATTCATATTTAGGGGGTAAAAAGGAGGGGGGAATACAAGGCCATTTTTCAGTTTTTATCGTTTATTTCCTATATTATGCAAAGAAACCTAGTCATGCTACATACCAAATGAAAGGTCTTTGGAAAACACATCTATGTGTGCTAAGAACGTGTTCAAACATGCACAACTTTTCGTCATATTGAGTAAAATACCAAAATTTTAGGACATTTTTGTTAATATGTCGAAAAATATTAACTTCTTTGGCCCGTTATTAGCACCACGAGATAGGTATTATTAATACCTTTAAAATTATACCACACATGCCTATATTAATTTTGTTTAAATAGTCGTAAATCGTAAAAAACGGAAAAAGGTCAATTTCCCCCCATACAAACCGACACCCCCTAAAAATGAGTTTGGGCCGCTAAAAAAAATACGTGTCGAATTAATTTTCGTTCTTAACAACATATCCAAATTTCATGAAGATCGGAGGGTGACACCAGGGAGACTTCCCTTGTAAGTCATTCTATTAATGTCCGTTCGTCTTTCTAAAACACGATTCAGTCCAAAATAAAAATGCTGGACTCCTAAAAATTGACACGAATGTGTCTCGTAGGCCGGTTAAGTTCGTAAATGACCAAAATCGGCCCAGGAAAAAAAGTTTCCCCTTGAAGATATAAATCAACTTCTAAAAAAACGCAATTTTTTTACATGTTTTTTGTATTTTTGGTTTATAAATGAATTAATTTTATAAGATCAAGGTCCTGCACTAGGACCCAAGGGATTACAAAATGCCGTTTTTTTCTTCCCGCCCCCTTTTGTAGGCGTGGATATAAAAAAATAATTTTTATAATGATAAAATTTAATTATTATAATGCAAAAAGTTTAGTAATTAAATTAGTTAAAATTTATTTAAGGGAAGGGTCACACCCCCCTCCCCCCTCAACCCCACAAACATTTTTATATCCTCCACTCTAGTGATAGAGTGGAGCGATGTCCGTCCGTCTGTCTGTCTGTCTGTCTGTTGAAAACACGCTAACTTTTGAAAGACTTTATGGAGGCTCCTGAAGTTTGGCATATAAGGAGTGAGATCATAAAAATGTTAACACACATTTTTGCCTACAACTTTGGTGTAAAGCTTCCAAATTTTTTTTTTTCGGCAGTTTACATTTTAAAAATATGTCAGTTAATAAATTAATTTACATCATGAGTTTTAATTTGCAATTTTTTACACAATGGACGATGAAAGAAAAGTGCGTTCAAAAATAATTAAATATTTTCAACAAAACCAAACATGGACATACAAAAAAATTGCCAAAGAAACTAATGTATGCCGCCAAACAGTTTCAAAAGTGGTAAAAAGGTATCTGGAACACCTAACAATTGAAAGGAAGCCGGGAACAGGAACAACGAACTGGTTATCGTAACATTGGTAAGGCATATAAAGTTAAAAGCATCCTTAAGAGAGCTCCTAACACATCTGGCAGAAAAACAGCTCGGTTAGCCCAATGCTCAGACTTTTTTGAACGTAAAGTGAAACGTAAGGCGGGACTAAAGTCCTACAAAGTTCAAAAAGTTCCCGATAGAAACGCTTTTAAAAATTTGGAGGCCAAAACCAGAGCTAGAAAATTGAAATCAAATTTTATAAAAAAATACAACTGTTGTGTAATGGACGACGAAACTTATGTCCTGGCTGATTTTGCGCAGCTCCCTGGTCAAGAATTTTATGTTTCCGATGTTCGAGGAAATGTTGCGGAAAAATTTCGGTCAAAAAAGCAAACGAAATTCCCCAAAAAATTCCTAGTATGGCAAGCCATATGTAGCTGCGGCCAAAGAAGCCAGTCATTTGTGACATCTGGCTCTATAAAGAGCGAAATTTATATCAAGGAGTGTTTGCAGAAGAGACTTCTTCCGTTCTTGAGTCAGCACAATGTATCCACTTACTTTTGGCCCGATTTAGCATCTTGTCACTACAGCAAGAAAGCGCTGGAGTGGTATAATGATAATAATGTGGTTTTTGTACCAAGAGAGGCAAATCCACCAAACTGCCCGGAGCTCAGGCCAGTGGAGAGATATTGGGCTCTTGTTAAAAAAGAATTAAAGGGCACAAAAAAGGTCTCCCAGGACATGCAAGATTTCAAACGTAGATGGACCACCTGCTCTAAAAAGGTGACAGAAACTACCATAAAAGCCTTAATGGGAGGGTTTCCGGAAAAAGTGGATAACTTTGTTCGTAGTGGTTAGAGTTCCATGCGGTTTTTTTGTTATGATTTTGTATTAAATTTTATTTAATAAAAATTTGGTTTGAAGTCTTAAAATTCAGAAGTCTGTTTTTTATTTAACTTTATGTGTGTTAACATTTTTATGATCTCACTCCTTATGTTGGGCATTTACCTGGTCAGGTTGGTATTGCAATTCAGCGAAATCGGTCCAGTGGTTCAAAAGTTATGAACAAAAGACTGAATTTTGGCAAGGGTTTTTCGTGAAATTACGAGATAAAAAACACGCTAACTTTCGAAAGGCAATTCTGAGGATGCCGAAGCTTGGCATATATTAATTGTCATTCCTCTGGCCTGGTTTGTGTTGAATTTCAGACAAATCGGTTCAGTGGTTCAAAAGTTATTAGCAAAACCGTGAATTTCAGATTCCCGGTGAAAAATGTTCGTATATGGAAATATATATGAGGATATATGGCTACATATATGAAGATATATGATCATATATGAATCATATATGGACACATATATGAACATATTTGTAGGCATACAGAATCATGTATGAATCATATACGTCCATATACGTAAAGTGAACCCATATGTAAATATATGACATACATGTACATATATGAACATATTCGTGAAAAGAAAAAAAAATACACTCGAAAAAAATTTTACACTCAAAAAAACAAATTTAGTAAATTATTTTTTTTTTTTCAAAAATTACTAAAAAAAAAAGTTTTTTTACTATCACTTAAAAAGAGCATTTTAGAGGGTATTCATAGATTCGGCCAAGTCGAATTTGACTTTTCTACTTGTTTTTAACATATTGGAGGCTACAAAAGATTAACACTCTCACTTGTTTTCTCTATTTTTAATACCCTCCAACCACAATATGGGGGTATACTCACTTTGTCATTCCGTGTGTAACACATCGAAATATCGGTCGGGGACCCTACAAAGTATATATAATATTGATCCATGATAGAATCTAAGACATTCTAGCGATGTCCGTCCGTCCGTCCGTCTGTAGAAATAACGATGCAGTCCAAACCAAAAGAGCTAGACCCTTGAAATTGGGCAAGAATATCTCTTATGTTACTAGTAAGGTTAAGTTCGAAGATGGGCAAAATCGGACCAGGGGGAAAAAAGTTCCCCCGTGAAGAACTAAAACGACCCCTGAAAAATACGATATTTTTAGGAGTTTTTTTTAATTTTTGCTCAACAAATGTAACATTTGTATGCCATATTATGTTCATAGACCTGCGCTTGGACCAAGGGGGTTCGAAAGTTCGATTTTTTTCATGCAGCCCCCCTTTTGGGGCGTGGTTATAGAAATTAATTAAAAATAACGATAAAAATTTATTATTTAAGCGTAAATATCATAGACAAATAATTTGTGAACATATATAGCGTGGGGACAGGTGTCCCCCACCCACTCCGCCGACCCCCCCCCCCCCCCCCCCCCACGAAAAAAAATTACGCCCCTGGGATTTTTTTTTTTTTAATTTTAAACGTGTTGGAGGGTATAAAAGATTCGGCACAGCCGAATTTAACACTCTTACTTGTTTTTTCTGATTTTACTAAATCTTGCGAGTTTTTTTTTCGGAATTTTTCAAAATTTTGTTGAACTTTTTATAAATTTCTAATTCTGAATTTTTCTGATTCTGCTCAATTTTTATAATTTCTTCTGATTTTTTCCAATTTTTATATCCTGCAACCTCAGTATGGGGGTATACTCACTTTGTCATTCCGTGTGTAACGCATCGAAATATCGGTCTAGGACCCCATAAAGTATATATTTTATTGATCAGTGATCGATTCTAAGACATTCTAGCGATGTCCGTCTGTCCGTCCGTCTGTAGAGGACACGATACAGTCCAAAATAAAAGAGCTAGACTTCCGAAGTTTGGCATGAATATGTCTTATATTCCTAGGCAGGTTAAGTTCGGAAATGGTCAAAATCGGACCAAGGGGAAAAAAGTTCCCCCTTGGAGAGCTAAACCAACCCAAGAAAAACCGCCTTTTTTGAAGAGTTTTTTGTACTTTTGGTAAGCAAATGCAACATTCTTATCTCAGAAGAAGTTCAAAATCTCAAGGGGAGGGTGCCCCCTAACGCCTCCCACCAACCCCCCCCCCCCCCCCCCAAAAAAAAGACGCCCCTAGGTTTTTTTATATTTTTTTTTTACATTTTGGAGGGTATAAAAGATTCGGCACAGCCGAATGTAACACTCTCAATTGTTTTTATTAAATTAGAAATACCTCCTTAAAGTATGCTTTAAAAACAATTTCAATTTAATTTCATATTAAACAGAAAATATAAAATTTATTTTAAAATTACAAAATATCATTTTAATAAATAATTTATTTGTCATTTTTCTACAATTTATAACATGACAAATAACAAATATAAATTTAAAAAAAAAAAAAATAATAATAACACTTGTATAATTGTGGTTTTTGTTGAAAACCAAATGTACATTCATACATCAATATTTTCAAATAATTCGTATCGTACGCATTCCACATTTATTATAAAAATAATACCAGATTACAAGAGTATTAGTAAAATAATTGCTTGAGTATGTGTGTGTGTGTATATAAATATAACACATATTTTAAAATAAATAAACATGCATTTAAAAAAAATTTAAATTACCAAAGAATTTTTTTTTTTTGTAAATTTTTGCAAAAAAAAATTTTGTCCACAATTATTTTGCCATAAATTGTATAACAAATTAAATATTCTTCTACTAATCACTATAGTATTGTGGTTAACCAAATATTAATACCAACAAAAACCGCCCATAGACAACTTAATTTGATAAATCAATACATATTTTTTCAATAATTGTGTGGGAAATATATAAATTAAATATTGGGTTTCAAAAAATCTAAAAATAAATTTAAAAAAAAATTCTTTAAATAGCATAAATTAGTTAAAATACAAAAAAAAATAGCAAATATACTTCAATAATAGTAAAAAATAGCATAATTTGGTTCAAGGAGAGTAAATAGCCATTACACTGTTCAACAAATTTGAGGTGATTTAAGGTATTTGGCTTGAGATCAAAATAAAAATTAAAGTACCGTTGTAGTAGACAGTTTTTTTCATGGTCCACTGAAGTTCTTTCAAAGGCGTGTGTAATGAATAAAATAAATGATGTAAATATACTTCTGAAATAAGTAATGTGCTTAGATTTCTTCATTCAAATTTTATAGTGCTTCTTTTCATAGAACATATTAACCCTCTATCGTTCATTTTCAGGTGTCATTTTAGTCATTTTTTCAAAAGCTGTCATAGAAGTCCAATAAAACGTGCATTTATGGTTAAAATGTTCTACGAATATTTCTGAGTTAAACTTTGAAAAAACTTCAGAGGGCCATAAAAGCAAGTGAAAATGTTAATTTCGGCTGTGTCGAATCTTTTTACGCTCCAAAATATTAAAAAAAAATATAAAACAAGTAAAAAAGTTAAATTCGGCCTTGCCGAATGTAGCGATACCCTCCACAATTTCTAAATGATTGTTGCAAAAAACTTTATTTAAAAGGAAATTACCTTTGAATTTTTTTTTGAAAATAAATTTCCGCCAAAAAAAATCCGCGATTTTTTTTTTTTCTTTTTTTGTCAAAAAATATGTTCGTACTTGTTTTAATACCATTTGGTGTTCAATTATGTCCACATAAGTCAACCAGCTGCCGAATTAAAGCATCTTGTATTTTTAGGTTATGTTGAATGTACTAAAATTTTTGAGGTGTCCTTACATTTTCGTTCATAACTTTTAAACCGCTGAACCGATATCGCTCAAATGCAATACTAAACTTCTCGGGAGAACTTTCAATAAATATGCTAATTTTCAGTCATCTCCGTGTAATATTTTGGCCGTGATCACCATTTCCACAGACAAACAGACAGACGGACATCGCTAAAATGTCTTAAAATCGATCGGGGATTATGAATATATATACTTCATGGGGTCCTAGACCAATATTTTGATGTGTTACAAACGGAATGACAAACTTATATATACCCTCTATCACTAGAGGTATAAAAGGGGTATGTTATAAAGAGGGTATAAAAACAATGAGTGTGTTAAATTCTACTGTGGTCTTTATTCCCAAAGCGGGAAAGATAAACCACAATACCGCAAAGGATTACAGAACTATCAGTCTGTCATCGTTTCTATTGAAAACACTGGAAAGACTGGTAGATGTCTATGTGAGAAGTATCCTCACATCAGACAACTTCAGCGAGGCCCAACACGCCTATCTTAAGGGTAGGTCTATTGAGACGGCTTTAAGGATACTCTTCACAAAAAAGAGTACGTTTTGGAGTCATTCCTGGACGTGGAAGGCGCATTCAACAATGTCAAAATATCGTCAATTCTTAATGCCCTACGAAATACAGGCACGGACACACATATTACTCTATGTACGGGCAACATGCTGAAAAGCAGGGCAATTAACTCGAAGACAAGGGGCACACCAAAAGGGGGGGGGGTGATCTCTCCTCTTCTGTGGAATCTTGTAATAAATGAAATCCTCGAGTCACTCAACGGAATGGGCATCAAGGTGGTTGCCTATGCTGATGACGTTGTGATCCTAATCAGAGGTAAGTTTTTACCAACGATTAGTGAACTCATGGAATCAGCACTTAAGATACTCTTGACGTGGGCAAGGGACAACGGTCTGGGAGTCAATCCCTCCAAAACCGAACTCGTCTTGTTCACGAAAAGGACTAAGATAGACAGGTTTGTTCTTCCCAAACTAGATGGAATCACCCTAGAACTATCTAATGAGGCGAAATACCTGGGTGTAATCCTGGACTCAAAGCTTTCCTGGAAAAGGAATACAGAAGAAAGGATGAAAAAGTCGTTATGTGCTTTTTACACCTGCAGAAGAACTTTCGGAAGAAGGTGGGGTCTAAAACTGTATATTATCCACTGGATGTATGGTGCGATAATTAGACCAATACTTACCTATGGAGCCTTGTGTGGTGGAAAGCAGCGGGTAAAAAATCATATCTCTGCAACCTAGCGACTGGCGTGCGTGGGTATCACTGGTGCTATTAGATCAGCACCCCAGGCCGGTCTGGAAGTGATACTAAACATTCAGCCCGTAGATATCTACATCAAGAGCACAGCAGCAAAATCGGCACTTAGGTTAAGAGAGTCACTAATGCTTAAGCAACGCTCTTGGGGACACTCGACCATATTAAGTACGGTGGGCTGGACGGAATTAGAACGAAAAACCGACTATATCTCACCGCAGACGAACTTTAATAGGAACTTCGAAGTCCAAATACCAACTAGGGAAGACTGGACGGAAAACTCTGTTATAACGGGGAATGCGATCTCAATTTTCACGGACGTATCCAAGATGGAGATGGGTACAGGTTCCGGGGTATACTCTGAATGCCTCGAAATCAGGTCCTCAGTAAGGCTCCCGGAAAGTGTAGTGTTTTCCAGGCCGAGCTTTTTGGAATTGACAAAGCCGCGCAGATGAGTATGACAAAGGACCTAAGTCCTTGCGCCATCAACATTTTTGTGGACAGTCTTGCAGCTCTGAAGGCCTTAGGGTCACACACTGTAAAATCGAGAATTGTTAGTAATTGTATACAATCCCTTCATCGAATCAGTCAGCACACAGTTAAGCTAATCTGGGTCCCTGGACATAGTGGGGTCGATGGTAACGAATTAGCTGATGAATGTGCAAGAAATGGCTCCGAGTCGTTGGGGGGAACGTGTCGAACCTGATATCTCGGTTCCTATAGTGGAGTTGATGAACGAAATTGATAGGATATCAGAGAATATGATGAGGGATAGGTGGATATCGCTGACCACGTGCAGGATATCGCGAACCATGTGGCCACTGCCAAATCCTAAGAGGACAGAAAGTCTTCTTACCTTTGGCAAACGGACGGTTAGCCTATTAGTAGGAGTACTGACAGGACACTGTATAATCGGCCAAATGGCCGTTCGTATGGGAATTTCTGACAGGGACTTTTGCAGAAGTTGTGGAGAGGTGGAGGAGGAGGAGTCAGTGAAGTACTTGTTGTGTGAATGTCTGGGTCTGATGAAACGTCGTCTTAAGTATTTGGGGCAACGATTTTTTGATGACCTAGATTGCCTAAACAGTGTCCCATTGACATCTCTAGCAGAATACCTTAGGGAATCGGGGTGGTTTGAGCGGTAGAATTTTGTATATCAGAGGGGAGTAGGGAGACAACTTTAGGGGAATCACAATGGGCCTTATGGCCTCCGAGTGAATTCGCCAAATTGGCGGACGCTCATCCAACCTAACCTAATTCTACTGCGCCAAATCTTTTATAACCTTAAAAAAATGACGGGGGAGTTTTTTTTATCAGGCGGTCAGTTCGGGGACTCCTTGCCCCTAGCGGTATACGTTCATTTTACTCTGATTTGTGCAGATTTATTACAATTTTATTATTATTATTTTTATTATTATTATTAAAGCGAAACGTTTTTATCACCTGGGCCTAAGCGCAGGACTTTGAGCTTGTGCTAACATAAGACTGGGGAATTTTTTTCCCCCTGGTTTGATTTTGCCTATATCCAAACTTTACTTGCCTAGGACCATAATGCATATTCGTGCAAAACTTTAGAAGTGAGTATACCCCCATACTGTAGTTGGAGGAGTATAAAAATAAAATTGGCAGGGCCGTTTGTTTTTTTTGGGGGGGGGAGAGGGAGATTGGCGGGAGATGTTGGTGGACAACTTGACCCTCATGATTAATGTTGTCAAATAGATAAATTATGGTTTTTGCACTTAAAGAATAAATTTTATCGATATATTGATATCCACGCGCATAAAAAGGAGGCTAAAAAACTGAATGACTTTCATAATGGTCCAATATTGTTTTATGAGTAACTTAATTTGCTTATTTGTAATATTTTTTAAATAAACTCTTTCTTATCACAAAAATTATATATTTCTGTTTAAAATAACTTTGTGGTTAGACTTTTTAACAAAAGAAAAATCCATTTAGCGAACAGTTTTGTATAATCATCTGCTAAAGAAAGTCGTATTTTAAAGTTTTAAAACAACTGCTGAAAATTTAACAAATTTCTTAGATTTTCCGATTACTAAAAAATATCGGAAAATAACTAAAATGAAATGTTGTAGTGTTCAAACTCTCGGTATTATTATCGGCGGTTTAAGTATAATAAGTGTTGGAATAATTGCTTTCTGTGATATAGATCTTTTAAAATCATTAAAATCGGGTAGTGCTAAATCCAAGCAATATGCACTTGAATTTCTTAATGCCGATGGAGTTATTACACTTCATGATATCAAAATTGTGCTAATTGTAGTGCTACTAATATGTTTGAAATTGATTTTATTAGCGGTATTATTGATATTTGGTATTATAAAGGTAACTATTTGTGAGAAATGTTATTTAAAGGTGTGAATTAAAAATTGAGGACTTATAAAATTTGTAAAATTTGTATTCAAATGAAAAAGTACCAGAAACTTTAAAAAAAGTTCGAGATATAAAGAAAAAACTGGCAATTTCCACTAAAATAAATTTTTAATTGATTCAATTAAACAATTAATCAGTACCTGCAATTTCTAAAATACAACTCAATTATTTATTTTTACAACTACGTTAATTGAGATATATTTTTGAACATTACAATATTGATTAGTATTTTAATTAAATCAGTTAAAAAATTAATTGCATAAGATTATTTTCTTTACCAAAAATATTAATGATGATTTTTTCTGTATAAATTTTGATTATAAAGCCCTAATATTTCAGGCAGAATATTGAGCTCAGAGGTTTCAAAAATCAGTTCTATCTGATTAACGGTTTTCGAGATAGAGAAAAAAAAACTAAATTTTTCCGAAAATTAAATGTTTAATTGATTCAATTAAATAATCTTTATTTGCAATCTTAAAAATACAACTTAAATATTTTTTTTTACAACTACATTAATTGAGATTAATTTTTAAAAATTAAAAAAATAACTAATATTTTAGTTGAATCAGTTAAAAAATTAATTGCATAAAAATTTTTTTCTTTAACAAAAATTTTAATAACGAATTTTTCTGTGTAGATTTTTAATAAGGCCCTCATTTTTTACAGCACATCTTTATTTTACAAATAAAAAACTTCATATTAACAATATTTTAATTTTAGCAACGCCATAGATTAATGCTACCTTGGTTAATTTTAACATTTCTGTCATTAGTCTTACAAATAATTTTAACTGTTATACAAATTTCAAGCCGTGGAGTTTTTCATGTTTCTGCAATATTTCGAATTGGTAATATATTGAATTTTATATACATTTTTAAGCGTTATTATTACTTAATTTTTTTAATTTATAGGTGTTGGTGGAGCTATCTGGCTTGGAATTTTTTATGTTTTCAATGACATAAGAGGTCGTAAAAAATTCAAGACCCCATGCATTTATTAGACGACGTGCAACTGAGAACGAAAACATTTAATTATGAATTAAAAAAAAAATTATAAAATGTAAAGAGAAATGTATAAGAGTTTTTGCAAATGTATAACAGTTTTTGAAAATACATTTATATCACATATGAAGTATGAAGCGGGCATATATATGACATATGAAGTGGAAGAAACGAAATCTTAAATTCAATTTGTTAATTATAACAGTTGTCTTTGTGTATAACAGTTATAATAAGTTGTCTGCAATTATATTGTTTATCACTTAATAATTTACAAAAAAAAATCCATTAAAACTATTGTTTAATTTTTTTAGTATAACAGTTATTGCAGTACATAATTTTTGTTTTAGCCGTTTATGCGTAATTGCAAAGTTCTGTACTTCGATCCATAGAACTAGAAAATTAAATTTTTTTCGACTCTCCCCCTATTTGTGATCGTAAATATAAAATATTTATTTAATTAACGATATAATAGTATGTAGTAGCGATACATTTGATTAATTTTTATCGCTAGGCGGAAAGTTCTTCCCCAACGCGTTGCAGCGATCACCTTTACCCCCTCTCATTCATTTACATAATTGTACTACAACAAATCCACAAAATTGTAGAATTATTATTTTAACATGGAAATCTTCTTTCTTGTAAAAGTACTTACACATTGAAATAACAAGGATTTACAACTTAAACATTTAAGCAAATAGAGAATGCAAATTTAAATATTGTATATTCATATTAGGCTGGAGAGATTAAGGTTTTTTATTTTTTGATTTTTAAAAAAGGTTGGGGTGGAAATCTGTGAAAAATAAGTTTGTGAGAGTTTCAGCTCAGTCAGGTTTAAATTTATTATTTAACATAAAATTAAATTAAAAAATCATTTCAATCGTTATGCATTTTTTTTATAAGTGTTATACACATTTTTTGAAGTGTTATAAAGTTTTATGAATATTTATACACATTTTGTTAAAGTGCTACGCACATTCTTAAACTGTTATACAAGTTATAAAACTGTGTTATTAAAGAACTGTTTAGCTTAAAGTGTCCGAGAAAAAATTATTATATATGTAGCAATATATAAAAATGGCTTAAGAGAGTATACGAGTAAATAGTGCATATTGTTGTGCTTCATACGTTCAACCCATATTGTGAAATTTCTCTTAGAATACAAGTTTTTGTAAACTTTTATAGACATTTTGTTAAATTGCTACATATTGAATGATACATATTGGCTTAAGTTGACATAAGGGCAAATAGCACATATTGTTATACACCATATAACATACTCTTTTCGAGTATGACGCCACCACATTTTATTATTTGTCGTTAGTTTAATAAGTGGGACGTATAAGAAGATATAATCTAATTTTCAGAAAGCACGTTGTTTGCCAACACCATACAACGGAGTCGTTTTATTTCCGACGATTTTTATAAAAAGTAAGATTTTGCTGTAGCATAATCTAAGGAATTTTGTAAATATATGATCCAACAATTAAATCACAACAAAACAACGATATTTATGATTTATTTTTAATAAATCAACTTAAGATTAAATGACTGTTATATTTGTTTATAAATTTAGCAATATGTAGAGTTTTTTGTCGCTTATAAATAACAATCATATGTTTACCTAATGCCTAAAATTATGCTATAAAAAATCATACGACTCATTGTCAGTGGTATGGTGTAAACATAGCTTTACTAGCAAAAAGAAAATATAAAAGTTAACTTTCATACACACTAAAAACATGTTCTTTTTGTTTTAATTCTAAACAAAACAATAAAATAAAAAACTGTTATACAGTTTTATAAACTGTTATACAAATTTTTTAAAGTGTTATACAAATATTTTAAAGTGTATTACAGTTTTATAATCTTTTCTACAGTTGTTGCTAAAGTTATATATACCCATTTTTTTAACTGTTATACAAATTATAAAACTGTTTTAAAATATTTTTAAAAGTTAACTTTCATACACACGAAAAACATTTTTTTTATTCTAAACAAAACAATAAAATTAAAAACTGTTGTACAGTTTCATAAACTAATACTAATACTAATTTTTTTAAAGTTTTTTACACATATTTTTATGGGTTATACAGTTGTATAATCTTTTCTATAGTTGTTGCTTAAATTGTATACCCATTTTTTTTAACTGTTATACAAATTATAAAACTGTTTTAAAATATTTTAGTTTAAATCCAAGGGCAAAAAGGTAGCAAGTTAAATAGCTCAAGACAACAAAACTTCAAAATAGTTTGCTAATGTTTTTCATATTAGGGAACACACTAGTTGAAAGTGTGGGACGTATAAGAACATATAATCCATATTTTAGAACACGTTGTATGCCAAATACAACTTATTAGTAAAAGGAAAATATAATATAAAAGCTAACTTTCATACACACTTAAAAATTTTTTTTTGTTTTTATTCTAAACAAAACAATAAAATTAAAAACTGTTATACAGTTTTATAAACAGTTATACAATTTTTTGTAAGTGTTATACAAATGTTTTAAAGTGTTATACAGTTTTATAATCTTTTCTACAGTTGTTGCTAAAGTTGTATAGCCATTTTTTAAACTGTTATACAAATTATAAAACCGTTTTAAAATATTTTAGTTTAAATCCAAGGGCAAAAAGGCAAGACAATAAAACGTCAAAAATAGTTTGCTATGTGTGGGACGAATAAGAACATATAATCTAATTTTTAGAAAACACGTTGTATTACTAGCAAAAGGAAAATATAATATAAAAGTTAACTTTCATACACACTAAAAACATCTTTTTTGTTTTAATTCTAAAAAAATACAATAAAATTAAAAACTGCTATACAGTTTTATAAACTGTTATACACATTTTTTGAAGTGTTATACACATATTTTAAAGTGGTATACAGTTTTATAATCTTTTCTACAGTAGTTGCTAAAGTTATACATTTTATGACACTATTTAAAAATATTTCAGTTTAAAGCTACGAGCAAAAATGTTGCAAGTAAAAAAGCTTAAGACAACAAAATTCCAAAAATTGCCATTTTTTTTTTAATTTTGGGGAACACTCTAGTCAAGAGCTAAAATCATTTTTTAAAGCGGTTATGTCGAAATATTTTGAAGTTTAATAGTTTTATGTTCAATGTCGGAGACCAGATGCAGAATTCTAAAATCACTCTAGTCTAATTTCATGCGCGGGTACAAGGGGGGGGAAAAAGGGGAAATTTCCCCCCCCAGACCAAATTTCGAAAAAAAAGGAAAAAAAAGAAGAAAAAAAAGGAAAAAAGAAAGAAAAGGAAAGAAAAAAATAGAGAAGGAAATTTTCTAAAAAAATTTCAAGTTCAAAAATTTTTCATAGAAAAAGATCTGAAAATATTAAAAGGAAAAATTTTTAAATTTTTTAAGGAAAAAGTGAATCAATCTGAAAATTAAAAATGTTGATAGTCGAACTAACATTTGTAAAACTATTTTATTTTTTTTTTTCTAAAAAATAAACTTTTTCTAAAGAAAACATTCTCAGAATCGAAGACTTTTTTATGTGAAAATGGTTTCAAAACTTATTTATAGGAAAAAGGTTGCAGAAGAATTTTTTTATGGGAAAAAAGTCTCAGAATTTCTGAATTTGAGATTTATTTTAAGGAAAAAGGCCTCAGAATCTGAGTCTTTTAAGAAGAAAAAGGTCTCAAAGTCTGAGAGTTTTTATTGTTGAAAAATAGTCTCAGAAGTTGAAACTAACTGAATTGGTAGAAGGTCGCAGAATCTAAGACTTTTTCAACGGGAAAAGGGTCTTAGAATCTAAGACTAATTTCAGAAAAATTTCTCAGAATCTCAGACTTTTTCTATAGGAAACAGGTCTCAGAATCTTCGACCTTTCTATAGGAAAAAGGTCTTAAAGTCTGAGACGTTTTATAAAGGAAAAACATTTCCGACTAGGACGTTTTCTATAAGAAAAGTGTCTTAGAATCGGAAAAGATTTCAGAATCAGAAACAGGTCTCAGAATCTGTCACTTTTTCTTTAGAGAAAAAGTGTCAGAATCTTAAACTTTTTCTATATAAGAAAAAGCTCTCAGAATTTGAGACTTTTTGTTTAGGAAAATTGGGTGCGAATCTGAGCCTTATTCTATTGGAAAAAGGTCGAAGAATCTAAGACTTTTTCTATAGAAAAAAGGTCTCAGAATCTAGAATTTTTTCAGTACGAAATAAATTTAATAATCAGAGACCTCTCTATAGGAAAAATGTCTCAGTAATGCTTTAAAATATGAGACTTTTTCTATAGTAAAATGTCTTAGAATCTGAGACTTTTTCAGTGGAAAAAAATTCTTAGAACCTGGAAATTTTTCTATACGAAAAAGTCTCAGATTCTGAGATATTTTCCGTTAAGAAGAAGTCTGATATTCTGAGACATGTTCCCTATAAAAAAAAAAAAATTCACGAAAAATGTCTCAAAATCTGATATTTTCTATGTAGAAGAATTTCTTCTATTAAATTCTCAGATTTATACTCTTATGTATACGAAAAATATACAACTTTTTTTAAATTTCTTTTAAAAATCCGAAAACTTTTCTATACGAAAATAGTTTCAGATTCTGAGACATTTAGTCATTCTAAGACAGTTTCCCCATAAAAAAAAAAAAAAATTTCACGAAAAATGTCTCAACATCTGAAGTTTTCTATGTAGGGAGAATTTCTTCTTTTAAAAAATTCTCTTCTTATGTATACGAAAAATATACAATTTTCATTAAAAACAAATTAAAAAAATTATCTAAACGAAATATTTTTGCTCGTCAACAAAGGAGAATTTATGATTTTTTTTCGAAGTAAAAAAAAATTTCCCCCCCCAAACCCAAAAGCTGTACCCGCCACTGCTAATTTACATATAGTATTTAACATAAAAGTGATTTACATACACATATACACACACTCATATACCAATACAATACAAAAACAAGTCCACACACTCACATACCAATACAATACAAAAAATGTAAAAGATATAACTTGATCGAATCCATAAATACCCTCCACAATGTCCAAAACGCTTTTGTAATGTTTTTTTTTTTTTTTTTTGAGTTTTCGTACGAAAAAATTTTATTTTGAGTGAACAACTTTTTTCTTTGAGCTACACATATTTTTGAGCATAAAAACTTTTTGAGTGTAAATTTTTTTTAGTGATAAAAACACTTTGTTTAATGTTTTTCTGGCATACCAATGCTTTTCAAAGCCTGTTTAGTGTGCTTTTTAACTTGTGAATTCGCGAACTTTTGAACCCCTAGTCCGATTTCGCTGAAATGCAATACCAACCTGACCGGGAAAAACTCAAATATTTATGCCAAACTTCAGAACCCTTAAATTAGTGTTGCGAAAGTTAGCGTGTTTCAACAGAGAGACAGACGGGCGGACATCGCTTGATTGACTTAAAATCGACCGAGGATCCTAGGCCAATATTTCGAATTGTTGCAAATGAAATAAAAATTTATATAAACTCTGTATCACTATAGTGCAGGGCGTAATAAAGCAAACATTATCATAATTGTTACCAAGTATAACACAAAAAAAAGTGTATAACAGACATTTATCCTTCGCATCATAGTCATCATGACAATGATGATGATCATGTTGTTATTGTTGTTGCTGATGATGAAATATTATTATTAACAAAATTGTCATTGTACTCATCACCATGCATATACAACACTTGAACAGTTTTATTTTTCGTTTAAAGGATACCAGTTAGAGTGGGGCGAAAAATTACGGAAAAAATACGTTAAAAAGTTACAGTTTTGTTTACTAATAGTTTTAAAATTTTATAAAAAATCATTTTCGCCCCACTCTAATGTTTATTGTTGTATGTGCTTCGGATTCACCACAATAATTTAAATAAGTGTTGTTGCTGTTGTGTGTTTAGTTTTTTTGTTTATTTCTTTCATTCGATGTCACAACAGTGGGAGTGTTTTGGTAAATTATTTTTTTTTATATGTATGTTTGCATATAAATTCATCAACATACACTTAGAGAAATTTAACTAAAGTCAATGCAGTTTATAAATTTCCCTTATGGGCATCAAAATACGTATAAAATTAACTTCATTATCCAGTTCGAGTATTACGAGTATTATTTTTACTGAATCTGTTTTTTTGACAATATTTTTTTAAAAAGAATTTTCAGATTCTTAGACTTTTTTTCTTATAAAAAAAGTTTCATACAATAAAATAATTTTTCCTCTTAACACGTTTTAGATTTTCAAATATTTTTCCCTATAGAAAATGCTTATGATTCTAAAAAAATTTTCCTACACAAAAATTTTTCCTACACAAAAATTTTTCCTACACAAAAATTTTTCCTACACAAAAATTTTCTTTAAAATTCCTTCCTTACCTTACTTAAATTTCGCTCACTATATATTGTACATTTTTTTGTTGTTGTTGGTTTTTCGTTCATTTAGTAGATGTGGTTCAAGGTTATTTCCATTTTGGATTATACATTTATTTTTTTACACAATTTTTTTTCCGACGTTTCTGTTTCATCTAAAGCAAATCCTTGCTTTTATTTCAACATTTCTTGCATCTCTTTTGTAAATGTCAATGTAAAACCTCTAAATAAAAATATGTATAATCATTATTATCATCATAATATAACAATCATGAGTGTTTAAATATGTAGAAATATTTCATTTTGATTTAACGAAAAAATTAAGGAAATTTATTTTTATTTTAAATTAGTTGTAAAAATTGTAGTTTGCTTAATCTGTCATACAGAATACCTTTTGGAGAAAAATTTTATAAACTTAGAGTGTTTTAAAACGCTAAATTATATTAAAATTAAAAACTGTTATACAGATTTTCAAAGTGATATACACATTTTTAAAGCGTTATACAAGTTTTTAAAAGTGATATACAGTTTTATCAACTTAAATACACATTTTGTTAAACTTCCATGCATATTTTTAAACTGTTATACGACTTAAAATACTGTGTTATTTTGAAATATTCTTGTTCAACAGTTTCTAAACTCTTATACACATTTGTTTAAGAGTTACACGCAATTTTTAACGTGTTTAACAGTATTATATCACAAAATCCACCAGAAAACACATAAAAAGTGCTATTTTCCGACCTTAGGTCCTTCGATTTTCTTTATATTAACGGTATGCATTCTCAATGAAGCCAATAAAACATATCCATTTTCAGTTTTTTTTTTAATTTTGAAATATTCGCGATTTTTTCGCGAATTTAATTTTCTTCAAAAATTTTAAAAATCAAAAAAGTATGTTAATTTGAAGAGCCATATCTTCTAAAGTATCTATCGGATTTCTACGATTCAAAAAGCATTTGATTCAAACGTTCGTCCTTTTGTATACCAATGGAATAAAAAAAAAATTTCCAAAAAAAGTGCATTTTTGATGCAAATGCAATTTTTGGATGCATTTTTCAAAACTTTCTCCCCCTTCAATTTTTTTGAAACCTCCATAATTCGAAAATATGTCATTTTTTACACAAAATTGAGTACCGCTTTTTTTGTGAGAGCGTTTCAAAAAATTTTCGTGATTTTTTTAAACTACTTAAGTATTTGATTTTTTCCATACAAAAAATCAATTTAATGTTTATTTTGCAATTTTATCAAAAAAGTATGTAACTTTAAAAAGCCATTTCTTCGAAAGTATCTATCGGATTTCTACGATTCAAAAAGCATTCGATTCAACTGATTATCCGTTTTTATACCAATGCACTAACAAAAAATATTTTTGGATGCATTTTTTAAAACTTTCTCCCCCTTTAATTTGTTTGAAACCTCCATAAATCGAAAATATAACATTTTTTACATAAAATTGGGTACATTTTTTTTTTTTGTGACGGCGTTTCACAAAATTTTCGTGATTTTTTTAAAAAATGCTTATGTAGTTTTTCCTTAGACTAAAATTTTTTTTGTTATTTTATGAATTTTATGAAAAAATTGTATGGAAAAAACAATAAGGTATTTTTAAAAAAATTACAAAATTTTTACGAAACTCCGTCACAAAAAAAGCGGTACGCAATTTTGTGTAAGAAATGACATATTTTCGATTTGTGTAGGTTAAAAAAAAATTGAAGGGGGAGAAAATTTTAAAAAATGCATCCAAAAAATGCATTTGCACCAAAAATGCACTTTTTTTTTTAAATATTTTTTTTTATTACATTAATAAAAAGTATAAAAAGTATAAAAAGTATATATATGGGGGTTTTCGTGTCAACTGACACAACTTTTGAAACCGATGTCTTCCGATCGGGATGAAATTTGCACCAAGGTTAGTCCTATTGGATAGTAGTTTAGACACAATTTTTCAGCGAGATCGGTCAAGGACTCTCTGAGTTAGAGGGGGTCGAAATTTGACATTTTGGCCAAAGAGGTGTTTATGCTGATCCATGTAACTTCTTACCTATTGTTTTTTAGCAAAATGTGTCCCAAAGAGTTTAGATAGCTATTTCTTCAGTCTTTCAAAAAAAAATTATAAAAAAAATAAAAAAACATTTTTTGATTTTTGTTCTTAAAAATCTAAAACTTTTTTGACTTTTTCCTCAAATTGGGCCCTTTTTTTTTTTTTGATTCAAAAGAAAGCTTAGGTCTTTTCCTTTAAGAGCTATGGGGTCGCTTAGTGGGATGCGAGTGGGATATCTATGAAAAAATTATTTTTTTAACTTTGGAACACAAAAAACGGTTCTTCAATTTGCACTATTAGGCGTGGGATAGCTAACCAGTTTTCGATTTCGATCCGCGACACCCTCTAATTTTTATAGGTTCAAAAAAGAAAGCACGAGCCAAAAAATGAGGGCGGTGGGGTTGGGCCATATGGCTCCTCATCGGGGTCAAAATTGGGCGTAAAGAGGTTACAATCCTCAAAAAGCCCCACAACTGCCCTAGAACTGCCCACGGAGGGGTGCAATGTGAGACCGACCTCTATTAATTTTCTGCCCCCAACATTTTTTTTGAATATACCTAACCTCTATTTCCACTTCCTAAGGGGGCTCCCATACAAAATGACATTTTTATAAAATTTTCTCCTACCGCTCTAACTGTCCATAGGGTGCCCCTAGAGAAGTAAAATATATGACCGACCCCCAATATTTTTTCATCTCCAACATTTTTTCAGAATATACCTACCCTTTATTTTCAACTCTTAAGGGGGTCCCCATACATTTTTTTTTTATTTTTTTATTAGTTTTTAAAAATACATGTTTTTATAACGTATGGGAGCCCCTTAGGGAGTGGAGATAGGGTGTTATTATGTTGGGACAAAATGTTGGTAACTAAAAAATAATGAGGGTTGGTCATAATTTTTGCCTCTCTAAGAGGCACGGTAGGGGCGGTAGGAGCTGGTTTAATAAAACAAATTTATAAAAAATAAAAGAAATGTATGGGGACCACCTTAAGGGTTAAAGATACATTGTAGGTGTGTTCGCAAAAAATGTTGGAATTAATAAAATAATGGGGGTCGGTCATACATTTGGCTCCACTTGGGGCACTTTAGGGTAAGTTAGAATGGTAGGATCAAATTTTTAAAAAATGTTTTGTATGGGAGCCCCCATAGGAAATGGAAATAGGGGTAAGGTATGTTCATCCGCCCTTGCGGATAATATACCATATACTGTCGTTTTCATGATGGTATATGGTATACTAACTGCTAATGGGACGCACAGCTGAGTGCTACCGGACGCGTCACAGGTTGCGGATAGTGGTACGTTCCGCAGATATGTGGAGTAGCTGCTATTGGCAGTCGCGGACAGTCAGCGGTTACAAGAGGAGAGTCTCGGAGGGTCTTTCGAGTTCCCACAAATACCGAGTTTGCCTATGATCCTTGTAACGTCGTGGCGAGCAATTGGCGCCAACCAAGAAAACCAATATCACAACATCTGCTTGTGACAATACGCATGTCTGGAGGCTATAGCTGGCAGCCCCAGCACCAGACTCGGGTGCTATCGGCTAATCACCGATTCATCTCTAAACCAACATGATTACTGAAACCACAACTAATGAAGGTGGCCCTTTGTTCCAGCATGGAACCCTAGGAATTAATATATATATATATATATGTTCAAGAAAAATGTTGGGGGCAGAAAATTCTTGGAGGTTCGTCTCACATTGCACCCCTCCAGGGGCGTTTCTAGGGCAGTTTTGCGACTTTTTGAGGATTTTACCTCTTTACGCCCAACTTTGACCCCGATGAGGGGCCATATGGCCCCACCCCACCGCCCTTATTTTTTGGCTCGTGCTTTCTTTTTTGAACCTATAAAAATTAGAGGGTATCGCGGATCGAAAACGAAAACTGGTTAGCTATCCCACGCCTAATAGTGCAAATTGAAGAACCGTTTTTTGAGTTCTAAAGTTAAAAAAATAATTTTTTCATAGATATCCCACTCGCATCCCACTAAGCGACCCCATAGCTCTTAAAGGAAAAGACCTAAGCTTTCTTTTGAATCAAAAAAAAAAAAAAAAAAAGGCCCAATTTGAGGAAAAAGTCAAAAAAGTTTTAGATTTTTAAGAAAAAAAATCAAAAATTTCTAAACTCTAAACTCTTTGGGACACATTTTGCTAAAAACAATAGGTAAGAAGTTACATGGATGAGAATAAACACCTCTTTGGCCAAAATGTCAAATTTCGACCCCCTCTAACTCAGAGAGTCCTTGACCGATCTCGCTGAAAAATTGTGTCTGAACTACTATCTAATAGGACTAACCTTGGTGCAAATTTCATCCCGATCGGAAGACATCGGTTTCAAAAGTTGTGTCAGTTGACACGAAAACCCCCATATATTACATTAATAAAAAGTATAATGCTTTTTGAATTGAAGAAATCCGATAGATGCTTCCGAAGATATGGCTATTAAAAGTAGCATACTTTTTTGATTTTTTCAATTTTTGAAGAAAATTAAATTCGCGAAAAAATCACGATTTTTTTTAAATATAAAAAACTGATAATGGATATGTTTAATTGGCTCTATAGAGCACATGTGTACAAAAAATTAGATAAATTTGAAGACCCTCGGTCAGATTTTACAAAATCTTTGCTGGTTTTCATGATATACATTTTATTAAATTGCCATGCACAGTTTTAAACTGTTATACAACTGTGTTTTTATAAAATATTTTAGTTTAAAGCTTCCGAAAAAAGTAACATGTTTGTAGCAATAAGTGATAAGAGCTAAAGTCGAATTAGTGAAAATTGTTGTGCTTCATATTGAAGAGCACATTTCTGACCCTTATTTCGCTATTCCTGTTAGTGCAAAAGTTAGAGCCATTTTTATTAATGAGATTTTTTGTTCTTGTAAAGATCGGGCCTACCCATATGATCATCTGTCGAAATTTGATATGTTGGACGAATTGTAAGGTATTATAATCCAACAACAAAGCCATCAAGGAAAATATTGTACACAATTGAACTGTCATACAAAAAAAGCTTTAAGGGAAAATATTTTTAAAGAGTGGCCTAAAAAAGACGAAAAGTATTAAAATAATAAAACTGTTATACAGCTTTAAAAACTGGTATACAGTTTTATAAACTGTTTTACACATTTTTAAAGTGATATACACATTTAGTGCTATACATAGAGTGCTATACGTAGAGTGCTATACAGTATATAAACGTTAGCTCTTATTTCGTTAAATTTATATAAACATTTTTAAACTTTTATAAAAGTTAAAAAAATGTGTTTATATTATTTTTTAAAGTGTTATAAAGTTTAATAAACTTTTTTACACATTTTGTTTAAATGATATGCATATTTTTACTGTTATACAAGTAAAAAAACTGTGTTATTAAAAGCTGTTAAGCTTAAAGTTTCGGAGAATTAAATATGTTATTAAATATATATGTGACAATAAGTAATTACGGCTTATACGACAGTATAAAAGCAAATAGTGCATAGATCTTAGATCAAAAGTTTTTATAAACTTTTATACACATTTTGTTAAATTGTTGTGCAGACTCTTAAACTGTTATACAAACTATAAAACTGTGCTGTTTTGAAATATTTTTGAGAAAAAATTTGTCATATTTGGGCAATTAGTGATGCATATTGTCTTAAGTCGACATAAGGACAATAATACATATTTTTGTACTTCATACGCAAAAGAAAAAATTTATATTAAAAATTTATTTTCATACAGACTAGAAACATTTTTTTTTTTTAGTTCTAAAAAATACAATAGAAACTGTTATACAGTTTTATAAACTATTATACTCGTTTTTTAACGTAGTATACAGTTTTATAAACTGTTATACACATATCTTAAAGTGTTTCACGGTTTTAAAACCATTTATGCACTTTTTTTTTAAATTTTCAACCGATTTTTAAAACTGTTATACAAGCTATAAAACTGTTATAAAATGTTTAGTTTAAAGTTTCGAACAAAGATCTGGCAAGTAAAAAAAACCGTTTTAAGCAACATTATCTGTCAGTATACTGTAATAGAATAAAGAAATGGCTAAAAATATTGTTGTTAAAAACGGTTTTTAGCTGTTCGTGTAAACAGGGTATTAAGCTATTTTTACTTGCCAGATTTTTGTTCGAAACTTTAAGTTAAAATATTTTATAACAGTTTTTTAACTTGCATAACAGTTTTAAAAATCGGTATAATACTTAAAAAAAATGCATAAATGGTTTTAAAACCGCGAAACACGTTAAAATATGTGTATAACAGTTTATAAAACTGTGTATCACTTTAAAAATTAGTATTGCAGTTTATAAAACTGTATAACAGTTTTTAATTTTATTGTATTTTTAAGAATTAAAATAAAAAAATGTTCTAGTCTGTATGAGAGTCAACTTATATAATACATTTCCCTTTTTCTAAAAAGTTGTAGTATTTGGCATACAACGTGTTTTCTAAAAAATTCTTATTCGTCCCACACATTTGTGGTGGCGTCATTTTAGTAAGGACGCTTCTTAATATAGAGTATAACAATATGTACGTCAAAAAATGTTTGCGATTAATTTTACATTAGGGAACACAATAGAGTTAAAATCCTTTTTGTTTAAGTAGTTTTTTTAAAGCGGTTATGGCTCCGATAAATTTTAATTAAATTATTTTCTGTTCTTCTAAATTGCATTTCAACTGCATGTGTATAACAAAATTTAGAACGTTTTTCTTTCAAAACAAGGTTTTTTTACATAAACGATTTTTCAAAATTGCAAGAACATCGGTTTTTTTTTGCACCCTCCCCATTAAGTATATCTATTATTGATCAGTGATCGATAGAACATTCTAACGATGTTCGTCCATCCGTTCGTATGTGGAAGACATGATACAGTCCAAAGTATACGAGATAGACTCCTGAAGTTTGGCACACATATATCTAATAACCTTGGGCTGGGTAAGTTCGGAAATGGACTAAATCGGATAATGGGGAAAAATTACCCCCTTTAAGAACTTAGCAAACCTCTGAATACAGGGGACAAAAAAAATGTTTTTTTGTTTGCCCCCTTTAGTGGGTGTGGATAGAAAAAAAAGTTAAAAAAAAATATAAAATTGTATAAAAATGTATCGCGTGGAGGAAGGTATCCCGCACAGCCTGAGCCAACCCATCCCTCTCCCGTCAAACAAATTACGCCATGCAAAACCCTTTTTTTTAATTTTTTTAACGTGTTGGAGGGTATAAAAGATTCAGCATTTTGGTTTCGGTTTAAAATGTTCCTATTACTTTATCCGGAGGAGTCAGTGAAAGCAGAAGAGATTATCTTCTTTTCCAAAGAAACATAGTAACCCGAGTAAAAATTTTTATATGGCGTCACATAAAATTATATAACGTTTGATCTGTCCTCGAATACAATTACATATAATTTTATCCCAAAAATGGTGGATAGAATTGCATTAAATTGGATTAATTAATATCTTATTTTATTCATTTGTATATAGTTTGATACAATTTTGTCCGAAATTTGTCTCTATCCAATGGCATCACATTATATGTGATTAGATACAATAAGATCCAATTATATCTAATTGTATAAAATTTTATCGGGTTATAGTGAATCTTTTTTGGGTTAAAATAACATACATCACAGGTCAACGATACATACAACAATAAAGTTTGTGTACGCTTCGAACCAGAAGATGTAGTTTATCAAACTGTAAAAATACTTGTAAAATTTTTAAACTGTAAAAAAAACATAGAAATATTTCAAACTGTAAAAAATCTTAGAACAATTTCAAACTGTTAAAAAACTTTTTTTAACATACATATATGGTTATATATGACATCACCTAAGGAATATATAATTATATATTAAATGCTCTTGAAAAAAATTTAAGTTTAGTTTAATATATAATTTTATATAATTAAAGGTGACGTAATATATATTTTTATATAAAATGAAGTGTTGATACTTGTGCCTTATATCTACATTATATATCTATATATATAAAAGAGTAATGTGACTGACTGACTGACTGACTGACTTATATACTCATTCATCATCGCCCAGCTCAAACCGCTGAAGCTAGAGACTTGAAATTTGGACTGTAGGTCCACCTCCCGGAATATAGATCCACTAAGGCTGGATTTTTGCCAATGTTGATTCTAAGGGGGTAAAAAGGGTAAAAAACTGTACTTTTGGTACTTTTTATATCTCCTGAAATAATGGTCATAGAGACTTGAAATTTGGACTGTATGTTCACATCCCGGAATATAGATCCAGTAAGGCCGGATTTTTGCCAATGTTGATTCTAAGGGGACAAAAAGGGTAAAAAACTGTACTTTTGGTACTTTTTATATCTCCTGAAATAATAGTCACAGAGACTTGAAATTTGGACTGTAGGTCCACCTCCCGGAATATAGATCCAGTAGGGCCGGATTTTTTGCCAATGTTGATTCTAAGGGGACAAAAAGGGTAGAAAACAGTACTTTTTATATCTCCTGAAATAATGGTCACAGAGACTTGAAATTTGGACTGTATGTTCAACTCCTGCAATATAGATCCAGTAAGGCCGGATTTTTGCCAATGTTGATTCTAAGGGGGTAAAAGGGGTAAACAAATGTACCTTTGGTACCTTTTATATTTCCTTAAAAAATGGTCCTAGACACTTGAAATTTTGAATGTAGGTTCAGCTCCCGGAATATAAATCTACTAAGGCTGGATTTTGCCAATGTTGATTCTTAGGGGTAAAAAGGGTAAAAAACTGTACTTTTGGTACCTTATATATTTTCTTAAATAATGGTCCTAAAAACTTAAAATTTGCAATGTAGGTTTTTGCCAATGTTGACTCTACGGGGGTAAAATGGAAAAAGTGCACTTTTGATACTTTTTTTAATTTACTGAAATAATGGTACCTTTTATAAAAAGTACCTTTTATAAAAAGTACCTTTTATAAAAAGTACCTTTTATAAAAAGTACCTTTTATAAAAAGTACCTTTTATAAAAAGTACCTTTTATAAAAAGTACCTTTTATAAAAAGTACCTTTTATAAAAAGTACCTTTTATAAAAAGTACCTTTTATAAAAAGTACCTTTTATAAAAAGTACCTTTTATAAAAAGTACCTTTTATAAAAAGTACCTTTTATAAAAAGTACCTTTTATAAAAAGTACCTTTTATAAAAAGTACCTTTTATAAAAAGTACCTTTTATAAAAAGTACCTTTTATAAAAAGTACCTTTTATAAAAGTATCTTTTATAAAAAGTACCTTTTATAAAAAGTACCTTTTATAAATAGTACTTTTTATAAAAAGTACCTTTTATAAAAAGTACCTTTTATAAAAAGTACATTTTATAAAAAGTGCCTTTTATAAAAAGTACCTTTTATAAAAAGTACCTTTTATAAAAAGTACCTTTTATAAAAAGTACCTTTTATAAAAAGTACCTTTTATAAAAAGTACCTTTTATAAAAAGTACCTTTTATAAAAAGTACCTTTTATAAAAAGTACCTTTTATAAAAAGTACCTTTTATAAAAAGTACTTTTTATAAAAAGTACCTTTTATAAAAAGTACCTTTTATAAAAAGTACCTTTTATAAAAAGTACCTTTTATAAAAAGTACCTTTTATAAAAAGTACCTTTTATAAAAAGTACCTTTTATAAAAAGTACCTTTTATAAAAAGTACCTTTTATAAAAAGTACCTTTTATAAAAAGTACCTTTTATAAAAAGTACCTTTTATAAAAAGTACCTTTTATAAAAAGTACCTTTTATAAAAAGTACCTTTTATAAAAAGTACCTTTTATACAAAGTACCTTTTATAAAAAGTACCTTTTATAAAAAGTACCTTTTATAAAAAGTACCTTTTATAAAAAGTACCTTTTATAAAAAGTACCTTTTATAAAAAGTACCTTTTATAAAAAGTACCTTTTATAAAAAGTACCATTTATAAAAAGTACCTTTTATAAATGATACCTTTTATAAAAAGTACCTTTTATAAAAAGTACCTTTTATAAAAAGTACCTTTTATAAAAAGTACCTTTTATAAAAAGTACCTTTTATAAAAAGTACCTTTTATAAAAAGTACCTTTTATAAAAAGTACCTTTTGTAAGAAGTACCTTTTATAAAAAGTACCTTTTATAAAAAGTACCTTTTATAAAAAGTACCTTTTATAAAAAGTACCTTTTATAAAAAGTACCTTTTATAAAAAGTACCTTTTATAAAAAGTACCTTTTATAAAAAGTACCTTTTATAAAAAGTACATTTTATAAAAAGTACTTTTTATAAAAAGTACCTTTTATAAAAAGTACTTTTAATAAAAAGTACCTTTTATAAAAAAGTGCCTTTTATATAAAGTACCATTTTTAAATAGTACCGAAAGTAAAGTTTTTGGTACTTTTTTATTTCCTGGAATAATAGTCATAGAAACTTTTTATATTTCCTGAAAAATTTGCCCTAGAATCTAAATTGTAATGTAGGAGAATTCGGTGAAAAAACATTCTGGGCAAAATACGTTATGGAAATTCCGCTTCTTAGTGGAAAATTGAAATATGGAATGAAAGATCCTTCGGTGAAGAAAAAACATTCTGGAAGAGGTGCTTTTTGGAAATTCCGTTTCTAACGGGGGTTAGAAAGTGTACTTTTGGTACTTATTTTTAGTTCCTATAATAATTACCTTAGAAGCTTGAATTTTGAAATGTAGGGTCGTTCGATGAAAAAAAAATTCCGCTCAAGTAATTTACAAAAAATCCGTTTCTAGAGGTGTAAAAAGGTGTTTTTGATACTATTGATATTTCATGAAGTAGTGATCCTAGGCATTGAAATTTTGAATGCTTGATCGTTTAGTGAACAAGTATTTTGAAAAAGTTCTTTTTTGAAATTCTGTTTCTAAGAGTCGCGACCGATCGTAAAAGGGATAAAAAGAGTAAATTTGGTTATTCTTATATTCTTGAAATAATGGTTCAGAAACTTGATATTTTAAATATAGGATCACCTAGCACAAAAAAAAAACATTTTTTGGAAAATTTAATTTTAAGGGGAAAAGGTGGCATATGGTTTTTGGATAATTTAATTTTAATGGGAAAACGCAAATGGGTATTTTTACCTATCTAACTATTAAACTAAAATCCCCAGAAAGGGGTACCTGGCGAAAGTGGTGTAAGTTGATACTTTTCATATCTATAAGATAAGACAATAGAAATTTGTATTTCTTTAACGCATATTATACGAAGATGAATAAACTTACATGAAACGAAAGGAGATGGAATTGGAAATGAAATGGAGTAGAACGAACAAACTGGAATAGAGCTGGGAACAATATGAAATGATGCTTTTTACTAAAATTTTTCGTACTTAACTTTTTTTTATTCCATGTTTTTCTCTCCATATGTTTTTTTCACTCAAACTTATTTTTATTCTAATTTCTTTTCTCACTGAAATATTAATTCACTCAAAATCCAAAATCCTGATATAAGGGCTCGAACATTGTCAATATCTTTTTCACCGGAACTAACATTATAAAGTACCAGCAAAGTTATTCACATTTTATTGTTTAAATTATTCATTGAAATATTATGTTATGAAAAACTTTATCGTCCACATGTAAATAAAACAAAGACTACGTATATATATATAAATTTTTTTTTACTCAAAATTTTTTTTCACTCAAAATTTTTTTTTTACTCAAAATTTTTTTTCACTCAAAATTTTTTTTTTTACAAATTTTTTTTCACTCAATTTTTTTTTCACTCAAAATTTTTTTTCACTCAAAATTTTTTTTTACTCAAAATTTTTTTTCACTCAATTTTTTTTTTCTCAAAATTTTTTTTCACTCAAAAAATTTTTTTTTACAAATTTTTTTTCACTCAAATTTTTTTTTCACTCAAAATTTTTTTCACACAAAATTTGTTTTTTTACAATTTTTTTCTACTCAAAATTTTTTTTTACTCAAATTTTTTTTCACTCAATTTTTTTTTTATAAAAGTTTTTTTTTACTCAATTGTATTTTATTCTTCAATTTTTTTTACTTAAATTTTTTACCTAGAAAATTTTTTTTACTAAATTTTTTTGACTCAAAATATTTTTCGCTTACTACTAAATTTTATTTTCTCATTTATTTTTTAATTTTCACTTAAATTTAGGGGGAAATAGGACAATTTTAAACATTCGATCTTCTGAACTAATGGCCCCAGTAACCTAAAATTTGGACTATAGGATCCTCTCGCGGAAATAATACTCTAAAGAAAGTAATTACAAAAAATAAGAAGGGGAAATGGGGAAAAGAGGGCAATTTGGTACATGTTCTATCTTCTGACCTAATGGTCCTAGAAACTTAAAGTTTGGACTATAAGATCCTCTAACGGGATAAACATTCTGAAACAAAGTTGTTTTTTAATTCTGATTCTAGGGGGTTGAAAGGGGGAAAGTAGGATAATTTGGTACATTTTGTATCTTCTGAACAAATGGTCCTAGAAACTTAAAAATTTGGACTATATGATCCTCTCGCGGAAATTATGTTCTGAAGAAAGTATTTTTTTAAAAATTTTTCATTCAAATTTGGGGGGGAAATAGGACGATTTTGAACATTTTCTATATTGTGAACTAATGGTCCCAGAAACCTGAAATTTGGACTATAGGATCCTCTCGCGGAAATCATATTCTGAAGAAAGTACTTTTTTAAAAAGCACTTCTAAGAAGGGGAAAATGGGAAAAAATTGGGCAATTTGGTACATTTTCTTTTTTCTGACCTAATGGTCCTAGAAACTTACAGTTTGGACTATAAGATCCTCTCGCGGAAAAAACATTCCGAAACAAAGTTTTTTTTCAATTCCGCTTCTAGGGTGGTAAAAAGGGGGATAATAGGACAATTTGGTACACTTTGTATGTTCTGAACTAATTTTCCCAGAGACTTAAAAATTTTGACTATGGGATCCTTCGCGGAAATAACATTGTGAAGAAAGTTCTATTTTGAAAATTTCGCTTCTAAGGGGGGAAAAGGGGGAAAGTAGAGTAATTTTGTGTCTGCTGAACTAATGGTCGCAGATCCTTGAAATTTGGGCTGTACGATCCTCTCGCGGAAATAACTTTCTGAAAGAAGTAATTTTTGAAAATTCCGGTTTGTATCTGCTAAACCAATAGGACTGCACGATCCTCTCGCGTGGACTGCACGATCCTCTCACGGAAATAACATTCAGAAAAAAGTACTTTTTTGAAAATTCCGATTTAAAGGGGGAAAAAGAGGAAGGTAGGGCAATTTCGTATCTGCTGAAAATATTCTCCTAGATACTTGAAATTTGGAGTGAACGATCCTCGCGCGGAAATAACATTCTAAAGGAAGTACTTTTTCAAAATTCTGGGGGAAATCAGGAAAGTAGGGCAATTTTGAATCTGTTGAACTAATGGTACTTAATACTTGAAATTTAAACTGTACGATCCTTTCGCGAAAATAACATTCTTAAAGAAGAACTTTTACAAAAAATCCGCTTCTACGGGGAAAAACGGGTTAAGTATGGCAATTTCGTATCTGCTGAACTAATGGTACATGAAATTTGAACTGTACAATCCTCTCGCGGAAATTATATTCTAAAGGAAGTACTTTTTGAAAATTCCGGGGGAAAAAGGGGGTGAGTGGGGTAATTTTGAATCTGCTGAACTCATGGTCCTAGATACTTGAAATTTTAACTGTACGATCCTCTCGCGGAAATAAAATTGTTAAAGAAAAACTTTTTTAAAAATTACGCTTCTACGGGGAAAAAGGGGGAAAGTAGGGCAATTTTGTATCTGCTGAACTAATGGACCTAGATACTTAAAATTTGAACTGTACAATCCTATCCCGAAAATAACATTCTAAAAGAAGAACTTTTTTGAAAATTCGTTCTTAAAGGGGGAAAAATGGGGAAGAAGGGCAATTTCGTATTTTGAAAAATCCTTTTATAAGGGTGGTGGTGGGGGGTAGAAGGGGTTTAATAGGGCAATTTTGAATCTGGATGCTGTCGCGGAAATTATTTTTTGAAAAATATATTTTTTTGAGAATTTTGGTTTTAAGGAGGCCCAAAAGGGGAAAAATAGGGCAATTTGCTAAACTTTAAATTAATGGTCTTAGAAACATGACATTTGGAATATGGGATCATATCGCGGCAATAACATTCTAAAAGAAGTACTTTTTTTGAAAATTTCGCTTTTTAGGGGGAGAAAGGGGGAAAGTAGTGCAATTTTGTATATGCTAAAGTAATGGTCCTAGATACTTGAAAATTGGACTGTACGATCCTCCCGCGGAAATTACATTCGGAAAGGAATACTTTTTTAAAAATTCCTCTTTTAAGGGGGAAAAGAGGGGAAAATAGAGCAATTTTGAATCTGCTGAACTAATGGTCCTAGATACGTGAAAATTGGACTGTAAAATCCTCCCGCGGAAATAACATTCGGAAAGAAATACTTTTTTAAAAATTCTTCTTTTAAGGGGGGAAAGGGCCAATTTTGTATCTGCTGATCAAATAGCCCTAGATATTTGAAAATTGGACTGTACAATCCTCTCGCGGAAATAAAATTCGAATGAAGGACTTTTTGGAAAATTCCGCCTCTAAGAGGGAAAAGGGGAAAGGTAGGCAATTTTGTATCTGCTGAACTAATGGTCGCGAAAATAACATTCTGAAAGAAGTACTTTTTTAAATATTCCGATTTTGATTGGGAAAAAGGGGAAAAGTAGGGCAATTTTATATCTGCTGAAATAATGGTCCTATATACTTGAAATTTGGACTGTACGATCCTCTCGCGGAAATAACATTCTCAAGGAAGTACTTTTTTGAAAACACTACCTTTAAGGGGGGAAAAGGGGAAGTTAGGGCAATTTTGTATCTGCTGAACTAATGGTCCTCGATACTTAAAATTTAACTGTACGATGCTCTAGCGGATATAACATTCTAAAAGAAGTACTTTTTTTTAAATTCTGCTTCTACGGGGGGGAAAGGGAGAAAGTAGGGCAATTTTGAATCTACCCAGCAAAATTTTCTGTTCCAAATAATCGGTTCCAGAACGCATCAAACTACCCTGCAACCGGTTCTACTTAACATTCCAGAATCAATGATTTTTGTTTGAAATTGTCCCGAAAGCAATCGTTTTTTAGAGCAAGTAGTTTTTTTGAAAAATAATTTTACATAGAAAATTTTGTTGTGATTACCGTAGAATATATTCAAGAATCTATTGAACCAGGAATTTGTTCCAAAAAATTTTCCTGGGTACTGAACTAATAGTCCTACATACTTGACGTTTGGACTGTACGATCCTCTCGCGGAATGAACATTCTAGAAGAAGTACGTTTTGGAAAGTTCTCCTTCTAAAGGGGGAAAAGGTGGAAAGTAGGGAAATTCTGTATCTGCTAAACTAATGATCCTAGATACTTAAAATTTGAACTGTACGATCCTCTTGCGGAAAAAGTACTTTTTGTGGAAAGTTCCGCTTCTAAGGGAGAAAAGGCGGAAAGTAGGGCAATTTTGTATCTGCTGAACTAATGGTCCTAGATACTTGAAATTTAGACTGCACGTTCCTCTCTCTTGGAATTAACATTCTGAAAGAAGTACTTTTTTTGAAAATTACGATTTCAAGGGGGAAAACGGGGAAGGTAGGGCAATTTTGTATCTGCTGAACTAATAGTTCTAGATACTTGAAATTTGGCTGAACGATCCTCTCGCGGAAATAACATTCTTAAGAAAGTACTTTTCAAAATTCTGGGGGAAAAAGGGGGAAAGAAGGGCAATTTTGAATCTGCTGAACTAATGGTCCTAGATTCTTGAAATTTGAACTGAACGATCCTCTCGCGAAGATAACATACTTAAAGAACTTTTTTAAAAATTCCACTTCTAAGGGGGAAAAAGGGGAAAGTAGGGCCCTTTGGGGGATTTTGTATCTTTTGAACTAATAGTTTTAGAAACTTGAAATTTGGAATCTATAATCCTCTCACGAAAAAAAACTAAAAAAATATTTTTTTGAAAATTCCGCCTCCAAGGAGGGGAAAATAGAGCAAATTGGTACATTTTTTATCTTCTGGACAAATGGTCCCAGAAACTTGAAATTTGGTCTCTAGGATCCTCTCGCAGAATTATCATGCTGAAAACAAAATTTTTTGAAAATTCCACCTCCAAGGGTGGGAAAGTAGGGAAAATCTGTGAATTTTTTATCTTCTGAACAAATGGTCCCATAAACGTGAAGTTAGTTCTTTAGGATCCTCTCGACGAAACAACATTGCGAAAAAAATATTGTTTGAATATTCCTCCTCCACGGTGGGAAAGGGGGGGAAATAGAGAAAATCGGTGCATTATTTATCTTTGAAACAAATGGTTCCAGAAACTTGAAATTTGAACTCTAGGATCATCTCGCAAAAAAAAAACATCTTAAAAAAGTAGAAGGGGGAAAATAGGGCAATTTTGTATCTTCTGAACTAAAACTTTAAGTTTTAATCCTCTCGCGGAAATAATTTTTTGAAAAATACACTTTCTGAAAATTTTGGTTTTAAGGAGGACCAAGAGGGGAAAATAGGGCAATTTGGTAAATTTTAAACTAATGGTCTTAAAAACATGACATTTGCAATATAAAATCATCTCGCGAAATAACATATTGAATGAAGTACTTTTTTGAAAATTACTTTTTAAAGGGGGCAAGAAGGGCAATTTTGTATCTGCTGAACTAATGGTCCTAGATATTGAAGTTCCTCTCGCGGAAATAACATTCTGGAAGAAATACTTTTTTGGAAAAATCTGCTTCTATGGGGGAAAAAGAGGGAAAGTAGGGCAAATTTGAAATTTGAATCCTCTTGCGGAAACAACATTCTAATGGAAGTACTTTTTTTGAAAATTTCGCTTCTACGGGGAAAAAGGGGGAAATTAGGGCAATTTTGTATCTGCTGAACTAACGGTCTTAGATACTTGAAATTTGGAGTGTACGATCCTCTCGCGAAAAAAACATTCTGAAAGATGTACTTTTTTGAAAATTTTGTTTTGTAGGTGGAAGAGGGGGAAAAGTAGGGCAATTTTGTATCTGCTGAACTAATTACTTATCCTAGATACTTGAATTTTGAACTGTTTTGTATCTGCTGAACTAAAGGTTCTAGATACTTGAAGTTTGGACTGTACGATCCTCTATAAATATATAATAAAATTGTTTTTTTTTACAGCTAACCGGTAACGAAGTACCGGGCGAGTTAGCTAGTAATTTTATATAATAACATCAACCATATTTATATCTGAATTATCATCAAATAATATGTAATTACATATAACTCCATATGAAAATTACGAAAATCTGTTAACTTATATGTAATCATATAATGTTTTATATGATTGGATAAAATTATATACGTCTATATATAACTATTTTTACTCGGGAAGAATATTAAATAAACCTGTTGTTCTTAAAACTTCTTTCAAATTCTAGTTTGAAATCTTAAACTTTTTTTCAAAAATGCCCGAGTAAAAATTTTAATATGGCGTCACATAAAATTATATAACGTTTGATCTGTCCTCGAATACAATTAGATATAATTTTATCCCAAAAATGGTGGATAGAATTGCATTAAATTGGATTTATTAATATCTTATTTTATTCATTTGTATATAGTTTGATACAATTTTGTCCGAAATTTGTATCTATCCAATGGCATCAAATAATACGTGATTTGATACAATAAGATCCAATTATATCTAATTGTATAAAATTTTATCGGGTTATAGTGAATCTTTTTTTGGTTGAAATAACATACATCACAGGTCAACGATACATACACCAAATAAAGTTTGTGTACGCTTCGAACCAGAAGATGTAGTTTATTAAACTGTAAAAATACTTGTAAAATTTATAAATTGTAAAAAAATTTCAAACTGTAAAAATTCTTAGAACATTTTCAAACTGTAAAAAACTTTTTTTTTACATATATAGTTATATATGACATCACATAAGGAATATATAATTATATATTTAATGCTCTCGAAAAAAATTTAAGTTTAGTTTAATATATAATTTTATATAATTAAAGGTGACGTAATATATATTTTTATATAAAATGAAGTTATGATACTTGTGACTTATATAATTTTATATAATAACATCAACCATATCTATTTATATCTGAATTATCATCAAATACTATGTAATTACATATAACTCCATATGAAAATTAAGAAAATCTGTTAACTTATATGTAATCACATAATGTTTTATATGATTGGATAAAATTATATACGTCTATATATAATTGTTTTTACTCGGGTGTAATTTAATAATACTTAAATTTTTAACTTTTACCATAAAGAATATGTTATCTTATATTCTTTTTTACTAACTACATTTAATCTATAAGAAATATGTTAACATTTATTTTCCGCCAGAGGTGTAGATAGAAAGTAAAATCGAAAAAAGGGAACTTTTCTTCTGGGGAATAATGTGCCAGGATAAGAAGTTTTCCAAAGAATACAATTTCATAGAATCTAAATTTTTTTTAAATCTGTTTCGTTATTTGGGAGTTTATTTTTAAAACCCGTTTGAAATTGTCCACCTTTTAATTTTTCCCCGCCCATGTCTTTAAAAAATTTCGTACATATAAATAAACATGGCAAGCATTCAATACATTCCGATTTCAAGCCATGCACTACAGCCAAAGCAATACAATAAATGCAAGTAGTGTGTGTATAATTTTCCAGATGTTTGTATGACCACAATCAAGAAAATCCTTTAAGTCTGTACCGATATTTATAATACTTTATGTATGTAGTAGTTGTGTATGTGTGTGTATTTGTGATTGAATGTATACGAAATCTCATATCAGGGATGGAAAAGTTAGTACTTTAGTACTTTTTTCAGTACTTTTTCAGTCTCAAAGATACCGTAGTACCCCCACGACTGATTTAGTACCTTTTCTATACCAGACAATTTTATACATTTTTCAACCAAAATTTTAAAAATTTAAAAAAAAAACAGAAAATCGACCGATTTTCATTGGAAAAACTTCAAATAAATGAAATTTTTGATTTTAGCCAAAAGTTTGAAGTTTTCTCTAAAAAATAAATAAAATGTGTCTATTTTCTTTTTATTCGTCGCACACGAACGACGTTCGTCGTACAGAAACTGGACTTTAATTTTTTTAGTACCATCGAGGGCGAAAAAGTACTTTTTTGGTTGACTCCAGTACCATTTCAAAATTTCGATTTTCCATCCCTGTCTCATATAAACATTCATTCACGAACACACTTACACAAAGTTGATAAATTTGTATTGCTCATTTTTTTTGCACTCTCTTCTCCACTTTCATTTGACAACAAATACAAATTGTATTTTCAGCAAGGATTGCTTTAACGAAAACAATCTGAGGTTGTGGTATGTATTTATTTAAAAATATAAGTGAACTAGTCGAATAGCCTGTCCCTGCCAGGCAGAACACCAATTCACTTTTCTCAATAATTCTAATTGTTTACCAAACTCTATAAAAAATTATGTTTGTGCTTCAAAAATTTAATATTGCTAGATTAAGTTACATCAATATATTGCCCAAACTGGAACAACTTTAATGAGTATAAAAGGTTTTATTGATAAATTTTAGAACTAAATTTAGCACACCCATATCGTCTCTCCATCTTGAAACCGGATATCAAAAGTAAGTCGTGTAGGTCTGTCCCATGGTCACTCCTATATAAATGGCAATTTTTATTTTTATTAGTCATGAAGGGTTTTAAAATTAGCTAAAATGTTAAAAAACACAATTTTTCCACTTAAATTGTTCCTTATAATTTTCCGTACATAGTTTAAATATTAAATCTGACTTCATAAAGATATGATCCATTGTCAATACTTTATGCTTTACAATTTTCAGCTTCCTTCGTCATTATGGGTTTTAGAAATAGTTTAAATGTTTAAAAACTAAATTTCGCCGTCTTCCGCCACTTCCCCTTTCTTAAACGCCGAAAATCGGGCTACGTTACAGATTATATATAAACTGAACAAAAGTCACAACGGCTTTTTTATGTATCTCCGCCCTTTCACTGGATATCCTGGTCAGTGTTGATCTTTGCCGTAGTCCGTACCATATGCATCCCAATTTTCATCTTCCTAGATCTAAGGTGTCTTCAAAATTAGTTAAAATATAAAAATATAATTTTTCCCCGCCCAATTCTTCTCTTAATTCTATGTCCACAATCCAAAAATTTTAAATCTGGCTACTTTAGGATAAGCTCCATCGTTAGTACTATACTCGTATCCACGCCCCTTTTTCCTCATAATTCTCCGTCCACAGTCCAAAAATTTTAAGTCTGACTACTTTAGAATATGCTTCAGGCTGCGTAGGTCATTAGGACTTTAAATCTAGTTAAATTAAAAAAATAAAACACAATATCGCCTTGCCCCTTTTTTCTCTCAATCCTCCGTCTACATTACAAAAGTGTATGTTAAATCGGACTACTTTAGAATATGCTTCATAGTTATGACTACATGTTAGGGAATTTTCAGCATCCTTATTCATTGGGACAGAGCTTAAAAATACTCTTAAATCATAAAAAAAAAAAAATAATTTTGCCAAGTCCCCATTTTCACGTGATTCGCTGCCCAAAGGCAAAAAATCCGGATTCGTAAGAATCTGTCCCTGGTGTTTTACTATATTCATGCCAATTTTAAGCTTTTAAGCCCATCAATGGGATTCAAAAGGCGCTGGATACACAAAAAATAAGAGAAACACAAAAAATAAATTATATATACAGAAAATATATGGAAATAAATTTACCACGCCACTTTGGCCTTCTTATTCTCCACCCATAAACTGGATATCAAAAATCCAGGTCAGTGTTTATCTTCCCCATGAAACCTACTATATACATTAGGGCGGAGTAATTTTTTTTCGACAAAATCGTCTAGCATATTCGGATTCTGCATAAAATTCTAAGAAAAAATGCTGAACAAACCATGTCTCAAAATTCAGTTTTGACCCCCCCAATTTTCAAAAATAGTTTTGCACGATATACGACTTTTTTAGCTGGGCTTAATATTTGGAATATTATGTTTTACTAATAAATTTTTGTTTTATTTTGTATTATGAGGTATACCTGGTATTTTTGGGTACGGGGAATCCATATTTGATATTTATTTTTCTCTAAACCGCCGCTAGAGGGCGCTAAAAAACAAAAATCTGGACTTGGGTCTTCAGTTTTTTTTTTTTATTATGAAGCCAGATACTCTAAGTAGCCATTTAGACATTCCCATTTACAGTTTAATTAAATTCCAAAAACTCGCGATTTTATTCGCGATTTTAATTTTTTAAAAATCCACAAAAAATTAAAAAGTGGTAAACTACACCATTATTTTTTTGCCACAATTTTTTTGTTTAAAGTAGAGGATTTTAGCTTTCAATTTCAATTTTGATTATTAAAATCCGATGTTTTCTTAAGGAGTTATAGATCTTCAAAGTACATCGATAAACAATTTGAAAATCCTTAAATCATTTATTAACAAAATTAAAAAAAAAAAAAAAATTTTCTTTTTATATCGGCATAATTTAATAAAAGTTATTAAAAATAGAAGACTTTTGTGTCCTATTAAAATGATGACTGTTTTTTTTTTGTAAAAATGTCATACTTTCATAATGTGTTAATTAAAAAAAATCCAAAGAGGTGAAAGTTGACGAAAATGCACTAAAAAAATGCATTTGCATTTAAAATGCATTTTTTTAATAACACAATTTTTTTAACTTTCAAGTTTAATGTAGAGGACTTAAGCTTTTAATTTCAATTTTGATTTTAAAAATCGGATATTTACTTAAGAAGTTATCGCTCATCAAACTACAACAATTTTTCATATTTTGTGATTTTTAAAAAATTAAAATCGCGAGATTTTAGAATTTAATAAAACTGTAAATGGGAATGTCTAAATGGCTCCATAGTGTATCTATGTACACAATCTAAAGATACCAGATCAAAAAATACCCATTTTCGCGTGATGATTAATGGAAAATGCGTATATCGTACAAAACTATTTTTGAAAATTGGGGGGTCAAAACTGATTTTTGAGACATGGTTTGTTCGGCATTTTTTCTTAGAATTTTATGCAGAATCCAAATATCCTAGACGATTTTGTCAAAAATTTGGCTCCGAACAATTCACTCCGCTCTAATATACATGCCAATTTTCATCTTCCTATGTCATTGGGGGTCTTCAAATTAGTTAAAATATAAAAAAACACGATTTTTCCACGCCCCATTTCTCTTTTAATTCTCCGTCCACAGTCGAGAAATTTTAAATCCGATTACTTGAGCATATACTACATCGTTAGGACTACATGCTGTGCATTTTTTTTGATTCCTTTGGGGCTTCAAAAGTAATTAAAATATTAAAAATCCCAAATTTTTCATTCCCCTTTTTCATTTCAAATTTCCAACCACAGTCTAAAAATTTGAAATTCGACTACTTCAGGATATGCCTCATCGATAGGACTATATTGTCAGCTTCCTGAGTCATTAGAGGACTTTAAAAAAAGGAAAAATGTAAATTTTCATCTTCATAGATCATTGGGGGCCTTCAAATAAGTTAAAATATTAAAAAACACAATTTTGCCACGCCCCTTTTATCTTTTAATTCTCCTTCCACAGTCTAAAAAATTTAAATCCGATTACTTTAGCATATACTCCATTGTTAGAACTATATGCTATACAATTTTCAGCTTCCTTAGTCATTTGGGGGCTTCAAAAGAAGTAAAAATGTTAAAAAATCCCAATTTTGACACGCCCCTTTTTCGTCTCAATTTTCCATCTACAGTCCAAAAATTTTAAATCCGACTAACCCAGGATATGCGCTATCGTTAGGACTATATTCTAGGAAGTTTTCAGCTTCCTAAGTCATTAGGGGGCTTTAAATTAAGCAAAAATGTCAAAAAATTGAATTTTGCCACGCCCACTTTTCCGCTTATTTCTCCGCCCACTGGCCAAAAATCGAAAATCCGGCTACGTTAGGATCTGCCGCAGGTGTTTTACTATATGCATGCCAATTTTCAGCTTTGTAGCTTATCAGATGGCTTCAAAAAGCTCTGGATAGACAAAAAAAGAGGAACACACAAATAGGGAAATT
Source organism: Pegoplata infirma (assembly GCA_963921195.1). Classification (NCBI taxonomy): domain Eukaryota; kingdom Metazoa; phylum Arthropoda; class Insecta; order Diptera; family Anthomyiidae; genus Pegoplata; species Pegoplata infirma. The sequence goes on along the minus strand of OY992539.1, from coordinate 214,973,850 downwards.
ATATATATAGATAAACATACATATAAACAAACTGTTATAATAATACACAGGATATGCCTAAAAGATGAGTGAGTGGGAGGTTGGGTATGTGTATGGTATTTTAAACCAATCGACAATGACGGAAACAAAAATAACTGCAATGAACTTATTGGAATACTACTCTGCCAAGAGCATAACTATAGTAAAAAAAAACGTAGACGACAAATTAAAATGTTTAAGAAATAATGATAACATGCAGAAACGATGCGGTGTTACTGTAGACATAAAAATTATGAAAAAAATACATTTAAAGCAAATGGTGCCCAAGCAGGGGCTCGATTCTAAATCGCACCACCAACGAGAGAAGTTGAGCCAAACTATTCGATCAGCTTACGTAATCAGAATCAACTAAACACAATTTTACTAGAAATATTCAAATTCTGGAATATTTTATCGCTTAACCGATTCCTCTACATTCCTTTAAAAAAAAAACTATTTTGAGATTTTCAGACATTTCTTCTATATTTTTTTCAGATTTTAAGATTACATTTGTTCTATAGAAAAGTTTACTTATTTTAAAACATTTTTTTGTGTAAAAAAAATCTAAAATTTGTTTGTCCCGCCCCTTTTGTGGGTGTAAATATGGAAACTAATTTGAAAAATGATAAAATTGTAGTACTTTATGAGAAAATCATAAAAAAATTTGCTAACATATATTGTAATGGGGAAGGTGTCTCCCAAAACCTCCATCGACCCACCAATCCAAATCACCCCTATCATTTGTTTTATTTTTTTTTACATTTTAGAAGGTATAAAAGATTTGGCGCAGTCGTATTTAAGGCAGTATGCAGCTACGCAAGCAATTCGACTTAATAGCACGCTGCAATGGAGGAGCAGCGATTGTGGTCATAGCGCGATCTTGATGAAGATAACAATACCACAAAATGTGGACCGTGATTCCTCTATGAGCCTTTCTGAGCGCCACTTTACCACTATGATACCATCCAGGGAGTCTTGGATGGGGGATATTCCGGGAAGTGGAGCCACCATAAATTTTTACACAGAGGGATGGAAGCTGCACACGCAAGTGGGCTTTGGAGTTTAATCGGAAGAGCTTGGATTGAGCCTGGCTCGAAGATTGCCAGATCATTGCAGTGATCAGAGCAGAGATGCTGGCAATAAAGGAAGTGTCTGACTGGTTGAACTGCAATGTCTTGTCTACAACCGCAGTCAACATCTATACTGACAGTCAAGCCGCGGTCCAGTGCCTGGATTCAATGTTTCTGAAAACAAGATCTGCCCTTAACTGCCGCACGTTTTGAATGAGATGGCCAAGCAGTTTGACATACGACTCATATGGGTCCCAGGGCACAGAGACATTCCAGGAAATTGCAAAGCCGATGAGCTTGCAAGACTAGGAACTACCTTACAGGTTCCAACAGAATTGGAATGTGTTGATATTAGAGATGAGCGCTGGTCACGTGATTTGCGTGAATCATGCGTGAGTGTGAGTGATTTTCATTTCAATCACGTGATCGTGAGTTGAATATAAATCTGGGTGAGTGATTAGTGAATGAGTCATTTATTTTTTGCGTGAGTTTGCGTGATTAGATTTTTTGATTTGCCCAATTATTTTTAATTTGTTGCAAAAAAAAAATTTTTTGGAGTTTTTTTTTTGGCTGAGTTTGGCGTGACTTACGCGTGAGTGTGATCGAATCTAGCGTTAGTCACGCGTGAGCGTGACTAAGTTTTTTATTACTCACGTGAATGAGCGTGAGTAAAAAAAATGCGTGAGTGATTAGTGAGTGATTCGATTATTTTTTGCGTGAGTGTGAGTGATTGTGAGTCAAAATCCACTCACGCGCCCATCTCTAGTTGATTTGAATCTAGAAACTTGCAAGCAAAACCTACGGCTTTGTTTCACGACGGAGACTAATAAAAGATGGGCAAATGGATGGACGTGTGAGACAACACGACTGATTTGGCCTCCTTTTAATCAGGGGCGCACAAGTGAGCTGATATCGCTTCCAAGAGGAGAGATTTCGACGGTGGTTGCTATAATTAGCGGACACTGTCTTATAGGGAAGCATGCAGAGCGGTTAAATGTACCGTCGAATGACTTTTGCCGGAGTTGCATGGATGAAGAGGAGTTGGAAACTATCGAACACTTTATCTGCCATTGCCCGGCACTTTCTGGTCAGAGACTTGCTTCACTGGGATCTAGGGAGCTGTACGATCTTTCTGATTTGTCGGATGTCAAAATTCAATATCTAAGGAGTTTCATAAGAAGCTCAAACTGGTTTAACGACAGGGACTAGTAGGGAAACCTATTACAGTGCCGTGGTATCACAATGGACCTCAGAATCTACGTGTGTTGACGTAAAACGTCAGCAGCCACTTACAACCTGACCTAACCTATCGTTTTATATAAACAATTTCAGATTTTTAGATATTTTTTCTAGAAATGGGCACAAGAGCAGATAAGTGCGTGATCACGCTTGAGTGTGACTGAATTCAATTTTACTCACGTGATTGTGAATGAGTGTGAGTGGGGGAAAACATTGCGTGATTAAGTGTGCGTGACTAAGATTTTTGCGTGGGTAAGTGTGCTTGAGTTAATTTTCTTGCGTGAGTTTGCGTAATTTATTTTCTCTTCATATTTCCTTTCGCACCAAAAAAGCAGCAAAAAAAATTTAAAATTTGGCTAAACGTAAGATTTTGTCCCGAAAAAAGCAAATAAAGTTTTAAAACTTTGGTGAACCTTAAATTTTGCTGAAAATAATGTAAAATTTTTGAAATTTTAGTTTTTAAAATTTCTTGAACGTGAGAAAAAACCGCCGTTTTTGAACAATTTCAAATAGCAATATCTCGAAAACCGTTTCACCGATTTTAATTTTTGTTGATATTCGTGTTCAGCGCATCAAAGTTTATAAATATAATGTATAGCAAGATATGTATTTATGTATACTCACTTTGTCATTCCGTGTGTAACGCATCAAAATATCGTTCTAGGACCCCATAAAGTATATATATTTATGATCAGTGATCGATTCAAAGCCATTCTAGCGATGTCCTTCTGTAGTTAACACGATCCAGTCCAAAATAAAAGAGCTAGACTCTTGAAATTTGGCACGAATATGTCTTAATTTGCTAGGCAGATTAAGTTCGTAAATGAGCAAAATCGGGTCAGGGGGAAAATAGTTCCCTCTTGAAGAACTAAACCATCCTCTGAAAAATACCATTTTTTTACTTATTTTTGGGTTTTCGTTTAACAAATGCAACATTTTTATGCTACAAGAAGTTCAAAGTCCTGCATTTGGACCCAGAGGATTAGAAAATTTCGTTTTTTCGCCCCTCTTTTGTGGGCGTGGATTAAAAAAAATTGTTTAAATAATGTATTTCTTCAGTGCAAAAAGAATAAGAATGATTTTTAAACATATATTTCGAGAGGAAAAAAAAATGCCACTCTAATGTAAATGGACGATAAAAATATACATGTGTATAAATCAGTGATAGGCATTTTTGTAATTCCTATTCCCGCGGGAATAGGTTAAAAAATGCTGCTTGAGCGCTGTCGACACACGTACACTATAAAATTCTGTTGCTTGAGCAAATTTGTTGATTTTCGCTTGCTACTACCCACACAAGTATAAATATTATAGTATGTGTGTGCGCACCGCTGGTATAAATAGTCAACAAACAAAAAAAAAGTTCTGCAGTTTCTTGATTGTTTTACTCTATTTTTCAAATTTGTTTTTTTAATAATGTTCGACGTAATTTAATGGAAAAGTGAAATTGTTTGGAAGGTTTATGTATGCTTTATTGATTTTCAATATGCCTGATTATTTAAATAAAAACATTTTTTTTTTTTTCATTTGAATATATTTTTTAGTTTAATAAAAATAAATGTTGCTGCATAATTTTTTTAAATAAATGGATTACACTGTGCAACACGAGTTTGTATCTAAAATGGGATAAAATAAATAAAAGTTAACCATTGATAGATCAAACCAGGAAGAGTTTTAAAAACTTAGCTCGAGTTCTGTTTTTATGACCCAGGGAAATTTTCTATTTTTTAAAGGCGTAAGTCTTTGACAACCTCTACACAGAAAAAAAATTGTCAATACAATTAATTTTTTCGTTAATGCAATTAAATATTTAATTAACACTGAGCCTACATTGGATTTTGTCAATACAACAATGACTTTTGTAACTCTTAACCCGTTCAGCAATTTTCTCATGTAAAAGTTTGAAACTTTAGTCCCATATGTCCCTAGCGCCCTTATCGGAGAAAGATTAAGACATCCGAATTAAAAAAAAATTGTTTCAGATAATACGAGTTTTTAAATATCTTTATTTTTAATTTCATTTTTCATTTAACACATTAAACCATTTTTTATAATTTTAAATTTTCTTTCCCAGTAAAAAAAAAAATAGCAGCCATTTCCGCTTATCTTTTGTTATCTCTTTTTTGTTGTGCCGTTGTTAATTAAATTATTTTCTTTAAAATTATCCTCCACTTATTATAATTTTCTTTTTTCTTCTTCTTTTTCTTTACAGTTAAAATCTAAAAGTCTTACGCATTTAGATGGCCTTGAATCTGAGATGGTTTGCAATCATGCTAAGAATTCAAATAATGTAAGTTAAATACAACTCTGTAGAATACGTTTTTTTTTTTAATTTATTCCAACTGCCTTGCCGCAAATATTTGCTTGTTTGTTTATAGATTTCTATGTTTTTGATAGCATTTAATATTTGTTTTTCTCTTCTTTCTTGCAATAAATTTTTCCCTACAATTTTTTTTTTTTTATAAATTTTTTTTTGTAAAAAAAAATGTAAAATGATTTTCCTTTTTTTTTATGAGTATTCTTATGGGTTCATTTTATTATTATTATTTATTATTGTGACATTATTGCTGGCGTTATGCGTACGTGACTTATTTTGATTTATTTTCATAACGGTTTTTGTTAACCCATTGTGTAAGGTTGAGAAAAATTTTGTTTCAGTGTAGAAATTTTCTTATTTTGGCTTGTACAACCCACCCTCAACTCAAGAGGAGGGTGTAAAAAATGTTGTTTTTTTTGGTTCTTATCAATTTTGATTTTATTTCTTGGATTTTTTGGCTCCGCGTAAATGAAAATCTCCTGTTAGCCCCCAAAGTTGGGCGCCATTTAAGTGAATTAAAAATTTCTTGAACATGGGTACTTCAAGAAACCATTTGGATATTCCTGTTTTTCGCACCGTGAAAAGTTTTGAATGACCAGATTCAACTAGGCCCCATATTGGGCGCCAATTTTTGAAATTTACTAAATGTAACACCGTCAAACAGTCACAGGAACAGGATTATATGTATTTGTCTGGGTGTATAGATCAAGGGGAGTAAAACTGCATTTACAGGTCTCAATTTCGTTATTCTGTTTCCTTTTAAACGGATTTCAAGGTTTTAGAGAGTTGCATCTGAAAATAGTGTAAATCGTTTTAAAATCGATCGAAAATCATGAAAACCTATACTTTAAGATTTCCTTGACCAATATTTCGAGGTGTTAGAAACGGAATGATAAACTTTTATACACCCTCTATCCCTAACAAGGAAGGTAGCCCATAGCTTACACTCCGATTGCTCTGCAATTTATATATCGTCACCTAAAATGCAAAAGGCCCTAACTAACAAAAAATTCAAAATCAGTTTTTTTATTGGTTCTGGATTATTTTATCAACATACACGTCTCCGCAAGAATTAGGACTGCATTATAAAAATTAGCGATTTTATAGCCAAAATTTATAAACTTGTGATTTTGGGCCAACGCCAATGGGCGAAACTGGTATTGGTTGGTATTGATTCATATTATTTAAAAGAACGTCCTTACAAAATTTTAGGCAAATTCATTAAAAAGCGACAAAGTATTAACAAATTTAAAATATCATTCAATACTGTTTCTTGCTTCTCCTGTAAAATTAATGAAATGTTAGTAAGGGTCTTTTGTATTTTAGGTGACGATATGTCAATAGGTACCTATTTAAGAGATTTTTGTTTTAAGCTCCACGAGTAGTTATAAATGATCAGATCCAACTAGGCCCCAAGTTGGGCGCCAATTTTGAGAAGTTATTACATGTAATTAAATGCAATTGATATCAATATTAATGACAGATTTGAGATCTAATTGCCAGATCCAGTTGTGGCCCAAGTTAGGCGCCAAATTTTGGGATTATACGGGATATACGGGACACATTTTATGTAAATTCAAATTGCATAAGGTTAAATTATACATAATTTAAATAACATTCGTGCCTTTTATATCGAAATTTAAATTTTTATTTTGTTAATTAAAAGGCTTTTGCACATGGGTACTTTAAGAAGTCATTAAGAGATTCTTTTTATTTTTGGCTCCGCGAGTAGTAATAAATGATCAGATCAAATTATGTCCCAAGTTGGGCGCCAATTTTGAGAAGTTATTACATACAGTCATATGTTATCAATGATCATGTCTTATAAGATCTTAATATGAGGGACATATTTAAATTAAAATTAAATTGGATTATGTACAATTGCACACAATTTAAAAATCATTTAGAAATCTTTTATCTCGAAAATAAAATTTTTATTTAGTGTCATAAAAATGTCTTTTGCACATTGATATCTGTTAACTCCGCGAGTAGTTATAAATGATCAGCTCTAACTTGGCCCCAAGTTGGGCGCCAATTTTGAAAAGTTATTACTTGCAATCAAATGAAATTAATAAAGATATCTTATTAGATTTTAATCCCAGCTAAATTTTACGTAAATAATCGGTTCAACAAAGCATTATGTTACCCTGCAAACGATTCTACTTAATATTCCAGAATCAATCATTTTTGTTCAAAAATTGTCCCGAAAGCAATCGTTTTTTAGAGCAAGTGTTTTTTTTAAACTAATTTTACATACACAATTTTGTTGTGATTACCGAATAGAATATGTTCAAGAATCTATTGTAATACACAGAAAAAAAAATTCCAATGAACGAATTTCATAGTAGTTATGAACAAATTCATACAATTTATTAACTTTTTCATAATACTTATAAACTTTTTCATAGTATTAATGAATAAATCATAATATGTGAAATTTAAGAACTATTTAACATTTTTCATAAATACTATGAAAAAGTTTATAAGTATTATGAAAAAGTTAATAAATTGTATGACTTTGTTCATAAATACTACGAAAATCGTTCATTGGAAAAAAAAAATTTTTCTATGTAGGAATCTGTTCCAAAATAATTTTCTGGAATATAAGTGACAAATTTGAGGTCAAATTTCCAGCTCCAGTTGTGTCTATTTACTAAACTTTTTCATATAATGATCAATTTCCAAGCCTATTCATTTCAGAACTTCCATATTCCTAAAATTTTATTTGCACTACCTTTAGTCCATAATGGTTTAATAAAATCTACCATACAATAAAAGTCTTTTTTGAAATGACATTTCTATTTGTCATTCTATGTGTTTAACAATTTAATAATACACATTGTATTTGTTAAGTTTTTAACTTTAAAACACAAGCATGTTTTGGTATTTTTCTAGCTGGAAGTACTCAAATAGTCATAAGAAAATGTTTATTCCTTTACAAGTTTAAAGTGTACAAATAAATTTGAGTTTAAAAGAATTCACATAAATTCTTTTTGAGATGGTTTTTTTTTTTGGTGGAGGAACATGTATTCCAAGTTTCAGGAAATAAAAGAAGTGCCAATAAACATTTTCCCTAAAAAACCATCCTTATTTTGGCATATCAAATAACAAAATATATTTTTACAGTAGGGTGGCAACACTAAATTACTTTTTTTTAACTATCTCCCAAATTTATTTCTATGAATTGTTTAATTACATAGGTATCTATTTCGTTCACCAAACAAACGCAGTCAATTCTATTAAAATTACACTTAAATTTTCTATTTATCTTTTGATTTCAATTGTTTTATTGTTTTTTCTACAACACTATTATTTTTTTAATGAAATCTCTCATCCACAAAGTAAGTTCGAAAACAATGAAATGAGAAATAAGAAACTGTAAAAATCTAATTTTACTTGATGGTCTTTTAATAAAAACATCAAATGACATCTGGACCATGATATTGTTTTTGTTAATTGTTTATAACCTACAAAAAAGTCGTATCAATTGAAAACAAAAACCATTATACCAACTTACACACTCACACACGCACATACAGGGGAAAAACTACAGTTACGCACATAATTGTGAAAACATTTTATGTTTAGAACTCTGAAGAAAAAGGAACTGTTCTTAAAGAACACTTAACTTCTCCTATAAAACAGCTAACATAAGGGCTATTGTCACCAAATTCGCAATCTTCGACAAAATGTGTTTGTAGCACTCCCCGTGTTTTAATTTTAAAATCCAAAGTCTCCTCTGGAGAGTACACACGACGAATCTGTGCAACTTCTCTTTAAACGATTTGCTCGAGACTCTTAAAATATTCAATCTCAGTCTTCCCAGCGAAAAAAAGTTGGAGTGTGAAATTTCTTTCCAGCAAAGTTCTTCAGTGATAAACATAGGCCGTTCTAATCCTGTTTTTAAAACATGCCCCCATACGAGGCCCTTATGGAATAATTCGGAAAGCTACACTAAAAATAGAAACGAATAACAATTCACAGACTAAACTCCCATCTCTTGTCAATGCCTTGTTTGCAATTGCATACTTCCTTACCCATTTCATAATTCAAAGTCTTAAATAAAGCTTCCTGTCAAGAAAAACCCAAATATACTTGGCCCCAACACAGAAGACAATTTCCGTAACTCAAAGAGAACTTCTATTAAATTCCTTGTGAAAAAATTCAATTTTTTTTAGATACAATTTTTTTTTTACCGACTTTAAAACACACCTGGCTAGACAGCTCTATTAAAAACACTTGCCCCAAGTCCAATGCAATTCAGAGCCACATTCCAAAAGTGCGAAAAGTCACCTCCCCTATTTACAAATTGGGATATAACTGAATTCCTAAACTCTGAGGTATTACGCCTAATTTTACTAGCAGATCTTTAATAAGTGATATGATACCTGATTTCATTGCAGGACCGTGTAGCAACTTACGCAGGATTATGTTGTCAGATTCAGGAGATTTAAAATGCTAAAAGCACCCAAATCAATTTAAGTATATTAATTATTTTCGACCTTAAAAAGTTAACAAATTCCCTCTTCTTATTTAGAACGTGTAAAAGTGGCGCCCAACTGTGGGCCGTCCATTTTTTTACTTTGAGCCAACACTCAGGGGAAGCCCCCCTACTTGAAATGCATTGGGTTGTTATTAGGAAAATAAGTAATGAGGAGGAGGGAAGATGGAATAGTGTTAATTTAACATTTAGTTTGAACTTTTCCAAATCGTAGCTGACTGGGAAAACTTCTGCGGGGAGTGAATTCCACATACGACTAGTTCAGCTGAGAAAAGAATTTTCTCAGTAATGCGTTGTGTGATACATTGGGCTGTGGACGACAAACGGGTGTGATCTATTGGATTGGCGGGAATTGAAAACAAACACCTGAGTCTCGGAAATAAGTTCACTTATCTCAGATAAACACTTACCGTGGTAATATCGAGAGAACAATGACGCACAACCCACACTTTTACGATGCTCCAATAAGTCAATAGAGCTGGATACTGTCATTGATAACCATTGACGCATTAACGCACCCCTTTTCATCCGACTTAAAAGCTTCAAGATAGGCCTTGAAGTATCTGCCCAGATATGGGAGTTTTATTTGATTTTCGATCGGATATAGGCGGTAGATAGCAGACATGTGCACGGATGGTGTTAAAATGCGTTTAGAGACATTCTAAAAAATTTAGAATGTGGACAATATTCTATTCTTATCGTTCAACACGAATGAGTTTTTCATTCTATGCTCACAGTGCAAGAGAAAGCTACACACACTAGTGTAACGACATTCGTAACACGAATGAACCAATTAGGGAGTACATAGACAGCCAATGATTTGAAAATACTGTACTCTGAAGCGTGTAAATAGAATGATTTTTATAAAAAAAAAAAAATATTGTTTGGCTATTTGGGGGAATTCTTTTATAAAAAAAATATATGTATGTATGCAAGTGCGAATTAAAATAAACATTTTGTTATGTAGCATAAATGAAGAGGTAAATAAAAAATAAGTATGGGGAAAATTAATTTATAAATAAGAGTGGATAAAAAAATTTTAATACATAAAAATAAATATTAGGGTGGATTGAAAAATTATTTTTCTATTTCAAAAAATAATGTTCATTGTGGGAAAAAAAATGTTTTGCTTTATGGCAGAAAATGTTAGTACCTATAATGATGAAATATGTAGTGTGTGACCAAATACATTTTTTTTTACAAAATTTTCAACTGTTCTGCTAATACCGAAAGTTTGTCTATTTTTTTGTATGTGCATTAGGGTGAAGCAAATTATGCTTTTTTCGAATTTCGAAAACGTCGGTGAAAAAAAATTGTTTAATTTTTTTTTTAAATATTTAGGCTAATAAAATATTATGCACCCTCAACTGTAAACTAGCGTAGAGAGATTTTCGTTATATAAGAACAAATGAGTGCAATTATTCTTCTTTGCAGACTGTGATTTTCTATTTGATTTTGATCACTACGCTACGTAGGGGGACAGTTACGGGTAGCTAACCCAGCCTTTAGTTTATTTTCGGACATTACTGAAATGTGTTTTTATGGTAAAAATTTTTTTTTTCTGTAAAGAAATTTAAAAAATGTTCTTTAAAAACAACTTATTTTCTTAAAATTAATTTCAAATTGCATTAAAGGCCAAATTAAACAAAACGACAAATAAAAATAAACATCTTCTCAAAACTGAGTCAACATGACGTTATATTTTCAGCAAAAAACGAATTAAAAATATTTTTTGCAAAACAAGAAATAATAAAATAATTTTTTGCAAAACAAGAAAAAAAATTTACAGACAAAAACAAATTTTTACAGACAAAAAAAAAATACCATAAAAACACTTTTTAAGTAATGTCCGAATATTAAATAATTTAAGAAAAAAACAATATATTTTTTTACTTTGTTCGGAACTCTCCGATTTTGAAGCCAAGGCCATTGTCTCACAGGATCAATATTTTAATGTGTTAATGTCAACCCTAAAAGGCAACTTTACCGACCCGACGTTTTCGAAATAGATTTAATTAGCTCCACCCTAATGTAAAAAACTTTAAAGCGGTACTTATTGTTGTTGGGAATACTTTTAGTTAAAAAAAAAAACACAATGTTTATGATTTGTTTCAACGACACAATAAGATTGTGCGTGTGCGTGTACGAGCAAGTGTAAAAAGACAAACAAAAAACTAACAGCATTATTTTGCATATTTTTCTTATACATACATACATACATACATCCTAATGCATTTTTTCACAATGCATAATTTACTTTTTCATCAAAACGTTTTTTTTTACTACCCCCATATTTATAATAAGTTTTCCAACAATTTTTTTTAAACATTTTTTTACAAAAACATTCTAAGCGATCAGTGTATGTTAAAAATATTCTATAACACGGTGTTATTTTTATAATCTCTACTATGTTTGTTATTCTAAAAACGAACGTTTGTTTCATTCTAATCGTTCAAACACGACATTTTTCGTGTTCGTTTAAACAAGCACAGCAAATTTTTTAATTTGTTGTTTAGCATCATAGTAAACATTCTCATTCGCAAACACTGTACTCTAAAAATAGTGTACTCTGAAGCGAATGATTTGGTGTAAGCGAAGAAGGGAATACATTTGAGCTCATGTCTGGTAGATAGTAAGGAGATCAGACGGAGGGAAGTAATTCTTGCGCCGGTTTTAAAAACTCAAGACACTTAAATACTTCTTTTGACACTTGAAAAACATGTTGGTTCCAACCAACACGTTTGATTCAAGAGTGTTTGATAAAGCAATAGCTATACCACCCATGGATACAGATGACGCTGATTCCACAAATCGTCTATGGGTAGGGTGACCATTTTTTTCGGAACTGAAATCAGTACGCCCAAGTTTTATGTTGTCTTTTTTTTTTAGGAATGATTTTATATGGGAAAACACTGATGATTCAAAAAATGTCATTCAAAAAATGACTAACAAAAAGGGGTCAATTAGTATTTCAGTAAAAACTACTACTAAAAAACAACTGCCATAAACTGTTGTCGTTATTTTGCAAAAAAAAAAAAAATAGTTGACTTCCAGCAACTTCAATTTAATATTTTGATTGTTTCAGTGGAGAAAATATTACAAAAAAGTCTTCAAGTTTTGAAAGCACAAATGTTTTTTAAATAGTCTTTATGTTCAAAGCGATTTTTCCAACAAATTCTGATTACCTCATCGAACACCTCAGAATTACTTGGATTTATGCAATTACATTATCTTTCTAAACATATAAAAAACTTTTGGTATAAAAAACCTCAAATATTATGTGCTCTTTTTCATATAAATTTATGAAGATCAAAATAACCTCATGCTCAATTACATTTTTGTGTTAAGAGGTTCCTTGATTCACGAACTCTTAGCTCCTTAGAATTAATTTATGATAAATTATTTCAACGTCAGACTTAAATTATATAAACTTTTTTATGAAAATTCAAGTTTTTGTATAAGATTTTCAAATATTTTTTATTTTTTGTTGAAATGTTCAAAAATCAGTACAATCAGTACATATTTCAAAAAATCAGTACAAATCAGTACAACGGTTTTTGATCAAATCAGTACGAATGGTCAGCCTATCTATGGGTCAACACACAACATTGCGTCTTACGAGCATTAAAATCGACCCTATTCGTAAGACTCCACTTGGAGATTGTTGTAAGTTCATGATTGAGTGTGTCACTCATGTTGTACCTCATCGCTCCAACCTCAGTAAGGCTTGGTGTATGATTAAAGGAAAATGAATGAAAAATGTTGCTGTCATCTGCGAAAGAATAGATAGGATTCGAAGAAGGTTGTTAAGAAAAATAAAAAAGTGTAGTGGAAAGAACAGAACCTTGCAGTATAGAGCGGTCTCTGAGAAAGTTCGATATAAATCGAGAGAAACCACTGCCAACACCAAATGCAATAAGATTCGACACGAGTACACCGTGCCAAACACGATCAAACGCCGTGGAAATATCTGGAGAAACCACTTTGCTTTCACCAAGTTGGTGGATAGAACGACTCCAACGTTCCGGCAGGAAAGCTAACAGGTCTCCAATAGAATGACTTCTACGAAAACCATACTGTCGATCGCACAAAAGTGAATTAACCAGGTGGTGATTAATTATGCTCTCCATGACTTTCGAGAGTGTAGAGCAAGTTGCTATTGGACGGCAGTTTTCGGGGTTTGTAACCTCACCCTTTTTTAGGATTGGCTGGACGTTGGCAACCTTCCAGCAAGAGGGAAGCCCTACTTTAATTATGTTAATTTTTTCCGACTGTAGGGTGTCAACCTATTTCCTCAACATCAAGGAATCGCTAAGAAAATACTTCTTTAGAAAGTGTAAAAGTGGCGCCCAACTGTGGGCAGTCCATACCTCAGTTAGATCCTTTAGGTGTTTTGCTGTTCTGTTCTCCCTTACTGATATTTCCAAACCCATAATGTAGTAGCAATCTGTAACCGGACTAGTCCTTCTCCACTTTCAAACACTTTTCCTTGTTAAACTGGTTATTGCAGGAATCTATGCTTTTCTGCAATTCATCATCTCGTAGAGGTACAAACTCTGAACCCATTTCTTACAAGCGTGTGTTTGAGCACACATTTATAATTTCTTAAGATATTACAAAACATGGAAAAATATTCATAAATATTTGCATTTTTTGGGTGGTTTTACTAAGGTTTGGTCTGTTACCGAAGAAAGAATATATTTTTGGAAAATTTTCATAAGCCCGCTCTTCACAAGAAGAGGGGGAGCCGTTCCTAAAAACAATTTCATCAAATTTAAACGTTTATGTAAATGTCCAGTTATTATTCACAAGGGGGCACAAAGGAGTCGTTCCTGAAAGTTTAATCAAACAATTCCAATGTTTTATTTTTTCCCGTAAGAAATAGGTTAACATTTGTAATTTGGTCGACATAAAAATCGATCTCATCGAAACATTGCGGCTTAGAGATGTAAAAGTATATTTTTCATACAATTCGTTCTGTTAAGATGCTTAGGAATGCTTTCAATTTCTTGAGTAGAAACACAGTGTATCGATAGTCTGAGAAGAAATTCTGATCAAGAACCTCTCATTCTTTTAATACTAGTAACGATCCGAGCGTCACCCAAGTTTCATCGATGCTAGTTATAAAATTGAACTATTTTCAGTGTAAGCAAAGAAAACTTTTACGGCATTCATCCCCACTAAAGGAATCTTCAGCAGACTTTAGAGAATCATCGTTGGTCAATCAAACATCAAACCAGACATAATATTTGATATATTTCCCAAGTTATATGAGAAGTACTATTATGAAGGTCCGAAATCTGTTTTCCAACAAAAATAACTCTTTTAAAGCAAAAATTGTATATATTAAATCACCGTCGGTAACTATTAATATATGTGTTGCTGTTATTTTACAATAACAACAGTGCCTAACCAAACAATAGTGTTGGTAGGATAAGTCGTACTAAACTTTGTGTTAAATGTTGTTTTTTTATTTTTAGTACCAAAAGGTACATAAAAATAAAATGTATTTATTCGGCCTTTATATATGTATATATATTCGATTAGAGTTTTATTCTAGTTCGAGGCCCAAAAATATTTCTATTTATGATATTGTCATAATAGAGTATTTTTAATTTATTGCTTTAAAAAAGTTACTATCTCATAGTATGTCTGTACTGATCAGTTTCATCCCCACTAAAGGAATCTTCAGCAGACTTTAGAGAATCATCGTTGGTCAATCAAACATCAAACCAGACATAATATTTGATATATTTCCCAAGTTATATGAGAAGTACTATTATGAAGGTCCGAAATCTGTTTTCCAACAAAAATAACTCTTTTAAAGCAAAAAATTGTATATATTAAATCACCGTCGGTAACTATTAATATATGTGTTGCTGTTATTTTACAATAACAACAGTGCCTAACCAAACAATAGTGTTGGTAGGATAAGTCGTACTAAACTTTGTGTTAAATGTTGTTTTTTTATTTTTAGTACCAAAAGGTACATAAAAATAAAATGTATTTATTCGGCCTTTATATATGTATATATATTCGATTAGAGTTTTATTCTAGTTCGAGGCCCAAAAATATTTCTATTTATGATATTGTCATAATAGAGTATTTTTAATTTATTGCTTTAAAAAAGTTACTATCTCATAGTATGTCTGTACTGATCAGTTTCATCCCCACTAAAGGAATCTTCAGCAGACTTTAGAGAATCATCGTTGGTCAATCAAACATCAAACCAGACATAATATTTGATATATTTCCCAAGTTATATGAGAAGTACTATTATGAAGGTCCGAAATCTGTTTTCCAACAAAAATAACTCTTTTAAAGCAAAAATTGTATATATTAAATCACCGTCGGTAACTATTAATATATGTGTTGCTGTTATTTTACAATAACAACAGTGCCTAACCAAACAATAGTGTTGGTAGGATAAGTCGTACTAAACTTTGTGTTAAATGTTGTTTTTTTATTTTTAGTACCAAAAGGTACATAAAAATAAAATGTATTTATTCGGCCTTTATATATGTATATATATTCGATTAGAGTTTTATTCTAGTTCGAGGCCCAAAAATATTTCTATTTATGATATTGTCATAATAGAGTATTTTTAATTTATTGCTTTAAAAAAGTTACTATCTCATAGTATGTCTGTACTGATCAGTTTCATCCCCACTAAAGGAATCTTCAGCAGACTTTAGAGAATCATCGTTGGTCAATCAAACATCAAACCAGACATAATATTTGATATATTTCCCAAGTTATATGAGAAGTACTATTATGAAGGTCCGAAATCTGTTTTCCAACAAAAATAACTCTTTTAAAGCAAAAATTGTATATATTAAATCACCGTCGGTAACTATTAATATATGTGTTGCTGTTATTTTACAATAACAACAGTGCCTAACCAAACAATAGTGTTGGTAGGATAAGTCGTACTAAACTTTGTGTTAAATGTTGTTTTTTTATTTTTAGTACCAAAAGGTACATAAAAATAAAATGTATTTATTCGGCCTTTATATATGTATATATATTCGATTAGAGTTTTATTCTAGTTCGAGGCCCAAAAATATTTCTATTTATGATATTGTCATAATAGAGTATTTTTAATTTATTGCTTTAAAAAAGTTACTATCTCATAGTATGTCTGTACTGATCAGTTTCATCCCCACTAAAGGAATCTTCAGCAGACTTTAGAGAATCATCGTTGGTCAATCAAACATCAAACCAGACATAATATTTGATATATTTCCCAAGTTATATGAGAAGTACTATTATGAAGGTCCGAAATCTGTTTTCCAACAAAAATAACTCTTTTAAAGCAAAAATTGTATATATTAAATCACCGTCGGTAACTATTAATATATGTGTTGCTGTTATTTTACAATAACAACAGTGCCTAACCAAACAATAGTGTTGGTAGGATAAGTCGTACTAAACTTTGTGTTAAATGTTGTTTTTTTATTTTTAGTACCAAAAGGTACATAAAAATAAAATGTATTTATTCGGCCTTTATATATGTATATATATTCGATTAGAGTTTTATTCTAGTTCGAGGCCCAAAAATATTTCTATTTATGATATTGTCATAATAGAGTATTTTTAATTTATTGCTTTAAAAAAGTTACTATCTCATAGTATGTCTGTACTGATCAGTTTCATCCCCACTAAAGGAATCTTCAGCAGACTTTAGAGAATCATCGTTGGTCAATCAAACATCAAACCAGACATAATATTTGATATATTTCCCAAGTTATATGAGAAGTACTATTATGAAGGTCCGAAATCTGTTTTCCAACAAAAATAACTCTTTTAAAGCAAAAATTGTATATATTAAATCACCGTCGGTAACTATTAATATATGTGTTGCTGTTATTTTACAATAACAACAGTGCCTAACCAAACAATAGTGTTGGTAGGATAAGTCGTACTAAACTTTGTGTTAAATGTTGTTTTTTTATTTTTAGTACCAAAAGGTACATAAAAATAAAATGTATTTATTCGGCCTTTATATATGTATATATATTCGATTAGAGTTTTATTCTAGTTCGAGGCCCAAAAATATTTCTATTTATGATATTGTCATAATAGAGTATTTTTAATTTATTGCTTTAAAAAAGTTACTATCTCATAGTATGTCTGTACTGATCAGTTTCATCCCCACTAAAGGAATCTTCAGCAGACTTTAGAGAATCATCGTTGGGAAATATATCAAATATTATGTCTGGTTTGATGTTTGATTGACCAACGATGATTCTCTAAAGTCTGCTGAAGATTCCTTTAGTGGGGATGAAACTGATCAGTACAGACATACTATGAGATAGTAACTTTTTTAAAGCAATAAATTAAAAATACTCTATTATGACAATATCATAAATAGAAATATTTTTGGGCCTCGAACTAGAATAAAACTCTAATCGAATATATATACATATATAAAGGCCGAATAAATACATTTTATTTTTATGTACCTTTTGGTACTAAAAATAAAAAAACAACATTTAACACAAAGTTTAGTACGACTTATCCTACCAACACTATTGTTTGGTTAGGCACTGTTGTTATTGTAAAATAACAGCAACACATATATTAATAGTTACCGACGGTGATTTAATATATACAATTTTTGCTTTAAAAGAGTTATTTTTGTTGGAAAACAGATTTCGGACCTTCATAATAGTACTTCTCATATAACTTGGGAAATATATCAAATATTATGTCTGGTTTGATGTTTGATTGACCAACGATGATTCTCTAAAGTCTGCTGAAGATTCCTTTAGTGGGGATGAAACTGATCAGTACAGACATACTATGAGATAGTAACTTTTTTAAAGCAATAAATTAAAAATACTCTATTATGACAATATCATAAATAGAAATATTTTTGGGCCTCGAACTAGAATAAAACTCTAATCGAATATATATACATATATAAAGGCCGAATAAATACATTTTATTTTTATGTACCTTTTGGTACTAAAAATAAAAAAACAACATTTAACACAAAGTTTAGTACGACTTATCCTACCAACACTATTGTTTGGTTAGGCACTGTTGTTATTGTAAAATAACAGCAACACATATATTAATAGTTACCGACGGTGATTTAATATATACAATTTTTGCTTTAAAAGAGTTATTTTTGTTGGAAAACAGATTTCGGACCTTCATAATAGTACTTCTCATATAACTTGGGAAATATATCAAATATTATGTCTGGTTTGATGTTTGATTGACCAACGATGATTCTCTAAAGTCTGCTGAAGATTCCTTTAGTGGGGATGAAACTGATCAGTACAGACATACTATGAGATAGTAACTTTTTTAAAGCAATAAATTAAAAATACTCTATTATGACAATATCATAAATAGAAATATTTTTGGGCCTCGAACTAGAATAAAACTCTAATCGAATATATATACATATATAAAGGCCGAATAAATACATTTTATTTTTATGTACCTTTTGGTACTAAAAATAAAAAAACAACATTTAACACAAAGTTTAGTACGACTTATCCTACCAACACTATTGTTTGGTTAGGCACTGTTGTTATTGTAAAATAACAGCAACACATATATTAATAGTTACCGACGGTGATTTAATATATACAATTTTTGCTTTAAAAGAGTTATTTTTGTTGGAAAACAGATTTCGGACCTTCATAATAGTACTTCTCATATAACTTGGGAAATATATCAAATATTATGTCTGGTTTGATGTTTGATTGACCAACGATGATTCTCTAAAGTCTGCTGAAGATTCCTTTAGTGGGGATGAAACTGATCAGTACAGACATACTATGAGATAGTAACTTTTTTAAAGCAATAAATTAAAAATACTCTATTATGACAATATCATAAATAGAAATATTTTTGGGCCTCGAACTAGAATAAAACTCTAATCGAATATATATACATATATAAAGGCCGAATAAATACATTTTATTTTTATGTACCTTTTGGTACTAAAAATAAAAAAACAACATTTAACACAAAGTTTAGTACGACTTATCCTACCAACACTATTGTTTGGTTAGGCACTGTTGTTATTGTAAAATAACAGCAACACATATATTAATAGTTACCGACGGTGATTTAATATATACAATTTTTGCTTTAAAAGAGTTATTTTTGTTGGAAAACAGATTTCGGACCTTCATAATAGTACTTCTCATATAACTTGGGAAATATATCAAATATTATGTCTGGTTTGATGTTTGATTGACCAACGATGATTCTCTAAAGTCTGCTGAAGATTCCTTTAGTGGGGATGAAACTGATCAGTACAGACATACTATGAGATAGTAACTTTTTTAAAGCAATAAATTAAAAATACTCTATTATGACAATATCATAAATAGAAATATTTTTGGGCCTCGAACTAGAATAAAACTCTAATCGAATATATATACATATATAAAGGCCGAATAAATACATTTTATTTTTATGTACCTTTTGGTACTAAAAATAAAAAAACAACATTTAACACAAAGTTTAGTACGACTTATCCTACCAACACTATTGTTTGGTTAGGCACTGTTGTTATTGTAAAATAACAGCAACACATATATTAATAGTTACCGACGGTGATTTAATATATACAATTTTTGCTTTAAAAGAGTTATTTTTGTTGGAAAACAGATTTCGGACCTTCATAATAGTACTTCTCATATAACTTGGGAAATATATCAAATATTATGTCTGGTTTGATGTTTGATTGACCAACGATGATTCTCTAAAGTCTGCTGAAGATTCCTTTAGTGGGGATGAAACTGATCAGTACAGACATACTATGAGATAGTAACTTTTTTAAAGCAATAAATTAAAAATACTCTATTATGACAATATCATAAATAGAAATATTTTTGGGCCTCGAACTAGAATAAAACTCTAATCGAATATATATACATATATAAAGGCCGAATAAATACATTTTATTTTTATGTACCTTTTGGTACTAAAAATAAAAAAACAACATTTAACTTTTACGGCATTTTTAAAGTATGACGCACAATTTTAAGAATGACTGTAAGACAAAAAAGGAATATTTAGGCCAAACCACAATAAACGCAATGGGCGACAGCTTAATGTTTTTAAAACACTGTGATTAGAAATATATGGAAAAACATTTAAAAACAAGTAAAAAAAGTTAAATTCGGAGTATTCCGAAAAAAAAATTCCACATAAAAAAATTTGGTGAAATGAAAATTCCACAAAAAAATTTTCCCAATATACCAAACAATACCGTTATGCTATCGAGGCAATATCACCTAATTATCACATATTATACGAAAACAATAGTGTTTTTGTTCTTAATGTACCTTTTCTTTATGATATCGTTTTTCCATTAAAATATGATATCGTTTTCGCTATTAAATTCCAGTCATAACTATAGTAAAATCGCCATTTTCCAGAATTTATCGAAAAACTTTCGATATTCCAGGCGATAACGATGTCGTTTCGATATGAAAATGTGATATCGTTTTCGATACATGTTTGTACTTGTTCATAAAGCATTTGGTTATCAATTCAGTTCATATATGTCCACCTGCAGCCGAATTATAGCGTTTTGTATTTTTAGGTTATGTTGAATTTACCAAAATTTTCGAGGTGTCTTCACATTATCATAGCTTTTGAACCGCTGAACCGATATAGCTCAAATGCAGATACTGCTTCATGAACTGATTGTTTAAAATATTTTGCTAGATGTCTTTCTCTCTCTCTATTCTCTTACAATTTTTAACAAATATTTTAGCTGTAGTTTGTGTCTGCAATTGTAGCTTCGTACGCCAGTCATCTAAGTGTGTGATTGTTTTTACATGTGTAAAATGTGTTCATTTGTATGTTTCCTTGTGTGTATACAACATTTGAATTCTCTAAATGTGTGTGTATATGTGTTAAAATATCTTTTTTCAATCTGTAAACTTGAGCAATATCAATTTTTCAATTTAATTTCCTTTTCTATTTTTTTTTTTTTTGTAATTGTTATCTCGCATCAGTTTTATATTCTTCTCTTGTCTTTTAGTTTTAATTGTTCTTCTTCTGTTTGTGGGTTATATTCACTTTGTTATAGTAGTAGTAGTTATTGTAACTTCCTTCTCCCTTTTCCCCTGCTTGTGTTGTGTGTGTGTGTGTATTTGGTTCCATATCCTGTATGTGTCATTTGATTTATGGCAACAACAAAAAAACATTTTAGTTTTATATTTCTTAAAAATTTTCTTGTTAAGTTTTTCCCTTCATTTATTTTATTTTTCTTCTTATTTGGTTTTAGTTTTTGTTATAATATTTTTTTTTCGTATACAGATAATGATGAAATCATCACCATTATTGTAAAATAAATTGAAGTTGATGTCACTGTTAACAATGACATTTAACTTAACAAATGATAGTATTTTTTTATGACTTTGAAGATGATTGTGTGTGTGTGTTAAAAGTTTGTTTTTCTTAATTAGTTGTCAATGGTTTGTTGTTAGATTTTTATTAGATATAATTGATAATTAAGGGTTTTTTTGGGAAAAAAAACATTTTATTAAGTTTGTTCATCCTAAAATTAGGCAATAATTTTTGTTAATATTATAGCCCTAAAAGTAGACTTTAATTATTAATAATAAAATTAGCTAGTTAAGATTTAAGGGTATCCTTGTATAGAAAGTGATGTTAAAAAAATAACAGTTAATAGAAAATGTATTAAAAATAGTTTATTTTTGTCTGTGGCGAATCCTGGTCATTAAGTTGGGTTGGGTAAAGAATTTTCTTAAACAAATTAAAAAAAGTAAAAGTCTGTCCGTCCGTCTGTCTGTAGATAATACAATGCAGTCCAAAATAAAACAAGCTACACTCCTTAAGTTTGTCACAGATATGTCTCATGTTCATAGGCAGGTTAAGTTTGTGAATGGGCAAAATCGGTCCAGGGGGAAAAAGTTCCCCTTTGAGGAACTGAACCAACATCTGCAAAAATACACTTTTTTACATGTTTTTTTGTATTTTCTTAAATAAATGAAACATTTGGTATATTTATCGCGATGGGAAAGAGCTCTCAAAAGTCCCCCACTGACCCCCATCACCCTCCCCCCCCCCAAAAAAAAACACGCCCCTGACAATTTTTTTTTTTTTAATTTTTTTACATTTTGGAGGGTATAAAAGATTCATCACAGCCGAATTTAACACTCTCACTTGTTGGAGTTACATTTGTTAAGTTACAGTGCAATGTTTTGGCTGTGATTGCCATTTTAACAGACAGACGGACATCACCTTTAAAAATGCATAATTTTCGAGACTCTGGTGTATTTTTCTAAAAAAAATTAAAAATCTTCCGTGTGAAAAAGATCTGAGATTTTTCTAATTTTCTCCTTCGAAAAATTT
The DNA here is from genome assembly GCA_963921195.1 of Pegoplata infirma. Classification (NCBI taxonomy): domain Eukaryota; kingdom Metazoa; phylum Arthropoda; class Insecta; order Diptera; family Anthomyiidae; genus Pegoplata; species Pegoplata infirma. The sequence continues at coordinate 214,951,346 of OY992539.1, read as the reverse complement.
CCATTTTCTGAGATTTTCTGTTTTCTGGAGAAATTTTTAAGTTACAGTGCAACATAGTCGTATACAGGGGTGGGCACAGGGCCCCCCCCCCTTTTCAATTACTTTTCAAGCACTTCTAGTTAAAACTAAATATAAATAGGCGATGGCAAACAATTTTGGGAGTTGTGCCCCCCTCCCCCTTTTCAAATTCCTGGATACATCGCTGCAGTGCAATATTTTTGGCATGATCACCATTCTAACAGACAGTCAGACGGACATCGAATTAAGAATGCATAATTATCGAGACTCTGGTGCATTTTACTAAACAAATTTTAAAATGTTCCGAGTGGAAAAATTCTAATTTTTTTTTTTTAATATTCTCCTTCGAAAAATTTCCATATTCTCAGATTTCCTGGTAAAACTTTTTGTTAAACATAAAAATATTTTTAAATAATTTTGTAACTGATTCAATTAAAAATTTAATTAATATTAAAAATTTAAAAATAATAAATCAATCAATTAATTTTCTAACAACTATGTATTACATTGATTAATATTTTAGTTGAATCAATAAAAAAGTTGATTAAATAGTTTCTTAATTCAACAAAACATTAGCATACACAATTTCTGAAACATATTTTCTATAAATAAATTTTTAAACTTAATTTCTGTATAAAAATTGTCAGTTTGTAAAAGACTTTAAGCAGAGACGTATTAAGGTATGGTGGGGCCCTTGGGCACACGAGAATGCGGAGCCCGCAGAAAAGTTAAAAGTCGCATGACAAGAAAAACAAGTGAGAGTGTTAAATTCGGCTGTGCCGAATCTGGTATACCCTCCAAAATATAAAAAAAAAAAAATTTAATGTGGCGTTTTTTGGGAGGGGGTGACGGGGTCACTGGGGGACGTTGAGAGCACCTTCCCATCGCGATAAATATGCCAAATGTTTCATTTATTTAACAACTAGCTGGCCCGGTCCGCGTTGCTGGCCCAAGTATAAGATCAGTGTTATATTTCGTCTCGCTTCAAATATATAGCCTTGCAAAAAATTTAATAATTTTCTTGGCTTAGAAAAATTTATGGGCGTGGTTTTAAAGACCCAATTAAGCAGATAATAATCTTCAAATTATATTTGAGGAACTAAAAAAAAAACATATCGTCGACTTTGCGAACTGTACAAATTTAAAGCTTCTTTAGTATCATTACGAACTACACAAAAATAAATTACGCATATTTTCGTTTTTTTTCGTGAGCTATTGTCTTGAGTTCAAACAAACCTTTATAGTTTTCCCGAATTTCCCATTTTACCGGGACACTTCTCATTTATATTTTCTTAAAAACCTAATTAGAACTATAATTAACATAAAATAATCGTTCCGGTCATTAGTAGTCGACATATTTAGACAAAAGTAGGTGTTAAAATTTTTGTGGAAGGTAAACTTGTACATACGTTAACAATTCCAAAGGATTTGAAATCATTTGTACCAAGTTTAAGCGGAATTCATTAAGAAATATTTTTTTAATTGATCAAATTAGAGTAAAAATAAATTTTAGATATATCGATGTGCGAGGACAATTTTTCTTTCCGAACAATTATAGGGACTATTACAAACATTTAAAACAAAAAAAAAAATTGCCATATCGGTATAGGCGTTCTCAAGTGTTGAAAATTTTAAGGATATCGAAAAATATTGGCTTTGAAGTGTTGGAGGGCAATAATTATTTACCGGAGGACAATAAATATTAAAACCTTAGTTGTATAATCACGAACGTCAAAAAATACTACTAATAGCCGAATCGGCCCTGCCGTTCTTCTATTTTAGATATATCGAAAAAAAGTGGATGTGAAAAATTGTTATTTTCTAACCTAAGTTGGACTATGACGAACATTTAAAAAAATGTTAAGTCAAATCGATCCAGCTGTTCTCCGATTTTAGATATATCGAAAAAAGGAAGCCTAAAAGTGGGGGTGATTAATATTTTTTTCGAAAAAACCTAAGACGAACATTTTTAAAAAATAATACGAACTTTTAAAAAATAATAATTTCGAAATCGGTCAGTTCTCAAGTGATGCGATTACCAGCGAACTACATTTGATTTTTATTTATATTTTATTATTCTAAATATAATTTTTTTAGTGAGAAAATTTTATTTATATCGAAAAACTTTTCTTGCCGTAAAAACCTTATTTGAATTTAACCAACTCGGTCCATCCATTTAAAAGTGGGTGTAGAAATGGAAAATTGTTCTTTCTGATAAACCTTAGTTGGACTATGACGAACATTAAAAACAAAACAAATTGATCCAGTTCCATGATTTAAAATTTATATATCGGGAAAAGTGAGCGTAAAAGTAGGATTGGACAATTTTTCTTTCCTTAAAAATCTTTTGCGGACTATAACCAAATCGGTCTAGCCCTTATAGTTTTTTCGGTACATAGAAAAAAGTGGGCGTGGGAAATTTCACTATCCCTAAAAATCTTAGGTGAATTATGACGAACATTTTCAACAAAAATTAGCCAAAGTGAGCGTTTCTTTTTTCGTAAAAATCAAAGTATGATGAAAATTCATTAAAAAAAAATTTAATCAAATCGATCCAGCCATTCTCAGATTTTAGATAAATTGAAAAAGTGGGGGTAAAAGTGGGCGTGGAATATTTGTCTTTCAGTACAAACTTAAATAAGATTACTACGAACCTTTAAATAAAAAATTACCTAAATCGGTGCAGCCGTTTTCCGATTTTAGGTAAATTGAGAAAAGTGGACGTAAAAGTGGGCGTGGTCAATTTTTCTTTACGTAAAAACCTAAGTTGGACTATGACGAACATTTCAATAAAAAAAATTGTCCAAATCGGTTCAGCCGTTCTCAACTGATGCTGTTACCAACGAACGACAATTGATTTTTATTTATACAGAAAATACAAAAAAACATGTAAAAAAAGTGTATTTTTTTAGAGGTTGGTTCAGTTCTTCAAGGGGGAACTTTTTTCCCCCTTTCCCGATTTTGCCCATTCACGAACTTAAACTGCCTATGAACATGAGACATATTTGTGCCAAACTTCAGGAGTCTAGCTGTTTTATGTTGGACTGCATCGTGTTTTCTACAGACGGACAGACGGACATTCATAAAATGTCTTAGAATGGATCATGGATCAATAATATATATATTTTATGGGGTCCCCGACCGATATTTCGATGCGTTACAAACGGAATGACAAAGTGAGTATACCCCCATACTGTGGTTGAGAGGTATAAAAACATTTTTCCATAGGAAAAATGTTTTAGAATCTGAGAATCTCAGAATCTGAAATTTTTCTATAGGAAAAATGTCTCAAAATTTAAAACATTTTCTATGGAAAAAATGTATCCGAACCTAAGACTTTTTCTATACGAAAAATTTCTCAGAACCTGATCCTTTTTTATACAAAAAATGTTTCAAAATCTGAAAGTTTTTCTATACGGAAAATATCTCAGAGTCTCAGACTTTTTAAATACGAAAAATGTCTAAATTATGGACCTTTTCTGTAGAAAAAATTTTTCAAATCGGAATTTCTTTTTATAGAAAAAACCTTTCTATACGAGATATGTCTTAGAATCTAAGACTTTTTAATACGAAAAATTTCTCTAAATCTTAGACTTTTTCTATATGAAAAATTTCTCAGATTCTGGACCATCTGAAACTTTTTAAAACAAAAATGTGATTTTTTTATAGTAAAAATGTCTCAGAGTCCGAGACTTTTTCTACAGGCAAAATGTCTCAGAATCTGGGAACTTTTGTGCAGGAAAAATATATTTCAAAGTCTGAAACTTTTTCTATAGAAAAAATGTGTTAGAACCTGAGACTTTTTCTATACGTAAAATGTCTCAGAACCTACTACTTTTTTATGCGCAAAGTATCTCAGAGTCTAAGACTTTTTTTAAACGAATAATGTCGCAGAATCTACCTATGCGAAAAATATCCCAGAATCAGAGACTTTTTTCTATGCACAAAATATCTCGGAATCTGAGTCTTTTTTTATTCGAAAAAAAATTGGGCCCGAGGCTCTACGACCATTATCTTCGGCTATTTTTAACAAAACGTAAATCCCCAATTCTGCCAGGGTTGCCACATTTTTTTCCCCGGATTTTTTTTTTTTCAAAACCTGGCAACCCTGGAAAAATATTATTTTTTCAATCGCGTTTATCTCGGTAACTATTGCCGCTATGAAAAAAGTTCCAAAGGCAATATTGTAGGCCTTGACCCGAGGAACATTCGTGCCCGAACGATCTCCGATCGTTAGTTTCCGAGTTATCCGCGAAAAACCAAAATAAAACTGTTATTGTCGATAACTCGAAAACTACTCGTCCGATTTTTGACTAGGCTACAAATTCTTCTCGAGGCCCGAGATCGGGGGACTTATTGTTTCCCCAGAAAATTAAAAAATATCTCGGAATCTGAGTCTTTTTATATTCGAAAATCTTGCAGAATCTGGCACTTTCAACGTCTACCAAATATCTTGTTTGTTTGATTTTTTATTGCATTCGTTTCTAATTCTTCATAACTTTATTTCTTCTGTGAATTTGTTGATTTTAATTTTGCTTTCTTTGTATTTTCCTTTATTTAAGCCTTCTTTTTAATTAATTTTGCTTTAAAACTTCCTAATTTAATAAATCCCTCAAAATATGCTAAAAAATTTTATTTTCCCGTGTAAAAATGTATTAGATCTTATCTGATCTGTTCATATATGTTCATATATGATCGTATCTGATTGCATATAATTATATCTGAAATGTCCAAAATCGAGATCTAATTATATCTCGGATTTGGTCAACATTGCCAAATCCGAGATATAATTAGATCTCGATTTTGGTCATTTTAGATATAATTATATCTAATCAGACATGATCATATATGAATAGATATAAACAGATTAAATAAGATCTAATCAATTTTTACACGGGTTTATTCTTACTTATTGTTTTGTATGCCCAAAAATATGCTCTATTTTTTCTTCTTTTCTTAAAAATCCTTAAAATATATTATACCTAAGGCAACAGAAAACTAGGTTAGGTTAGGTTGTAAGTGGCTGCTGACGTTTTACGTCAACACACGTAGACTCTGAGGTCCATTGTGATACCACGGGGCTAGCATTTATAAAGTAATTTTGAGGCATTAAACTATGCAATAACATATTTGAAAAAGTAGTCAGAAATCAAACATATTTTTATTAAAATTTGGTTTAAAACAATAAAGAATTATGAAGGATTGTTCTGATTTCCTTCTCTTGAAGAAAGTTTTTACTTCATCTAAAAACATTTGCTTCCATTTATTTTATTTTACGATACACTTATTTTGTATAGCATAGTTTAAGGCCTCAAAATAAATTCATAACTGCTAGTTTTCTGTTGCCCTAATAATACCAAGCTTTATAATATTTTTAAATACATTCTTTTTAGCTAATAACCTAAAAGTATACTTTAAATACTTTATATATATTGTAATTTATATTCCATTTCTATTCTCTCTATTTATATTCTTCAACTATTTTCTGTGCTGTTTTTAACACATTAACACCAACCAAAAATTCCTAACTCACGCTTTCATTTTAACTCAATTCACTATTCTTACTTTCTCTCTTTCACTCTATTTCATTAGACTATAGCCTCAATTACATCTACTCTCAATACAGCTTATCCTTTATCACCATCATCACTCTCACCACCACTGCCACAATATCATAACACCAAACGACCCCTCTCACCAGTTAGATCCTTACATTCTAAATTATATCCCTCCCCTAGACTTAATACCCGTTTAACACCCACAATTTATACACAAGCTCCGCAACAGCCCACCACTAAATCCCTACCCAATAACCTTAATTCACCAACTTCACACATATCGTCGTGTACCACTACCACTACAGCAGCCTGTTGTAAAAGTAGAATTTGTTCAGCTCACGTAGGCAGTGCTCCTAGCAGCAGCAGTAGTAATCTACCAATATCCTCTCATCATCATTATCATCCAAATAAATTTCAGAGTGATGTTTCTGCTAATCCGGTCGCAAATGCTGCTGTCATCTCTACTTCTACACCATCATCCAGCTCTCAGCATACTCTCAAACCTTTACCTTTGCCTTCCGTTCTTGACAATAATGCTTCTTCTAACACTTCACTATCATTTTCAATGGGTGATGTGGCTTCTGGTACCACTTCTATTATATCTTCTGCTTCAAGTCTACATCCTCACGGTGGCTGTGTTACGCCAACTAGTTACAAAAAGAAAACTTCCTTTCTACAGCGTAAAAAACCAATACTCACACGCAGTGAGGTGAGTGTTAACTTTACTTCTTTTTCAAATAACATTTTAATGTTGTGCAGCAGTAGTGAATTTATTTTTGTAGAATTTTTATTTATTTTCTCATTACTTATTTGCCTTTTTTGAATTTTTAATTTCAATTTCTGTACTTTTTTTTTGCTTCTTTTTCTGCTGACTTTTTTTACCACAACACACAGTTTCATTAACTAAATGCTTGTTTTATGTACCTGCTTGCATTTTACTTTATGTTAATTTATTTCGCAACTACACCGTAAAGTATGCATTCTTTAGTTTTTCACAATTACGCCTTTAAGTATGCACTATTATTTGAAGAGTTTTGCACTGTAATTGTAAGAATGATTAAAAAACTTTTTACTTAAGTGGTTTGTTGTAATAATTTCAAATATTAATAATTATAATTTAAGGTAAGAAAGCATAAAATTTACATCTCTCTCTAGGTTTCGGGGTGATCGAAAAAAATTTATACACTCAAAATAAAATTGATAAGTATCTTCACTAAAAATTAATGATTCTACCAGGGACTGTTGATTTTTCCCTAACAATATTACTAAATTGTAGCCACGTTAAAGCTGCACAACTCTATGGAACATACCAATACAATCTAAACGTGTTAAGGAACTCTAAATAGCTTTTGAAGACCAGTCTGCAACTTAAAATTGGTAGTTTTTGACAAAAAAATCCACAAAAAGCCCTACAAATGCCCCGCAGTCGCCCGTAAATGAATAAAATAAAAGACCAACCCCCATTAGTTTTCGCCCCTAACATTTTTTTCTAACACACCTGAGCACTGGGTCCAATCATAGATCACATTTTTATAAAAGTGTTTTTACCGCTCTAACTGCCCCGATGGTGCCCCTAAAGGAGTCAAATGTTTAACCGGCACTGAATATTTTTTCCACCTTAACATCTTCTTAGAACTTACCTACCACCTATCTTTAACCCTTAAGGAGGTCCCCATGCATTTTTATACTCTCCAACCACAGTATGGGGGCATACTCACTTGGTCATTCCGTGTGTAACGCATCGAAATATCGGTCTAGGACCCCTTAAAGTATATATTTTATTGATCAGTGATCGATTCTAAGACATTGTAGCGATGTCCGTCTGTCCATCTGTAGAGGACATGATACAGTCCAAAATAAAAGATCTAGACTTCCGAAGTTTGGCACTAATATGTCTTATATTCCTAGGCAGGTTAAGTTCGGAACTGGGCAAAATCGGACCAAGGGGAAAAAGTTCCCCCTTGGAGAACTAAACCAACCTAAGAAAAACCGCATTTTTTGCAGAGTTTTTTGTACTTTTGCTAAGCAAATGCAACTTTCTTATATCAGAAGAAGTTCAAAATCGCAAGGGCAAGGTGTCCCCTTACGTCAAACACCAGCCCCCCCCCCCCCCAAAAAAGACGTCCCTGAATTTTTTTTTTTACCCTCCTCCTTAAAGTATATAAATATATTATTGATCAGTGATCGATTCTAAGACATTCTAGCGATGTCCGTCCGTCCGTCCGTCCGTCTTTCCGTACGCCCATCTGTCCGTCTGTAGAGGACACGATACAGTCCAAAATAAAAGAGCTAGACTTCCGAAGTTTGGCACGAATATGTCTTATATTTCTAGGCAGGTTAAGTTCGGAAATGGGCAAAATCGGACCAAGGGGAAAAAAGTTCCCCCTTGGAGAACTAAACCAACCTAAGAAAACCCGCATTTTTTGCAGGGTTTTTTGTACTTTTGCTAAGTGCAACATTCTTATCTCAGATGAAGTTCGAAATTGCAAGAGGAAGGTGCTCTCTAACGTCTCCCAACAACCACCCCCCCCCCCCCACAAAAAAAGACGCCCCTGGATTTTTTTTTAACATTTTGGAGGGTATAAAAGATTCGGCACAGCCGAATGTAACACTCTCACTTGTTTATAATGTTTTTTACATTTTGGAGGGTATAAAAGATTCGGCACAGCCGAATGTAACACACTCACTTGTTTTTATTATTTTTTTCATTGTGCCTCCTACAGTGGGCAAAACAAGATTGACAAAACAAGATCATGGTGCCTCCTACAGTGGGCAAAACAAGATCGACCACTATTTATTTTTACCCTTCAAAATATTTTTTGAACATACCTACACCCCGTCTTCGCTCTTTAAGGGGTCTCCCATACAAAAAGACATTTTTATAAAATTTGCTTTAACTGCCCAATGGTTGCCACTTGAGGAGCCAAATTTATAACCGACCCCCAATATTTTTTTTATTTTACCCATACAATTTTTTAAAAAAAAATTAGTAAAAATAATTTTAAAAAATAAAAAAAATTGCATGAGAACCACTTTAAGGGTTGAAGATAGAGAAAATTTATGTTCTGAAAAAAATGTTGGGGCTCCAAAAAATAATGGGGTCGGCCATACATTTGCCTCCTCCAGAGGCAACCTTAAGAGTGGAGAGAGCAAAATTTTGAGGGTAAAACTTAATAGGGGTCGAAATTACTTTTGAGCACACTAGGGGCACTATACTTAGGCTGACCATTCGTACTGATTTCATCAGTACATGTACTGATTTTTGATCACGTGTACTGATCAAAAAACGTTGTACTGATTTGTACTGATTTTTTGAAATATGTACTGATTGTACTGATTTTTTAACATTTCAACATAAAAAATATTTTCATTCGAAAATTCTATAGAGGTATTCAGAGTCTTGTTGCCAGCCCTGGCAATGTAGCAAAAGAGTACTTCTTTCAAAAAACACACGTATTTTGAAAAGTAATTTTAAAAAGTGCTCTTTTACCACCAGTGCCAGGGCTGGCAAGTAAGACTCTGAATACCACTTATATAAAACTTGAATTTCCCTATAATACGTCTTCAGAGTAGTTTTTATAACTTAAGTCTGACAATTAGACAATTTGAATTACGAACTCTCTATAGCGTAGAGTTCGTAAATCAAGAGGTTCCTTAACGCAGAAATGAATATGAGCATGAGATTATTTTGATCTTCATAAATTTATATAAAAAAGCACACAGAATCTTTGAGGTTTTCTATAACGAAAAATTCACGAGATAATGAATTTTCTATCTTTTAAGAAAGATAACGTAATTTCACGAATCCAAATGATTCCGAGATGTTCGATGAGGTAATTTCACCAGATTTTATTGAAAAATTCGCTCAAAACATGTTCTTATTATCTGGAAAGTTTTCTAAAAAGGAAGAGTTATCAAAACTTTAGAGAAAAAGTCATCAGAATCTGAGGGATTTTCTTATTCTAAAAACCTCTGGTGTTTGTTATATTTAATGCACTGAAATCAATCAGTTTGAAGTCAACTGAATTTTATGTTTGAAGTCAACTAAATAACGACAACAGTTCATAGCAGTTGTTTTTTAACAGTTGTTTTTCAACAGTTGTTTTTCAACAGTTGTTTTTTAACAGCTGTTTTTCAACAGTTGTTTTTACTGAAATACTAAATAAGTTTGTTAGTTTAACCGACATTTTTTTAATGTTGAAAATACCATCATTGTTTTCCCATAGAAAAGAGTTTTCAGAGAGTTTTTTTCTAGAAAAAAAAACACACGTAAAAAATTGGGCGTACTGATTTGAGTTTAGAAAAAAATGGTCACCCTAACTATACTGTAGTTAAAGGGTATAAAAAATTAAAACAATTTTATGGCGGTAAGTGTTAAAGATAAATAGTAGGCATGTTCTGTAAAAATGTTCGGGTGGGAAAAAATATTGAGGGTCGGCCATACATTTTACTACCTCGGGGCACCTTTGGCTGTCCTAAGGGCGATAGGAGCAGTTTTATAAAAATGTGATCTTTGTATAGGAGCCCAGGAAGTTGACCGAGTTCTTGGGTGTGTTTGGAAAAAAATGCTAGGGGCTAAAACTAATGGGCCTCGGTCTTACATTTTATTCATCCATGGGCGACTGCGGGACAGTTGTAAGGCTTTTTATGGATTTTTTAGTAAAAAATGTCTATTTTTAAGATGCAGAGTTCCCGTGTAAAAATCTATAAGACATGATGTGATCTGTTAAGATCTGGTTATATCAGTTGTATCTGATAAGATCTATTATATCTGAGATTTGTTCCCATTTTCGAGATCTGCTCAGATACAATTACTGATTAGATCTACTTTGACCTCAAAATTTAAAAAAAATTATTTTTTTGGCATAAAATGTTAACAGAATTTGTTCAACGGACTTTCAGCAACGTTATTGCTGAATATAATTAAGCGGTAGCACAAAGTCTGATTAAATTGTTGGGCAAAAAATGATTAAACCTTATTTTGTGGTTGCCACAGCTTTTTAGAATCTTTGGAGACCCATAAAAAGGAATTTGTCACCATACAGGATAATCCGAGCTTTGGGTTTTGCAACCTTTTGGTAGTGTCTTTTTCACTGTTGCACTTTTTCACTGTTGCCCTTAAAGATCATTATAAATACAATCAATAACTTTCCTCAACCACAAATAGGAGTCTTGAACTTTTCTTTTCAAATTTACTTTCCCAACGACTTTGTATTTTCCAACCATCAGCTTTTACTTATATTTTTGTCGTATTTTTCCTCACGTACAAAATTCTTCTAAATTTATTTATAAAACAAATTCTATATAATCTGAAATACCCTTAGGATAATTTTTGAACATATTATGAAATCAGTGGAAAATCTTAATGCACTTGAATGCACTTTTTTGGCTTTATGGCTACAAGTGCTTAATGTGCTTAAAGCTACTAACACAACAGATGTTTGAGACGATGAAGATGACAAACAAAAAACAAAAGCTTAGGAAGACGGCAAAACGCATAAACTACAACAAATTGCCTTTAAGCAAATACTTGAACTTATTTGCATTGAAAAACATGAAGATGAATAATAACTGATATGAAGACACAATTTGGTAAAATACATTCCATATTAAAAGTTCAAGTTTGAAGAAAATGTGTCAATTGTTTGGGAGTAATTGGATATTAAATAGATTTTTCTTTATATAATGGGTCATATAAAAGATATCCATAAAAAATGTAAACCAAAGTTTAAATAGGAAAACATATGTAGTTGCAGGATCGCCAATTAAAAGAGGCATGGTTACTAAGGCGTCCCACAAAAAAAATATTGATTTTAAATAGTGCCCCCCATTTCCCGGTTCTCGTTATTCCCGGGAATACCGGTATTCCCGGTTCTGGAACCGGTTTCCCGGTTCTAGATATATTCCCGGGAATACCGGTATTCCCGGTTCTGATCCTGGCACCGGTTCTCAAAAACCAAAAAAAAATACTATACCATAAAATATTTAAATTACACTGTCTAATCAGTATTTTAGAAATATTAAGTTGTGTTTATAAAATTATTTGAAAATTATGTAACTATTTTTTCTTAAATTCAAAAAACAAAATGGAAATGGTGTTTTTCACATGTTTTGTATATTTTTTGGTAAAAGCAAAGAAAAAATTTTAATTGTACAAAATTTTAAAAAATATACATTCCGGTAGTCCCGGGAATACCGTCAGAACCGGAACCGGGAATACCGGTATTCCCGGGAATACCGGGAATGAATTAAGAACCGGGAAACCGGTACCATTTCCCGGTAATACCGAGAACCGGGAATACCGGTATTCCCGGTTCTACGGTACTGACCGTAGGCACTAATTTTAATGGAGGCTCAAGCATAATTTGAAATATCTCATTACCATACACTAATATTAATAAACAATGACATATTTTCTTTGTTTACAAAAAATTTGTGGTCAAACAAATTAGAGGTCAAAAATGCGAATTTCTTCTACTGAATTTAAAAAAATTAATTTTTTGTTTGGGTTTTTGGAAAATTAGTTGATTACTTAATAAAAACTTTTGGGCCATTTTTTAAATTTTTATTGTTTTAACTTAGAAAAAATCGACTTCGAAATATTTTTAAAAAATTTTCAAGAAAAATGTCTATAAATATTTTCATTTTCCAGATCGGCCTTTCGTAGAACATTTATTATTTACTCAATCTGGACGATATCAAGCTTAAAAAACTAATCCATTCCGATTCATTCCATTTTTTTCACAACTTTAAAATCCAATCATTTATTATGGAATACCTTCTATTACTTATGTTTGACGGTATGGTTTACTTTGAGTTTGTTTGGCTTATACAAAATCATAAAAAATGATACGTTCTACTACATCTTTACTTACACGAATAATGTAAAAGATCTGCACGTGATTTTGTGCTATGAAATGATGCAGCAAGCTAGAAAATATCATTGTTAAAATAAATGTTACATATTATTATACAAAAGACTTTGAGAAAGAAATATAGTTTTCCAGTTTTTTTTTTCGTCTTCTTTATAAAAGTCTTGGCAAGAAGATGAAGGAAAATCAAATGAACATGCCATATCATGTTCAGGTATTGTTTACATGTTAAAGTACACGATGTTTTTCAAAGATGTAGGGTAAAAGTGGGGGAAATGATCCATTTTTTTTTTTAATTATTTAAACCAACAATTAAATAAAATGCCAATTGTCACGATAAAATTGTTTGTATAAGGTTTAAAATTATTTGCAAAATACTAAGTTTTGTTATTGCATATTTTTAGGCATAGTAAAAATTATATGTTTTACTTTAAAAAGCTAGCAACTTTTTCCATTTTTTGTCTAACACCACTGAGTCTAATAATTTTCAAAAACATTTCCAAAAATGTCGAAAATCATACGTAATGTATTTTTTGAGCCTAAAAGTATGCACTCTTTTTTTTACAAAACATTAAAACCCCTCCGATTCAGTGGTACCGCCGACAATTGGCCTTTAATATCATCTATACCCTAAATTCTTAAAAAAAGTGGGGTATTGGTAATTAGTGCCCACCTGGTAGTGGTACCCCTTCCTACCCTATATGCATTTATTTCAACAATATTTGAACAAAAAACAAGACGTTTTAAAAGGTTTTCCTTGTGATATTAATAGGATTAAAAGCATATACTACTAAAGTTTGGAAAAGGCTCTGATGCATTTATCTTATTTTTTTTTTTACATAAAAGATGAACGAATCTCATTTTGAAATCATTTTAAATTGCTCAAAAGAAAATCTTCTAAAATGCATTGAATTGCAGTGAAATTGTGCAAAACTCAATGTTGTTATTTCTAGTGATTATCCTTAACAACAAAATATCTTCTAACCTCTGATGGTTTAGACAATGATGAGAAAAACAAGGTCAGGAAATGTGGTTAATTTTCTTCATTGATTTTAAAGGATGCAAAAGTTTAAGATTTGGAAATGAGAATTAAAAATACACAAGGAAAAATGTAACAATATTTTCAAAAACATGTAAGAAAATTAAAGTCGGTCATGAAAGACCATATGATAACCTACACCAGTGTTTTCCGGAAAATGGTACCCAAGTTCAAACATGGACAGATTGAATCTATCTTTCGTTAGATCTTTAATTAGTGCAGAAAACACACACAAACAAAATTTGAGTGAAATTGGTTTATTTTGGTTGCCAATTTATTTTTTAAATATCGGCCGAAATCTTTATTTGGGGTCTAATTCCAAAAATGGTCAAATTTTTTTCAGAACTGATAAGGCCACCAAAGTACACGTTCAACACCTACAAACAAAATTTTAATCAAATATTTCCTATCTTCAGGAATTTTAAGAGATTTATGTGAATATCGGGAGGGTGGTTTGTATGGGGACTACAAAAAGAACTGGTGCAACTCCTTTAAATTTTGAAATAATGATTTGTGAATACAAAATAAGTTTGCCTGCCAGGGTTCGAAAGGATTTCTATTATAATACGGTGGTTATAAGACTTATTTAAGGCCAATTCTAAAGGGACGTTTGTATGGGGGCTTGGTCTAAACATGGACCGCTTTTTTCCAATTTCAATAGGGTTCGTCCTTAGGAAAAAGGCAGCTTAAGTTTCAAATTTCATACAAATCAATTGATAACTGCGATCTGTATCGTGCTCACAACGTTAACATGGACAGACAGACGAAAGAACATCCCTAAATCGTGTCATAAAATGATTCTGAGTCTATCGGTATGCTCGAAGGTGGGTCTAGGACCAATATTTCACAAAGTAGCAAATATCAGCATAAGCCCATCATACGCTGTACCACAGAGTGGTGTAGGGTATAAATATTTCAGAGTCGGACAAAAATATCTTAAAGTCTGAGAATTTTTCTATTGAAAAAATATTCTCAGATTCTGAGATATTTTTCGTATAGAAAAATTCTCAAATTCTCAAATTCTCAGATTCGTAGGCATTTTTCGTAAAGAAAAATTCTTAGATTCTGACACATTTTTTATGTAGAAAAATTCTCAGGTTCTGTGACATTTTCATATAGAAAAATTCTCAGATTCCTAGACATTTTTCTTACATAAAATTCTCAGAGTCTGAGACATTTTTTTAAAGAACAATTCTCAGATTTTGAGAAATTTTTCATATAGAAAAGTTCTCAGATTCTGAGACATTTTTTTTATAGAAAAATTCTTAGATTCTGAGATATTTTTCATATAGCAAAATTCTCAGATTCTGAGACATTTTTCATATAGAAAAATTCTCAGCTTCTGAGACATTTTTCATGTAGAAAAATTTTCAGATTCTGAGACATTTTTCATAGAGAAAAATTTTCAGATTCTGAGACATTTTTCATATAGAAAAATTCTTAGATTCTGAAACATTTTCCGTATAGAAAAATTCAGATTCTGAGACATTTTTCGATAGAAAAATTCCCACACTCTGAGAAATATTTCTAAGATTCTCAGATTCTCAGATTTTGAGACATTTTTCATTTACAAAAATTTTCAGATTCTGAGACATTTTTCGTATAGAAATATTTCAGTTTCTGAGACATTTGTCGTATAGAAAATTTCTCAGATTCTGAGACATTTTTCGTATATAAAAATAATCAGATTCTCAAAATTCTAATTTTTCGTAAAGAAAAATTCTCAGATTTTGACACATTTTGATACAGGAAAATTCTCAGATTCTGAGACATTTTTCATATAGAAAAATTCTTAGATTCTGAAACAGTTTTCGCATAGAAAAATGCTCTGATTCTGAGATATTTTTCGTATAGAAAATTTCTCAGGTTCTGTGACATTTTTTTATTGAAAAATTCTCAGATTCCGAGACATTTTTCTTACATAAAATTCTCAGATTCTGAGCCATTTTTTATAGAACAATTCTCAGATTCTGAGATTTATTTCGTAAAGAAAAATTTCGTATAGAAAAATTCTCAGATACTGAGGGATTTTTCGTATAGAAAACTTCTCAGATTCTGAGAAATTTTTCGTATAGAAATATTTCAGATTCTGAGGCATTTTTCGTATAGAAAAAATTTTAGATTCAAAGACGTTTTTCGTAAAGAAAAATACTTAGATTCTGAGACATTTTTCGTATAGAAAATTTCTGTGTTCTATAGAAATAAGAATCAGAATATAAGATATCTGGATTTTACTTGATTTTTTTCTTATATATTACAATTTTTCTTTCAATCTCAATTTTATCCCATAGTCTTTTATAACCTTCAAAACTCAAAGTATTCACACTTTGTCCTTGTTTTTTACTATGACTGATGTCATGGAGGTCAATTGTACAATTAAATATTCTCTTTTTTCTCAGTTTTATCATCTTATTTTCATTTCTTTTTTTTTTGTGGATTTTTTTTTATTTTACGTTTAATTTAATTCAATTAAAAAAAAAACTCGATTACTCATCAACATTTTCAATATAATTTTCCATTATTCAGTACTTATTCGGACAATAGATGGTACTTAAGTACAAAAGTAAAAATTAATGCTTGGATTTTAAGACACCTTTTCATGTCGATGGCACAGACTAAAAAGACGCGACACTTGTGGCAGATGTAAAAAAAGTAATCTCGAACTAGATGTTTAATTTTTTTCATATTTTTACTTTTTGGGTTAGAAAAAAAACGCGCCATAAGAAAAATAGATTCCAAATTTGTTTTTATTGTTTCACTCAAACAGGGACCAGGGGGAAAAAAGTTCCCCTTTAAAAAACTAAGCCAACCTTTTAAAAACTCCAATTATTTTCAGTTTTTGTATACTTTATTATGCAAATGAAACATTTTTATGATAAAGGAACTTCGAAGTCCTGCACTTGGACCAAGAGAATTAGAAAATGTTGTTTTTTTTTTGCCCGCCCCCTTTTGTGGGCGTGAATTATAAAAATGTACCTAAACAATGATAAAATTGTATTGCTTAAGCGAGAAAAAAATGCAAATTGAATTTGTAAACAATTTTCGCTAGGGAAAGGTGTCCCCCAATAACCCCTTCCAACCTCCCCCAAAAAAAAAACGCCGTTGGAAAATTTGGAAATGTTGGAGGGCATAAAAGAATCGACACAGCTTTAGCACTCTCATTTGTTTTGCTATAAAACACTACTGTTGCATCTGCTTAGTTTGTGTTGATGGTGCAACAGACTAATATAGACACGACATTAGGGTTTTATAACTTAAAACGGGTAAAAAACTAAACTATTTTTGGGAATAACAGATCGGCTTTTAGCAGTTGTTTAGAAGTGAGTGAAACAATAAAAACCAATCTGACATATATTTTTTTATGGCGAGTTATATTAGTTTATTCTTTCTAAGCCAAAAAGTAAAAAAAAAATTAAAACTTAAACCTATTATTCAAGATTACTTTTTTAACACCTGTCATAATTGGCGCGTCTGTATTAGTCTGTGGTGTAGCTTTTAACACTTGTTACCCAAAGTCTGGGTGTATCTATATAATTTTTTGTGTATTTTGTGTTGGTGTTAGTTAAATATATTAGTATTGAAGGATTTTATTTCAAGATGGTGCTTTACTACTACATACAACCTTTCATTAGTTACATTTTTATACCTTACAATAAAAATGCCAAGTAGTATCAAAAAGAGAAGAAAAACAAATAATAAAAAAAAATACCAAAAGCTAAAAATTGTTAAGAATATATTTTAGTATTTTAAACGAGGGATAATTCTTAAGATTCTTAAAAAAAAAATTGTCAAAAAATAGCGGTGTTCCTTAAAAATTTGAAATTACTCAGTTCATTTGAAATTATTCTCCTAAAGATATGCTTTAAACGGCTATGATCCTTTATTGGTCGCGCCTTAATGTATGCTTAAAATATATTACAAAAATACTACAAAAAATTTGCACAAAAAAAAGGATGACTGGAAAATGCCTAATACCATGTTATGTTTTGAATTAAATAAATCCATTTTTAATACTAAATCCTTTTCATTTAACTTATCAAACTAGCCTCGTATATATTTCTGGTGTTGTTTGGTTACAATAAAAAATAAGAATTTAAGTCTGAAAATAAAAGCCTTGTGGCTTGTTTACTAAACAAATGTAAAGACTGACAAGTAGTACTTTACACTAGTAATGAAAAAGTAGTTACAGTAAAGTGTACTGTCTTGTCTGTACAATATAAACATGAAAAGTACCGTAAATGTGTAGCAAAGTGTAATAAAACTAATGGAGGCATTATCACACTTGCTGCTTAAGCCCAATTGTCACGATAGGATTGAATAAAACGATTTCCGATGTTTTTTGTAAAAAGTGAGCATATTTTTAGGATTAAAGGGAAATTTTATATTTTTGATGATTTTTTGACATTTTAAAAAATGTTTCTAAAATGCCAAAAATCATTTGACTTACAGTTAAAAGAAAATAATTTTCTTTTAATTGCGAAAAAAATGTTAAAGCTTTTTTAAGTAACATATTTTTTTCTGTCTTAATATATGCATTAAAAAAGCTTACAAGGAAGGTCTTTCACAGGGGAGCAATATAAGAGTTACCTGTTTTTTTATAGCTACCCAATCACACATTTAGTGGGTCAAAGGGGAAGGGGGATTTTTTTCGTTTTTGAGGATTTTTCCCATTTCTTCAAAAGGAACTATATGAACATTTTATACAAGTCGAAAGGATTTTTGCAGACCTATCCAATGGTGTATAGGTCGTGTCCAAATTTGTCTTCGTTAAGTTCGTTATTGTCAAAAATGTATATTCGTTGGGATAGTTTGTATGGAGATGTATGTACGTCCGACCGCCAAAATCATATTAAATAATCTCTATCAAAATAAATCTTACCGTATTTTTTCGGTTGGCGAAATTCCTACTAATTCGACTTTTATACGGATTTTCCCGAAAGCCCTTAATTTTTCATAAGGTGGCAACCCTTTTTTGAGATTGGGCATCATTCCCATATTAAAGTTTCAGGACAATCGGTGGGTGCCCTGTGAAGACCTTCCTTGTTAGTTGTTTTACAAAAAATTTCAAAAATTTTATAGGAAACCTTATTGTGTCAATTAGTCTTAAGGCAACCCAGCATGCCACAGTTGAGTGATATTTTTCTTAAACTTTGATTTTCCCAAGTGGCTGGGCAAATTTTTATTCTACTCGACCTAAAAGTTGTGTGGTACAAATTTATGGCCAATGGCATTAAATTAACCTCTTGCTCCCGGCCATCAAAGTTTTGGATTTTAAAATTTTTTTTATTTCAATCTTTTGTCTTACGACACATCATATTTATTAATTTTGATGCACTGAACACAAATATCAAAACAAAATTAAAGTGGTCGAACGGTTTTCGAGATATCTCTATTTTAAGTATACATAAAATGGCGGTTATTTCTACGTTCAAGAAATTGTTGTCCCTTTACCCTTTCATAGAGCTTGAGACAAACTTTCATTTCAAATTGAGCTACAATAAACTTACACAAAATAAAATATGTATAATTTTGAATAGAATATTTTTTTTTTGTATCATAACTATCAAATTTATCCCATGTACCCAGGTTTTTTCGGGGAACGTAAAAAACGACCGACCATATGATACCCTACACCAGAGTTTTTCGGAAAATCGGTCCCAATTCCAAACGCGGACCGATTTGATTTATCTTTTGTTACATCTTTAATAAGTGTAGAAAACACAAAACAACCTGATTTGAGTGGAATTGCGTTATTTGTAGTGGCAACCGATTTAACGAATATCGGGCGAAATTTGTAAATGGGGACTAATTGTAAGTCCATAAATGGTCCAATTATATTAAGATTTGATTAGGTTATCAAAGTACAAGTTTTATACCTACAAACAAAATTTTTATTTAATATTTCCATTTTTATGAATTTTGAGGGAATTATATGAATATCGGGAGGGTGGTTTGTATAAGGACTACAAAAAGGACTGACGCGATTCCTTTGAAATTTAGAATGACGATTCGTACATACAAAATTGAATTACCTGTTAAATTCCAAAACGATATCTATTATAAAACGCTTATTAGAGTCATGTAAGCAAAGTCTTAACATGCTTTAAATTTCAAGTCAACTGATTGAAAATTGCGACCTGTATCGTGCTTAAATCGTTAGATGGACAGACAGACGGACGGACATCGCTAAATCGACTCAAAAAGTAATTCTGAGTCGATCGGTATACTTGAAGGTAGGTCTAGGACTAATATTTCGGGTAGTTACAAACATCAGCACAAACGCATTCTACTCTGTACCACAGAGTGGTGTAACGTATAAATATCCGAGAAAAATTTTGTTTTCGGGACTTACGAGGAAAGTATTCCAACCGTTATGAATCGATTTGCATGAAACTTAAAGTATAAAAGAGACGATTTTAAGGATGGAGTGTCTCTGCTTATCTGCCATATCAGTGTTTAAAAATTTCGTTGCCACCTTATAAAACAATGTGGACATTCGGGAAAATTCCGATAACTTCCAAACTAACAGGAATATCGTCAAAACCAAAATATGTGAAGACTTTAAATTTAATAAAAATTATTTTATATTGATATGGATCTACGATATGTCTTCATATAAATAAAAAATTTCGGGAAAAAAATATTACGAAGCCGAATTTTTACATGGTTTTTCTACATTGGAGAGTATAAAAGAATTAAACACTCTCATTTTTTTCACTCTAACAAATTCATTCACTCTTACACACAAAAAAAAAAAAATTTGTCAAATTACTAGAAAAAGTCTCCTAATCCCATTTTACCAATATTTGACAGTTTTCCTTGTTTTTTAACAAAAAATTTTCGATTAAAATTTTAATTTTTTTTGTAATTTTACAATTTTTTTTGTAATTTTACAATTTTTTTTGTAATTTTACAATTTTTTTTGTAATTTTACAAATTTTTAACTTTTTTGTTACAAAAAAATCCAGTAAATTCACAAGAATTTCTTGTAAGGTTTATTGCGGCAAAAAAGTTGTAAATTTACAGTTTTATTGTTTAAAAACTTGTAAAATTACAAAAAATATCGTAAGTTTTACTAGGACAGGAATTCTCGTAAAATAGGAGGTAGCAAAATATCTATTAAAGTCACGAGACCTCCTTGTAAGGTTTATCGCATCAAAAAATTGTAAATTTACAATTTTATTGCTAAAAAGCTTGTAAAATTACAAAATTGTTGGTAAAAATCTTGTAAAATTACAAGAAATTCTTGACAAATAGGAGGTAGCAAAAAAAAGAATAGATTTTTGTTTATCAAAATGTTTGTTTAAATTTTTTACAAATTTTTATAAAATCATTGTTCATTTTAAAATGTTTGTTTGGAAATTTCAAATATTTTTTTTTTTTGTTTGCCGAATTTTTTCGTTACAATTTTTTATTATTGAAATATTTATCGAAACTTTTTTTTAGAATTTTTTTTTTATGAAATTAATATTTTTTTAGAAAAATTTCTTAGAAAATTTTGTTTTTATAATTTTTTTTATAAAATTTTTAATAAAAAAAAAAATGTTTGCAAAAATAAAGTCGGAACGGATTAGTCAAGAGATCTGATAGAGATTTTATTCTCAGTTAAGATTAAGATTTCACTATGTTACCAATAAATTAACAAACTTAAATGCTTTAGAGCTTTATCTTCCTTTCAAAGTACAGAAAACAAATAAAAATGTATAATTTTACTTGTAAGTCAATATCCTTGGCATTAATTTTACGAGCACTAGACATTTTCTTTATAAAATTTTTTTATTTCCTCAAATTACATTTTGTATTTTCAATGTAACTAAAAATAAAAGAAAAATCTTAAAAGCAGTACTACCAACCAAAAAAAAACCCCCATACAAAAATAACACTGTGCTACAAATGAGCAAAAATAAAATATGCAGGGGTTCTCATATGAAAATTCGGGTTGGTTGGAGTCCATAGAGTACTGATATACTCATAGTTTTTCTGGATCACTTCGTTAAGTACGTTTTTTATTGGCAAATGTGTTGAAAAACGGCAATTCTTAAATTACAACTTTAAAAAATTATTTCTTTGTTAGTTTGCAACCGATTTTCGATTTTATAGATTTTTTTGAAAGGTATAAGTCTTACCTTTTAAACAAAACAAAAATATTAAAAATCGATCAAGAATTGGCTGAGTTACGATCGTTTAAGTTAAAAAAAATCCAATTTTTTGAAAAATTTGTCATGTTCTTTATACTCTAAGTTGAAAGTGGATCATTAAACAATTTTTTTTTTATTTTTGTATAAAAGCATAGTAAAGAAGCTTTCCAAAACACCACAAAACATAACAATCGGTTAAAAAATGAATGAGTTATGCTAAGTTTCGTGATAGGACATTTTTAATTTTTTTCAGAAATGCTTGTAATTCAGGTATTATTCATAAATCTTATTGCTAGTAGTAATTTTATGTGCCTATGCATATAAACAAGAGATGGTAACATAATTAGATTTGTGCGTGATTGACACATGATCACAAGTGAGCGTGATTGAAAATCAATTTTACTCACGTCGTTGTAAGTGAGTGTCAGTGGAATAAAAAAGTGTGAGTGAAATAAAAAAAATTTCAGAACCCGTTCTGAAATTTTCCATTTTTTAAAAAAGTCAATTTATAAAAAATCCGGCCACATTTGTTTTTTTTTGTAAATTTTTTTTAAAGATTTGATGTTTGTCTAAGAGATGGTCACGTGAGTGAATTTTAACTTTCATAATAATTTTTCTTCTAACACTCACTCACAATCACGTGTGTAAATTTAATACAACTCACACTCACGTACGCCGATGCAAGAGTCACTCACGCTAACGTTGGCTCACACTCACGATATTCTTATTTATACTAAAAATAATTTCAAAAATCTTTCAAAATTTTCAGCAAAGTCTAAAATTATACATTTGTTTTGATTTTTTCGGGACGAAATCTGAAGTTAAGCTAAATTTTACATTTTTTTTGTTGGTTTTTTTTGGAATGAAAGGAAATATGAAGAGAAAATAAATCACGCAAACTCACGCAAAAAAATCAACTCACGCTCACTCTTTCACGCAATAATCTTTCTCGCACTCACTCACAATCACGTGAGTAAAATTGAATTCAGTCACACTCACGCTCTTATCTGCTCATGTTTCCATCTCTAGTTTGTCTATCCACACAAAAAAATTGTAATATGTTTTTTTCGTTATTTTCGAGAAATCGCATTTGAATTTTGAATTTCATGACAATTTGGTAATTTGCTTGGTTCAACGTAGCGTATGACTAATGCAAATATTAAATAGTCATTCGCTACGTTGAAACAAGAAAATACAAGCAAATTACAAAATTGTTATGAAAAATAATATTCAAATGTGATTTTCTGAAAAAACATATGTCTGAATTTATTTGTGTGGATAGACAAACATCTAAGCTTAAAAAAAAGTGGCCGGGTTTTTGATTAATTGACTTTTTTTAAAAATGCAAAAATTTCAGAACTAATTCTGAAAAAATTCAGAAAATCGCATTTGAATATTAATTTTCATAACAATTTTGTAATTTGCTTGTATTTTCTTGTTTCAACGAAGTGAATGACTACTAAATATTTGCATTAGTCACACGCTTCGTTGAACCAAGCAAATTACCAAATTGTCATGAAATTCAAAATTCAAATGCGATTTCTCGAAAATAACGAAAAAAACACATTACAATTTTTTTTTTAATAAGAATATCGTGAGTGTGAGTCAACGTTAGCGTGAGTGACTCTTGCATCGGCGTACGTGAGTGTGAGTTGTATTAAATTTACACACGTGATTGTGAGTGAGTGTTAGAAGAAAAATTATTATGAAAGTTAAAATTCACTCACGTGACCATCTCTTAGACAAACATCTAATCTTTAAAAAAAATTTACAAAAAAAAAACAAATGTGGCCGGATTTTTTATAAATTGACTTTTTTAAAAAATGGAAAATTTCAGAACGGGTTCTGAAATTTTTTTTTATTTCACTCACACTTTTTTATTCCACTGACACTCACTCACAACGACGTGAGTAAAATTGATTTTCAATCACGCTCACTTGTGATCATGTGTCAATCATGCACAAATCTAATTATGTTACCATCTCTTGTTTATATGCATAGGCACATAAAATTACTACTAGCAATAAGAATTATGAATAATACCTGAATTACAAGCATTTCTGAAAAAAATTAAAAATGTCCTATCACAAAACTTAGCATAGCTCATTCATTTTTTAACCGATTGTTATGTTTTTTGGTGTTTTGGAAAGCTACTTTACTATACTTTTATACAAAAATAAAAAAAAAATTGTTTAATGATGCACTTTCAACTTAGAGTATAAAGAACATGAAAAATTTTTCAAAAAATTGGATTTTTTTTAACTTAAACGATCATAGCTCAGGCAATTCTTGATCGATTTTTAATATTTTTGTTTTGTTTAAAAGGTAAGACTTATACCTTTCAAAAAAATCTATAAAATCGAAAATCGGTTGCAAACTAACAAAGTAATAATTTTTTAAAGTTGTAATTTAAGAATTGCCGTTTTTCGACACATTTGCCAATAAAAAACGTGCTTAGCGAAGTGATCCAGAAAAACTATGAGTATATCAGTACTCTATGGACTCCAACCAACCCGAATTTTCATATGAGAACCCCTGCATTTTTTTGGTGTAGCACAGTGTAATTAATGATAAAGCTTTGTAGGTGTATGAGTAGAAGCTTTAAATGATAAAATAGACCCTTGTCGTCGTACACATATACAAAAGTGAAATGATAATTCAGGATACTTGTCACACAGAAGGTGGTTAATGGCAACTACTTGATTTTAAGTTTTTATTTTTTCAAAACTTTGTGGAAAAACAAAAATAAAAGAACATCATCATCCATCCATCCGTCCAACAACAATCAACAATATCAACCCTATTATGTACTGCTGAGTTCATTTTAATGAAATAAAGATCTCAAGTGGTTTATTTTTTATTCCATAAATAATAATATCCTTGGCCTAATTCGGTTTTTGTTATGTTTGGTTGGCTAAAGAAATTTTTTTAACAAAAGGGAACATCTTTGGAATTCTAAAGAAAATGTTAAATGTCGTTTTCTTTTATTTGTTGTACCACAAGATACAAAGAAATAAAACTGTATTTATTTGACCTTTTTATATCTATTCGATTAGAGTAGTATTCTAGTTCGAGGCCCAAAAATTTTTTCAGCAGATTGTTATGCTGTTTCGGCAAGTTTTTATTTTATTCCCTATATTTAGTTTATTTAAAAAAATAATGATGTTTAAAACTTCCAGTTGAATTCCATTATATTTATTATATTTATTAAAAATTATTTAAAATTATGTATTTAAAAAAAAAATTTATGTAGAAAATCCATATATAACCATGATTTATACAATAAATTAACATTTCCCCTTGTTTTCAATTTTTCAGGTCTCAAGTTCAGAATTCTTTTCAGTTAGTTTTTGTACTGAATCGGGTTGTCAAGATGAGGAATTTTTCCCCGCCACTAAAGGTGTAACCTTAATGTAAGTATAGCTTTAACTTGAGCTTTTTTATTTCATAAATAAATTTAACAAATGTAAACTTTAAAATCTTTTTTTTTAAATCATATAGTAATGCTCTAAGCCAGGCTTTAAGAAAACGTAATTTAAGTTTTACCCAACTAACAATAACCGATAGTAATGACAATAATCAAACTTCAGCATTTTTAGATGCGGGTAAGTTAAAAAATTAAATGGAGTAAAAAATTTAAATTTATAAAAAAGAATGGGTAGTTTTAAATAATTTAGAATAAACTTAACCATGTTTAAGGAATTTTAAAATTTTTTAACGTTTTAAGTAATTTTACACATTATTTAGTATGCGACCTGAGTAGACGTTTAGGGCTAACATAGAAACTAGTCAAGTTTGCTTTAAAGTTTAATTTAAACATGATTAAAGCAGTTTTAAACATTTTCAATGTTTTAAGTTAATTTAATATCATGAATTACTTAAACATTTACTTTTTTATGTAATTTTAAACATTTTTTTACACTTTTTTAGTAATTTTTCACACTTTTAATAAAATGTTAAACATATTTTAATTTTAAATTTTTGAAACCATTTATGACGACTTTAATTAAAGCTTTAAAAAAATGTTACACTAAAGCTTTAATCGTTTTAAATGTAGTTTTAAACAGTTTTAAAAAATTTGTTTACATTTTATATTGAAAACAATAAAAATGTTAAGAATTAACAAGCAACAAGTTCAAAATTTTATCAAAAACGTTTAAATGCAAAAAAAGCTTTTATAAAGATAAGATCTTAGTTATCGCTTTTATAAAGTTTTAACTTAAAGCTTTAAACAAACATTTTAAAATTTGTTTAAACCTTTGCCAAGTTTATACTCAAGCTTTAATCGTCTTGAATGTAATTTTCAACATTTTAAATACAATTTATTACATTTTATGTTGTAAACAATTATCAAAAAAAAAATTATTATCAAAATGTTCAAAATTTTATCAAAAACTTTTTAAAAAAAAAGAACTTTTTAAAGAAATTTTGCTGAACTGGCAGCAGCTTTTGGAAAGGAAACTCGAGTCAAGGAGCGCATCCAAACCTGCTGAATTCATGCATGATTCTCTAAGGCGATGTTACACTTTAGAGCGCTAGTTGGATACACCAAAAAAGCGCCCTTAAGATGCTCTGAATTCACATCTCTTTAGAGCGCTGAAAAATCGCTTTAAAGGTGCAGTGAATTCATGTATCTTTTCAGAGCTGATTTTATCAGAATAAAGATGAAACACATTTGACTATTTCTGAAATACAAATTACAAAATCTGAAATACAATTGACTATTTCTAAAAACAATTGGAAAATCTTAAATACAATTCACTAATTCTGAAAATCAGTTGACTCCCTGAAAGCATTTGGAAGAAATATCGCCTAAGAGATCCAATTACATTTAAAAAATTTCCAATTATATTTCGAAAATTTCAAATTATATTTCAGAAACTTCCATTTATATTTCAGATATTACCATTTATAACCAAAAAAAATTTAATAACATTTCAAAAATTTTCAGTCATATTGGAAATTTTTTAAATATATTTGGACATTTTTAAATATAATTGGAGATTCTGAAGATGATTGGAAATTTTTTTGTAATATAATTTGTATTTTCTGAAACTAAAGTGGAAATGGTGTACTCAATTTTTTTTCATTCAAAATGTGAGGTGTTATGATTGAAGCGCTCTTTGCAGCGCTGATTAATGCGCAATAATGATGCAGTGAAATCATGTGTCTTTGTCCAAAACTCATGGTTTTTTATTAAAAAAGTGTTAAATATGTTCAAAAGGAAAGCATGTATGAAATTTTATCAAAATATAATTTTATATTTTGAGTTTTATATAAAAAATCTTAACAAAAAATTTTAACTTGTTCCCCTTACTTTTACTGCATCCTCAAGAGCGCTCTTTGGATGCGCTTCGGTATGCTATAAAAAGATGCTGTGTCACCAAAATCTCGATTTATTTTTGCTGGGATATAAAAAACAAGTAAAAAAATTATAGTCGGTCAAGACCGACCATATAATAGCCTACACCAGAGTTTCCCGTAAAATGGGTCCCAAGTTCAAACATGGACCGATTGGATATATATTTTGTCAAATCATTAATAAGTGTAAAAAATACTCACAAATCAAATTTGAGGGAAATAGGCTTTTATTTGTTGGCAATAAACTGCTATAATGAATATCGGCCGAAATTTTCACATGGGGACTAAGTCCAAAAATGTTCCGATGATTATCAGATTTTATAAGGTTATTTAAAGTATGCGTTTAAAATACACAAACAGAATTTTAATTAAATAATTTTTATTTTCATAAAATTTGAGAGATTTATATGAAAATCGGGAAGGTGGTTTGTATGGGGGCTACAAGAAGAACTTGTCCGATTACTTCAAAATTCTCAAATAACTCAAATAGAGTTATTTGAGCCAAAACTAAAGAGGACCTTAGTATGGAGGCTAAATATGAACCGATTTTTTCCAATTTCAATAGGCTTCGTTCTTGGGCCAAACGAGGCTTAAAATTCAATACAAATGATTAAAAAATGTGACCTGTATCGTGTTTACACCGTTAGCATGGACGTACAGACGGACGGACATCGCTAAATCGACTCAAAAAGTGATTCTGAGTCGATCCGTATACTTAAAAGTGGGTCTAGGACCAATATTTCGGGTAGTTACAAACGTCAGCACAAACTCATTATACCCTGTACCACACTGTGGTGTAGGGTATAAAAATATCATAAACGTGTAATAAACCCAAAAAATTTAAAAATCATATTTAAAACTTTAAATAAAAGCTTTTTTATAAAAATTTGTTATGTAAATTTAAACACTATTGATGATTTTTTTTGTTTTCTATGTAAACATTTATTAATTTAAATATTTTAATGTAATTTTAAACATTTTTATAAGTAGTATTAAACAATTTTCTAAAACTATTCCTTCTTTAATCTTTATTCATTATTTAATCCCTCTCAAGGACCTTCTCCCTTACACTCCTCCTTGGATGAGCAAACCGAAGTGGAAAATTTAGCCGGTCATCATTTAATTATCATGGATAAAGATAGTTCAAGAAAGACCCTACAAAAAGCCGCCTCATTTGGTGCTCGTGCAAGACCACCCCGCCTTTTGTCTTCGGCCTCTACGGATGAATCATCCGAGGTGAATATGACTAGTAAACAATTGAAACAACGATGGTCGGGGTTGTTTGGTGTTAAAAATCCCCAACAAAGTCAGCTGTGTGAATTACTTAATAATTATTCCAAAAATGGTGTACCGCAAAAAACTCCTGCCACTTTAAATTTCGATCATCCAGACTTAGATAATGCCATAGAGTATTTAGATCATATGCACAAATCCTGGATGGATATAGTGGAAAATGTAGGCATGAATGATAGTGAGATGAGAATACAGACTGCTATATGGGAATTAGTAACAACGGAAGTAGACTATATACACTGTTTGCAAACTGTAACGGATGTAAGTATTTAGAATTAGCAAAGACTCAAACCTTTTTAATGATTTAATATTTCCTTTTCCTTTTTTAAGCTTTTTCTTGCCTGCTTGGAATCAGTTCAGGAAGAAGGTCTTCTTAAAGAAGTCGATCAACATCGTTTATTTTCCAATATCCGTGACATCTGTGAGGCTAATTTAAAATATTGGACTTTATATTTATATCCCATGGTATCACATAGTATCAATACCCGTGAACCATTAAGGATAGCTTTCTTCCAGCAGGGTTTTATTGCTTTTGCTAGCATCTTTGCACCCTATAAAAAGTATTGTGCTGAGCAGAGTACTTGTCAATTTTATTGCAAAGAACTAAATCGTACAAATTCCTTATTTACTTCCTATTTGGCCTGGTGTGAGGCTCAAAAAATGTGCAATCGTTTACGTTTAGCAGATATATTGGTGAGACCGATGCAACGTTTGACAAAGTACAGTTTATTACTGGCGGCTATAAAGAAAAATATGGCTGATGTAGAGGAAATTGAAGCTATTGAAACAATGGTAAGTGAAATGTGTTAAATTAAGAGAAAAAGCTTTTAATTTTAAGACATTATTTTGTATAGAAAAAAACTTCCAGATTTTAAGAAATTTTTTCAGAATCTCTGATATTTTTACTGTTTTTCTTGTATAGAAAAAGTCTGATATTCTGAGAATAAGTTTCAGATTCTGAGACATTTGTTCTACAAAGAAAGAGATTCTGAATATTTTTTTCGTATAAATTAAGGCTCAGATTCTGAAAAATGCTACATGTATGAATAAAAGTTTCAGATTCTAAGACATTTTTCCTATATATATAAAAATTTTAAGATTCTGGGACATTTTTAAAAGTAGAAAACTATGGAAAAAGGTTCAGATTCTCAGTACGGAAAAATTTCAGATTCCAAATTTAAGCACGACTTAATAAAGGATTTAAATAAAGCTTTTTTAAACACCCTAAAGACAAGTATTTATTTGAGACGTTGATTTAAGCTTTTTAAAATGCTTAAAGCCCTAAAACACTGTTATAAAAACTTTAGTGATTTTTGTTTAACTTTACGTTTTCCTTTTTTATCGCGATCTTATAATATTATTATATTAAGACTTTAATTAATTAATTTTTTATAACTTTTGTATTGATTTTTTTTATATTGATTTAATGAAGACTTCGAAGACTTCCAAAATAGAAATAGTGTCAGATTCTGTGACAGTTTTCCTATAGAAATAGTCTTAGATTCTGTGACATTTTTCCTATAGAAAAACTCACAGATTCTGAAACAATTTTTCTATAGAAAAATTCTTAGACTCTGAGACATGTTTTCGTATGGAAAAATTTTCAGATTTAGATTCAAGTTTTTAGCATAGTTTTATTAAGCACTACCTTCAAGCTTTTATAAAGACTTAAGGTCAAGTATTTTATTAACAGGGCAATTCCAAAAATTTTCGCCCCACTGTTCGGAAACATGCTTTTGGACGCCACTGAGAATTTGGCTCATAGATATCCACGTTTATATGAGATATGTTGCATTTTTGGTTTTTCAAAATTTGCTGTAGTTTTCAAATTATCGCGGGTCAAAGTTCGACTTTTTTAGCAAAAGTCAGAAAAATACGTGACGTTTAACGTGCTCTAACTTTTTAACTAGTAATCCGATTATCACAAGTAATGGCTCATATGAAAGCTTAATTCTTCTTCTTTTAGGAAATATTTTCAAAAGCATACGGTTTTTTATCAGAAGTGTTGCAAAAATTCAAAAACATTTTTTTTTTGCGAATATTTAAAAAAACACATCTTCGATTTTTTTAAAAAAAAGTTTGGTGATAAACAACACTGTTTTGTACAACATATCCAAAATTCAGAGTGGGATCCCAATGGGATCAGAAAATATTCTGGTTTTAGTACGAAGTTCTTAAATTTTACCTTAGAAAATTAAAATTTTATGTTTCTTCAATATAAAAATTTAAATTTTCAAAGAAAATTATACTTTTGAAATTTTGAAAAACATTCAAAACATTAGAAATTTAAATTTTCTAAGGGAAAAATATGAGAACCTCGTACTTAAAACAGAATAGTTTTTGATCCCATGGAGATCCCACTCTGAATTTTGAATATGTTATACAAAACATTGTTATTTTTCACCAGAATTTTTTTAAAAAAAATCGAAGATGTGTTTTTTTAAATATTCGAAAAGAAAAAATGTTTTTGCATTTTTGCATCATTTCTGTAAAAAAAACTGTGTTATTTTAAAAATATTTTCTAAAAGAAGAACCCCAGCTTTCACATGAGCCTAAATTTGTGAAAATCGGGTCATTGGTTAAGAAGTTACAGCTCTTTAAACGTGATGTATTTTTCTTACTTTTGCTTAAAAAGTCAATCTTTGACCCGCCATAATTCGTTAAATACACCAAATGTAAAAAAACGATATATGGTACATATATCATATTTATGAGGGCTATCTATGTGTCAAGGCTCAAATTAATCTGAGACACCATTTCCAAAAATGACTAAAATTTGAGCTAAATTTTTTGGAATGGCCCAACACTTAAATTAAAGCTTTAATTGTGGTTAATTAAAAAGGTGTATAATGTTGCAATACAAGCTTTTATAAAGTTTTAAATAAAGTTTCCCTCTTCCTCATCAACACTTAATTTTTGAAGACTTTTATGATATTTTAAATAAAAGTTTCCTTAATATTTTAAGTTAAAACTTTAATTGTGACCATATTTAAACCTTAATTAAATTTCTTAAAGATCTTCATTAAAGCTTTTATAAAAGCCTTAAATCTTTCGTGATTATTTTACTTTTATGATAATTTAAATAAAAGCTTCTATAATATTTTTAATTAAAATTTTAATTGTGGCCATATTAAAACTTTAGTTAAATTTCTCAAAGTCCTTCATTAAAGCTTTTATAAAAGCCTTGAAACTTTCACGATTACTTCACAATTATGATTATTTTTTTAAAAGCTTCTATAAAATTTAATGTTGGCCGCTTTAAGACTTCAATTAATTTTCTCAAAGAGTTTTGTTAAAGCTTTTATGAAAGCCTTAAAGCTTTTACGATTATTTCAGTTTTATGATTATTTAAATAAAAGTTTTTATAAAATGTTAAATTATGTCTTTAATTGTGACCGTATTAAGACTTCAATTAAATTTCTCAAAAACCTTCATTAAAGCTTTTATAAAAGTTAGAAACTTTCATTATAGCTTTTTTCAAGATTTTAAGGAGATTTAAATTCTCTCTTTAATCGTGGCCTATTAAGAAGACTTCAATTAAACTTCTAAAAAGACTATGAAGCTTTTACGAACAAAATTTTAATAAAAGCTTTTATAAAGTTTTTATAAAGTTCCTTAAAAACTTTTTTAAAACGAAAAAGATTGTAATAAAAGCTTTTATAAAGTTTTATATTCCTTAAAAACTTCTTTAAAAACTTTTAAAAGCTTTACAAAGTTTTAAACTCAAGCTTGATTTAGAATTCATTAAAAGTTTGTTAAACTAAAATTTAGTAATTAAATGATGACTTACAAGCTTTTATTTAGTCTCGAAAAACTTTAAAGTTTTATTTAATAATAAAAGCCTTTTCAATTTATTAACCAAATAATGTTCCTATTCCTTTTTCTCTTGCAGCTTCATACCACCGAAAATTTTGTTTTTAGTGTTAATAATCATTTAACTACAAGACAAGAAAATGAACGTTTAAAGGGTGTTATGGCCCGTATTGAATCCTATGATGTAGTGGTAAGTTATTGTCTCTCTCTCTCTCTTTGTAATACTCTCTCTAACTGTATTTCTGCTAAATTACAGGATACCAACAATGAACAATTGGAAAAATTAATTAAACAATATAGTCAAATGTTCGATTTGTGTGGTCCCATGAAAGGCTGTGCCTCTCAACATGTCCGCCATTTATTTATGGAGGGCGATCATAAATATAAAGACAATCTCGGCAAAGTCGAAGTGCATTGTTTTCTCTTAACCGACATGCTATTGGTATGCAAATCAATAGCAAAAAAGGGTTTGGGTACCCTTAAAGTGATAAGACAACCCTATCTTACCGATAGGCTAGTAGTACAACATTCCAATAATATCTTAAGTTGTGTTTATCTTAATGAATTCCAAGTAGCGATTAGTGCATTTACTCTACAATGTTCGGAGGCGAAAAACTGGTATGAGGCTTTAAAACGGGCAAAAATGATCTATACAAGATTAAAACAAAGTTCAATGACACCGTGGGACTCGATGCGTTATGCGGGTAGTATGGCTAGTGCGGGTACGGTAGACTCTTTGGGTGTTAAAAAATCACCCATGAATTCATCGATTTGTTCTCATGTAACAAGTGCTAATAATAGTCATAGCGGTTCAGTGGAATGGAACGATTCGCGTAATATATCAGTTGATTTTGATAAAACAAATTCATTGTCCAGTGATGAGGGTTGTACATTTTTGGGTGAGTATTTTAAAAAAAATTTCTCAGTGTAAACCAATTACAAAATTGTGTTTTTCGTTTAAAATTTGTTTTAGGAGCCCATGGTTTTCCTCTAAAAGGTAAACCGGTAACCACTATAAGTCCACAAAAATTAAAAGTTAATACCACCTCCTCCAATACATTGACGGTACAACCTTTAAATCATTTGGGTCAAAGTTTACCTAACCTTAATTTGCATCACAGTCATACGTAAGTTTACTACAAATAGCTTTTTAATTTTTTTTACTAGAAAAAGAAAATGTAGTTGATGTAAAAATTTTATTCTATTTTTTTCACTTTACAATCATTTATTCATGTGCCACCTGCCATATCTTCATCTTTTAAAAAATATTTAAAAAAAACATTCTATCAGTTTGTCATCATCATTATCCTGAGAAAATGAAGTAGTCATAATTATTTCTTTTTTATAAAAAAAATATTAGATTCAAATTTTTTATTTTAAAAAATATTTTTTTTTTTATTTTTCTTTTTTTTCGTTTATCTTTTTTGTTTTCATCTTTGATGTGCGTGACTATTTTGTCTCTGTGTATATGAAATTGGACATTGTTTAGTAATCTTTACCATACTTATAGTAATAATGCATTATTGGTGCCGGGTCACACCAATAGTGCACATTCCGGTACTTTATTGCTATCACCTAGTCATCGTGGCATTTCATATCCACCACCAAGTCCAAACAGGTAAGTTAAGATATTTTAAAGTTTTATTGAAATTTAAAAAAAAAAAATTAAATTAAAAAAAAAGTGAAATTTGGCAACGGTGTCTTATTATTTTTTGTTTTTAGTACAAATATGGAAATTTCTTAATTTTTATTAAAATTTTAAGCCTAAAATGTTTTTATAAAATATTTTAAATCTAAAAAAAATGTGAAATTTGGCAACATTGCTTTATTTTTTAACCCTACAACGAAAAAAATCCAAATTTTTGAGTCAAAAAGTTTTTGAGTCGAACAATTTTTAAAGTAAAAAAAAATTGATAGCAAAATGGTTGAGTGACATAAAAAATCTGAGCCAACCCTTTCTTTTTAGGGTCCTTTCTCCTAATAGATATAAAATGTAGCAATTTACACCACTTTTACCAATTGTTTACCACTTTTTGACTATAAAAAATCTAAATATGTCCTTCGCTCAAATTTGGCATTTATGTCTGGTTAGATACAATTATATTTAATCAGATGTAATCATACGCAATCAGATGTTATAATATATACATTAAGTAGATCCCCGAGTAAAAAAGTTTTGATATAATCATATAGTTTTTTATATAATTATATATAAATAGATCCATCATTTGATCCCAAAAATGGAGTATCTAAACATATATATTTATAACTTATTAGATAAAATTTGATATAATTAGATATAATTAGATCCCAAAAATGGAACGGTAAATTTCATCTGATTTGATATTAAAGATCATATTAGATCTAAAAAGATATAATTATATATTATTAGATCTTATTGTATACAATTTTTTATAATATCAAATTAGATAATATTTGCCGTTCCATTTTTGGGATCTAATTATATCTTATTATCTAAATTTTGATCTAATAAGATATAATCATATATTTTTGTATCCTCCATTTTTGGGATCAAATGTTATATGGCATCGTATTATTTTTTTTTAGTCGGGTCAGATAAGATTAAATTGATTTTTTACACGGGAAAGTTAAAAAATATTTTTCAATTTTCAAATTTTTCCTGAGTTCCTGATACAGTTACTTAAAAAGTTTAGAAAAACAGAAATTTAAAAACATGTCATATGGCAACCCAGGCACTATATATGGGGCATTCCATGTCAAATCGGACACTTTGATTTTTTTAGATTTTTTCAATTTGCTTACAGTTTTTAATACTATTCGAAAACTCCTTCGTGGTAAATTTTCAGATTTTTTTGATGACCCGTTCAAAAGATATCGAATTTTTAAAAATTGGTAGTTTGTTCCTTTACGCAAACTTCTTTCACTCATAACTTCTTCAATAATGGTCCAAATTTAAATTTTTTTTTTTATCAAAATTTTTGTTTTTTACGTACTTTTTAAAAAAAAATCCCAAAAAATTCTTAAAAGCGCTCTAGTGTGCGGTTTTTAAGTTTTAAAATTTAAATCTCATTTTGGTAAATGTTTGTACTCTTCGATTTTTTTAAATTTTTTTGTGTAAAACTTCTGTCGATTCTACAAATTGTTTGCCCAGGAGGATCGTGGGATAACGGTTATTACTATTTTTTAAAATTTTTTGAAAAAAATGTATTGTAATTTTCCAATCATTTCTACTGCTCCAATGGTGCGTCTTAGAGGGGTCATATATAAGACCGACCCCCATTAATTTTTATGTCTTAACATTTCTTTGGAACAAACTAATACCCTATCTCCAATTTCTAAGGGGGCTCCCACACAAAACGACATTTTATAAAATTTGCTCCAACCACTCTAACTGCTCTAACTGCCCTAATAGTGCCCTTAGAGCAACAAAATGTATGACCGACCCACAATATTTTTTTAGTTCAAACATTTTCTCTGAACACACCTACCCTCTATCTTTAACTGTTAAGGCGGTCCCCGTACAATTTATTTTTATTTTTTGCAAATTTGTTTTATTTAATCAGCTTCTACCGGTCCAATGGTGCGTCCGAGAGGGGTCATTAGTGAGACCGACCCCCATTTATTTTTACCCTTTAACATTTTTTTAAAACATACCTACGCCCTATCTCCACTCCCTAAGTAGGCTCCTATACAAATAACAGTTGGAGCAAATTTTATAAAAATGTAAATTTGAATGGAAGCCTACTTAGGGAGTGGAGATAGGGCGTAGGTATGTTTTAAAAAAATGTTGTAGGGTAAAAATAAATGGGGGTCGTTCTCACTAATGACCCCTCTCGGACGCACCATTGGACCGGTAGAAGCTGATTAAATAAAACAAATTTACAAAAAAAAAAAAATGTATGGTGACCGCCTTAAAAACTAGAGATAGATGGTAGGTGGGTTCAGAGAAAATGTTTGGACTAAAAAAATATTGTGGGTCGGTCATACATTTTGTTGCTCTAAGGGCACTATTAGGGCAGTTAGAGCGGTTGGAGCAAATTTAAAAAAAATATCGTTTTGTGTGGGAGCCCCCTTAGAAATTGGAGATAGGGTATTAGTTTGTTCCAATGAAATGTTAAGACGTAAAAATTAATGGGGATCGGTCTTATAAATGACCCCTCTATGACGCACCATTGGAGCAGTAGAAATGATTTTAAGAGCGGAAAATTACAATAAATTTTTTCAAAATATTTTAAAAAATAGTAATAATCGTTATCCCACGGT
Organism: Pegoplata infirma; assembly: GCA_963921195.1. NCBI lineage: Eukaryota > Metazoa > Arthropoda > Insecta > Diptera > Anthomyiidae > Pegoplata > Pegoplata infirma. The sequence continues at coordinate 214,915,009 of OY992539.1, read as the reverse complement.
CCTCCTGGGCAAAAAATTTGTAGAATCGATAGAAGTTTTACACAAAAAAATTTCGAAAAAATCGAAGAGTACAAACATTTTCAAAAATGAGATTTAAATTTTAAAACTTAAAAATCGCATACTAGAGCGCTTTTAAGAATTTTTGGGATTTTTTTTTTCAAAGTACGTAAAAAAACAAAAATTTTGAAAAAAAAAATTTGAAATTTGAGCTATTATTGAAGAAGTTATGAGGAAAAGAAGTTTGAGTAAAGAAACAAACTACCAATTTTTAAAAATTCGATATCTTTTAAACGGGTCACCAAAAAAATCTGAAAATTTACCACGAAGGAGTTTTCAAAGGGTACTAAAAACTGTAAACAAATTGGGAAAATCTAAAAAAATAAATTTTCAAAGTGTCCGATTTGGCATGGAATGCCCCATATATATAGGGTGGCCATTTTTTCTTCAACTCAAATCAATACGCCAATTTTATTATGATTTTTTTTCATAAAAGGACTCCCTAAAAACTCATATGGAAAGAAAAATTATGACAAATATTTTAACACTCAAAAAATTTTGTTAAATTCACACAATTTTTGTTGTTTGGAGTTAACTTGTATTTCAGTAAAAACAACTGTTAAAAAACAACTGACATAAGCAGTTGTAGTAATTTTGCAGAAAATAAAGCTTATCCTAAACAAAAATTCAATAAAAACCACAAAGGTTTTGAGAAACGCATTATGAAGATTCATTTCTTTTGAAAGTCGCCCCGATTCTGAGGACTTTTTTCATCAAGTTCTCAGATCTCTCTTTGACTTTTAGAAAAGTTCACAATTACAGTTTCTTCCTAAAATATAGAAAAACCTGACGGATTCTGCGCTTTTTCTTATACAGATTAATTTTCGTTAAGAATTTTTTTTTCGGATTCATAAGTTTTAAGCTTCTTAGACATACACTCAGAAAATTATTGCAGTTACTACATGACAGTCGTTTGTGTAGTAAGTAGTAGCTGTTGTTTTTAACTACAATTTCGGTCGTTTTTGTATGAAAAAATCTCAAACAACTTTTTTTGTAGTAGTTTCAAAAAATAACTACAAAAAATATACTACACTGTAGCAATAGTTGATTTATGTAGTTGTTTTTAGTTTTTTTTCTAAAACTCGTTTTTTTCTAGAAATTTTTATTGCAAACGAATGTGTCGAGCGAGTTGGTCGTGCGGGATGCGGAAGGAATTATTTTTATACCAAATAAATAATATCTAAATAAATTAAATTACAATTTATTAAATTTAATTATAACAAAAAATATGTTTTTGGAAAAATATTCTTGAGCGAAAGAAAATAAGTGGATAAATGAGATAACAAGTGTGTATAATATAGCGCTCACATAAGCGTGCGTAAAAACCAATCGGAAAAAAACAAAATAAAATGTGTGCAGTGTTTTGTTTTCTTATGAGCGCGCCATCTTTCTTTTCTTTGTATACACAACAGAGCAGGTACATACTTTTTTGAAACATTTCAAATTAATTCTTTTTTTTTATAAATCAATTTTGCCAAAGCATTTCGTTTTTTTTTTATTCCAGACAAATTTTGATCAGTAGCGGTGAAAATTTGAAATGAACTATTAAAAAAACAAAGGTAAATACAATCAATTTATTTTGTTTAACATTTTATTAATATAATTTTTTTCTTCTATAATTCCAGATAAATACATCAAAAAATTGTCATCATGTCGAAATTCTATACAACCAACTGAAATGTATTGCTTTTTAAATAAATAAATATCAATCATTTAAACGTTTAAGAAATTTTTTAAATAAAATTTCAGGCAATTGTAGAAAAAACAACTGTATTAAACAGTTTTGTAGTAGTTTTTACTACATTTTGTAGTTGAAAATCAATAGTTAAAAACAACAACATGTTCAGTTGTTTTTACCGTTTATGTAGTGGACGCCTTTTCAACGACAAAATGTAGTCAAAACAACTGTCTTTTGTAGTAGATTTTACCGACATACTTTTTTGAGTGTAATCAATAGAAAGTATCTCAGACTTAGCTTTTATAAAACTTCTCTGATAAATAATTTTATGGATATAATAGTTTTGTCATATTCTTTTTTAATAAAATAATTTTTTAAGTTGAAATGTCCAAAAATCAGTACAATCAGTACATATTTTACAAAATCAGTACAAATCTGTACAAGATATTTTGATCAGTACACGTGACTAAAAACCAGTACATGTACTGATCAAATCAGTACGAATGGTCAGCCTACATATATATCATATTCTTAAAATTTTCCCAACTTTTTTTACATATTTATCTGAAAAAATTTTTAAAGTTCTCTTTAAAATAAAATATTTTTTTTTCTTATTTCACCCCATTCTCTTTAGAGTACAATTAAGAAGAGGCATGGCATTTTCGAATTCCATTAAAAATCCACCACTTTTAAAATCACGCAATATAACCTCACAAAATAGTATAAATTGGCATCAAATACCAGCCACACCAACGCCCACTAGTCCACAGTCTCAACACATACAACCCTCCAACAAGAAAATAATTAATTCCAAAACAGCCGGCTGTATAAATAATTCACCAGTGAGTACAATAACCGAACAACCCATGGAACCAACAGCAGAAGATTGTACAGGAATACAATTAACCAATAATCCAAATTTTACCACCCAGTTATCAAATTCCACAGAAACAGATGTTTGATTTTTTAAAAGAAAAAACAGCTGATATACATTAGAAAAAATAACTACAAAATTTCATATTGGTAAAACTTTATTTAAAAACTGAAAAGTATTGAAAAGAAAGGTAGTAAAAAATTTTTTTTTGTAACCAAAAATTACTACAAAATGCAGCAAAAATTAAAAGAACAATTTTGAATATTTTCTTTATTGAAAAAAAGAAAAACAACAAAAAAGTTTTAAAAAAGCAAACTTAGTTAATTTTAACTATTTGACTTAATTTTTTTTTGTGAAAAAAGTATTAAGACCACTTTAGTAAAAAATTAAAAAAAGACCATAGTTTATTAAAACTAGAATTCATAAAATTTTTTTTATTAAATTTTCAAAAAACGTAGTAATTTTATTTAATAAAACTACCAATTATAGACTACGTTATGTAGTTATTTTATTATAAATAAAAATAACTATTTGCAAAAGTAGTCAATACTTAAATTAGTAATTTTTATAAAAAAAAACAACCAAAAATCCAGTCATATTTTCAAAAAAAAAATCGTGTCATAATATTTTCTTTAATTTATATAATTTTTTTGTAAATTTTTTTTTAGTTTTGATAAACTCATTTTTTTAAAAAGGAAATTTAAAAACCCTTCTAACTAAAAAATTTAAACAGTATTTGTGTTGTAAATAATCTTTTAAAACCATATATAAATAGTCAAAATCCACAATTTATTTAAGTTAAAAAATATACATATAAAAAGAGAAAAAAAACATTTTTGAATAAATTTAAAAAAAATAAAATTATTTAAAAAATATCAAAAAAATAAATAAATTTTGTAAATTTTTTTTTATTAAAGAATTTAAGTGAAAAATATTCATCAAAATGACATTAAATAGGGAAATATTGATAAAAAACAAAGAAAGAAATCTTAAACAAGAATTAATTAATTTTTTTTTAAAATACAGTGATTTTTTAATAAATATAGCAGAAATTAATGTATGAGCAGCCACGGTTCTAAAACTTTGGAATTTCGTGAAACGGGTTCTTTATTTTGTTTAAATTTGACCAATAAAGGAATACATAAGCTTATTAAAATATCATGCATATTGGTAACATATTTCATAAAATTTGTTTCATTAGATTTCGTAGTTTCATTAAAAAATTTCATTAAATTTTTTTGTTTTTGACACCTGTCGAGTCGCGTCTGTTTTTGCAGTTAGTATAGCAGTTAACGCGCAAAATGTAAACAATTAAAAAAAATGTGATCATTCAAATTTATTTTGTGATTTTTTTTAGACTTTTTATACGAAATTTAAAATTGTAATTGATTAATTATATATTTATTAAAATTACAAAAAATTTCGTAACACTAACTTTTGCTGTAGAATCGAATGGTGAAAAAAAAATTTGAAATAAGTCATTTTTGCTGAGCAGAAAAATTGAGTTTAAAACCTGGTTTTTTAACCGCGGAAAGGCACCGGAAGGAGTTGGAATTTTGTAAAAAAAATTTTTTTATTATTTGTATTGATGCAAAAACTCTCTTAAAAAATGATTATATCGACAAATCTAAACTTCGAAGTTCGCTCTAACATATATAGTAAAATTTTATGTGAAAAAACTGAGTAAAATCTATAAACAACAAGTGAGAGTGTTAAATTCGGCTGTGTCGAATCTTTTATACCCTCCAACATGTAAAATAATTTAAAAAAAATTCGACAGGGTCGTTTTTTAGAGGGGGGAGGGGTGGTAAGTTGGGGGACTTATTGACCCTCGTGGTATATGTTTATAAGTTTACTTTTTTTTCGGGCAGAAAAAAGTGACTTTTTTAATCCTCTGTGTCTAAGCGCAGGACTTAAACTTCTGCAAACATCAAAATGTTTCATTTGTTTAACAAAAATACAAAAAAGCTTCTTAAAAATAGGCGTTTTTCAGAGGTTGGTTTATTTCATCAAGGGGGAACTTTTTTCCCCTTGGTCCGATTTTTTACATTTCCGAAGTTAACCTGCCTAGGACCATAAGACATATCCCTGCTAAACTTGAGGAGTCTAGCTCTTTTACTTTGGACTACATCGTGTTAACTATAGGCAGACGGACGGACATCGCTAGAATGTCTTAGTATCGATCACTGATTAATGATGTAGATACTTTATGGGGTCCCCGACCGTTATTTCGATGCGTTACACACTGAATGACAAAGTGAGTATACCCCCATACTGTAGTTGGAGGGTATAAAAAAATGTGAAAGTGTATTTTTCTAACTTGTTTTTGTTATTTTTTTAGACTTTTTATACGAAATTTAAATGAAACGAAAATTATTATACCCTACACCACACTTGTGGTATAGGGTATAATGGGTTTGTGCTGATGTTTGTAACTACCCGAAATATTGGTCCTAGACCCACTTTTAAGTATACCGATCGACTCAGAATCACTTTTTGAGTCGATTTAGCGATGTCCGTCCGTCTGTCTGTCCATGTAAACGGTGTAAACACGATACAGGTCGCAATTTTTAATTAATTGAAATTGAAATTTGAAACTTAAGCCTCTGTTGGCCCAAGGACGAAGCCTATTGAAATTCGGTCCATATTTAGACCTAGCCCCCATACAAAGGTCCTCTTTAGTTTTGGCTCAAATGACTCTAATAGTCGCACTTTAATAGGTATCTTTTCGAAACTTGTCAGGTAATCATATTTCATCTACACAAATCACCGTTCAAATTTTAAAGAAATCGGACCAGTTCTTCTTGTAGCCCCCATACAAACCACCTTACCGATTTTAACATAAATCTCTCAAATTTCATGAAAATATAAAATATTTAATTAAAATTCAGTTTGTGTATGTTAAACGCATACTTTAATAACCTTATCAAATCTGATTATCATCGGACCATTTTTTGGACTTAGGGCCCATGTGAAAATTTCGCCCGATATTCAGTTGAAGAGGTTTATTGTCAGCAAAAGAAGCCTACCTCACTCAAATTTAATTTGTGAGTGCTTTTTACACGTATTAAAGATTTGACAAAATATAGATCTAATCAGTCCATGTTTGAACTTGGAACCGATTTTCCGGGAAGCTCTGGTGTAGGGTATTATATGGTCGGTCTTGACCGACTATAATTTTCTTACTTGTATTTTATTTATTTAACTCCGCTCTGCTTTATTTTATGTGAGAAAACTAAGTGAAAAGTATAAAAAAAATGTAAAAGTGTATTTTTTCTACCATGTATACTACAATAACGTAAATTAAATAAATCTGCAGTGGTGATTTTACGTGACTCACTAAAAATTGTTATTAATGAACATTTTCATTAATTTCAATTTAAGGTTGCAAATTTCCTTTACTTTTCTAGTGCTTTCTTACAAGGGAAGTATCTCAACCCTTATGAACCGATTTGCCTGAAACTTAAAATATATATTAAAGAGACGATTTTACGGTTGGGGTGTCTCGGCTTATCGGCCATATCGGTGTTTAAAAATTTCGTTGTCCCCTTATGAAACCATGTGGACCTTCGGGAAAATTTTGATAACTTCCGAACTAACAGGAATATCGTCTAGGGCAAAAATACGTGTCGACTTAAATTTAATAAAGATTATTTCTTATTCATATGGACATCGTAGGTCTATATCTTCACATAAAAACCCCCCAAAATTTACACATTTTCCTGAAAAAAATATTTAAAGAAGCCGAATTTTTACAAGGTTATGCCACCATTGGATATGCATTAAAAAAACCTTTCTTCTCATATAAAAACATCATACAGTTTCTTAAAACAAAATGACTGAAAAATCCAAAAAACGATTTTTTCGCCATTTTTTTGACCCATGTTTTGAACCCCTAAATCCACGATATGGCCGATATGCCGAGACACCCCAATCTTAGAATTGTCTCTTTTATATATATTTTAAGTTTCAGGCAAATCGATTCATAAGGGTTGTAGATACTTCCCTTGTTAGTATTTAATCAATGAATACTTTCATTTATTTCATGAAAACCCTTATAAAAAGTTTCAAACAACTTCTACGAATATAGCACCACTTCTATGTAAGTTTTCATTGACCCGACCGATATTTCGATGCGTTACACACGGAATGACAAAGTAAGTATACCCCCATAATGTAGTTGGAGGGTATATAAAAAAATGTGAAAGTGTATTTTTCTTACCTGTTTTTGTTATTTTTTTAAACTTTTTGAACGAAATTTAAATGAAACGCTAAATACTTTTTTTTTATTTAACACCGCTCTGCTTTATTTTATGTGAGAAAACTAACAAGGGAAGTATCTCAACCCTTATGAACCGATTTGCCTGAAACTTAAAATATATATAAATGAGACGATTTTAAGGTTGGGGTGTCTCGGCTTTTCGGCCATATCAGTGTTTCAAAATTTCGTTGCCCCCTTATGAAACCATATGGACCTCCGGGAAAATTTCGATAACTCACGAACTAACAGGAATATCCTCTAGAGCAAAAATACGTGTCGACTTAAATTTAATAAAGATTATTTCGTATTCATATGGACATCGTAGCTCTATGTCTTCATATAAATACCCCCCAAAATTTTCACATTTTCACGAAAAAAGTATTTAACGAAGCCAAACTTTTACAAGGTTATGCCACGGTTGGATAGGCATTAAAAAAACCTTTCTTCTCATATGTAAACATCATATAGTTTCTTAGAAAGAAATGGCTGAAAAATCCAAAAAACGATTTTTTCGCCATTTTTTGACACATGTTTTGAACCCCTAAATCCCCGATATGGCCGATAAGCCGAGACACCCCAACCTTAGAATTGTCTCTTTTATATATATTTTACGTTTCATGCAAATCGGTTCATAAGGGTTGAGATACTTCCCTTGTAAGTGAAAAATATAAAAAAACGTAAAAGTGTATTTTTTCTACCATGTATACTACAATAACGTAAATTAAATAAATCTGCAGTGGTGATTTTACGTGACTCACTAAAAATTGTTATTAATGAACATTTTCATTAATTTCAATTTAAGGTTCCAAATTTCCTTTACTTTTTTAGTGCTTTCTTACAATTAGTATTTAATCAATGAATACTTTCATTTATTTCATGAAAACCCTTATAAAAAGTTTCAAACAACTTCTACGAATATAGCACTATTTCTATGTAAGTTTTCATTGACCCGACCGATATTTCGATGCGTTACACACGGAATGACAAAGTGAGTATACCCCCATAATGTAGTTGGAGGGTATATAAAAAAATGTGAAAGTGTATTTTTCTTACCTGTTTTTGTAATTTTTTTTAACTTTTTGAACGAAATTTAAATGAAACGCTAATTACTTTTTTTTATTTAACACCGCTCTGCTTTATTTTATGTGAGAAAACTAAGTGAAAAGTATAAAAAAACGTAAAAGTGTATTTTTTTCTACCATGTATACTACAATAAAGTAAATTAAATAAAACTTCAGTGGTGGTTACACGTGACTCACTAAAAATTGTTATTAATGAACATTTTCATTAATTTAAGGTTGCAAATTTCCTTTACTTTCCTAATGCTATTCCACATTTAATCAATGAATACTTGCATTTATTTTATGAAAAATCTTATAAAACTTTTCAAACAACTTCAACGAATATTGCACTATTTCCATATAAGTTTTCATTGAAAGAAACTTAAATTAAATGAAAAATCCGGTAAAAAAAATTGCCAGGGAAACTGGGAAAATCTAAAAAAAAAATTAAATCATTCCATGCCAAATCGGGCTTCCCGACAGATATTTCGATTCGTTAGACACGAAATGACAAAGCGGGTATAAACCCCATTCTGTGGTTGGCGGGTATAAAAAGGTTTATACCCAAAATATCACTGTATTTTTTGATTTTTGTAATTCAAATAGAAATAGAAAATTAGTAATCGGCTTTAAAATAGACAAAAAAAAATAGCTTTAAATTTAAATTTTACTATCAACAAAAAAAATCAATTCCTTAAGATTAAACAACATTAAATTATATACAAACTTATTGAAAATAGAATATTAATTTTAAAAAAAGTCTTTGAAATCTTCAACATTAAACTTCCCATAATAGAAAAAAACTAAAAAGAAATCTAAACCAAAATTGGCCTTCTTTAACAGACTTTTTAAAAAAAAAAAATTAGATATTTTAGAAAAACAAAACCCTCTTAAACAAAAGATCTTCCTACGTAGATAAAACTATAACTACATATATCCTTTAGTAAGTTATATTAGATTTTAGTATACCTATTGAAATAAATAAAATGTATATTTTATTGGCAAATTATTGAAAAAAAATATAAATAAAATAAAACACTGTAAGAGCAAATAACATCAATTAGTAGTAATGAAATTGAAAGATAAAAACAATAACCTAAAAATCAAATAAATTATTAAAAATTACTAATTTAAAACTCTTACTTGATTTTAAACTTAGGCGCACTTAAAGGGGTTAAAAAAATGTGTTTAAAAAAAATTTTTAGATTTTTTAGATGTTAAAAGCCAAACTGTTGTTTATTTTTTAGATTTAACAAAAAAATATATTTCAAACTGGACTATTAGTTTATCTTTTAAGTATTTACTCGGATGTTTTCAAAATCCTTTTACAAAAAAAAATCTAGTTTAAATATGTGTCACAGAGCGATGCTTCGGCTTTAACATTTTTAATTTGAGGTTTTTTAAACAAAAAGCCCCTAATCACTGACTAAACAGACACAACACTTATGAAAAGTATCAAAAAAGTAATTTTGAACCCTATGTTTGTTTATTTTTCAATTTTTCTTTATAACATTTGTGGTAGAAAGAGTAAAATAATATATATGGCCTCTGTTCTGTCTAGGGTTGCCAGACGGCCTGGAATGGCCTGGATTTTCCAGTTATTTGAGGTCTGGTCCAGTTTCCAGTTAAAACATAATTTATCCAGTTGAAAAAGGATTTCTTTTATTTTAACAATTAGTTTTTTTTATTAAATATTTTTTACAATTTTTTGGGACTACTTTTTGAATAAAACATTAATCATAAATATAACATAAATGCCTCTTTTGTATAAGGAAAGTGTTCTCTTTTTGCTTCATTTTCATTAATTTTTTTATAACTTTTTCGAGCATTTCAGCCAGTCTGGCGTTGATTTCGGCACGAATGTTTTCGTCGATGATTTAAGGATTCTTGGCGTACATTTTGATTTTAAAATAACCCCACAAAAATATGTCTCGATGGGTCAAATCTGCAAATTATGGTCAGTTATAGTCGCTCTTTTTTGACTTCGCACGTCCCGGAAATTTTAACTGTCCTCCTAGATTTCCAAATTTGAGCACTTTGGACTAAATTTTGTGGGGTTATTTAAAAATAAAAATATACTCTAACAATTCTCAGGCCAATGACGAAAAAGTAATAGAAATGCTTAAAAAAGGCACATTTTGTCGTGGAAAATAGAGACGGCCATTTAGTCCAAAATAAAAATATGTGTCTCACATATGAAAATCATGTGATTTTTTTTTTCAAATTATTAATTATTAAAAAAAATTATGTATGGGTCCAGTTTCTTTTTCAAAATCCAGCTGAAAATTTTCCATTATCCAGTTATTTGACTTCAAGTATCTGGCAACCCTAGTTCTGTCTTTCACAACTTTTCAATTCACATGAAAATTTCCGAATCACATGAAATCAAGTTTAGTGTTTTGTTGATCACGTTTTCATTAAAAATTGAAATCTAATAATCAAAATTAAAAAAATTATAAGGCAAAAATTGCATTCGTTTTACTTTCGCCAAATTTTATTTATGTGAAACAAAACGAAAAAGAAATTCGGATGTGAAATCTAGAACACCAAAAAAATTCGGAAATTTTCATTTTCACATTTTTTATGTGAATTACTTTTTTTGGAACATCGGCCTATGTATAAATTACTTTGTTTTTACCCGGCTGTCGCGTCTGTTTAGTCTGTGCCCTAATTATATTTCTGTTTACTAAATCATGTACTTATTAATTATCTTCATTCACTATCTATCCCATTGTAAATAAAAATATATATATTTTTTTTTTTTTAATTTTAACATATAAATAAAGCGTAACTAAAGTTCTAAATTAAATTTTAATCAACCCAAAATCAAACCAATCACTTAAAAACCCTGACATTGGTTCCCAACATGTATATAAGCAATTTAGTGGATTAAGCAATTGATTAACAAGTCCCAAACACAAAAAAAAAATGATAAGTTAAAATATGGTATAGATAAAAAAAAAATAAGCTTTTAAAACCAAATAAAAATATAAAAAATCACAAAAATATATAAACATTCATTTTTAAAAATGAGATTTCAAATGATACTTAAAAATATATTTATATAAAAAAAAAATAAAATTTGAACTATCTTTAAAAAAAAATTTATAAGTGTTTCATTTATGTAGATGTAGTTAAATTAAAAATATGTTTATTGTAAAAACAGTGTTAAAATCACTATAATGTTTTTAATGTGTCGAGCGGGAAATTCTGAATAAAATATAGAATTAATATAATAGATATTAAATAAGAACCAAAATCATAAAAATATATTTTGGCAAAAAAAAACCTTTTTTAGTCAAAAAATATTTTGTTTTTTGGATTAATAATAAATTTGTTAAATAAAAAATATCTTTAAATCGTTATATCTCCGAAACTACTGGACAGATTTACAAAATTTTGACATCAATGTGTCGAGCGTGAAATTTTAAATAACACATTGACGCTGAAATTTTGAAAATCGGTCCAGTAGTTTTGGAGTTATAGCGATTTTACCATATTTTTTCTTACGCACCGACTAGGGTTGCCAAATTTGTCGAAAAATATTTTTTTACGGGCTAAAAATTTGGCTTACATATTCTGAAAGAGCATAAAAAGTTGGGACGTATAGGTCTCCGAGCCAATTTGGGCCAATATATCCCGAGTTATTGCCGAAAACTTAAATTGTGGCAACCCTTGAGAGAATTCGAAATTTTAATTTTTCTGAAATCAAAAAAATCTTAAAATCGTTATATCTCCGAAACTACTGGACGGATTTACAAAAATTTAGCATCAATGTGTCGAGCGTGAAATTCTACATAAAATAGATACCAAATAAGTAGGAAAAAAATCGAAAAGTTTTTTGACAAAAAAAGCAGTGGTTAGTCCATCGTTTTTTTGGCCAAAATTTTTTTTTTTTTATTTTTGTTATTTTTTAATAGCTATATTATTTAGAATTTAATGCTCGACACATTGACGCTAAAATTTTGTAAATCGGTCCAGTAGTTTTGGAGTTATAGCGATTTTACCAATTTTTTCTCACGCACCGACTAGGGTTGTCAATTTTGTCGAAAAATCTTTTTTTACGGAATAAAAATTTGGGTTACATATTCTAAAAGAGCATAAAAAGTTGGGACGTATAGGTCTCCGAGCCAATTTGGGCCAATATATCCCGAGTTATTACCGAAAACTTAAATTGTGGCAACCCTTGAGAGAATTCGAAATTTTAATTTTTCTGAAATCAAAAAAATCTTAAAATCGTTATATCTCCGAAACTACTGGACGGATTTACAAAAATTTAGCATCAATGTGTCGAGCGTGAAATTCTACATAAAATAGATTCCAAATAAGTAGGAAAAAAATCAAAAAGTTTTTTGACAAAAAAAGCAGTGGTTAGTCCATCGTTTTTTTTGGCCAAAAAATTTTTTTTTGATTTTTGTTATTTTTTAATAGCTATATTATTTAGAATTTCATGCTCGACACATTGACGCTAAAATTTTGTAAATCGGTCCAGTAGTTTTGGAGTTATAGCGATTTTACCAATTTTTTCTCACGCACTGACTAGGGTTGCCAATTTTGTCGAAAAATCTTTTTTTACAGAGTAAAAATTTGGGTTACATATTCTAAAAGAGCATAAAAAGTTGGGACGTATAGGTCTCCGAGCCAATTTGGGCCAATATATCCCGAGTTATTGACGAAAACTTAAATTGTGGCAACCCTTGAGAGAATTCGAAATTTTAATTTTTCTGAAATCAAAAAAATCTTAAAATCGTTATATCTCCGAAACTACTGGACGGATTTACAAAAATTTAGCATCAATGTGTCGAGCGTGAAATTCTACATAAAATAGGTACCAAATAAGTAGGAAAAAAATCTAAAAGTTTTTTGACAAAAAAAGCAGTGGTTAGTCCATCGTTTTTTTTTGGCCAAAAAATTTTTTTTTGATTTTTGTTATTTTTTAATAGCTATATTGTTTAGAATTTCATGCTCGACACATTGACGCTAAAATTTTGTAAATCGGTCCAGTAGTTTTGGAGTTATAGCGATTTTACCAATTTTTTCTCACGCACTGACTAGGGTTGCCAATTTTGTCGAAAAATCTTTTTTTACGGAGTAAAAATTTGGGTTACATATTCTAAAAGAGCATAAAAAGTTGGGACGTATAGGTCTCCGAGCCAATTTGGGCCAATATATCCCGAGTTATTGCCGAAAACTTAAATTGTGGCAACCCTTGAGAGAATTCGAAATTTTAATTTTTCTGAAATCAAAAAAATCTTAAAATCGTTATATCTCCGAAACTACTGGACGGATTTACAAAAATTTAGCATCAATGTGTCGAGCGTGAAATTCTACATAAAATAGATACCAAATAAGTAGGAAAAAAATCTAAAAGTTTTTTGACAAAACAAGCAGTGGTTAGTCCATCGTTTTTTATTGGCCAAAAATTTTTTTTTTTATTTTTGTTATTTTTTAATAGCTATATTATTTAGAATTTCATGCTCGACACATTGACGCTAAAATTTTGTAAATCGGTCCAGTAGTTTTGGAGTTATAGCGATTTTACCAATTTTTTCTCACGCACTGACTAGGGTTGCCAATTTTGTCGAAAAATCTTGTTTTACGGAATAAAAATTTGGGTTACATATTCTAAAAGAGCATAAAAAGTTGGGACGTATAGGTCTCCGAGCCAATTTGGGCCAATATATCCCGAGTTATTGACGAAAACTTAAATTGTGGCAACCCTTGAGAGAATTCGAAATTTTAATTTTTCTGAAATCAAAAAAATCTTAAAATCGTTATATCTCCGAAACTACTGGACGGATTTACAAAAATTTAGCATCAATGTGTCGAGCGTAAAATTCTACATAAAATAGATACCAAATAAGTAGGAAAAAAATCAAAAAGTTTTTTGACAAAAAAAGCAGTGGTTAGTCCATCGTTTTTTTTTGGCCAAAAAATTTTTTTTTGATTTTTGTTATTTTTTAATAGCTATATTGTTTAGAATTTCATGCTCGACACATTGACGCTAAAATTTTGTAAATCGGTCCAGTAGTTTTGGAGTTATAGCGATTTTACCAATTTTTTCTCACGCACTGACTAGGGTTGCCAATTTTGTCGAAAAATCTTTTTTTACGGAGTAAAAATTTGGGTTACATATTCTAAAAGAGCATAAAAAGTTGGGACGTATAGGTCTCCGAGCCAATTTGGGCCAATATATCCCGAGTTATTGCCGAAAACTTAAATTGTGGCAACCCTTGAGAGAATTCGAAATTTTAATTTTTCTGAAATCAAAAAAATCTTAAAATCGTTATATCTCCGAAACTACTGGACGGATTTACAAAAATTTAGCATCAATGTGTCGAGCGTGAAATTCTACATAAAATAGATACCAAATAAGTAGGAAAAAAATCTAAAAGTTTTTTGACAAAACAAGCAGTGGTTAGTCCATCGTTTTTTATTGGCCAAAAATTTTTTTTTTTATTTTTGTTATTTTTTAATAGCTATATTATTTAGAATTTCATGCTCGACACATTGACGCTAAAATTTTGTAAATCGGTCCAGTAGTTTTGGAGTTATAGCGATTTTACCAATTTTTTCTCACGCACTGACTAGGGTTGCCAATTTTGTCGAAAAATCTTGTTTTACGGAATAAAAATTTGGGTTACATATTCTAAAAGAGCATAAAAAGTTGGGACGTATAGGTCTCCGAGCCAATTTGGGCCAATATATCCCGAGTTATTGACGAAAACTTAAATTGTGGCAACCCTTGAGAGAATTCGAAATTTTAATTTTTCTGAAATCAAAAAAATCTTAAAATCGTTATATCTCCGAAACTACTGGACGGATTTACAAAAATTTAGCATCAATGTGTCGAGCGTAAAATTCTACATAAAATAGATACCAAATAAGTAGGAAAAAAATCAAAAAGTTTTTTGACCAAAAAAGCAGTGGTTGTTAGTCCATCGTTTTTTTTTGGCCAAAAAATTTTTTTTTGATTTTTGTTATTTTTTAATAGCTATATTATTTAGAATTTCACGCTCGACACATTGACGCTAAAATTTTGTAAATCGGTCCACTAGTTTTGGAGTTATAGCGATTTTACCAATTTTTTCTCACGCACTGACTAGGGTTGCCAATTTTGTCGAAAAATCTTTTTTTACGGAGTAAAAATTTGGGTTACATATTCTAAAAGATCATAAAAAGTTGGGACGTATAGGTCTCCGAGCCAATTTGGGCCAATATATCCCGAGTTATTGCCGAAAACTTAAATTGTGGCAACCCTTGAGAGAATTCGAAATTTTAATTTTTCTGAAATCAAAAAAATCTTAAAATCGTTATATCTCCGAAACTACTGAACGTATTTACAAAAATTTAGCATCAATGTGTCGAGCGTGAAATTCTACATAAAATAGATACCAAATAAGTAGGAAAAAAATCAAAAAGTTTTTTGACAAAAAAAGCAGTGGTTAGTTAGTCCATCGTTTTCTTTTGGCCAAAAATTTTTTTTTTTATTTTTGTTATTTTTTAATAGCTATATTATTTAGAATTTCACGCTCGACACATTGACGCTAAAATTTTGTAAATCGGTCCAGTAGTTTTGGAGTTATAGCGATTTTACCAATTTTTTCTCACGCACTGACTAGGGTTGCCAATTTTGTCGAAAAATCTTTTTTTACGGAGTAAAAATTTGGGTTACATATTCTAAAAGAGCATAAAAAGTTGGGACGTATAGGTCTCCGAGCCAATTTGGGCCAATATATCCCGAGTTATTGCCGAAAACTTAAATTGTGGCAACCCTTGAGAGAATTCGAAATTTTAATTTTTCTCAAATCAAAAAAATTTTAAAATCGTTATATCTCCGAAACTACTGAACGGATTTACAAAAATTTAGCATCAATGTGTCGAGCGTGAAATTCTACATAAAATAGATACCAAATAAGTAGGAAAAAAATCAAAAAGTTTTTTGACTAAAAAAGCAGTGGTTAGTCCATCGTTTTTTTTTTGGCCAAAAAATTTTTTTTTGATTTTTGTTATTTTTTAATAGCTATATTATTTAGAATTTCACGCTCGACACATTGACGCTAAAATTTTGTAAATCGGTCCAGTAGTTTTGGAGTTATAGCGATTTTACCAATTTTTTCTCACGCACTGACTAGGGTTGCCAATTTTGTCGAAAAATCCTTTTTTACGGAGTAAAAATTTGGGTTACATATTCTAAAAGAGCATAAAAAGTTGGGACGTATAGGTCTCCGAGCCAATTTGGGCCAATATATCCCGAGTTATTGACGAAAACTTAAATTGTGGCAACCCTTGAGAGAATTCGAAATTTTAATTTTTCTGAAATCAAAAAAATCTTAAAATCGTTATATCTCCGAAACTACTGGACGGATTTACAAAAATTTAGCATCAATGTGTCGAGCGTGAAATTCTACATAAAATAGATACCAAATAAGTAGGAAAAAAATCTAAAAGTTTTTTGACAAAAAAAGCAGTGGTTAGTCCATCGTTTTTTTTTGGCCAAAAAATTTTTTTTGATTCTTGTTATTTTTTAATTGCTATTTTATTTATATCTCCGAAACTACTAGACGGATTTACAAAAATTTAGCATCAATGTGTCGAGCGTGAAATTCTACATAAAATAGATAACAAATAAGTAGAAAAAAAAATCGAAAAGTTTTTTGACAAAAAAAGCAGTTAGTCCATCTTTTTTTTACCATAAAAACAGTTTTAAACAACAATATTGTGAAATTTTAATGTTTTTTATGGATTTACATTGATAATGAAATTAATTTTTTATTTCCCGTTTTAAAAAGTCCGGGAATTCCCAAACACTACTTAAAACGTATAGGTCTCCGAGCCCAATCGGGCCAATATTTTCCGAGTTATTATACAAAGAGTATATTAATGAAAGTCTGTAGGTTTTTTAAAAAAAAATTGCAATGAAAACTTGTTTTTTTGCCAGTGCTGCCAAGTTTCATTTTGCGGAAGAAACAGTGGTGACACATGAAACTTGGCAGCACTGTAAAAAAATTCACTTCCCCAGCAAAGTGAATTAAAATCTCGGTTTTTTTGCAATTTATTTTGAAAACACTTCATCTTCTTTTTTAAAAGCTACAAAGCATTTATTTTTGAATATATGGTTATGATAAGTTTTGTTTTAAAGCTACAAATCTTGATTAGTGTTGAAAAAACACAGCTTATTTTAGAATATATAATTAAAAGAATTCTATTCTTTTCTTAATCAAAAATTTTCTGATTTGTTGTCTTTTTGTTTTTTTAATTTAAGTGTATTTTGTAAAATCGCGGTCGGCTTCAGCCGATCGATCATCTATATCAGCATTAGCAGCAGCGACACCACGTTGATTTTGATTTTCAATAAGCTTAAGGAAAATTAAAATAATTTAATACAAATATGTTTAACATTTAAATTGCAAAAATTACCTTAGTTCTTAAACGTTTAATTATACGCAATCTTTCCAACCAATTGGAAGCATAAGGATTTTTCTTTTGTAAACTCTGATAAACATTGGAAGCCAACTGGAAGAACAAAAAATAAATATGTATATATTAAAACAAAATAAGTGTTAGCATAAATTTAATATATTATTTTTATTTGATTTTATTTCTCAATGTTTTTCAACTTACATTAGCATGTAATGCCAATTGTCTGGCCAATAGAGGAGCACTTTTGTCTGATACAATTTTCGTTCCTGGATGACATACAAATTTAGCAATTTCTGGACGAGCCTTTACATAAATACGATTTGTATTTAATTCTAAAGGTTCAACAATTACGCAGGCATAACTAAATTGACCCTAGAAGAAAAAAAAAAAATAAAAATTATAAATGGATTTCCAGGAGTTTCTTAGCTAAAATGTAATTTTACCGATATAGTGCTAAGATTGTATTCTTCGCCACTTTCGTTGTAAATAATGTTAACATAATCGTTACCAATGTGTTTCTTTTTCTCGTTACAATATGGATCACTATTTAGTTTAGTGGGCATTAAGGTAGCAACATGGAAGGTGACCTAAGGAAAAAAATGTAAAAATAAAAATGAGCAACAGGACTTTAATTTGGTATTTTTGTTATAGCGAGAAACCAATTAAAACCACTTTGAAGAAAAACCAACATACTGAGATATAACATTATTAAAAATATCTTAAATTCTTGAATGGCTATATCTCAAAAACTATTAATAAAATTTCTTTTGAAATCTTAGATTTTTTCTAGCCAAATAGAAAAAATCAAAATCATCATCTATAAGCCCGTTCGTGATATATTCGAAAAATTTTCAGATTTTGTTGATATTTTTCGACAAATTCTCAGATTCTGAGATATTTTTACTACAAAAATTTTTGAGATACATTTTTTTAATTTAAATATTTTCTTTACAAAAATAAGTTTAATGATTCTGAGAAATTTTTCCTACTGAAAAATTCTCAAATTCTGAGACATCTTTCTTTAAAAAAATGTATTTACATCGTTAATAATTAAAAAATACTTAAACTTACCTGTACAATATCATCTTTCCATATATAGGTAAATTTACCATCAGCTCCATCCGTATCCAAAGTAACAAATAGATTATTTTGTGCGGCTTCTTTTAAACTAACCAACGTACCAATGCTACGTAAAAATTCCACATAACGTGTACTACCATGGGAGTTGCGCAAAATTTCCACGACATTATTACATTGTCCATGTCCCACATAGAGAACACCTATCTTATGTGTCTCAAACGGCGGGGCTAAATCTAATAGATTAACAGCACTCATTTGTTCGGGTGGGACCTTTATTGGTGCATCAGTAACCTGTGATTGACCGGTATGATAAAGTTGCATGAATACAAAACTGGGATTCATACACAGTTTAGTATTTAATTGTGGCTTGGGAGTACCATATCTAGAGAAATTAGTAGTAGGCGGACGTGTTTTACCATTATTAACTTCCCTCACCACAGAGATGGTCTTAGAACGGACACGCATTTCTCCATTATTATAATCATTATTTTGATTTGATCCTCCTTGGGAAGAAGCAGTATTAGCATTATTGCCACCACTACTAGATTTAGCTAAACCTTGATGTGAACCAAATGAGGTAGATTTTGTAGCGGGTACATGTGACTTTTCCAGTCTCGGTGAATGTTGTGGTGCTGGTGACAAGGGAGGTTTAGCTACAATTTTTTCATCTCCGGTAGATTTCAAAGAAGTTGCTGAGGATGACTGTTGAACTGGTTGTTGTCCAGTAGCAGATTTTTGACTAACATCATCGGCGGATAATTGTTTTGGTGGTAAAGTGTTTGCATCTGGTGCTTTGAGCGACGAATCTGTATTCATTTGATGTTGTGGTGGTGTTGAACCAGCTATTTCTTCTGGTATAGCTTCACAGCTTACTTTACTATATTGTACACTTTTCTTTTTTTGTTGCAGTAGTTGTTGATGTTGAGGATGTAATTCGGTTTCTGAATTCGATTCTAATGCAGTATTGCCAGATTCTTTTGATAATGGAGCTGGTTTATTCATAAGAAAAGTTTCACGCCAACTGGAACTCATTTCAGGACTTGAATTAACTCTTCTTACCGGTTTTCGTGCTCTTATTTGTCCTCCTTCTATAGCCATATATTCTTCATCAGCTTCACCATCGCTTACACTACCACATAATGCTTCTTTTCCTCTTTTACTAGCTGGTGGTTTGGGTATATCAATAGCTTGTGTTCCCGCAACTGCCACAGCTGATGAAGATATTTCTTCCTGCCTTTGTAAAGCTCGAAATTTCGGTTGCGATTTCGGTTTTTCTTCTTCAGAAGATTTCATAGTCAATTCAGGTTTAATGCCTTCAATTTGTAAGGTTTCCTTAATTTCTTTGGTAACACTATTAATTTCATCTAGATTTTCTGCCTGTAAGAAATCTGGTCCAAAAACTCCACCCTGATCTGTGGGTAAAAACATAGAAACCATGCTACTAAAAGGTACATCATAACCAAAACAATCGTTGGATATAGGATTTTGTATACGTGTTATCCAGGAAATGTTACCGGTAGGTCTACGTACAAATACTTCTGCCCAGGCAGTACAAGATCTAACACATATGGAAGACGCACAAACACTAGAGGACGATAAAGAATTACCCAGCAGAGAAGAAGTACTGCCACCACCGACACCTCCCCCACCAGTGGTTCCCACACCTAAATCACTACTACCTGCCTCAGGATTAGAACCACGACGGGATAAAGCTTCTAACGACGCTGTAGAACTATTTGAAGTTTGTCTTTGTGTTGTATGCGATGTTGAGGAAGAAGATGAAGTTAGATCTGTACTACCAGCCGATTCATTACCACTACTATGTTGCAGTGATACTTTAGTATAACGATGTTCATATGTTGGAGCTCCTTGAGTTTGATTAATGTCAGGCGATATGGGTGTAGTACCCGGATTAGTATCCGAGCTATTTTTAGGACTAAGGGTATAGGCTTTACCAAGTTGGGAGCAACGATCACATAAGCCATTGCGAGTAGGATTTGAAGGGCAACCAGAAGTGGTAACGGTTACTAGATTATGACCCACTAACCAGGTTTGAGAATGTCCATCCTTAAGAAGATATTCCACAGCAGGAAGACTAAAATATATATTTTTTAGAAGAGACCGTTTAAATTAATAGAATATAAAATAAAATTTAATAAAAAAAAGAAACATTTTAAGATTCTAAGACCAAGTTTTTGGGATGTTGATTAAGTTTAAACTAAGTTTAACGTAGTCTGAACTTCGGATTCCGCTAAAGAAATGTGGTTGGCGAAAAAAAGGGTTGGAAACCATTGCCCCTAAGTATCCGAGCTATAGTTTTGCAGATATTGTTTAAAATGTAAAAGTAAAGGTCATAATTTTTGGTGTTTAATGTGTGATTAAACTCCTCCAATAGTAATCCAATTTTTACTAATTTACCGTGGTTTCTTTATAAGGTCAAAATAAAGTTTATTTTTTCAGAATTTTGACTTTAATAGACTTATGTTACTCTATTTCATAACAGAAAATATCTCAGTTTTAAGAAATGTTCAGTAAATTTTTAAATTCACTTACCGTTTTGGTAAAGCGGAACAAGGTGAAAATGTATGACGTGCCAAAAAATCAATACAGGTCTCAGCTAATTCAGCATGAAAAGATTTTAAGCTAGCATTCATTAAAGGACGCATTTCCGAATCATTACGACCACCGGAAGGAGTATTGCGACTACCACGTTCAGTTAAACTGGTACTACGTTTACGATTTGAAGAATCTTCATTTAAGCTATTAAAATCTTGACGTTGTATATTACGGGCTAATTTATTAATGTCCTCATATAACATGCTAGCATTCGATTGGATGGACTGAAAAGAATAAAAAAATATGTTATAAATTAAAAAATAAATAAATAAAAATTTAAACCTACCGATATTATATAAGTAACACAATTTTTTCTCAATTCCAATTTACATTTTAAAAACCAACCAGCAATAACATGATGAGCCAAGGACACGGTATAATGGTCATAACGATGGGGTTTTGTATACGGCAAGGATATAGCAAAAACATACATATATTGTCGCGGTGTAAAGTTGGCAAATAGATCATTAGACATACGACTTAAAACTATTACACGAAAGAAAGAAAATAAATTTAAAAAAATACATTTTTGTTTAACTTTTATTATACCCACTCGATAGAAATTCCAATACTGGTATAGCTACCTCCGAAGTATCGGACATTTTAGACATTTGCAATAGAATATCTGGCAGTTTACGCATTAATGCTTCAGGCATTTCCAATATAATTGTAGTCATGGTATTAATAGATATAATCGCAATACCCGTTAATATACCCATTTTGAGGACCTCAATAATTTTATATTGATTGGAGGGTTGTATATATTGATGATAGATTACCAATGCTGCTATGGCCGGCAATACTAATGAATTTAATTCATCAATAGTACATTTATAGGCCACATGTAAAGTTTTGTTACTTTCAAATATGGTTTTAAATAAGGCAGCCGCCAAAGATTCTATATCATTGCCTTGGATTAAAGCTTTATTTTGCATAACTTTGGGAAGTTCTTTAATGACCAGTTGGAAAATTTGAAAATCTAGAAAAGAAAAAGATTTATTAGTAATTCTTAAGGTATTATGATGTACACTTTTTTTCCTCAATTTTTTGTCTTTTCTTGCAAGAGCTGTGTGAGCAAAACAGATATATATGAGTAAAAGAACAAAAACTACATGGAATTATCGAAGTTGACGTTTTTTATTTCCATTTTATTAATTACACAATGGGCCAAATATCATTATTTGTAAAATAAATTAAACAAATTTAAAAATTCTATGAAAAAATTTAATTTATTTATAAAAGACACAAGAAAGCTTCAAAACATAATTTAAGGCATGTTTTCCATAATAAACCGTGCAAACCGCGTTGTATACATAGAAAAAAATTAAGTATAAAAATTTTGTTCCAAAAAATTTACAAAATTGTCCCATTGTTCGAACAAAAAAATAACATATTAACAAAAATTTAAATTTTTGCCAAATTTATGCAATAAAACACACTGAAATTATGATATTTAAATAGATTTATTTAGCTATTAATTTATTCTCAAATTTTTTGCACATTTTTATTAAAAATAAGCACAATTTTCGATATTTTTTGTAATTTTCAAATATATTTTTTCTGTTTGTTTTGGTTTTTTTTTTAATTTTGTTTATTTGTTTTGGAAAAAGAAAAAACTGCCAGTTGAAAAATAATAAAAAGACGAAAACTTTTGTCTTTTTTAAAGTTTTGCTGCTTTTTCTCTACTTTCAGAAACTTGAAATTTGACTTGAAATAACTTTTTTGTTTTTATAGTGTTTGTTTTTTACTCATTACAAAACCTATTGGAATATAGTCGCACTTTTTCAACTATTCTTTATCAAGACGAAAAATTGATGAAAACAAGTGTACATCATACCACCTTTAGAGTTAATTTATTTTTAATTCCTGGATATTTCTACAATTTTTGATTTGTAATTTTTTTTTTAATTAAAATAAAAAATTCTGAATTATTTTTATTACAAAATAAAAATTGATTTATTCCATCTTTAAAATACTATATTTTGAATAGGTTTATCATAGCTCGAGGTCATTATTTTCTTCCTCGTGATCTTACTCATTAAAACCCCTTTGCTTCCTGTAGTAAGGTAATTTATATTTGCTAAATAATCTGGACAATAGAATCTGACAAATTCCGAAACACGTGTCGATTAAGTCTTGCAAAAATCACCAACATAAATAATTTTAAGACAGCAAAATAATTTTCTTGGAAATTATTATATGAGAATATCATAGTTTTTATTAGTAAGGGAAATAATGATCTCGAGCTAGAATAAACCTACTCAAAATGAAATAAATAATTTTATATAATTTTTTGTAAGTTGTTCTAATTTTTCAGATTTTTAAGATGTTCTGAAATTTTTTGTTTAAATTTTTCTAATATTTTCTTAATTTTTCAGAATTTTTTTAGATTTCCTAAATTTTTCATAATTTTTTTAAATAGTCATTCCGTGCGCAACGCATCGAAATATCGGTCTTGGACCCCATAAAGATAAAATATTTATGATCATTAATTGAAAACTTACCCCTATCCTTTTCTAAACATTTAACAATTGTCTCACAAGCTTTTTTTATTGAAATTGTAGTAAAATGAGCATTGGGTACGATATCATGATTCGATAATTGTGTCATAATTTGATGACGTTGATGATGATGGGTATTATCATGAGCAGTTAAACTGGAATCAATAGCCAAATAATAACTGAACTTAATGGTATCATTATTGGTTGGATCGGGATAACCAATATGATATGAAGCATTAGCACGAGCCTTTAACATCCAACTGAAAATCTGAAATAAAAAAAAATAAGTTTTAAAAAAAGATCTAGTTAGAAAACTGATATATTCAATTATTCCACTTACCTTATATCTAACAACATTAACTTGTTCAAAGACTTTTGGATGTATATAATTCAATTCTAAATGTCCTATTAAGATATTAAATATTTTAATAGCATGACATGATGGCAAACGATATAGTTTAATAATAAAAACTTCTATTAAACCATCTACCGCTGAAACAACATCTTGTATTTCTTGTTCTGTTTTAATTTCGGTACCATATAATTTGTTTTGTTCATATGGACGATTTATGATCTTTTCCAAAATATCCAATAGTTCACCACAGCGTTTAGTATCACAATGACGTGCAAAATCAATTAAAGCATCGGCCACAGCGCGTCTTAATTGAACATCAGTTTCAGAGCATACCTGTGCAAATAATGGTATAACAACACGTTCCAGTATTTCTTCCTCATAGCAAGAACGATTTAAGTCCATTATATTTACTAACGACTGTATAACTTTTATGCGTATCGGAGTATTGGACATTTTGTAGAAACGTTGTACAAATGTATTTAATAACAGTAACCATTCGGGACGTGTAGCGGTTATTTTTGAAGATCTATAATCGATTAAATGTAAAACTGAAGTTTCAGGTCTATTTTCAGCAACACGTTCAATGAGATCGTAAATGCGTTCATAATTGGCTAATATTTTGGTTTTTTCATCTTGTAAAAGCTTTTCAATACAGCTAATATTTTCATGGAAATGATTTTTAAGTTGTAGCAAACCATTAGTGGCAGTTGAAAAACTTTCTGTGAAAATAGTGGAAAAATAATTTAGGAAATATTAAAAATATGGAAGGAATTCATGTCAGAAATTTTAGTCTTGCAAAAATGTAAAATATAAAAATTGCAATTGTTATTGTTATTTTGTAAAGAGTAGCAATAGTATTATGAACTATTGAAATAAAGTGCGTATTTTAGTTGCAACAACGCATCATATAAAATCATATAGAAAAGTGAAAAAAAATTTGATTCAACATTTAAAAAAAAAGTTGCAATCTTGCACTGTTGCAAGTGTAAAAATTTGTGAAGTAAATACCCAGGGTATTCACTTCAGAATTTTTTGACCCTTGCAACAGTGTAATATTGCAACATTTTTGTTAAAAAAAAATTTTAATAAAATTTTTATTTTTCTATTACCTTTTTTATGATGCGTAGTTGCAAGAAAAGATTTGCAATTTATTTTAATATAAATAAAATTGCTTTTATTCACAAAGAAACAAGCAAAAAAAGTTGCAATTTTGACAATTCGCAATTTTGCAAGACTAAAATTTCTGACGTGAATTCCATTACCAATTTTAATTATAGCGAAATGCAGGATTTTTTGCATAAGTATCATTAATTTAAAATACAGGGTATTCTCTTTAGAAATTTTTTACCATTGCAACAGTGCAATATTGCAACTTTAAAAAAAATAAAAATTTTATTTAAATTAAAAAAAAAAATTGCAACATATGTTTAATATTGAACTATTACAAGGGTCAAACATTTCTGAAGTGAATACCCTGATTATTTAATAAAATTTGTATTATTTTTTTACGTTTTATATTATGCGTAGTTGCAAGAGAAGATTCGCAATTTATTTTAATAATAATACAATTGCTTCTATTCACAACGAACCAAGCAAAGAAAGTTTCAGTTTTGTCATTGCGCAATTTTGCAGACTATGCGTATCAGAAGTTTTAGTCTTGAAAAATGGGGAAATGTCAAAATTGCAACTTATTTTGCTTGTTATTTGGTAAAAAGCAGCAATAATATTACTTTTTAAATAAATTTTGGATTTTTTCTTGCAACTACGCATCATGCAAAAGATAATAGAAAATTATACAAGTTATTTCAACATGTTTTTAAAAAAATCAATTTTGCACTGTTGCAAGGGTAAACAAATTTTTAAGTGAATACCCTGAATATAAATAAACCAACAGCGAGTGTCTAAGACCGTATTTACATTAGGCAATTTTAATTGCGGCAATTCAGATTTTATCGTGTATCTGAGAGAGATCTAAGATTCTTCCCTCTCTCTCTGATACACTAGAAAATCAAAATTGCCGCAATTAAAATTGCCTTATGTAAATTCGGTCTAACATTATTATTTGCAGGAAATGTAAGGCTCGCGATGCCAGTCAGTCATTTTATTAAAAATGAAATTTTTTCACGTCAGAAATTTTAGTCTTATAAAATTGTGCAATGTCAAAATATCAACTTTATTTGCTTATTATTTTGTAAAGAGAAGCAATAACATTACTATCAAAATAAAGTGCGAATCTTGCATTACGAATCAATCATTAAAATTATAATAGAAAAGTGTTAAAGTTGATTCAACATGTTTTTTTAAGTTGCAATTTTGCACTGTTGCAAGGTTAAAAATTTCTGAAAGTGAATACCCTAAATATAAATGGAATTCACGTCAGAAATTTGAGTCTTGCAAAATTGAGCAATGTCAAAATTGCAACTATTATTTGCAACAGCGCATCACGTAAAAAGAAAAGAAAAGTAAAAAAGTTGATTTAATGGTTTTTTTTTTAAAAAGTTGCACTCTTGCAAGGGTTAAAAAATTCTGACGTGAATACCATCAATAATAATGGAATTCACGTCAGAAATTGCAACTTTTTTTGATTGTTTCTTTGTGAAAAGAAGCAATTGTCCCAGGAAAATTTTTCAGAACCGATTCTGACAACACATGTTCTAGAACAGGTTCTTCGGTAATCATTCACTATTACACTTTAATTATTCGGAACAAGTTAAGTGAAAATTGTTGTGAAACATGTTCTCTGCAATCAAAGTTTCATTACATTTTGGTTCTCAGGAATTGAAAAAAAAAATTATGTGTCAAAAAAATTAAAAAATAAAATCATTTCTTTTTCTCTTAACCAAGAAAAAACATGAAATTCTCTTAAATTATCAGGATATAATAGTAAAAATTGCTAATAAAAAGGTGAGTAAGTTAAATTTTCATTATATATGTCGGATCAAATACTAATAATATTATGTTTTTTATTTTAGTTTGCAGAAAATCCATTTCTTGCATGTCATTATTGTAAGGCCCGAAATGCAATTTTGGAGGCGCAAAAGGATGTATGTGTATTAAGAACTGTGAATACTTGATGTCAGATATGATTATATTTATATTTGTTTAATAAATTAATACAATTAAAAATATATCTTAAATTCTCATTTCAGTTCCAAATTTTACTTCTAGAACCGATTCCGAAGAACAAAAATATGTTCTAATTTTGCTTACAAACACCTGTTGCTTTTGGGACAATCCTTTGTAAAAAGAATCGGTGTTGCACAAGAATTAGAACAGGTTCTAGGGAAGTATAAGTTGTTCCACAATCGGTTCTTTGCAACCGAAAATTTTGCTGGGGTATTACTATTAAAATAAATTGCGAATCTTTCTTGCAAAGACACTTCATATCAAAGGTAATAAAAAAATAAAATTTTTATTAAATTTAAAAAAAAAAAAATGTTGCAACATATGTTCAATATTGAACTTACGCAAGACTATGCGTATCAGAAGTTTTAGTCTTGAAAAATTGCGAAATGTCAAAATTGCAACTTATTTTGCTTGTTATTTTGTAAAAAGCAAGAATAATATTACTATTTAAATAAATTTTGGATTTTTTCTTGCAACTACGCATCATGCAAAAGATAATAGAAAAGTATACAAGTTATTTCACCATGTTTAAAAAAAAAGTTGCAATTTTGCACTGTTGCAAGGGTAAACAAATTTTGAAGTGAATACCCTGAATATAAATAAACCAACAGCGAGTGTCTAACATTGTTATTTGCAGGAAATGTGAGGCTGGCGATGTAAGTCAATTATTTTATTAATAATAATGGTATTCACGTCAGCAATTTTTGTTCTTGCAAAAGTGCATGATTGCGATATTTTTTGTCAGCACTACAACAAACACATTAAAATAATATCGCACCTTTTTTTATAATTTGCATTACCTAAACTTGATGCATGATGCAAGTATACAAAGTTGCACATTTCAGCTGTTTTACGTCAACATTTATGGTGTGGCCACACTTTTTAAAATAGCATTATTAGAAAAAAAACTACCGAAAAATACAACTCTAATTGATAAAAAGTAGTGTTTGTGCTTTTTTCATTTTGAATTTGATCTGAGAAATAAACGAATATTTAAATAAAATATGAATGCTAACAAAATTAAAATTAAAAAAGAAACAAAAAATGCTACCAAAGTTGTTAAGATTTCCAAAAAGTGGAAGGAGTTCGAAATTCTTAAAATATTGGATTATTTAGAGGATAATCGAAATTTTGAGGTAAGTTTTATTAGTGACATTTCGTGGAATAGACTTCAAGCGTTTTTTATTAGTTACCAACAGCTCAAATCTACTACAAACAATTTTTGGAGGAATCGAAGATAGAAGCTACTTGGGACATTGTGAGATGGAAAGTTAGATACCTAAAAACTTGTTTTGGAAAAGCTGAGACATGGCGAAACAATACGGGTGCCGGAATTTTAGAAGAAGATATGGTGAATGGTATTAACACTGTAGATGGTAAATATGGAGAATTATTAAAGCTATTGAGTTATGTTATTTATTTTTTGATTACTATTTAGACAAATTACGGAAAATTTGAGCGCATTATGATCGTCTAAAAGACATTTTTGGAGAAAAAAGATCGGCAGAAACTAGTATGTTTGATTCATCCATGAATTCTGGTGACTTTTTTGGTTTTATGGAACTTGAGGAAATTCCTGAAATAGTTGACGACGTCCCCCAGGTCATCCTTCAGACGCCTTTAAAAAACATTGAGACAAATGAACCCCAGGTCAATCTAGACAACATTTCTAGCCAATCTTCAATCAATCTAGACAACTTTTCAGGCCAATCTTCTTCAATGACACAAAAAGTTTCAGCTTTTGCAGAAAAACTTAAGAAATCTGCTCCGAAGGATTCCATATCGCAGTTGACTAAATGTCAAATGGAGCGAAATGATACACAACGGTTGAAAATAAAGTTCGAGGAAGACAAGTTTGAAAAGGAATTAGAATTTCAAAAAGAAAAGTTTCAATCAGAATTGGAAATTCGTCGACAGGAGCTTGAATTAAAGAAAAGAGAAATAGAAAAGGATGAAAAAATAAAAATGCTAGAAATTGAAAAGAATGAGAGACTTGCTAAGTATGAGTTAGAACTAAAATATAAAATCCAATAATTTTCTTAATTTTTAAATCATCTAAATTTAACATAAAATAAAATTTTCTTTTTGTTTATATTAAGTGTTTTATTTTTTATGTACAATGTAAAATCATTCAAACATTATTTGATGAATTGCTTGACGTTTGATATCATATTTATTATGCTCAATTTCTTCATTTGGCATTTCTAAAGTGCCAACAAAAGCGCTGGAATCAAAATTATTGATATCATTGTCGCTTAATAAAATGTTATGAATGATACAAGCTACTGTAATCCATAAACAGCACATTTTTTTATTTTTTTCGTTTGCAAAACGGTGGCGCAAATCCTTAAGGCTTCCAAATCTTTCCTTCAGAAGTCCAATACAGTGTTCAGCTCGTACACGATATTTACTATGCCGAACATTAAATTCTTTGCGTTTCGAAAATGTCATTGCTGTTGAGTTATTTCTATATGGCGTTAAAACTGTATTGGAAAGCGAATACGCAGAGTCTCCTGCAATCCATTGGTTTGATGAAAAATACGCAGATGAATTGGTTGCTAACGGACAAGCAGAGTATATGCGGGCGTCATGAACACTTCCTGAAGCTCCAACAGACAAATGGCGAATTCGTAATTTATAATCGCACGTTATCTGTGCTTTAATGGAGTAAATGTGTTTGCGTGAAAAATGTGGTAACGCATTTTCAATTGGTGTCTCCGCCAATTTAAATTCTGTGCCATCGACGTACCCAATACAGTAGGGCAACTCATTAAAAGTTTCTCTCACAATGTATTCTCTTTCCTCATCATCTGGCCAATAAATGTACTGTTGTTGGAGTTCAAGAAAAGCACGGAACACTCTGGCAGTAATTTTTTGTATTGTACCTCCATCGCCAATCCCAAAAAGTGTAGCTACTTTTCGAATGCTGCAACTTTCGCCTAGAGTGTATAAAACAATAGCAAGTTGACGATGAACACTAAATTGTTTACATGAGTTCTTTTGTGTAAACTCTCTACTGGTACATATAAGCGATACAAGAAGTTCAAATTGTTCTTTGTTGCATCTTATCATTTGGCGAAAGCGGCCGTCATCAAACTGTGTAAGAATATCATCACACCATATTCTTGACTTTGGTACTAAATACTCAATTCCACGGCGTGATGATAGAACTACTGATAAGTCGTCATAAAGTGTGTCCAATTCCTCTTCCACACATTCTTCAACTGATTCGTCTTCCAATATGCCGCCAATTGAGGTGACGCTTTCTGCAAATTTGTATTGAAAAAAATTCAATGTAAAGTTTTTACTTATATACATATGTGTGTTTGAACATAAATACTTACGACTTTCATCATAAATATATTCAATTTCAGTTAATGCTGTATTAATTAATGAATTTATCAAAGAAGTTTTAACACTTTCTCTCGGCATCTTGAATTAATGAACTTTGACAATCGAATAGTTACTTTTTTGTTTTGACAGTTCGTAATAATTGCAATTTGCATTATGGCATTTAAAAAAAAAACACCTATAAATTAGGTGCTCACGACAACGAAGATGCAATGTTGCTATTTCGCATCTTTGCATGAGTAAAATTGCTGACGTGAATACCATTAATGAAATTCACGTCAGAAATTTTAGCCTTGTAAAATTGCGCAATGTCAACATTGCAACATTATTTACTTGTAATTTTGTAAAGAGATGCAATAACATTACTATTGAAATAAAGTGCGAATCTTGCATTACGAATCAATCATTAAAAATATAATAGAAAAGTGTAAAACTTGATTCAACGTGTTTTTTTTAAGTTGAAATTTTGCACTGTTGCAAGGTTAAAGATTTCTGAAAGTGAATACCCTAAATATAAATGGAATTCACGTCCGAAATTTGAGTCTTGCAAAATTGAGCAATGTCAAAATTGCAACTATTATTGCTAATTAGTTTGTAAATAGAAGCAATTGTATTAATCGAAATCACATCAGAAATTTTAGTATTGCAAAATTCCGCAATGTCAAAATTGCAACATTATTTGCTTGTTTCTTTGTGAATAGAAGCAATTGTATTACTTTTAAAACAAATTGCGAATTTTTTCTTGCAACGACGCATGATATAAAAGGTAATTAAAAAATAAAAGTGGTATTCACGTCAACAATTTCTACCCTTGAAAACTGCGAAATGCAAAATTTTTTACAACAAACACATAGGATGAAATTAAAACCTAAATAATTTAATATGTGTTTGTTGTAATAAGTGGTGCATTACGCACTTTGCAAGGGTAAAAAATTGTGACGTGAATACCGTCAAAATTTTATTTTAAAAAAAAATTTTAAGCTGCAATATTGCACTGTTGCAAGAGTCAAACATTTCTGATGTGAATACCCTGATTACTATTGAAATAAATTGCAAATCTTTTCTTCCAGCGACGCATCATGTAAAAGGTAATAGAAAAATAAAAGTTTGATTCAACATTTTTTTTAAGTTTCAATATTGCTTTGTTAAAAATTTCTGAAGTGAATATCCTGATAATGTAGACAAAAACAACTTGCATTGTTTGCCAAGCTTTATCTTCTAGTAAAATAGATATTAAAAATACAGACACTCGATGTTAAACACTCGATGTTAGACACTCGTATCTTCATTTTAAATACGGCCGTAAAAGTTTCTAGAAATCACTTACCATAGTATTCTATATTATCTACAATGGATGACATTATATCACATATACGATCCCAGATAATCTCCGGTAGCTCCGATTTATATTTAGTAATCACTATATGGATGCCCAAAATAACTTCATAGGTAACACTAACATGGCGACTGTCAAGAGCCTATAAAAAGGGACAAAGCAAAATTAATAAAAAAAAATTGTCGAGTTTTTCTGATTCTTTTCACATTTTTTTTCTAATTTATATTTAGCTTTTCTTGTTTTTCTAAATTTTTCTAAGGTTTTTTAACTCTTTTTGAGTTTTATTTCTGAATTATCTCAACTTTCCAACATTTTTAAAATTTTAAAATAGATTTGGACAATTTTAAAATACAGTGAGCGTTAAAAGAAAGTGTACACGTCTAAAATATATGTAATTCCTTAAAGAAAAAGTTGACAATAAAACACCTTATAATTATCAATCGACTATCATTTAAAAAAATGCTATAAAGGAAATTTTCAAAGCTTTAATTTAAGCTTAGTAGAGCCCAGATTGAGCAAATATTAAATGAGATATTCTATATAGCGTGTTTTTAAATGATAGTCGATTGATAATAATAAGGGGGTTTATTGTCATCTTTGTCGTTAACGAATTACATCAATTTAAGACCTGTACACTTTCTTTTGACGCTCACAGTATATTTGGGCAATATAAAAATACATTTCGACAATTTTAAAATTCATTTAAACAATTTTAAAATAATTTTGGACAATTTTAAAATACTTTTGGACAATTTAAGAATATAATTGGACAATTTTAAAATACATTTGGACAATTTGAAAATACATTTAGAAAATTGCATTTTTATTTTTAAGTGTTTGGGCCTAATTTTAACTATATTTGGACAATTTTAAAATATACTTGGACAATTTTAACATATATTTAGACAATTTCAGAATATATTTAGGCAATTTTAAACTACTTTTGGACAATTTGAAAATACTTTTAGAAAACTGTTGTTTTTTATTTTTAGTACCAAAAGGTACATAAAAATAAAATGTATTTATTCGGCCTTTAGAAAATTTTAAAATATATTTGGAAAATTTTAAAATTCATTTAGAAAATTTTTAAATACAGATTTTTTTTATATTTATAATTTTTCTACTTTCAAATTTATTTTTGTAAATATTTTTTATCATTTTAAATCCTACCTCAGACATACTTACCCTCAAAAAACTATTTAAAACCATCGAAGCATAAAATAACGGTGATACTTGAAAGACCATAGGAGCTCCAAATATATTCATATTTAAATGAAAAACGGCACCTCTTAACAAATAGTTGTCCTCATATAAAGTACGATCATTCAAAATGTTACACATCATTTTCATAGAATGATAACCCAACTCAGTGCCAAGTAGATTTTTCATGATCTAAAATGAAAAAAAAAATCAGGAAAGTTAGTAAAGTAATAATGGAATTAACGTCATCAAATTTAGGCTTGCAAAAATGCGATATATCAAAATTGAAACATTAATGGAATTCACGTCAGAAATTTTAGTCTTGCAAAATTGCAACTTTATTTGTTTACTAAAATAAATTGCAAATATATTCTTGCAACGACGCATCATATGAATGGTAATAGAAAAATAAAAATTTTATTAAAATTTTTTTTTTTTTTAAAAAGTTGTAATATTGCTCTGTTGCAATATTATTAAAATTAAAAAAAAAAATAGTAATATTGCGCTGTCAAAAATTTCTAAAGTGAATGCCCAAATATTTGGTTTTCATTTTTTAAAGAGTAGCAACAATATTACTATTGAAATAAAGTGCGAATATTTTCTTGCATTCACGCATAATTCAAAATGTAATAAAAAAAGTGTAAAAGTTTATTCAAAATTTAATATAATATTTAATAATATTGCTCTGTTGCAATATTATTAAAATTAAAAAAAAAATAGTAATATTGCGCTGTCAAAAATTTCTAAAGTGAATGCCCAAATATTTGGTTTTCATTTTTTAAAGAGTAGCAACAATATTACTATTGAAATAAAGTGCGAATATTTTCTTGCATTCACGCATAATTCAAAATGTAATAAAAAAAGTGTAAAAGTTTATTCAAAATTTAAAAAAAAAGTTGCAATTTTGCACTATTACAAGGGTAAAAAACTCTGACGTGAATATATTAAATATTTTTTTTTTATCAATAATTTATATTTTTCACATTTCCTAAAAGCTACAACTTTAAAACACGAGATGATCTAGTAAAAAAAAAAACCTTAAATAATTATGTTTTTAGTTTTTGCTGGGTAAGCTTTTCCCCCGTTTTTAGAGGAAAAGAGAATTCGCTTAAGCCATTTTTATTAATTTTGCACAGATTTTTTGGAAGGGAGCTGCTATTATTTGAAAATTAAAAAAATACTATTTTAAAAATATTTTAAAATTTGTTTTCAATATTTTTAACAAGTCTTTTAAGTCTTCCTTTAAGTTATTTTTTTCCTTAAAACAATTTTCAAATTATTAAGCACTTAATTTAAAACAAAAAAAACTTAATTTGTTACAGTAATTTGACTCTTTAATATTTATAACGATATTTATTTAATTAAGCTTATTCAAGTTAAACTTTTAGTAAAGCTTTATGAAAGCTTTTTGAGTTAATCTTAATGGAGAAAGCAAGATCTACATGGAGAGTGTAAATTATACAACAGCTGTTGCTAGTTTATTATTAACAATTGTGTGTTGTACTAAAAATTTGATAAGATTAATAAAAAAAAAAAATAATAAAAAACTAGCGGAGAAAAAGGTTTTACAACAACTTTTTTAAAGTAAATAATTAAAATCTTAAACGAAATAAGAAACATTTGAAAGTCTATTGATATTAATTAAATATTTTGTAAATGATACGTTTCGCAAAATAACCTTGCGAAAGGGTGAAGTTTAGAATTTATATAGACGATAGAAAACTGATCAGGGTAAGTTAAGAAAGATTCTATTTAAAAAAATCTTTCAAGGGGTTTTTAAGAAGACACCTTCTGATTTTTGCACTTAAATAACACAATTATATCATTATTTAAATTAATTTTATATGTCCCCACTACAAAGGAGTGAATACTAGGGTATTTAATTAATCGGGTTTCTAGTTTAATCGGTTAATCGAGCAAATTATTAATCGGGGTTCAGATTTAATCGCTTAAATTCGAATTATTCGATTAACCGAATAAAATGCATTTTAAATTTAAATGAAAAATAACTAAATATTATCTACGAAGTAGTTTATTATTGAACAAGTAAACAATAGGGATATAACCATTTGCGTTTTTTTTGCAAATATCAAAAAGGACCTATCATATTTAGAAAGTACATGAAAAATCAAGAAGAAATGTGTGTTCTTTTTTACGCGAATGTTAAAAAAGGTTCGGCACCGATCGCGATGAAGTTTTCGCTAATATTTTTTTTTATTATTCGGAAAACCCGTATTTCTAGTGTCGAAAACCATTTTATAAATTTGTTATTTATTGTTTTACTAGCTATACCCGGTCCGCGTTGCTGGCCCTAAGAAAAAAACTATTTTATATTGCATCTTAATTTAAATATAGTGTCGGACAAAATTAAAGCACGGGTCCGGGCCCAGCTAGTAACCTTTGGTTCCACCCTCAGTTAGCACTATCTATAGAGAAATCTCAACAAAATCGGTTCAGCCGTTTTTGCGTGATTTCGAAACGGACAGACATAACGTTAAGTATAGTACAAAGCGGCATGTAATTTAACTCATTTTTATCGAATCTTGATAGTCTAAAGTTCCATGCTGAATCCTCGATTAGTACTATCTGTGATGCAAATTTCATTGACATCAGTTTTGTCGTTTTTGTGTGATTGCGAAAGAGGAGGAAATAACTTTTTATTTATGAAAAACGGGAGTGATATTGTAAACCCTTTTGCGAATCGCGCTATACATATGACTTACAGTTCCCGCTCGGTTAGTTCTATCAGTAGTGACAGATTCGGCTTATCCGTTTTTGCGTGATTTCACAACAGGCAGATATAACGTTCAGTATAAAGCTAAGGGGCTTGTCAATTTACGCCTCTTTGTTCAATCGTGGTCAGTATAGTACTAAGGGCGTTGCAATTTTGATCCCTTTTTCCAATAACGATCTTATATGGCCTACATATGCACTTGGTTAGCACTGTATGTAGTGAAAATGTCAAGAGAATCGGTTCAGCTCTTTTTGTGTGATTGCGAAACAGGCAGACAATGTCCATTATAGTACAAAGGGGCGTGTCATTTTACGCCCCTTTTCCAATCGAAGTAAAACATGGCCTATAGTTCCGCAATTGGTTAATACTATCAGTGCTGAAAATTTAATTAAAATCAACAGTTTTTCCGTTATTGCGGAGCATGCAGAAATAAAATTCAATTCAATACAAAGGAGCATGGCATTTCACGCCCATTTGTCCGATCACGCTCTAATTTGGCACATAGTTAGTACTTGGTCAGTACTATCGTATATATAGTGTCATTAGTGGTGCAATGTAAAATTCGATTTTGCCCACCCCTCCGCCCACTGGCAAAAAAGCATGGAATTTTACGCCCATTTGTCCGATCACGCTCTAATTTGGCATAAAGTTAGTACTTGGTTAGTACTATCTTTGGTTTAAATTTCATCAAAATCGGTTCATCCGTTTTTTATATATAGATGTCATTAGTGGTGCAATGTAAAAATTCGATTTTGCCACGCCCCTCCGCTCACACGTAAAAAATTAAAAATCTGACTGCACAGTGTTACTCCCTAGGCTATTCTGAATATTCCCTGAAAATTTTATCATGATCGGTCCAGCCATTTTCGCGTCCATAAGGAACATACATATAGCCGTTTTTTGCATTATTGAAATAATTTTCAATTCAATACAAAGTTGCATGGCATTTTACGCTACTTTGTCCGATAACGCTCAAATTTGGCACATAGTGAGTACTCAGTTAGTACTATCTTTGATATAAATTTCATCAAAATCGGTCCATCCGTTTTTTATATATAGATGTCATTAGTGGTGGAATGCAAAAATTGGATTTTGCCACGCCCCTCCGCCCACAGACGGAAAATAAAAAATCCGACATGACAGTGTTACTCGTCAGGCTATTCTGAATATTCCCTGAAAATTTCATCAAGATCGGTTCAGCCGTTTTCGTGTCCATACGGAACATACATACATACATACCCACATACATACACACATCCATTTTTATATATATAGATTTTTGTTGTAAAACGACAAAAAGCCAAGAAACGGTGAATGGGAAGGAATCCCACCATAAAACATAAAAAAAATGTAAATTTATGGTGTTTTAGAAATTGCAATCGGTGCCGTAGGTTTTTGGACCAAAATGTCCCCGGATAACGTTTTTTCTTATCAGTATAAAATTGCCCATACGGTTATTATAGGTTCCTATTTTGGTTATACCCCTAGTAAACAATCTATATTCCGCTAAGCCGATTATTTACTTCGATCAAAGTTTTGGATTTTAAATTTTTTAAAAATTAAAAAATAAAAAAAAAATCTTGCGATGTATTATTTTTTTTTAATGTTGGCATGCTGAACACGAATATCAATTCTGAAATCGGTGGTGCGATTTTCGAAATATCGCCATTGAAATTGTGAAACAAATTTTAAAAATTACCGTTTTTTTTCCACAAACAAAATTTCTAAATAATTTTCCATTGACTATTTCATAGAGATTGAGACAAACTTCCATTTAAACTTAATTTAAGCCAAATCAAAGCCTTTTAACCCATGGCTCCCTTCGATCAAAGTTTAGAGTTTTTGGTAAAAACTTTCTAAAAAAACTAAACTTTGATCAGAGGGCACCTCGCGTTAAAATTATCGGATTGGGCCCAAATTAATTTTAAATGAATGTTTGTCTCAAGCTTTATAAAAGGTTAAAGAAAAGAAATTTTTAATTTTTTTTTTTTTAATTTCTTGACCGTAGAAAAAAAAAGCTATTTTTTAAAGTTTCAAAAAGCGATATCTCGAAAACCGTTTGACCGATTTAAAAAAAAAAAAATTTGATATACGAGTTCAGCGCATCAAAATTAATAATAAGGTGCATCGCAAGATATTTTTTTTTTTTAATTTTCAAAAATCCAAAACTTTGATCGCCGGGAGCCACACCACGGCTTAATTCAATCTGATTGGCCTCATACTGTGGTTGCAGGGTATACAAAAAAATGCCGCAGACGTTTTTGGGAGACCAAATTCTGATACATATTTATTTTAATAACCCCTCTCTCTCTATTATTTTTTTAGATGTCTGAAAAACGTATACTCTGTGTGGGCATGTGTGTATTGGATATAATTCATGTTTGTGCTGAATATCCCACAGAAGATACCGATAAAC
Organism: Pegoplata infirma; assembly: GCA_963921195.1. Lineage (NCBI taxonomy): Eukaryota > Metazoa > Arthropoda > Insecta > Diptera > Anthomyiidae > Pegoplata > Pegoplata infirma. Next base: position 214,876,940 of record OY992539.1, on the reverse strand, counting down.
GTTGTTTGGATGGTTACTGGCAAAGAGGTGGTAATGCTTCAAATAATTGTACCGTTTTGAGTAAACTAGGAGCAAAATGTGAATTTTTGGGTATGACCTCATCATCACCAGCCTTCGGTTTTCTATACGACGACTGCAAACAAAGAAATATCGAGATTAACAATTGTCCTAAAACCGATATGAATCCACCATTTTCGAGTATAATATTGGCAAAAGGCAAAGGAACAAGAACTATAGTTCATAGCAATTCAGGATTTCCGATATTAACATATGACGAATTTAAGAAAATTAATTTAAATAACTATACCTGGGTACATTTTGAAGGACGCAATCCAGAAGAAACCAAACAAATGATAGATATGATAAGAAGATTTAATCAAACTCAAGAGATGCCAATTAAAATATCAGTGGAATTGGAAAAACTTAATAAAGATTTATTCGAATTAGCCATAAGATCAGATGTGGTATTTATAAGTAAAGATATGGCTCAATATATGGAATGGGCTACAGCTCATGAGTCGGTTTTTGGGACAAACGAAATTATATTAGAAAAGCAATTGCAAGAAAGTGATAATGGATTATTATGGCCTAAACCTTCGATAATATGTCCATGGGGCTCAGAAGGTTCTGATTGTTTAAATGCTAGTAACAATGAGTATATTAGTTTGAAGGCTTTACAGGTTGAAAATATTGTAGATTCCTTAGGAGCTGGTGATACCTTTGTAGCGGCTGTCATCTTTGCCATGAATAATTTGAAAAATACTTTAGAGGAGGCAATTAATTATGGAAATCATGTTGCTGCATTTAAAATACAAAATCGTGGCTATGATTGTGTAGAAAATTTTCAATTATGAAATTTGGACCATGATCATCTCTGTAGAACAGAACAATTCATCATTGTAAATCCAGCATTAGTCATAAAATTATTACATTTTTTTAGGAATATGATGGAGTTTGATTTGGTATTTGTAACAGTCGAAATTATTAAAATATTATAAATAATTAAAATATGGACGAAATTAAAACTGTTATTTTATTTCACGCAGGTTTTTTATTTGTTAGCGGGTTATTTTGCGGCGGACCGTTCCCTTTCACGATAAATGATTAAACACATTCATTTAAAATAATTTTCGGCTTTACGTAATACAATTTTATAATTATTTAAATTTTTTTTTTTATCCACGCCCAAAAAAAAAATCTGGCCGGAAAAAAATATTAAAAATTTCTAATCCCCTGGGTCCAAGTACAGGACGTTGAACTTCTTCTGAAGTTCATCATTTGTTTGACAAAAAAACAAAGAAACACTAAAACAATACTGATTCCTAAACGTGATTGTAACAATGCCAATGCTAATATTTCATTGGATTTAGTTTCAATATAATGCCAATGAAATCGTGCATATAAGAGACCCCACACCTTTCATATAAAAATATGTCACCTTTGTAAGAAAATGCCTTAAGCCTTAATGCATCACTTGGAATATTTTAAAAAAAAATTGCGGGACCTTAAATTTGTTCTTTTAAATTAAAAAAAAAAAAATCTTTCCCCTAAAAGAATTTTTTATGAATTGTTTTGTCGAAAGCACACAAAAAACGTCAAATATTTTTTTAGTCCGTGACTAAAATTTTCAAAATTTTTTTCGGAACTTAGAAAATTCTATTATCACCCAAGCAGAAATTGACGACGGTTCTAAAAAAAAGCGTTCTGAAAGCACTGTAACAAAAAAAAGCGTTCTCAAAACGCTATTTTCAAACGCTTTGCGAGCGTTTTTGAAAAGTGTTCTGAAAGCACTATAACAAAAAAAGCAATCTCAAAGCGTTTTTTGTAACGATTTGCAAGCGTAATCGAAAAGCGTTTTAAGAGTTCTTTAGATTTTTTTTTTTAATTTCTAAGTTCCGAAACTATTTTTGAATAACATTTTTTTTTTTGTTTTTTAAGTAAAAAAAATTATCAAAAATGTTTTTAGAAGTTTTTTTTTAAATTTTCCAAGTTTAGAAAATTTTTTGGAAATATTTTTGGAGCACAAAAATTTTTTTTTCGGATTTCACTTTGTATCAAACAAATTATTATACCCGAACTAAAACAGAAATTCTTTACTTTGGGTTTTAAAGCGCTTTGATGACTTTAAAAAAACGTTCTCAAAGCACTTTTTATATCGCTTTTAATTCGATGTTATCATTCGGATCATCTGAAGGCGCTTTGAAATTGGTATACAGAACGCTCGTACAACCGTTTACAACGCTTTTGCGATTGTATTTTTCTGACTGGGTATTTTCCTACTAAAAAATTTATAATCCTGCGTAAATAAAGTTAATCTATTCAGCTTTAATCAATAGCAATTAAAATTCTTTAAAAATTTACTAAATTTTTGGAAAACGATAGTGCATTCCTATCGACATTTTAGTGTCAATTGCTTTATCTCTTCAAACGACATTTTCAAAATGATTTAGTAGAAACAAAATTTAGACCCCAAATAAAAAAAAAATACTACTATAAAACAAAGATTTAAAATTTTCAACAAAAAACAACTGATATTTAAGACACAAGTGCAAAAGTAAAGAATTTTTTTTTTATAAAAATATGATTTATAATTTAAATTATTGCTAACTGATTAAAAAATCTTAAAAAAAAAAAAAAATATTTCAAAAGAATTGTTGTTAACTTAAATTAAAATTTAGTGACTAACAACAATTGCTAAAAGAATTTTTATTAAGTCGTCAAATTTGATGAGAAAACATGCCAGCAAATATTGTTTTGGTAACAAAATTTAAATACGATAAGGTTAAAACTGAAAAAAACAAGCAAAAAATATGGTTAACATTTTTATAAACAAATTAATTTCAAAATAATAAGATAAGCAAATAAAAGAATTGCTTTAACTTTCCTAAGAAGACATACACACAAAACATGAACTTACAAGGGAAGTATCTCAGCCCTTATGAGCCGATTTGCCTTAAACTTAAAATATATATAAAATAGATAATTTTAACGGTTGTATAACTTGCAAAAAATTCGGCTTCGTTAAATATTTTTTCACAAAAATGTGTAAATGTTGGTGGTATTTATGTGAAGACTACCCTACGATATCCAAATGAATATGGGTAATTCCAAAAATTTTCGACCCACTGTTCGGAAACATGCCTTTGGACGCCACTGAGAATTTGGCTCATAGATATCCACGTTTATATGAGATATGTTGCATTTTTGGATTTTCCAAATTTGCTGTAGTTTTTAAATTATCGCGGGTCAAAGTTCGACTTTTTTAGCAAAAGTCAGAAAAATACATGACGTTTAACGTGCTCTAACTTTTTAGCTAGTAATCCGATTATCACAAATAATGGCTCATATGAAAGCTTAATTCTTCTTCGTTTAGGAAATATTTTCAAAAGCATACGGTTTTTTTTCAGAAGTGTTGCAAAAATTCAAAAACATTTTTTTTTGCGAATATTTAAATTTTCGATTTTTTTAAAAAAAAGTTTGGTGATAAACAATACTGTTTTGTACAACATATCCAAAATTTAGAGTGGGATCCCAATGGGATCAAAAAATATTCTGGTTTTAGTACGAAGTTCTTAAATTTTACCTTAGAAAATTAAAATTTTATGTTTCTTCAATATCAAAATTTAAATTTTCAAAGAAAATTATATTATTAAAATTTTGAAAAACATTCAAAACATTAGAAATTTAAATTTTCTAAGGGAAAAATATGAGAACCTCGTACTTAAAACAGAATAGTTTTTGATCCCATGGAGATCCCACTCTGAATTTTGAATATGTTATACAAAACATTGTTATTTTTCTCCAGAAGATGTGTTTTTTTAAATATTCGAAAAGAAAAAATGTTTTTGCATTTTTGCATCATTTCTGTAAAAAAAACTGTGTTATTTTAAAAATATTTTCTAAAAGAAGAACCCCAGCTTTCACATGAGCCTAAATTTGTGAAAATCGGGTAATTGGTTAAGAAGTTACAGCTCTTTAAACGTGATGTATTTTTCTTACTTTTGCTTAAAAAGTCAATCTTTGACCCGCCATAATTCGTTAAATACACCAAATGTAAAAAAACGATATATGGTACATATATCATATTTATGAGACCTATCTATGTGTCAATGTTCAAATTAATCTGATACACCATTTCCAAAAATGACTAAAATTTGAGCTAAATTTTCTGGAATGGCCCATATGAAAAAATCTTTATTAAATTTAAGTCGACACATATGTTTGCTCTAGACCATATTCCTGTTAGTTCAGAAGTTCCACATTGTTTCATATTGGGGCAATGAAATTTTTAAATACTAATATGACCGATAAACCGAGACACCCCAATCTTAAAATCGTCTCTTTTATATACAGAAAAAAGGTCCAATAGTTTTTATTTAGTGATCAAATAATTTTTCCAACAATCCAAACAAACAGTAAAATTTTTTAAGTACAGTAGAAAAATCCACATTTTTTTGACCTTCAATTCGTTTGACCACCAATTTTATGTAAACAAAGGAAAATTTTAACTATTTTAATATTTCATTACTATACACTTAGGTGTACTAAAATTGATAAACAATAACATCTTTTCTTTGTTTACAAAAAAAAATTGGTGGTCAAAAAATCTGGGTTTTTTCTACTGCACTTAAAACTGTCTGTTTGGGCTGATGGAAAAATTATTTGATCACTGAATAAAAACTATTGGACCTATTATTAAATTTCTAATGATTAAACTTGGAAAAAATCGACTTAGAAATATTTTTAAAAAATTTTCTGAAAAATGTCTATAAATAATTTCATTTTCCAGATCGACCCTCGTAGCATATTTATTATTTACTCAATCTGGACGCTATTAAGCTTAAATTAAAGCTTTATAAATTACCTCCATAACTTTTTTTTTTAAATAATACTCGTTTGATAATAATAACGTTAGTTTAGTATTGTTAACTTTGTCTTTAACAAATTTTATCAAAAGTTATCTTAACAAAAACTATTATTTCAGTGTTTGCGATACAATAATTATAGTTTTTGTTAAGATAACTTTTGCAAATGAAAACTTTTTTGGACAAATTTTGGGTCAGTTCATTGTTTACTAAAATGAACATTATATACTAAAAGATGAAGCCCCAAATCATCTCCTAAAGTGATGCTGCCATATACAAAAAAACGGTTTATCGCGATTTTCATCATGATGGTCCATATAACATAGATGTTTTTTGTCCACTATTCGTAGTGTCATGGACGCCTTTATGATCCACAAAATGCAAGTTTTTTATCAGAGACCAATTTAGCGGTTAATTTCGCGAAAACTTAAAAAAATTAAGAAATCAGCGAATTTAAGGGCTTAAGATGAAAAGCTGTAAACCAAATTTATATTAGAAATATTGCTACAAGTTATATCTTTGTTTTCCATGCCATAAAATTTAAAAATCATTAGCTTTGGAATTTTTTTTGTTAAAAAAGCACCTGAAAATCAGCCAATCTTTAATGACATTTTACAAGAAAACTGTACCATCCCAGGCAGAAAAATACAAACGGGCCAACGTTGGAATGAAGTTGGCGGCGACGGTACCAACGTTGGCGAATCATACCCGATTCTAAGTCTACGACGTCATTCCGAGGTTGAAATGATAACAGTGGCCAACAATCGCTCGACTTTTGTTTTGACGTTGGGTTAACATTGATTTTACAAATTTACGATATTGGATTTACCTTTTGTTTAGGGATGTATTAAAAATCTCGATTTAGTGCTTTTTAGTTACCATTTTGTACAAATTGGTCGAAAAACAAACTACTTAAGTGTTCACTTAGATTAAAGAGTTGAGGTCTATGTAAATCAAAAACTAAAAAAAAATGAAAATTTTAAACTTATAAATTATACTCTATAATGTAGTGTTTTATGTAAACACAAAGTTGTGCCAACACAATATTTTTAGTAAAACTGTTTTACATTATACAATGTTGTATTTTTGGCTAGCCCGATATTGTACCAACACAAAATTTTTGGTACGGTTGGCAATTTCTGACTGGGATACATCGAAAAACGGAGTACGCCATTCGATTCAGCATGCCCGAAATATATTGAAATGATAGTCGTACCTCTTGTTTTCTAAAATAGTAGTTAGTTTTGTAACGCAGTGTAATTTAACAAAGGTTATTTTTGTATAAAATACAATATTGAAATCTCGTTCGAAGGAAAGTTGGATCAAATGATAGTGTATAAAATGATACATTAAAATTTTATTGAAAATATCGTTTGAACGATATATCAGCTTTAAGCTGAATTCACAAGGACAAATTACTCTGTGCCAGAGAGTGGATTTTGTTCCTTTCTCTTTTCCACTTACACATTTTTAGTATAATGTCGTCTCTATTTTTAGAGATGGTACTCTGTAGTACAGAGTACTCCGACATTGTGTCGGAGCCTTTAATGTGAATAATCCGATTTGACATAAACCTAATCAAAGTTTTTATGAAAGAGCTAAATTTAACGAAGATTTCTTTTTAAACGTAACCCAGACGACATTTTTAGTCGAAATTTTCAAAACTTTATATTAAAATTAACTTCTAATTTTTTGTTGTGTACATTTATGAATTAAATTGAATTTTGGTACTTATAAATTGGTAATTTAAAGATAACATACGAATAATTATTTGTAACTACACGTTTAATTTTCATTAAAAAAAACAGTATAATTAAAAAACGGAAGTTTTAGACTTGTTCCTGTGATTATAAATCGTTACTGATAAGTTTTTTTTTTATTAATTTTGATTATTTTTTATGCAGATATGAAATGTCTACGACGATATTTGGAGGGTTTATAAACAACTAAGCAAAAGCTAAGCAGTAACAGTTGAAATTAAAAAGTTAACCAAGTGACAAGTTTTTTTTAGAAATTTAAATATTTTATAAAGAAAAGCGTAAAAAATAAAGAAAAGCGTAAAAAAAGTGTTATTAAATTGTAAAAATTAAAAATGAAATTCGTACAACAAATTTTTGTGGCATTAAGCCTTTTAGCCTTAACTCGAATTATAAAAGCCGATTATTTGAAGCAGTCTTTTGAAACAGCAGTAAGTTTTAAACAAAAACTTTCAATATAGAGATTATAAAATAATTACGCTTCTTCGATTCCAAGACAATTTTAATATAGATTTTTTTAGATTCTGAGAAATTTTTTCCTATAGAAAAGTTCTTAGATTTTTAAAAAATGTTCTTTTGTAAAAATTCTTAAATTCAGTGACATTTTTCCAAAAGAAAAATCTCAGATTTTTTTTATATAGAAAAAATTATATATTATGTTGAAACTCGCTCAGAAACTTAATTATTTTCTCTAAAGTTTTCCAAAAAAATTAACAATAAATTTCTTACTTCTTCTCTTAACAGTCTCTTAGTAAATCTTCTAATGCATGCAGATCTCAATTTAATGGTACAATTTTGACCCATTCAACAGATTGTCAAAAATTCTATGTTTGTGTAAATCAAAAGCCAGTAGAATATAATTGTGACCCCAATTTCCACTTTGATAGAAATACCCGCAAATGTGAAGCTGGTGCCAAGTGCAGTAATGACGTTGTTTTACCAGCATCTTGTGTTGATGGCAGCGTAAATGCCGTAGAAGATAATTGTAATATTTTTGAAATTTGTGTAAAAGGACAATATCAAAGAATCAATTGTCCTATCAACTATTATTTCCATGCTCCACAAGGTGTATGTGTGCCATTGAAATTTAATGCTCAATTCAAATGTAGCTGTATTTTGCCAGAACATACAGTAGTGCCTAATGAAAATAATTGTGAAACTTATTATGTGTGCAGAGGACGAACATCGGTACTAGAAAATTGTTCTTTGGGACAATATTATAATTCTACCATAAATACCTGTCTACCCGATACGGAGGGTATTTGTTTAATGGAACCTACTAAGACACCAATTATAAGAGAAGAAGATGAACTAATAAAAGATAACAATGAAACTGATGCCAAAACACTTTGTGACAGTCTGGGTTTTAAGAATATTCACTTCAAAACAATGCCAAAGGGATGTAATACTTTTTATGTCTGTGTAAGTGGTCAACTCTTTACACAACATTGTCCCCAAGGTTTCTATTATGATAGTATAAAAAATTATTGTGTAATCGATTTGGAAGGTAAATGTACTGACAATGAAGTATCAGCAGAAACTGAAGTAAAAACTCTAAACGTAGAAGAATCAAAAACTCAATCTGAATTTGTCCCTAGAATACCAAAGGATTCAGAAATTTTAACTGAAACTGTTGCAAAATCATTAGAAGAAGCTGATATCTTATCAAGAACACCAGAAGACTTAAAACCTTTAACAGAATCTATGGTGAAAGCTCCGGCACCAATACCAGCTAGGCCTATATTCAAAGAACAAGAAAGTGCTTTTAGAACTCCAGCACAAGATAAACTATTTTCAAAATTTATAAAATTTTAAATTCAAATAAACTGGTTTAAATACTTTAAAAGGAACCTCATATAAAATGTTATACAATTTAGTTTAAGAATAATTAACTAAATAAATTTAATATTAAGTTAATTTATTTATAAGAAGACTTTCTTTAATAAAGAATTAATAATTTAATAAATTTTTTAAAAGAGAATAATTAATATAATCGTAAATATTATTTTAATGGCGAGTTACCCCAACCTCAATCTAACAACACCAGACAACAGTGCTGTGAGTTTCACAGGTTTATGAACTGTTTTGAGGTAATTCGCTGAATGTAGCAAATCAAGTTATATAGTTAAATTCCACTTGGCCGAATCCATGAATACCTTCCACAATGCTCGAAACGTTTGTATAAAAAAAATTTTGTGTTGACTGAAAATAAAATTTATTTCGATTCTTTTTTAAAAGCCCTGACTAACAATTTATTAATTTTACAGCAGAAGCAAAAAACAGTAAAAAATTTTGAATTTATTAATAACTTTGTTGCTTATGTATTAAAATTAATCACAAGTGTATTCGTTTTTCGAGGATTTTTCACATTTCTTCAAAATAAACTATATACAGATCGGAAGGTTTTTGAAGGCCTGTGCAATGGTGTATCGGTCTTGTCCAAATTTGGCTTCGTTAAGTTCTTATTTTCAAATTTTAGGGGTAGTTTTTTGGAGAGGAATCTTTATTAAAATTAAGCTGACCCGTATTTTGGCGTTTATCGAAATTCCTCTAGTTCGTAGTTTTTCGGATTTTCCCGAAAGATCACATTTTTTTATAAGGTGGAAACCCATTTTTAAATTTGAAAAAAACATGTAAAAAAACATGTATTTGGAAGATTTTTGAAAGCAAATGGTTAACAATACTGCTTTGAAATCAGATTTTAATGGAATGGTTTCCAAAATCGACCCCTTTTTCGATATTTTCTAGAGTCCGACCGAATATTCGGTCTCGGTTTCGGCCGAATAATGGGGTTTCGGCAGTGACGGTCGGTGAAGTTGTCACTAGGTGTTCTCTACTTATTTAAAATATAAATATTATGTATATAAAATACGTTTTTCTGGACGTAACACGTTCCCGTGATACACAGAGCCTCAGTTTTAATTTTTTTTTATTGACATGCATTCAAAATTAATTTTTGTACTCCATTTATTTGCGAAATAATGTTTTTTGTTAATTGTCGATGTGGTGAGGCAACAAAATGACAATAAAATAGAATTTGGGCTGCATCTCATTTAAAAATATACAAAACTAGTAACATCCCATCTTTACCTATCTCGGGAATGCGTGAGGTCCAGAAAAACACGAATTTTATACTTAAATTTCTGTTTTTATAAATTAGAGAACACCCAGTGACAACTTCACGGACTGTCACTGGGTTTCGGCCTCTATTCGGTATTCGGCAAAATTTTGGCCGAATATTAGCCGAAACCGAAACTTTTTGGTATTTTAAAAAATATGTAAAAAAGTCTGTGAATTTTTTGATTTCGTATTTCATTACACTTGTTTCAGTTCAATTGAAGAAAATGTTACAAGTTTATGCAATAAATGTAAAACTGTTTCAGTTCAAAAATTATTTTCTCCTAATCTGCAAATGAAATATACAATTTTTTTGTAAGTTTTTTAAAAAACATATTTTTTTTTTTTTTTCAAAAATACAACAATTCCTATGGCTTAAAAGCATTATATTCTGTATATTAATCTTTAACAACTTTTTCAAAATTTTATTCATGCCAGGCGGTAATTTTTTTTAAGTTTCGGTTTCGGTTAGGTTTCGGCCGAATATTACTTTTTCGGCCGAATATTCGGTTTGGTTTCGGTTCGGTCTCGAAAACTGGTTTCGGTCGGACTCTAATATTTTCACAAAAAATAATTGATTGAATATTAAAGAAAGTTTAAGCATTATTAATATGCACTTTGCCGATTTGTGTTAGACTTTTTAAAAAACGATTATCAATCATAAAGACACATACGATTTGATTCCTAATAATTTTAACTGAACAGCAAGATTAAAAAGAACGATAAAATTGTTAAAATTAAATGAATTCAAGTGTTTTGGTTTTAAGTATGGGAATTTCTTTTGATTAAAACCCCAAGTCCAAGGTAATATGGCAAATGGAAAGTTTATAACGATATTCCTATAAACAAACAAACGCGGATTATAGAGTATCGCAAAATCAGAAAGCGTTGGAAATGAAAATGTCGGTCGATAAAGGGATCAAATATACAATCGATATACAATATTTAAACATGCCCAGACAGAAAAATGCAATCATCAAAGCGTTTTAAAAGTACTCTAGATGGTGCTACAAGCGTTTCCAAAACGTCATGGTTTTTGCTTTTAGAGCGCTCTCAAAACGTCCGAATGATAACGTCGTTAAACGCTCATATGATTGTTTTTCAAAGCGCTCTAAAAGCATTCGGAAGACTAAAAATTAGGTGGTTTAAAGGTGCTTTATGCTAATTTTATTTGTAATTGTAGATTTTTTAAATTACATTTTTTATATATTTTCTTTTACAATAGAGTAAAAAAATAATTGAGTTAATAAAAGAGGACTTCATAATGTTTTCCCGTGCTTTATTTTGTTAACAGAGAGGATGTATGCCTCATAATTATTATGTATTCTACATTATGGGTGGAAGATATAAAACATTTTTATAATTCGTAAAAAGGTGGTGTAAAAGCACTTTTGAGTTGGTTAAACAAAGCGTCTGCAGAGCGTTTTGAAAATAGTACTTTCAAAGTGCTTTATTTTTTGTACCATCATCAATTTCTGCCTGGGTGTATTTGCTTGATTTATTATATCTAATTGTTCGATTTTAAGCAAACAAAGGCTCTTGCTTTATTTATTGAGAACACTTATTGATTGGATTTATAACATACGAAAATATAAAATATTCGACAAATACATATGTCTAGAAATTAAATCTTAAAATAAAATATTTTTTTGTGCAGTAATGTGCGGGTCTGGCAATGAATATAAGCGGACTAAATTAACAACACTTTGTGATCAAATATCTATAATTGGTAATATTGTACAATGTACAGTATTACAAATTTTTGTAAAACATTTTTGAAAATTTACGGAATTAATCAATTTTATTTCGTAAAATATACATTTGTTTTTTTTACGGTGCCGATCTTTATCAATTTTCTCTCTCATCTAAACGCACATGTATATTTTATGACTGTAGAAAAATATTTTATATTTTATATTTTACTTTTTATGTATAAAATAAAATGTTTTTACTTACCTTCCAGGAAGCTCTACAATACGGTGCTATATTAACGGTACGACATAGAGTAAAAACAAATTGAGGCAAAGGATCGCTGGGAAATATTGTATAACTCATAACCATTTCGAGTATTGTTAAGCATTGTAAGCCAATATCATCGTCCGATACAGTACAACTTAAATTACAGGCATTTCTAGAAAGAAAAAGAAATTTAGTTAAAGCTAGTAGAAAAGTTAAATTCGACTTGGACGAATTTATGAAAACCCATCAAAATTTTGTTTGTGTGTATATTTTTTTAACGGGATAAAATACATTAAAAATTCACGGGTTTACTTATAATCAAGGAGAAGACTTTCATGCAAATGCATGTTTTTTCCCTTTGGTCATAGAACAGCATAAACAAGATATCTTTGCGAATCAAAGAATTCGCTTTAAAATGGCATTGATTCGTTAGTGCATATTTTTGAATATTTTACTTAAAATGCATATTTTTGCATATTTTGCTATTATTTCGCTATAAATGCATATTTTTAGGTCATATTTTGTATAAATTTTGGTTTTTTAGCTATTTTTTTTAATAATTTTTGCTATTTTTAAGATTTTTTATGATATTTTTTTTTTTTTTTGTATTCAGCAATTATAAAATTTTTTTTAGATAACTTTTATTTTTTAAATAACATTTTATACAAACTGTATGTATGTATATCTAAGCTTAAAATGACAGACTGAACTCAAATGTTATGTTTTTTTTAATAAAAGTAACAAAACAAGTGGATATTTATGATTTTTAGTGCATATTTTACGATTTTTAGTGTATATTTCAAGAGTTTTTAGTGCATATTTTAGGCGCCTAAAACATAGTTTTTTAGTGCATGAAGGTCCTGTCCCTGCTTATAATACTTCTTCAAAACTATACCGATTTCGCTAAAATTCAATTCCAACCTGAACGGAAGAATTAAAAATATTAAAAGTTAGTGATTTTTAAGAGACAGACGGACAGACAACGCAAGATCAAAAGTCCCTAACTAACATTTTATTAAGGTTACAGGAGAAGCAAAAAAACAAAATTTGTTAATAACTTTGTGTTTTTTTAATGAATTTGGCTAAAATTTTGTGAGGACGTTCTTTTAATTAATATGAATCAAAAATCTTACAAAAGTTTTTTTTTCAGTTACGTCCATTGGCGATTGCCAAAATCGCAAGTTTTTTAATTTTGGCTATAAAATCGCTAATTTTTATTATGCAGCCCTAATTTTTTGTGGAGACGTGTATCTTGATAAAATAAGCCAGAATCAATCAAAAAACTGATTTTGAATTTTTTGTTAGTTAGGGCCTTTTGCATTTTAGGTGACGATATATACTTTATATAAAGACACCATCTATATTGCTAAGTGGAGGGTATAAAAATCTTGTACATTTGCATGATTAACATTTATAACATATCCCATTAATTTTGATGGATAATATAAGTTTTGAAATATCATCCTGTATATACCCTGCAGGAAAAGTAATAGGTCAATGATAGGTCACGTGGCATATCACCCATACACAAAAAACCAATCACAAATTCGACACCTTTCATATAAAAATACCAAACACTTATGTTAGGGATTGTCTCAGCCCCGGAAAATTTTTAAATTTTGTTCGAGACTTGGTAAAAATGGGAAAATCGGGTTTAGTCCTATTGTATCTAAGTACAATTGTCATGTGAATTTTATTTAAGTGATATGTGCAAACGAGTCACGGTATAGGTAATTTCGGATTGAGAGACACACTTTTTCTGCAGGGCAATAACATCCTAATATCATTAAAAATTTCTTAAAACACATTTTCAAAACTTACTGCACTATGCCAATAATAATGTCATTATCCAAATGGGCTGCATTAAATTTAATCAAATTAACTAGCATTTCCAAATAAGGGCGTAAAAGATTGGCTTCGTTAATGGCCGGAAGCCAAAGTAACATAAAACGACCAATCTGTAAGAAGAGGATTTTAATAAGTTTCATCACAATTAATTTTTTCTACTATGCACCTTTTCTTCTAAATTCTTAATATCTTTGCCATTTTCTGTCAAAGTATCTAGTAACTCCAGACGATGTTTAAGATCTTCGGGTACCTCATGATTTTGAATGACCAAAAAGAATTGTTCCCTCATATACGTAAGATTTTTGTATTGGGTATAAATAAGTCTCTTGTAAAATGTTAAAGCAGTTTGCCGGCATTCTGCTGATTTTGTAGGCACCAAAAGATCCTTGGTAACATCCCAAAGTTTAATAATGGCAGTCTGCAAAAGAAAAATAATTAAAATAAGTTACGAGTGTTTAATTCGACTGTGCCGAATATATAATTCATTCCCCTCACACAAATAACAAAATTTACAGGGTCTTTTAGGGGAAGTGGAAGGGGGATGGAGGCAGGGGGTAGTTAGAGGACACCTTCCCCCTCGTGATAAATGTTAAATTATTTATTTTTTGAACTTTTAACATATAATTACAAATCATATACTAAATTAACCTAGCCTAGACGGGTGACGATGACCATTGTCTCGTTGTAACGAAACAGATCAAGGCCTCTGGTGGGAATTGAACCCACGACCACCAGACTCATAGGCTCCTAGCATGCTATTAACTAGCCTACTGGGCGCCTAGTTTAAAAATTATTTTATTATGAACTTTAAATATAATAAATATAATTAATACAATTTTATAATTATTTAATTTGTTTTCCACAGAAGGGGGTGGTCCGAAAAATTTAATTTTCTAGCCCCCTGAGTCCAAGTGCAGAACTTTGAACTTCTTTCTAAAAATGTTTCATTTGTTAAACAAAAAAAAAAAGCGTTGTTTCAGAGGTTCTTTAGTTCTTCAAGGATAAACTTTTTCCCCCTGGACCCATTTTGCCCATTTACGAACCTATAAAAAAAGACTCATTCAAATCAAACGTCAGGAGTCAAGCTCTTTTACTTATACTGTGGATGGAGGGTATAAAAAGAAATAACAGTGGCTGAATTCAGTTAAAAGGGCACAAGAAATGTATCCCATTTTGAATTTACAAAGAAAAAACTAAATTCATTATATTCAACGGATTTGGTTAAAACCTCAAAACGTACTTTCCCCGCATACTGCAATATTGTTCACCATTTTTTTCATTTCTACTCACCTCATCCAAATTATAAGATTGCAAATGTAGTTCACTTAAATCTTTTAATATTTTACATCTTTGTGCTACCGGTTGTTCGGGTCTCAATTCCCATTCTATTTCCTGTCTCAAAGATCTATCGCTGGAACCTGATTTTTGTTTCATTGTTAGAAAAAAAATTGTACCATTTCATATTTTACATTTTTCTCACCTGCTGGTTTTGTATTTTTTAAAAAGGATTTAAATTTTGATTTCGATAATTCTTTATCTTTGTTGCTCATTGTTGGGCTGTGTTAAATTAATTATTTTATTATATTTTTCTTGAATTTTTTGCAAAATCCAGCCCAAACAAAATTACAGAAAAAATCAAACAGCTGATTTTGAAACACAGCTGGTTAGTGATGCCATTTTTTACAAAAACAAAACTCTAAATCACAAAAATCGCTAGAATTCTGAAAATTTATAATTAATTCACAATGGTAGAAAAATTCACAATGAAAGAGAACTGTGTACACACAAAAAAAAAACAGGGTCAGAATAATCAATCCTACTTGATAATTTTTTTTATATGCACACAAAAAAATATTTTTCCAATAACTTGGGAGGATATGCGTTTTTAAAGTTTTTTACATTAATTATGAAAAATTTTGTAAAATTTTACCAAGTTTTTTCATAATTTTGGTTAAGGTTTGTAAAATTACACAAGGTTAAATACCTTTATGAATATTTTCTAAACTTTTATCAGAAACAAGCAAAAACTTTGTAAAATTATGCTATAATATATGCAAAAAACTTCAAAAACGCATATCCTCCCAAGTACTTGGCAAAATTTTTTGTGTGTGGAGTTGAAAGCGTTTTACCAACACACAAAAACAAATTAAAACAAGTGAGAGTGTTACATTCGGCTGTGCCGAATCTTTTATACCCTCCAAAATGTAAAAAACAATGTTAAAAGAATCCAAGGGCGTCTTTCTTTTTTTTTGGGGGGAGGGGGGGGGGGTTGGTGGGAGACGTTAGGGCACACTAAAAAAATAAAAAAAAATGTGCCAGTTTTTGGTTTAATTACAACCTAAAAAGTGTTATTTGATAACTTACCAAAGTTATTACTCTAAAAAACTTAGGTAATTTATCAAAAACCACTTTATAGGTTGGATTATCCCCAAAACGTACACAATTTTTTATTATTTTTTTTTGTGTGGGGGCACTTTCCCTTTGCCGTAACTTTGGAGCAAAAATCAAAGCCAACGCTGACGTGATTTGCTCTATAGATCAAACACAGACTAATACAGACTCGACATAAGTGACAGGTGTCAAAAAAGTAATTCTGAACCATATGGTTAATATTTTCAAATTATTCTACGAATTAGGTTAGAAAGAGAAAGCTAATATAACGCGCCATTAGAAAAATGGATGCCAGATCGGCTTTTGTTGTTTCACTCACTCCTAAGTCGTAGAAAGTGTTGCCATGTTAGCGTAAAACGGACTAAAAACCGCTGTGTTTTCTCCTAAAATCGCTTAGTTTTTCCCCAGTTTTTCTTATAAAACTCTACTGTCGAGTCTGTATTTAGTCTGTGGATCAAACTTGAGAGAACAACCTAAATTTAAAGCCAAAGCCTTGAATGTACTTCTACCCTCAATACTTTTTCAAGCGAAGTGCAACTCTATCTAGATGCGAAAAAATATGGAGTTGGCAACAGTGAAAAATAATTGGTTTTATATTTAGTTATCGATATGTTATCGTTAAACTATAATAACTAAAGTTCCGTTACACAATGTCGGTACTACTGTCTCTTTTCCTCCTGAGTAACTGACATACAAAATGATAGAAACAGATATAGTAAACCCGCCATAAAAAAAGCCAAACAAAACTTTTCACAAACCAGAAGCAAAAAGAGGAAGAAAAAAACTGCAAACTGTAGAAAAAAAGTTGAAAAAATCATAAAAAGTCGAAAAAACCTACGTTCTTTGCCAGCATAAAAATAACGTGGAAAATAAAAAAATAATAAATTTTAAAATAAAGAAAATAATTGTGTTGGAAAAAACTACAATAAAAGGAAATCTATTCAACGAGTCGTGAAATTTTGTTGGCTTATTTTTTAAAAGCTTCTTAATTTATAGTTCATTTTGAGGTACGTAGTTTTTATTTGTATACAAATTATTTTTGTTTTACAATTTTATGGAAAATAACCATAATTGGTGTGTTTTGGTTGTTGTGCTTTGTTTGGTCTTGTGATGAAATCAAAATTTATTATGTACAAAATCTTTTTTGTATAAAATCTTAACCTCTTCTGGAAGTGGTTGCCCTTGTGACATTTTTCTTCACATTTTATAGAATAGTGCAATTTGATTTTTTTTTTCATTGCTACGCCATTTTGATGAAAATGGTGTGACGGAAAATTAAAATAATCTTTAAAATTTAAATATTTTTTGCAGTAAATATTTTTCAAATGAAATATCAATAAAGAAATCTCTTAATTTCTTTATAAAATCATAATTTTTGAAAGAAAAAAATCAATTATTTTTTTGGAAATTTTTGCAATTTGTTCGTACATTTCGTTTTTTTTTCCCTTGTTTCTTTTCATCGTTATTTTCTTATTGGTATTTGTTTACATTGTTGTCCATTTTTGTAATTATAACTGTCAATAACTGCCGCTTCTAGGGTTACCATTACTTAATAATAGTAGTAACTACGTAAGTACGTCTGCCATCCATCTATTTATAATTTTAATTATAGAGGCATGTACTAAATTTATAAATAAATAAAATATGAAGTATATGGTAATTGTGTTAATTTATTGAACATGAATATATGACGTTGTTTTAATTTAAATTCTTGTATTATATACGTACATATTTTTTATATACAACAAAGGCTATTAAAAAAAGTATATTTGAAAGGTGATAAAATCAATAAAGATTTGTTTTTAATGCGTACTACATTTACATATAAATAAGTTTGTCATTCTGTTTGTAACACATCGAAATATCTGCCGGGGAATCTATTGTCAAATATTTGCTATCTCCAATCAATAGTGTGACCAAACGTTTAGTTACGAAGTCGAAAAAATTGCATTTGGTCGAACACTCAAATCGATTATCTCCAATATCATCCACTTACAACCTATCTCCAATGGAGATTCTCTATCTGCTGAAATAGTGATCATATCTGTGTTATAGTTTTCTCAACAATAGTGTTATATTACCCTTAAACGCCCTTAAGGGGTGTGGTTATAGAAAACAAGTGAGAGTGCTTAATTCAGCTGTGCCAAATCTTTGATACCCTCTTACATATAAAAAGCTAACTGTCTGAAGCCGGTTTTTAGAGGGGCGTCGGTGGGATAAATTGGGAACACCTTTCTCTCGGCATTGGTTGACAATAGATCAGAGCTCTCACTAACATTTGCTTTGCGACCCCTTTTCAATATTTGAAATTTTTCGCGACCCCCCCAACATAAAAAAAAAAATTATTAACGTGAACTTTGCCCTCAGTTTTTTTAAAAATCTGAAGTAATGAAAAATTTGGAAACCAAATTCAGAAGCAGCATTGAAAGATTAATCAAAACCCTGTGGTCAGATCCCAGACGCATACCAAAGATTTAACGTAAAAAACTTCTAAAAATTAAAAAAAAAAACAATTTTTGTTAACTTTGACCTCAATATCCTCAAAAATTTTGAAACCAGGTCCGGAACTACGGCATTTTATATCACCTTTAATTTTCTCAAAAACCATACGTACTAGAAAAATTCGAAACCCAGATTCGGAATCAGCATCGAAAATATAATAGAAAACGAACTGTCAGATCCCAGACTCACAAAGGAAGACACTTCCCTTGTCAACCAAAAAACTTCAGAAGTCATTGTTGGGCATCCCTTAAGTGATGGAAATAATTAATTTCTTTAATAAAAGTATTTGTATATTTTTATAACACAACAATAAAAAAATGTGTTGTTAAATTTAAATTTACCAAAACTTAAGGTTTTAACAAAATTGTTTGCGACCCCCCTGAAAATCTTCCGCGACCCCCTAGGGGACCGCGACACACCGTTTGAGAACCATTGCAATAGATACATTATGGGTTTTGCACTTAGTTTAAACTATTTTTTAACTAAGCCCTCAAACAACGGGCTGGAAAAAAAATATGTACTTTCCTGATCCTCTTTGTCCAAGTGCAATTCGGTGAACTTCATATGGCATAAAAATGTTTTGTTCATTGAACATTTTTATGCCATCATGGGAAATTGTTTCCCCATGTTCCGATTTTGCCCATATACGAACTTGAACAGTCTGTGACTATAAAACATTTTCGTGCCAAACTTCAGGGGTCGTCGGGTGGGGCGGACAGACATCACTGGAATGTCTTATAGTGGAACCAGTTACCTGTGAAGACCGGTTTTAACTGGTCGTTCCGTCTACCGGAGTAGACCGGTCTTTTTATTAATATACACATATACACAAAAAGGGAATTTTTTTAATGTTATGCTTTTCGAGTTTTATCCGAAAACATTTACAGAAGTGTCTAAAAATGGCTTTATTATCTGCATATAGTAGCCTTAATGGGTCACTGAATTCACAATTACAACGCTTGGAACAAATGTTTAAATCACATAATTTTTAACAAAAAATAAAATTTTTGTTAGTAACTCTGATATTTCACAAGGGAAGGCATAGCGTCCCCAACACAGCCTTAATTTAATGTATTGTATGAACACTTTTATAAATAGACACTGAGAAATAAGCCAAATTTTAACGATATCAAAAATTACGAAAATTTAGTTTTTGTATTTGATGCTCCCACTGAATATCTGGTGAGCATTTAAATGGATTTTATACAGATCTGATGCGTTTTTGAGATGTGATATGAATTTCCTGATTAGATAAATCTGCCCAATTTAAGCTAAAAACCACGCCTACTAAAAACGAAGAGCGTCATACAAAAAATCAAAAGTGTATTTTCTTGGCATAGTTTTCTAAAAAAAGTTTTTTTAGAAAACCCAAGAAACTAGTGAACCCATCCAGAGTTCGCTTGAAAAGAAAACATAACAAATGGGAGACTTCATACCTGTTGTTCTTATTTGTTCTAAGGTAATATAAAGCAAAACGGAGAAAATTTTCAAAAAAGAAAAGAAAAAAATATGGACCATCCATCAATGAGTGGATCCAGCGACGAATACAGGAATTTGAAAATAGGGTCACAACTCCCATTTGTTTTAGTCATTGCCTATTTATAATTATTATATTTAACCAGGACTGCACCCCAGCTCCCCCTAATACCCTATTCACACGTGCAGTTTTAAACCGTTTTTAGCAGCAATATTTTTAGCACTTTCTTTATGCTATTACAGTATATTGACAGAAAATGCTAAAAATAATTGCTAAAATTGCTTTAAAACTGTAAGTGAGAATAGGGTATAAGACGATTTCGTCTTCAGTTTTGAAATATCAGATTTTTTTATAACAAAAACTTTTACAGGAAAATGTTAAGAGTCCAATAATTTTCTTTTGAAAAACTGTAAATTTTTAATGAAAATAATGTCTGGCGAATCTCAGATTCAGAGATATTTTTTCTAAAGAAAGTGTCACCATTAAAAAAGTTACATTGGATAAAAAATCTCAGCATTTAAAAATATTTTATAGAAAAATTGTTTTTGAATCTGATGTATTTTTTTATCAAAAATATTTATGAATCCAACAATTTAACTATAGAATTTTAAAATGTTCTATATAGAAAATGTTTTAGAATTTAACAATTTTTTAATAACATATAAATATTCTGATGAACAAATGTATTAAAATCTAAAAAAATCTGAAAATCTAAATTTTTTCATTAAAAATTTTTTTTCGGAATTTATAAAATTTTATAAAAAAAATAAAATCTTTTCTTTATAAAACAAAATTTGAAAAAACTTTTGTTTTTTTCCTTTTGCAATGCATTGTGTATTAAATTTTAAAAATTTCAAATCGAAAAGGGGCACCTGTTTGCTGTGCCCACACCCTGTACATGTCCATGATCGGATCCAATGGGTCCGAAAATTTAAAATAAATCCCTGAGATCAAGGCTTTAGAGTTATTCGGTTTTAAAACTTTTCAGGACCCCAAAAGCTTTTAATTTCCATGCCTGCCCCTTAAGATCTTATTTATCCCCTTGTACCCAGTGCAGCTCTATGAACTTTTTATGACATTAACATTTTTTATTTGTTGAACAAATGAAAAATGTTAAAAAATGGAGCATTTCTTTTATTGCTGTAGTTCCACAAGAGGGAACTCTTTCCCCCTGGTCCAATTTTGCAATTTACAAACTTAACCAGCCTATGACCATATATATAACTTTAGCAGATTGTTCCACTCTGCTCGCTCTAAGTAAATATCATAATAAATTAATGAAATAAATTCGTGAATGTAAAAGCTGTCGCCCGCTTTTAATTTTTTTTTACAGATTTTGGCCTCTTCCGAAAAAGTAATTCACATTAAAAATGTAAAAATTAAAATTTCCGAATTTTTCTTGTTGTTCTTGATTTTACTTCCAAATATTTTTTTACTCATTTTGTTTCAAGTAAAAAATGTTTGATGAAAGTAAAACGTCTGCGCTTTTTCCGTTACAATTTTTAGATTTTAAATATTCGATTAAAAATTCCAATGAATATGTGAGGAAAAAACACAGAATTCCATTTCATGTGATTCGGGAAATTTTATGTGAATTGAAAAAGTTGTGAAAGATAGAACAGAAGCCTATATTTATTTTTAACTCAAACAAATATTTAAAACTCATTATTTTCTCTTATCTTTTTAGCATATTTGTTTTGTGTTTGGTCATCGTCGTCGTTAAATAACAAATAATAAAATGAGTTCTACTGAAGAAAATAGTAGCCAAGCTACAACACCACAGGATGGCCCAGAAGATCAGGTACTAAAATATCAAATATAATTTAAATATTTTGTTTTTGAAAAACTTTTTTTTAATCAAAAATTTTAGTCTAATCCTCGAGAATTGGAGAAAATCGAAGAAGAAAAATTGAAATCAAAATATCCTGTGGGTCTACGTGGCCCTGGTGGTCATACTGCTTTCTTGCAAAAAAGATTACAAAAAGGGGTTAGTTTTTTTTTATAAAAAAAAAAAAAAAATTTTTATTAAAAGTTTCTTGTAAATTTCAGCAAAAATATTTTGATTCTGGTGATTATCAAATGGCAAAACAAAAAGGTGGCGGTGTTAAGCAGGTCTTTGCCAATAAAGTAACAACTGGAGAAGCCATACCAACACCTGAATCAGTGCCTGCGCGTAAAACTTCTATTATACAACCCTGTAATAAATTTCCAGCGACGAGTTAAGTTATTGATTCCTACAACTTGCTCCTCATTACTCACTTTACTAATATTATTAAACAACAAGAGAATTTGAAAGGAATGTTTCCCTTAAAATTCTAAAAATTTAGTTCACTCTATTTCTTTAAAAAAAATTTAAGTTTGTGAACAAATTTTAAGAATTAAAAAAAATATCCAAGAACAACTAAAAGTATAACATCTTATTAAAATCGAAACATTATATGCAAAAAAAAACAATTTTTATTTTTATTAATTTTTAATTATTTAAACTAATAGCCTTTTCTTCTCATTTATTGTTTAAAAAAACAAATATAAAATATCCATAAATATCTTATTATTTTGTCCTACAACTCCTGTTGAGTTTGCTACTAAATAAATATATAAATTACTTGGCATGTAAATGAAACAAAATGTGTAAATTCATGTTTAGTTGAATAATAAAAATACAAGCCTTTAAACTTTAGTTTATAAGTTTTAATTATTTTTTTTTCCAAATCATTTTTTATTATTAAATTTTGTTCTTGTAAATTGTTTTGTGAAAGAAAATATAAAAACATCAAAAAATTCACGCGAATTGAAAAATTATAAAAACAAGCAGATTAAAAAAAAATAATAAAAAATTGAAATGTAAAAATTTAAAATCATGTTTTCTTTTATAAGTTAGCTATGTTACATATTTCTTCCGATTTTGAACTACCGGGAAAATTTTTAGGTTTAAATCTTATGTAGTACAAGTTTAAGATCAATCGGATTAAATTTTAAATCTTTTAAACGGTTTTCAAGCAAAAGAGTGAATTTAGGCAAGGGATTTTTACAAATTTACGATATAAAAAACACTATGGCCCTTACCACAAGAAAACAAAAGTATATTTTAACAAAAGTTTTATTTTAATTAAATTTCAAATTTTCAATACATTTTTTGAAAGTTGATTTTAAAAACCAAAACAATTTGTATGGAAATAAAATTAAAAGCTCATTTTAAATATATTTTATTTTTCTATGGTAAGGCTGTATAACTTTTGAAATGCAACTTAGAAGCTGCTGAAGCTTGACAACTATATTTGTCGTTCCCCTGGTCTATTCAGTTTCAGGAAAAGCGGTCAAGTGGTTCAAAAGTTATTAGCAAAACCGTGAATTTTAGATTGGTTTCACCTTAAATTCACGTGTTGAAAAAACGTTAAAGAACTTTTAAAAACTTTAGAAAGTCACAAAAATATTTAACAACGTATTTTTGTCACTCAAAAATATTTTACACTAATAAAACAATTACACTTAAAAAAAATGTAGTAATTTTTTTTTACAAAAATGACTAAAAAAAGTTTTTTATTCAAAATAAAATATCTCTAATTGAAATTGTTAAATTTTCTCCACCTTAGAAAAGGTACTATAACTTAAAAATGGAATTAAACTTTTCTACTTTTGAATGTATCACAATTTTGGTAAATTTTTTTTTATTGAGTTTTCATATATTTTTCTAGTGATGCAGCCTGCTGCTTTGATTGTGAAGCAGCACATATGTACGTGGTTCTTAGAGATGACAAAAATACACATAACTTGTGACATCTCTTATTCAAATTAATCGATATCTCAAATATTTACTTTTACCGTTAGTTTGTGAACTTCCGGTACGCAATTAGAGTTGTGTTTACTAGTTAATTTTAGTGATCGAACATTTTAGTTCAGTTCATCAAAAACAACTAGTTCGCTCTTCTAGACCGAATTTACATTGGGCAATTTTAATTGCGGCAATTCTGATTTTTTAGTGTATCAGAGAGAGAGATAAGATTCTTCCCTCTCTCTCCGATACACTATAAAATCAGAATTGCGGCAATTAAAATTGCCCTGTCTGAATTCGGACCTAGTTCACTAGTTTATTTTGAACTATGTTTAACAGTTCGTTCAAATAACGATTAACTGTATTGACCAACAAAAAGCAAACAACGTCAGAAAGCATGTAAATAAATATTTTAGAAAATAATTAATACAATTAATCTTTATGTAAATATGTACATTTTTTATATCCCCGCCCACAAAAGAGGGCGAGTCAAACTTTTTTATTTGTTTTTTTTTTTTCGCTGGGTCCAATGCAGCATTTTGAACTTCTCCTGACATTAACATGTTGCATTTGTTTAACAAAAGTAGAAAAAACCCTTAAGAATCAGTTTTTCTGCGGTTGGTTTAGTTTTGCAAGGGGGAACTTTTTTCCCTTGGTCCGATTTTGTCCATTTCCGAACTTAACCAGCCTATGACCATAACACACATTTGTGCTAAACTTCGGATTAGCACAATTATTTTAGACCGTGTCTTTTCCTCTAGACCGTGTCTTTTCCTCTACAGACAGACATACAGTTGAACCTCGATTATCCGGCCCTCTATTAACCGGTGCCTCTATTAACCGGCATGCTGTGTTTTTGTTTTTTACCTCTATTATCCGTGCTTTACCTCTACTATCCGTACAATTCATACATGTACGTACATATTGTATTTTTTGTTATTGTTTTTACCTCTATTAACCGTGCTTTACCTCTATTAACCGTGCTAGAGGTATATTATCCGTGCAATATATTCACGAACATATACAAATGTAGAAAAATATATAACCTCTTTCTTTATCCGTGCTTAGTCCGGTCCCGTGCAACCCGGTTAATCGAGGTTCAACTGTATATCGTTAGAATGTCTCAGAATGTTTATACTTTATGGGGTCTTAGACTGATATTTCGATGAAAAGATCTCAATAAACGAATGAACTAAAATAACTGAATGAATGAAATGTCGTGACCTAGGTCTCATAGTTCAGTAAAGTGAACTAGATCCTTGAACTAGTTTGTTCATGAACGACACAACACTAAACGCGATCGTTAATAAATTTGCACAAATTTTACGAAAATTAGTAAAAAAAAAGGGTTTTTAATGAACTTTAGTGAATGCGATCGTTGTTATTTTGTAAATTTTTATTAAATTTAAAAGAAATAGTAAAAAATGGGTTGTAAAATGTTAAAAAAATGAATAAATTTATTAAAAAAGCGTTTGGTAAAAGTGATGCGTAAAATTAGTGAAAATAAAAAGCAAAAAGATGTATGCTTCCCATTCTGCCAAATCTATCCACTATGGTTATTAATAAAAAAAGGCAAAAAAGTTGTTTAAAATTCCAAAAATTCATTAAAAAAGTGTTAATAAATAAGTAAAGCAATTAATGTCAAGTGTTTGATTCGCAGTTGTCCGTGTTTTTGTATAATGTGTACGGAAGTGTGATTTATGTTTCTTAAATTTCTCGTGGAATAAATTCAGCTTCTGCTGGAGGTATAAAAGTAAGTCGCATAAATCTATTTTGCCGAATCTATCCACTATGGTTATTAATAAAAAAGGCATAAAAGTAGTTTTAAATTACAAAAATTTATTAAAAAAGTGTTAATAAAAAGGTAAAGCAATTAATGTGTTAAGTGTTTGATTCGCAGTTGTCCGTATAATAAGTACAGGAGTGTGATTTATGTTCTAAAATTTCGTGGAGTATATTCTTCTGCTGCTGGCGTTTTAAAAGTAAGTTGCATGAACTATTTTTTTTTCAAAATAATTTAATAATAAGTTTATTTAAAGTGAGATAATCAAGGGATCCATAAAAGTTTGTAATTTTAAACTAATTTAACTCTAAATTTTTGGTATAGGAAAAAAGTCACAGATTTTGATGCATTTTGCATAAACAAAAAATGTTAGATTCTTGCGCCCGAATTTAAAATGGAAAACGAGAGTCTAAACAACCTGTGAGGAAGAGAAACGTTCCTGTGATCGGTCATGAACTGGTCTAAAATGACAAGGATCGGACCCAGACTGGAACTTTTCCTTATAAGCTGCCTATCACATTTATATGGCTGTGTCCTAGGACGGAGTTAATTGATAGCTAGTAATATGTCACAGATCTAGTCTCAAAAAACATATACAGATTTCATCTTAAGGAACATGTTACCAAACTAGCACTTGATCTGTTTAATTATACAAAGGTATATTATATAATTTACCCTTTCTCACTTCCAGCACCCATGTACCAGTTTGTGGATCAGTCCTATTTTAACCAGTCACTTTTAGATCAATTGATTCATTAAAACTCACATGGCACTGGGTGCTTAAACTTTTATACTCAGTGCTTTGAAAAAGGGGAAGTTAGGAACTTAAGTAAGGCACTCTTTTTATTATTGCAATGAAGAAACAAGCGCCTTACATCAATTGCCAAGCTTTTACTTTTAAAAAATTTACGTATAAAAAAGTTAGACACTCGATTTTCGGCGCTCGTTTTTATTCATTTTGAATACGGCTGTTGGACATTAACCCGCAAAGAAAAATAATCGACAAATGGCCTGATAATTAATTGAATATAAAAATTATTTTGTTTTAATAAATGTAGATGGGACGTAGGTATGTGTTAGGGGGTAAAAATAAATGGGGGTCGGTCTCACTAATGACCCCTCTCGGAAGCACCATTGGACCGGTAGAAGCTGATTAAATAAAACAAATTTACAAAAAATAAAATTGTATGGGAATCGCCTTAAGAGTTAAAGATAGAGAGTGGGTGTGTTCAGAGAAAAAGTTTGGACTAAAAAAATATTGAGTCGGTCATACATTTAATTGCTCTAAGGGCACTCTTAAGGCAGATAGAGCGGTTGGAGCAAATTTAAAAAAAATGTCATTTTGTATGGGAGCCCCTTTAGAAATTGAAGATAAGGTATTAGTTTCTTCCGAAAAAATGTTAAGGCGTCAAAATTAACGGGGGTCGGTCTTGATAATGATCCCTCTATGACGCACCATTGGAGCAGTAGAAGTGATTTTAAGATTGAAAAATTACAATAAGTTTTTTTAAAAAATTTTACACGATCGGGCAACAAATTTGCAAAATCGATTAAAGTTTTACACAAAAAGATTAAAAAAAAAATCAAAGAGTACACACATTTTAAAAATTTTAAAACTTAAAAGTCGCATACTACACCATTTACAGATGTAATTCGAAAAAGATCAATTGTAATTCGAAGATTCTATTTGTAATTCGAAGATTCCATTTGTAATTCGAAGATTCCATTTGTAATTCGAAGATTCCATTTGTAATTCGAATACTCCAATTGTAATTCGAAGATTCCATTTGTAATTCGAAGATTCCAATTGTAATTCGAAAAAGATCAATTGTAATTCGTAAAAGATCAATTGTAATTCGAAAAAGATCAATTGTAATTCGTAAAAGATCAATTGTAATTCGTAAAAGATCAATTGTAATTCGAAAAAGATCAATTGTAATTCGTAAAAGATCAATTGTAATTCGTAAAAGATCAATTGTAATTCGAAGATTCCAATTGTAATTCGTAAAAGATCAATTGTAATTCGAAAAAGATCAATTGTAATTCGAAGATTCCAATTGTAATTCGTAAAAGATCAATTGTAATTCGAAAAAGATCAATTGTAATTCGAAAAAGATCAATTGTAATTCGTAAAAGATCAATTGTAATTCGTAAAAGGTCAATTGTAATTCAAAAAAGATCAATTGTAATTCGTAAAAGATCAATTGTAATTCGAAAAAGATCAATTGTAATTCGAAAAAGATCAATTGTAATTCGTAAAAGATCAATTGTAATTCGAAAAATATCAATTGTAATTCGAAAAAGATCAATTGTAATTCGAAAAAGATCAATTGTAATTCGTAAAAGATCAATTGAAATTCGTAAAAGATCAATTGTAATTCGAAAAAGATCAATTGTAATTCGAAAAAGATCAATTGTAATTCGAAAAAGATCAATTGTAATTCGTAAAAGATCAATTGTAATTCGTAAAAGATCAATTGTAATTCGAAAAAGATCAATTGTAATTCGAAAAAGATCAATTGTAATTCGTAAAAGATCAATTGTAATTCGTAAAAGATCAATTGTAATTCGAAGATTCCATTTGTAATTCGAAGATTCCATTTGTAATTCGAAGATTCCAATTGTAATTCGAAAAGCAACGAGTATAAAATCGTTTCTTACGCATTTAAAAACATTGTTTTTTTTTTATTTACTCGTTGGTTTTCGAATTACAATTGGAATCTTCGAATTACAAATGGAATCTTCGAATTACAAATGGAATCTTCGAATTACAATTGATCTTTTACGAATTACAATTGATCTTTTACGAATTACAATTGATCTTTTTCGAATTACAATTGATCTTTTTCGAATTACAATTGATCTTTTACGAATTACAATTGATCTTTTACGAATTACAATTGATCTTTTTCGAATTACAATTGATCTTTTTCGAATTACAATTGATCTTTTTCGAATTACAATTGATCTTTTACGAATTTCAATTGATCTTTTACGAATTACAATTGATCTTTTTCGAATTACAATTGATCATTTTCGAATTACAATTGATCTTTTTCGAATTACAATTGATCTTTTACGAATTACAATTGATCTTTTTCGAATTACAATTGATCTTTTTCGAATTACAATTGATCTTTTACGAATTACAATTGATCTTTTTCGAATTACAATTGATCTTTTACGAATTACAATTGATCTTTTACGAATTACAATTGATCTTTTTCGAATTACAATTGATCTTTTTCGAATTACAATTGATCTTTTACGAATTACAATTGGAATCTTCGAATTACAATTGATCTTTTACGAATTACAATTGGAATCTTCGAATTACAATTGATCTTTTACGAATTACAATTGATCTTTGACGAATTACAATTGATCTTTTTCGAATTACAATTGATCTTTTACGAATTACAATTGATCTTTTACGAATTACAACTGATCTTTTTCGAATTACAATTGATCTTTTACGAATTACAATTGATCTTTTTCGAATTACAATTGGAATCTTCGAATTACAAATGGAATCTTCGAATTACAATTGGAGTATTCGAATTACAAATGGAATCTTCGAATTACAAATGGAATCTTCGAATTACAAATGGAATCTTCGAATTACAAATAGAATCTTCGAATTACAATTGATCTTTTTCGAATTACATCTGTAAATGGTGTAGAGCACTTTTAAGAATTTTTTAGGAATTTTTTTTTAAAAAGTACGTAAAAAAAATTTTGTAGAAAAAAAATTGCAATTAGGACCATTATTATCCATATCGATCCATGATCGATTGTTTTCTAGCCATGTCCGTTCACCTGTCTCATTGCAGTTTAAACGTTCAAGAATTTGTTTAAAAAAATCTTAAAATTTCATTTCCCTGACCTTTTTTAGTATTACTTCAATGCAAAAATCATCATAATTTAATTTCCGTATAGAAAATCTCTCAGATTCTGAGACATTTTTCCATTTATAAAAACTATCAGATTCTGAGACATTTTTCTGTATAGAAAAATTGCAGATTCTGAGACATTTTTCTGTATAGAAAAAGTCGCATATGCAGACATGTTTCTGTATAGAAAAAAATTTCATATTTTGAGACATTTTTTTGTATAGAAAAAGTCGCAGATTCTGAGACATTTTTCTGTATAGAAAATGTCGCAGATTCTAAGACATTTTTCTGTAACGAAAAATTCGCAGATTCTGAGACATTTTTCTGTATAGAAAAAGTCGGAGATTCTAAAAAATTATTCTGTATAGAAAAATTCGCGGATTCTGAAACATTTTTCTATATAAAATAAGTCGCAGATTCTAAGAAATTTTTCTGTAACGAAAAAGTCGCAGATGCAGAGACATATTTCTGTATAGAAAAAGTTGCAAATTCTAAAATATATTTCTGTATAGAAAAAGTCGCAGAATCTAAGAAATTTTTCTGTGTAGAAAAAGTCGCAGATTCTAAAACATTTTTCTGTATAGAAAAAGTCTCAGACATTTTTCTGTATAGAAAAACTCTCAGGTCGCTGTTCCAAAAAAAGTAATTAACATAAAAAATGTGAAAATGAAAATTTCCGAATTTTTTTGGTGTTCTAGATTTCACATCCGAATTTCTTTTTCGTTTTGTTTCACATAAATAAAATTTGGTGAAACTAAAACGAATGCACTTTTTTTCTTATAATTTTTTTAATTTTAATTATTCGATTTCAACTTTGAATGAAAACGTGATCAATAAAACACTAAACTTGATTTCATATCATTCGGAAATTTTCATGTGAATTGAAAAGTTGTGAAAGACAGAACAGAGGCCTCAGATTCTGAAACATTTTGTTGTATAGAAAAATTCGTATATTCTGAGACATGTTTCTGTATAGAAAATGTTGCAGATTCAAAAATATTTTTCTGTATAGAAAAAGTCGCAGATACAGAGACATGTTTCTGTATAGAAAAATTTGCAGATTCTGAGATATTTTTCTGTAAAGAAAAAGTCGGTGAATCTGACACATTATTTTGTATAGAAAAAGTCGCGGATTCGCAAGCATTTTTCTATATAAAAAAAGTCGCAGATTCTGAGACATTTTTCTGTATAAAAAAAGTTGCAGAAACTAAAAAAATTTTCTGTATAGAATAAGTCGCAGATATTGAGACATTTTTTTGTATAGAATAAGTAGCAGATATTAAGACATTTTTCTGTATAGAAAAAGTCGCAGATTCTGAGACATTTTTCTGTATAGAAAAAGTCGCAGATTCTGAGACATTTTTCTGTATAGAAAAAGTCGCAGATTTTGAGACATTTTTCTGTATAGAAAAAGTCGCAGATTCTGAAACATTTATCTGTATAAAAAAAAAACAGATTTTGATACAAGTTTCTGTATAAAAACGTCGCATATTCTGGGACATTTTTTCTTTATGGAAAAAGTTACAGATTCCTGGACATCTTTCCGTATAGAAGACTCACAATCAGATGAAGAAATTTTACGTGTGGAAGAAATCTCAGATGATTTTTTATACTGATATGAGGTAGGTAATCTAAAGTTGAATTTAAAAATTTGTTTAATATTTTTTATTAAAAAATATTTTTTTATATCATTTTTCTCCATTGCACAATGGTTTTTTCTAAATTATAACAAAAATACTTGATTAAAAAAAAAAATCTCTTGGCAGTAATTAAGTTAATCAAAAAAATCATCAGCTTTTGTGCTCTCCAAATCAGCAAACATTTTATCCCTTATTTGAGGTCTAGGATCTTCTTTAATTTCTGTGCTTATTGCTCCTACCTCACCCAACATGTATTCCAATTCGTCCAGAGTTAATTTGTCTCCTCTCAATTCCAATGGACCAATGAAACGCTTTTTCATTTGACCCTCATGATAAATGAATATGGTGGGTAGGTTCTTTTCGGGGAAATTTGGTATGCATGTTGTAGCTACAGAACGCAGGAATTTTGTTGTTGGAAAACGTATAGCCAGCTGTTGCATATGGTGATGGATGAGAGCACACAAGGGTACACCATTGGCATACAGATGAAGTACTACCCATATACCTTCGCCGGCCTTGGTAACTTCATTAACATAATCTTGACCAGAAATTTCTCTAACCGAACCAAATTTAGATTTATCAGCAAATGCCTTCATTTCAGCAATACGTTGTTGACGATAACGTTCCAGCACCTCTTCATCTTCAGAGTCTTCTAATTCATCGAGCTCATCTAAATTCATATCCTCTACAGGCTTACTGCGACCCTCATTTAAATCGGTACGTTTATCTATTGCCTCATCAATCATGGCCTGTATTTGATCTTCGGTAATTTCGGCCTCCTTTTGTTTTGGGGGTAAAATACCCTTGGAACGTAAGATATCATTCCATTCAGTATCTTCTGTGCCGTCCTAGGTAAAAATGTACAAAAAAAATAATTAGATCACTTAAAAATCTAGCACATTTTTCTATTTAGTTTGTTTATTTTTACCTCCCACCCACAACCCACTACCATATAAGGAAATAATAACAACATGCAATGTGTGTGCACAAAGAATTTTCAATCTTCATCCAACCATCCGATTATATTTATTACAAATTTCCTTAATTTTTTTAATAATTACCTGCATTTTGTTTATTTTTCTTAATTTATAACTAGAAAATTTTATAATTTAAAAAATAATTTAGTTTTTTATTAAATATTTATTATAAAATAATGGTTTTCTAGTTTTTGTAAAAGTCGTGTGACTAATCGAACCCGTATAGTGTTTTGTTTAGAATCAAGGCTGCCAGTTTTTTTTTTTTGGTCAACTTACGATTTATTATCCCAAAATTACCCAACAAATTAATAAAATTAAAAAAAAAAAACAAAAAAACAAGTTAAAAATTAAATTCGGCTTTGACGAATCTAAAAAATATTATCGCAAAAAACTTTTTTTAAAATCCAATTGTTAAAAAAAAAATTATTGTAAAAAAAAATTTCGGTGAAAAAAGTTTTTGGCAGACACCGGATTTTAAAAACCGAAAACACAAAATTTAAAGTTTTCATCAAAAATATATTGTGTTCCAAATAAAATATTTTTCTGTAATATTGTTTTGTATATTCATCGCAAGTTCAAAATATATTTTTCTTTCAAAAACATAAAAATATAAAGTACAAAAAAAACGTTTTCCATAAAATTTGAAAAAGATATTTATCGTACAAAAAAAAAAAAAAAAAACGTTTTTTTTTGTTTGTGTCAAAAAATAATTGGAAATATTTATATATGGGCACTTCCACCGAAAGGTCTACCAAGACCAAAAAACCAAAAGTTCTTGAAACGAATTTGTTTTAACATATTTTCATAGGAAAACAATCAAATTTAACTAAAGTGAACAAATTTTACATTTATTCATAACCCATTTCGAGATATTCGAATGTAAAGTCGAGCAAGCCATTTTTTTCTCAAAGTTCTTAAAGAGAAGCATTAAATATTTACTTTTGATTTTAAAAAATCTTTCTGGAGATACAAAGAGCTAAAAAAAATGCATAACAAACTATGCAATTCAAAAAATAATGGTTAGTTTTTGCTATGCTTTATCACACATTTCGATTTCCCGTGCGACATTGAAAAACAACATTTGTAATTAGTGCGTCAAGTGGACATGACGAAAGTTCATCAAAAATTGAGAACAAACACAGATTTTTATTACAATTAAAATAAAAAAAAAAAATTAAAAAATAATAAAATCTGTGGTCTTGGTTCTTATATAAAGTTGGTCACGTGCGACATGGTAAGCGTGGATTTTAAAATTTTGAAAAAATATTTTTTTCTTAAATAAATGATTTACTTATTTTAATACATTCTTTTAGATTATTTAAATATAGATGAGTATAAACGGCGAAAAAAATAAAGAGAGATGCAAACGGAGGAGAGAAAAGTTGAAGGAAGATGAAATGAAATTACAAGACAATAAATTAAACAAGTTGAAAAGTTAAATTCGACTAGGCGAATCTATGAATCCCCTCCACAATGCCCTTTTTAAGTGAAAGTAAATAACATTTTGGATTAGAAATATTTAATGTTATGTAACAAATTTTTTAAGTAATTTTTGAAAAAAAAAAATAATTTCCTAAATTTTTTTTGAGTGTAAAATTTTTTTTTGAGTGTAAAACTTTTTCGAGTGTACTTTTTTGTGACAAAATTTTTGAGTGCCAAAAATACGTTGTAAAATAGTTTTGTGACTTACCAATGTTTTAAAAACATGTTTAACGGGTTTTTAACACGTGAATTTAATGTGAAACTAATCTGAAATTCTCGGTTTTGCTAATAACTTTTGAACCACTGAACCGATTTGGCTGAAATTCAATACGAACCAGACCAGGGGAACGAAAAATATATATGCCAAGTTTTCTAGGCTTATTTATTTATAATTTGTTAAAAAAGAACAACAAAACAAACATAAATATGATGATGGAAAAAACGGTCCCGTGCGACATGTCCCGTGCGACAGTGATTAAAGTTGAATTAAATAAAAAGTAGAAATAATTTTGAGGTAAAATTTTACAACTTTTAAGAGACTTATAAGCCAACATTTCAAAATTAGTCGCATTGTGATATTGCCTCAGGTTTCGCTGAAATCAGAGTTTTGATTGATAGTCACGAAAACGACTTCTGTTTTTTGTCCCGTGCGAATGGTTGTCTTTTTTGCGATTATCTCGAAAGCTTGAAACAATTTTCAAAATCAACCTGAGCAACAATTATAGAGCTAGTTAAGAGCTATCCCCTTTTGTCAAGAAAAAACATCTTTTTATTTCGACTTTTTATTCAACTTTAATGTGTGCAACGGTCACGTTCGACATGATGGAATTGCCCATATGTTTATTTAAATAAACTTGTGATATGTATTGAATCCTTTACATTTTTGTCAATTTTGGTCCAATAAATTAGAGAAGCACACCATTGGAAACGTATTAAAGACGTCCATTTAATAAATTAAAGAGTTTGTGATCTTTAAAAACCTTTTTGTCTAGTTAAATAAATATGGTCAATGTGATAAAAGATGAATTGTAGAATGTAAGGGTAACAGACCCCTAGTATTTAGTAAGTCTCTATTTGGAACCACTTAGCTACTGTAAGTTCTCCAAGTTCCTGAACATGTAAAGATGCTTTTGTCCCTTAAATGTTAATGTTTTAGGGACAGAAGCCTCTTTACATGTCAAGCGAAATTTGGACCAAGAAGGTGGTTCCGAGATCCAAATTCTGGTAGAAATACTGTTATAAAGTAACAGAGAAGCAATATTAAGGGGTAATCGATTCGACAGAAAATGTACGGTCGTCAATGGGTTAACCCTATAACGACCACTAGCAATACTTGTCCAAGACTTTTTCGCGATTATTTTTATTCACACAAAAAAAAGAGTAAATGTGCTAAAAATTAATTGTTAAGTGTGAGGGTAACAAAAGTCTTGTTATCAGTAAGTCTCTAATTCGAACCACTTACTCGCTTCGCTGTAAGTCCTTAAAGTTTGTGAAAAAATAATCTCTATTTCAGGGACAAATGAATTTATACTTGTCAAGCGAAATTTGGAACCAGAAAGGGCTTTAGGGATCCAAATTCTTGTTAAATAAATATTAATTAATTGTAGATTTTCATAATCATAACGAAATCCAAATAGTTTTGGACTGCGTAATCGTAAGATACCATATTTTTACTCTGTAAAAATATGTTGCCTACATAACGAAATGCAAGCCAATGTTGTTTAAAGCATCCCTAATTTGTACTACTCCGCAAACATCAATTTCCATAGGAATTTGCTTGGCAGATTCCAATTTCGTGCTTCTAGAGAAATTATTTTGAATTTTGAAAATAACAAAAATTCAAATAATAACAAAAAAAAAAAAAATATGTACATAAATATTGAACAATCAAAAAAAAAAAAACGTTTTATTTTTTGAACTTTTGATAAATATCTTTTTGGAAAACGTTTTATTTTTTTGTTTGTTTTTTATTTCGATCATGATGAAAATTTTTAAATAAATAACTTTTTATAATTTTTTTCTGTTTGAATAATTTTAAGTTTTTTGAACGCCTACGATAAATATATTTGATAAAAACAAAAAATAAAAAGTTTTCCGGTGTCTGGTTTTTGGTAAAAAATCGACGAAAAATATGTTGAGGTAAAAAAAGTTGGTAAAAGTGTTAAAACAGGTCTATTAAACCGAAAAAAGTAAAATTTTTGGTCGTACCTTAGAAACAAAATATAGTTCCAGATATGGGGTCTTTCCGAGATATAGGGTCTTGAAATTTGGAAAATCGTATAAATTTAAAGATGTTTGCCCTATTTACAAATAACAATTCCATATTTGGGGATAAAACCAGAAACTGGCATCTCCGTATAGAACAAAGTAGAACTACGAAAAAAAGTCAAGGTATATACGATAAAAAGCAACTCTGCAAAAATGAATTGCCAACTACATTTTATTTAAAATCCTAAAGATTGGACATTTGGTTGGAAATGCTAATATTAAGGTACCTACATACGACGCAATATTATGTACAATATTCAATTATATTGAAGGTGTGTGGGTAATATTGACGATTGTACAATGGTCAATCTTACCCATACACCATCAATATAATTGAATATTGTACATAATATTGCGTCGTCTGTATGCACCTTTAGAGCTTTTTTCAGTTATTTTTTGGCCTGGCTCAGAATCTAAAAGTACCTACAGACGACGCAATATAATGCACAATATTTTTGACGTTTTTCCACAAATGGCATACATAAAAATACTGTGTAAAATATTGTACTGAAAAAAATACATGCAGATTGTACATAATATTGAATCGTCTGTAGAGGCCTTAAGGTACCTACAGACGACGCAATATCATGTACAATATTCAATTATATTGATGGTGTGTGGGTAAGATTGACCATTGTACAATCGTCAATATTACCCACACACCATCAATATAGTTGAATATTGTCATAATATTGCGTCGTCTGTAGGTACCTTTAAGAATTTTTCTATACACCTCGTCCACAACTGATACACCAAGTCTCCACCTGATTTTTTTTCGGTGGCAATAACGAATAACGTCGGCAGAATAAACAAAATAAAAATCTTCGTCTGCTTTGATGAATTCCAAACAAAGATGACGTTCGATTTTGATGATATATTGCCCGCAATAGTTGCTCAGCCAAATTGCCAAGCAATTATTGCAATATATATTTTATCGTTATATCAATTTTGACGTTATTGCTAAGTTTTTTTTTATCAGTTGTGGACGAGGCATAAGCGTAGCTAGACTATTATTCTGGGGTGGGCAAAAGCCCCCCCCCCCCCCTTCCAAAAAAAACAACTTTTTTTTATAAAATATTAAAACAAAACTTAAAAATATATAACAAAAAATATATAAATAATAACACTACTCTACACGGTTTATGCACAGCCATGTTAAATACATTTTCTAAAGTATTTTAGCCTCCTAAACACGAATCTGCCATCAGAAAAGTTTTATCGAATCGCCTTCTCGAGATGTAGGCATTTTAATTTTTTGTGGACCAATCCCTCAAAACCGAAAATTTTTTTATATTGAAAAAGTGTATGTTAAAGTTAAAGTAAAGTCATATTTCTTTTATTTGAACTTACAAGGGAAGTATCTCAACCCTTATGAACCGATTTGCCTGAAACTTAAAATGTATATAAAAGAGACGATTTTAAGGTTGTGGTGTCTCGGCTTATCGGCCGAGGCCTTGGCTTGGTCCATAAAAATAAAAATTCCTTTATCTCGAGAAGGCAATTTTATACCACTTTTAAGATGACAGATTCGTGTTTTGGAGGCCAGAAGAATTTAGAAAATGTACCCTGGAACTCTGTGCCAAAAAAAAAGAAAAGATTTTTGTTGAGTAGTGTAATTTGTATGTTAAAATCCATTTATAATGGAAAGAGTTATTAAAACGTTATATTTCTATTTTTTTTCACAAAATGACGTTTAATACTTCTTCTGAAGCTATTTTATATTTAGTACAGAGACTCTATAATATAGAGATAAGACAACTTACTAATAACTCAAGAATATTCTTGAGGTAATACTAAAACTTAGTAAGGGCTCAAATAACTCAGAAAATACTGCTCAGATAACTATTTAATTTTCCATACACTCGTAGCAACTATCCAATATCTTACATATAAAATAAAATTTGAAAATTTTGCACGCAAAAGTTAGTTACAGAGTTTTTAAAATTTAGTATGCTACTAAAGTCTCATTAGCAGGTGCTGCCATCGAGACAAAAGTATACAACTTTTTTTCCGGTATTGCCATAGAAGCAATACCCTGATTTAGTAGCTATTTCATTTTTAATATTAAAAACTTCTAAATTTGAAAATTCTGAAGCATTGCACTTCGTAACCAAGTTTTTATTCTACACATAGTTAAGAAACTTCTTTCACAACTAGCACTAATAGAACGGTTTATTGCTACCCGAGTAAAAATAAACATATATAACAATATATAACCAGATGCAAACATAATAAATTATATATGATTATACATCGCGTGAGATATTTTCAAAATTTTTTAAATGCAGTCATATGTAGTTATATATAATTGAATCATGATTCGGATTAAAAGGTGTACGGTTGATATAATTATATAAAATTATATGAGGGTCAATACAAAATTAGTTTTTCTGTATGTGGGTTTAATATTAAGACAAACTTATTTTTGTTAAAGTATTTTATTTAATATTAAGTATTTAAAAAAAAGTTCACAAGTCGTTTGATTTAATTATAATTCATGCGTGTTCACGTCTTCACGGTTGCGCGGCTGAGAATAAACTGATTTGATGGTAGTTGTTCGGCTCTTCTCATTCTCTCATCCCACAACTCGACCATCCTGCGGCAAATTCGCCTCGAATTTATCTTCCTCCTCATCGTCTCCACTAATAGACCATGGCTTCATATATTCGGCGCAAGTTGATGTGTTTTTCGGACCTTCTGTGTTACCACAGCGCAAAACGTTGTAGGTGTCATTAGGCTTCACTTTAACCACCTCATATGGCCCCAAAAACTTTGGTTTTAGTTTTAGACCAGGTCCGAATTGTGTACGTTTGATGGCAACCAGGTCACCAATTTTGTATCTGGTGGCCTTTTTACGTCGTAAATTATACGAATGACGATTTTCAGCTTGGATCTTAGCGATCTGTTGTTTGGCACTTTGCCTCATTATAACACGGTCTTCGGTAAAATTTAATATAATCTGTTCCTCAATAAGTTTTTTGATTTCGATCTGTTCGGGGGTGTGCATCTTAACGCCAACTAGTAGTTCAAAAGGTGTTGTATTTATACTCCTAGAGTATGTTGAATTAATAACGCGCTGTACGTCCCCGACGTACTTATACCATTTTGTAGGATCAGCTACACTTAGCTTGGATAAAACTGCGGCGATACTGGCGTTTAACCTTTCCACTTGCCCATTAGCTCGTGGTAAACCAGTCGTTATCAAAAAATGTTTGATGTTTTCAGATTCACAATAATTTTTGAAGTCCTCAGAAGTAAAAGCGGTTCCCCTATCAGAGATGATGTTAATAGGATTACCAAATATTATACTTTGAGACTTAAGTTTTGATATAGCCTCGTTTGACGTCGTCGACTTAGTCGGATATAACCAACAGAATTTCGTAAATGAATCAATTACAGCAAAGATGTGTTTGTACTGCTTACTCGTGGATTCCAATGGACCAAGGTGATCAATATGGTAAGTATGGAGTGGTTCATGTTCTTTCGAAAGAGGGTGCAGTTCGCCTTCTTGCTTTCCTCGTTTTTTGTTGTTTACGATACATGGTATACAGTTGGCTATATGATACGCGATTTTTTCATCAAGTTTTGGAATATAGTACTCACGTCGTATAAGCTCCCTAACCTTTTTTACAGCAAAGTGTCCCACTTCATGCGCATTTCGGATTATTTCCCTTTGCATCCCCTTAGGAACAACCAGTACTTCATAGTCATCAACGTATTTGTACAGAACGTTACTTTTCATAAAGTAGTTGTCGTGGACATCTTTTTCCTGTAGGATATGGATTATAGCCATTAGTTCGTCATCCTGTTTTTGAGCTTGCCTTATACGAATCAAGGTGTTATCTTCGCTTATCATCATTACTGGGTACCGACTTAGAGAATCTACGTGTCTCATTGAAGTACCAGCTCGATGCTCTACTTCATAATCATACTCTTGTAGAAGTAATACCCATCTTGCAACTCTCGTACATAAGTCTTTCTTTTCCATAGTTTTGGTGAACGCGTTGCAATCCGAAACTATCTTAAAGTGTAGACCAAGGAGATATACTCTAAATTTTTTCAACGCCTCAACTACAGCGAGTATCTCCAATTCGTAGCTTGAGTATTTTCTTTCGGCATCTGTTGTCTTCTTGCTCATATAGTAAACTGGGTGAAAGTTGTTGTCGTCCGGCGATTTTTGTAGTAGAATAGCACCGTAGCCATCGATTGAAGCGTCAGTGTGCACCTCAGTCTCATGCTGTTGATTAAATATATTCAAAACGGGTTTGTTGCTCAAAATTGCTTTTAATGTGTTGAAAGCAGTAATTCGTTCACCATTCATTTCAAACTTTACGTCAGATTTAGTCAAATCGCTTAAAGGCTTGGCAATCATAGAGAATTTCGGAACAAATTTCCTGAAGTAGCCAGCTAGCCCTAAAAAACTCTGAAGTTGCTTAACATTAGTAGGGATTGGAAACTTCATCACAGCGTCAACCTTTGTTGTTGATGGAAACACTTGCTGGTCCTCTATTATATGACCTAGGAATTCTATGCGTTTCTTTAAAAACTTACATTTTTTTATATTCAACTCTAGACCATAATCTTTACAAACGTTTATTACTTCCTCCAGATTTTTAATAGCATCATCTTCGTCTTTACCGGGAATAATAATGTCGTCAACATACGGGAGTGCGACACCTCTACGAGTCAAATCACGGAATATCGTATTTATGTATCTTTGAAAAACTGCTGGTGAGTTTGACAGCCCAAAAGGTACTCTACAAAACTGGTACTGTCCACTATGTGTCACAAAAGAAGTGTACTTGCGACTTGCCTCAGATACCTCGACGTGGAAGAAGCCATTTTTCAAATCGATTGTGCTAAATATCTTCGCATTTTGGAGCCGATCCAATTGATCCTCTATTAGTGGTAAGGGGTATCGATCCTTCACTATGGTCTTGTTTATTCTACGATAGTCGACGCATAGTCTAAACGATCCGTCGCGTTTCTTCACCATTACAACTGGGCTACTAAATTCGGACTCCGATGCTTCAATAACACCGTCTGCTAACCACTGATCGATCTGGTCGTCAACTACTTTTCTTTCCGCCCATGGCAGTCTTCTTGGTCTCGAAAATATTGGACTATCGTCCTTTACTATTATATTCATCTCGACGTTTGTCGTTTTATTCTTATGAGGTTGATAATTACAAATTAACTCACCAACTTTTCCTCGGGCACTCAAGCTTGTGTTCTCGCCGATATCCAAATTAAATTCATCTGGCATGATGTCTATTTTCATCATCATAATCACGTCATCTTCTTTTACGATTTTTCTAAAATGTAAACCGTCGCGTCGAATATCGATTTCCGCGTTTTCACAAAAGCTTTCACCGATTATCATATCAACATCCATAAATTCTGATGAAACCACTACGAAGTTTTCGTTATATGTTTCATTATCTATTTCGACATCACATTTCATTTGTCCATTTGGTTTGATTTTCGTTTGACCGAACCCGACGCGGCAAAAGTCTGTTTTATTTAGTTTTGGCTTATTTAACCGTTTAAATATAACATCTGACATGACACTATATTTACTCCCCGTATCGAATAAGGCACTGTATTCACGATTATCAATTATTACTGTTTTCGTCATAGCCCGTTCTTGTGGTTTTAAAACGCGAATATTACTTTTTGTATGTTCTACTTTATCAGGGCACTTTTTCGAAATATGACCGAACTTATTACAGTTAAAGCACTTGGTACCTTTTTCCTTATCCACACAATCTGTTGACTTATGTCCGTTGGCACCACAGTTAAAACATTTAATCTCTTTTTTATTTTTAAAGTCTTTTACCGTATTTTCTTTTTTCGAATTTTCTTTTACCATATTTCCACGATACGATTTACGTTCATCTTGACGCGTTTTTTCACGAAATGTTGCATACGATTCGAGTTTCATTTTAAATTCCTTAACACTCTTAGCGCCGTATAACATAGTTTTATTTATATTTAAGTCGTCGATCACGTACTGAATTAATGAATCGTCCTCAATATTACCACGCGCTGCAATTTCCTTAATATGAAGAAAATATTCTTGAACACTTTCATCCTTTTTTATCTTTCTTTCAGACAACATTCGATGCACTTGTGCGCTGTTTGTTTTTGCCTTAAATTCCTGTTCCAGTTTCTCCTTGAGTTTTGGCCAGGAAGTTATACCACGTTCACCGGCTATAAACAATTTTGCCAGTCCCTTTAACAATCGTTTGGCAAATATTAATTTTTGGAAATCATTCCATCCCATCAATACCGATGTTTCCTCAAATTCCTCAAGCCATACCTTTATTGGCAGATTACCTGTGCCATCAAATGGTCTTACCGAATCTTCGACATCACGGAAATTTAACGAAA
This sequence comes from Pegoplata infirma, assembly GCA_963921195.1. Lineage (NCBI taxonomy): Eukaryota > Metazoa > Arthropoda > Insecta > Diptera > Anthomyiidae > Pegoplata > Pegoplata infirma. The sequence continues at coordinate 214,834,816 of OY992539.1, read as the reverse complement.
AAGTAGGCGCATGTTCACTATACCGTTGCATTGTGTCTTGTAGAAGTGGTCTTCTGTTGATATTATTGTTGTTGCTTCGCTGTACACCACTAGCAATTAATCTGTTGTTGTCGTTGTTGTTGTTTTGCTGAAACCCTGATGCGTCTTGTTCGTCGTCTTGATAGCCTGCTGGTTCACCATTGCTATTTCGTACATTCTGTAATACCAATTTTCTATTTACCGTACCGCTTGCCGCACTATTGTAGCTTGCCTCACTTCGCAATTCTACCATTGTGCGTTCAACATCAGTATCATCGTCATCATCATTAGCCTCGCTGTCGTCATCATCTTTGTTGTCGCCTTCACTTTCAACGTCCCCATCAACACGCAGCATCGTATCCTTGTGTAAATTTCTAAAAATATGAAGAAAAAGGTTCTCAGCATTGTAGCTTATGCCCAACATGTTGCATATTGACACCATATCCGCCGTGCTCAAATTATCTTTAACGTATGCAGCCTTGTCGCCAAAACACGTGCTGCCTTCGTCGTAGCTAAAGCCATCGAATAAACGCAAACGCTTTCTATTATTGCGATCCCCTTTATTCTCATATATAAATTTATGCAATGCAACCACAACATCCAGTTTCGCAGTCTTTAAATAATTTCTGACAGACACAAAATCTCCTAACGACGGCATCTTGGTGTGTTAGAATATTCTCGTTGTGTTATGTTGGTGTTGGTATGTATTTGCACAAATTTTAGTTTTTGTTGTTCCTTTTTTTTTTTTTTTTTTTTTACCCGTCGTTTTACTACTACACTCGTCGATGATTATTCTCTTCGTAAACGTCGTTAAAATCGTGCAGCAGAGCTTTTTTTTTTTCTCTCGTTGTGTTGGTATGTATTTGCACAAAACGTCGTTAAAATCGTTTAATTTGCAGCAGAGCTTCTTTTTTCTCCCTCGTTGTGTTGGTATGTATTTGCACAAAACGTAGTTAAAATTGTTCAATTAGCAGCAGAGCTTTTTTTTTCTCTCTTGTTGTGTTGTGTTGGTATGTATTTGCACAAAACGTCGTTAAAATCGTTGAATTTGCAGCAGAGCTTTTTCTTTCACTAATACACCCGTCGATGTGTATATTCTTCTTTCTTTTTCAAGCGTCGTTTAAATAGTTTCTTTTCTCTCTGCAGCAAATCATATTTGTTACTAATACACCCGTGTGTATTTTATTTTTCCGTAACCGTCGTTTATTTTTTCCCCTTTTCACAAAACACCCGTCGATGTGTTAGTGAGTCATAAAGTTTTCTCCTGTTTTCTTTTTTTCTTTTTACTCCTTTATATTTGCGCGACCGTTTTTGTTTTTCGTTATAAACATTCACACATACATTTTCTTCACAAGCTCATTTAAATTCTTTCATTAAATTTATTTATTTCGTCACACATTTAATTGTTTTAAATCTTTTTCTTTTCACTTATCCCGGTTGAGCCCCCAAAATTTGTGGGTTTAATATTAAGACAAACTTATTTTTGTTAAAGTATTTTATTTAATATTAAGTATTTAAAAAAAAGTTCACAAGTCGTTTGATTTAATTATAATTCATGCGTGTTCACGTCTTCACGGTTGCGCGGCTGAGAATAAACTGATTTGATGGTAGTTGTTCGGCTCTTCTCATTCTCTCATCCCACATGTATAATTTAATATAAAATTATATATATCCTATTCTGTTCCATATATAACATATTATGTTTCCATTTAACCAACAATTTTCTAAGTTTTTAAGGCAAAGTATGAGAAACTTTTTAAAATGTTCCTAAACATTTCCTTGTTAGGGTTATATATATCACCTATCTGGTTCGAAGTGTACCCGAACATTTTTTTGTTTAACACAGTAAAAAGTTTTGGGTTAATTTTAATTCCTAGGTGGTGTGTATATATAACAATGCCAAAAATAATTTAATTTATCCCATAAAAAGTTTACATTTAAAGAGATAAAAAGAGAGTGAGAGAATGGATTTTGAATTTTTTTTTGGGTGTTAAAATAAAACCAAAATATGGAAATAAGTTTACACCTAAACAGGTGTTTATTTGAACAAGGCAGGACTTAATTTTCTCCAAAAATAAATAAAACAAATGTAAGGTTATGTTTTTTAATATTTTTGTGTATTGAATACAAATACAGACCAAATACATTAATAAAGTTAAAATCCAGAGGACTGTTGATTTGTCACCCAAACTCAGCACAACTCAGCACAACTCTGCATAAAATAAACTGCTACTGCTTCCTATTAAGAAATTATTCCTGGGGGTAGGCACCGTCGTGATCTAAAAATTCCATTTCTCTGCCTTCTGCTTCAAGATTCAGCTGGCCTAAAAGTAAAGTTAGCCAAAACTCAATTAAAATGATTGATAAACGTTTGTAGTCAATACTTACTTGATATTTATATTTCGGTCGGAGTAAAATCTTCACTTTCTGGATCACAAATTTTGATAATATAAAGATTTTACTTTTGTGTACATTGCTAACCTCTTTTCTCACTTTCATTGAATTAATAAGCATTTTTTGTTCACTCAAATTGACAGCTGTTTTCAATTCCTTGTGAAGTGTTTATCTTAAACTTGATGAAATACAATTTTTAATGACGTTTGACGTTTATTTTTTATAAGTTTTTCAAGAGAGAAATTTAATTATTTTTTGGCATCAAAATAAAACTAAAAAAAAATGACATAAAGATAATCAAATTTTTAATCCCTATGTGGTTTAGCATATAACCCATTTCGGATTTAACTTTGAGTTTAATTCCAAAGTAGTTTAAAATGTGCTCCGCTAGGTTTTAAATATAACCCAAAACTTTTTACTGTGAAGAAAATTATATGTTTGGTGAATGTATCGTTGACCTGTGGTGTGTCTCAACCCAAACCAAAAAACACCAGGATTTTACATGTTTTTATGCAATTAGATCTAATTAGATCCACTAATATATGGCAATGTCTGGTCAAAACTCGGATGAAATCAAATCATATTTTATACAAGTTGATCTTTTTTAATGCAAAAACATCCACCATTATTCAGATTAAATTGCGTATAAATATATATTGTGTTATATATCATTATGTATTGCATCATATAAAAATTTTTAATCGGGTATACTTGTAAAAGTTTGGATAAGTATTCCTGTCAATTTTGGATTTTAGCATATTGAATCAATTAAAAAAAAGGAAAATTGTCTGGGGTGGGCTAAATGGAAAAATGTCTGGGGTGGGCTAAATCGGGTCTAGGGTGGGCTTTGCCCACCCCAGCCCCCCCCGTTTCTACGCCTATGGGACGAGGTGATAAAAAAACTTAGCAATAACGTCAGAATTGATACAACGCCAAAATATATATGTATAGTAGAGTGTCCCTTATTTTGGAAATGTTGGAAATCTTGAGACGGTACCCGCTCATTTTTTTCCTTTTGACTTAAAAATAACTCAGGAAAAATTTTACGCCCCTAGGACCACGCCTTCCCTACGCGACGGAGCCTTAAAGAGCGGGGCCTTAAAAATCATTTTTCCATACAAACCAAAAATTTTTCTTTTCGATTTTTAATTTTTTTGTTATTATTTATTATATTACTTGGTTTGCTTATTCACAACAAAAAATTTGATTTTGGTGGGATAAGTCTTTCAGCGCTAAAAAATTTTTTGCCAAAAAAAATTTTGAGCCGCCAGGGTCCTACAGTAAAAAATTTTTAAAAAATATTTTTTTTAGTTTTGACCAGCAACGGTTTTAGCTGCTATGTTGCTTTAAATGATATATATTCATAAAAAAATATTTTTTGTATCTGTGACATCTTTATCGTGTTCTAAAAAAGGGTAAAAAATGCATTGTTGATTTTTTTCGATAAACGATAAAAATGTCACAAATATGAATAATATTTTTTTTGGAATATATATCATTAAAAACAACATAACAACTTAAACCGCTGCTTTTCAAAACTAAAAAAAAAATATTTTTTAAAAATTTTTTAACGTAGGATTCCTACGGCTCAAAATTTTTTTTTCGAAAAAGATAAAGATGTCACAGATATGAATAATTTTTTTTTTGGAATATATATTATTTAAAGCAACATAGCAGCTAAAACCGTTGCTGGTCAAAACTAAAAAAAAATATTTTTTAAAAATTTTTTACTGTAGGACCCCGGCGGTTCAAAATTTTTTTTGGCGAAAATTTTTTTAGCGCTGAAAGACTTATCCCACCAAAATCAAATTTTTTGTCGTGAATAAGCAAACCAAGTAATATAATAAATAATAACAAAAAAATTAAAAATCAAAAAAAAAATTTTTTGGTTTGTATGGAAAAATGATTTTTAAGGCCCCGCTCTTTAAGGCCCCGTCGCGTAGGGAAGGCGTGGTCCTAGGGGCGTAAAATTTTTCCTGAGTTATTTTTAAGTCAAAAGGAAAAAAATGAGCGGGTACCGTCTCAAGATTTCTAACATTTCCAAAATAAGGGACACTCTAATGTATAGCAATAATTGCTTGATAGGAAAAATGTATAAAAATCTAATTGTAAGAGCTTTGCTGTAGCAAAAGCATCTCTGAATTTGAGAATTTTTCTATTTCAAAAATTTCTCGGAATCTAAGAATATTTCTTTAAGAAAAATGTCTCAGAATTTAAGAATACTGCTTTGGGAAAAATTTCTGTTCATTGTAGCAATCTGTGACCTAATAATAGTTATGACACAAAAAATTAGAACCCTAAACCCTCTCCTTCCACCTTATTTCTGTTGGATAAAAAAATTGCCGAGAAAAATTGGCCCAAGTTATTTGCTATTCGCTGTGATTTTTAAGATCTGAAATTCAATAATAGTTACTACAGAAGAATTCGAACATCTAATCCCCCTTCTTGCCCTTGATTTTGCTCAACAAGTGAAGATTATTTTGTCCCTAAAATAGAGATTATTATTTTAAGTGCATCAAATTGGAGACTTACTGAAAACTAGACTTTTGTTGCCCAAACTCTACTCTACAATTTAGGTAATTTCGAATCTGATACATATGTGGTTCCGAGTCAAAAAATTTTGTTATAGGAAAAAATGTCTCAGAATCTAAGAATTTTTCTATTGGAAAAAGTCTCAAAATCTGAGAATTTTTGTATAGGAAAAATGTCTCACAATTTGAAAATTTTTCTGTAGAATAAATTTCCCAGAATCTGAGAACTTTTCAATAGGAAAATTCTTCCAGAATCGTATAATTTTTCTATAGAAAAATGCCTCAGAACCTCAAAATTTTAATGTTGGAAAAATGTCTCGGAATCTGAAAAATGTCTCAATATTTAAGAAGTTTTTTATAGGAATAATGTCGCAGCATTCTAGAATTTTTCAAAGGGAAAAATGTCTCAGAATCTGATAACACAGTGATACAAAATCGAACTCTCCGGATCGGAATGGGATGAAACCTTAAGCAAATGAAAGCAGACATTTTACATACACGCATTTAAAGTTTGTGATTTTAAGGCATTTATAGTTTTGTGTACTAAAAATTTCCTACTTTAGGGGCCCCTGGTTGTGCCTTTATTGGATATGTAGAGTGCAGCGTCCAAACTTAAGCTTGAAATTACTTAAGCTATAACCGGTGTAAATTTCGCTGCAATCGGTACAGTACCTATTTATTGAATAGTCAAATTATTAAAATAAACCACTGTACACCGTTGCGTATGATTGTTATTTGAAGGCAATGACAATATTAATCATACGCCACATATACAGTTTTCAAGCAATTATTATTATAATTCCCGAGTAAAAATTTTCTGGTCTAATCATATATAATTTGATACAATCTTATATGAGTTAATATGCTTCCGTATAAATTTATATAAAATTGTATCTATCACTTTGATACGGTTGATCCACTTTATATGGTTAGATATTGCTCCATATATGATTAGATTCGTATTTTGGTTTTGCTCATCAAATTATATAAAAATTGATATTATAAGATCAATTTGATCTAATTAGATTTGACCAAATTCAGGATCAAATTGTATCAATTTTTATATTTTTTGATCTAAAGTAATACAATTAGATATTATTTGATACAACCATTTTACGGATCAAATTAGATCTATTCAGTAAAATTAGCATAATATTTTTACTAGGGTTGTAATAAAAGTTTACTAACTTCAAATGCGTGTAAAAAAAATCTAGCGCCGAACTAAAAAAGAACATTGAAGGGTTTTTTTATGGAATATGTCAACTTTTATTTGCATTTGGTTTCATCCCATTTCGATTTTGATTGCACTGTGTAATTTTTCTATAGAAAAAATATTTCAGAATCTGATAATTTTTCTATAGGAAAAATGTTTCAGAATCTACTAATTTTTCTATTGGAAAAATGTTTCAGAATCTGATAATTTTTCTATAGGAAAATATGTTTTTGAATCTAATAACTTTTCTTTAGGAAAAAATTTTTCCTAAAGAAAAATAATTGAATTTTTACCGAAAATATGTATGATAAATACTTGTTTCACTGTGTTCTTAGTGGGTTAACAAAAATGTCGTAACTAATGAGTTGCCATGGTTTTGTTTGAAATTTATTTTCAAAAAATTTTAAATATTTCGCTAAACTTGTTTTATTGAGCTCTTAAAAATTTGTAACAAAAATGTCCAAAAAATTATCACCAGAAGATGCATTTTACGATAATCTATTAATGGGTTTAACTTCCCCTTTAAGTAAGTGAAAAACTATTTTAAAACACCATTTAAATATTTCTCTCAACTCCACATATTTTTTTTAGCAAATGTGCCACGTATTTGTAATGTTACCATGGAAAAACGAACTCCTTGTGAAAAATCAAATGTGGTGACATGGGAACAAAGACATAGTGTATATTTGCCCGAAGATATGAAGAAATTTTATTTATCTACAGATGGGTTTTTACTGCACTGGAGCTATCAATATGCCCGTAATTATTGTATCTTAAAATGTGGATTTAGTTGAGATATTTATGTTTCCCCTATTTTAGCTAATGATATAAGACGTGTTGGTTACATACATTTTCCAAATCTGGTACAAATCACTTTATTACGAGAAAATGTAGAGCCAATTTTTCAAAATAATTCAGATTCTTCGTCGGCTACTGCTTGTAATAATTTAGTATCTTCAAATGTTTCCACTAACTCACATTTATTAGCACATCATAACACTAATACTGGTCAAACTTCTTCAGCTACATCTATCGCTTTAAATAAAGATCAATGGGGTAACCAATTGCCCATAATAGGACCAAAATCAAAAATTTTTGAATTAAATACAGTTAATGAAGTGGCTAAGGTGTGTTTGATTTATGACACCAGTAGTTCAAATAATCCAAAAATTTATCTCTTGGAATTGGATTCATTTAAATGGGTATTTTTAGCGGATAATTTTAGTGAGTATTTAAGAATGGCCATAGCCCATTTAGGTTTGCCCTATTGGGAATTATGTTTTGCTTCATGTGGTCTACCATCATGGACGGAGGTAGGTGGATTGGATTTATTATGGGGAAAATCTCAAAATCTTTAAATGATTTTCTGATAAGTTCCTAAAACTTTGCTTCAAAAATTTTTTTTGTATAATTAAAAAAAAAATTGTTTTTGTACCTTTCAGCAATTATTTTTATTACTGGCTCCCCATTTATTGGAAGAAAATGAAACACGACGTGCTCGTCTTATAAATCCAGCTCCTGAACATCCTTATAATATTGTGGATCCAAATATCTTTAGGGTTAAAGTCAAAACAAGCACAGCAAAATCTAATTTAAATGCTAAACATAAATTTGACTCACAAAAAAAATAAATAAAAATTTTCAAGTACATATTTAAAGTTGGGGGCATTTTCCCTCACGATAAATGTTGGACAATTTAATTTTTTATGGTTTCGCACTCAAGTTATACAATTTTATCATTATTTAAATAATTCCTTTGTCACGCCCACAAAAGGGGCGGGAAAAAATTAAATTTATTAATCTCCTGGACTTTGAACATCTGACATAAAAATGCTTAATTTGTTTAACAAAAAGCTGTAAAAATGGCGATTTTCAATGGTTCGTTTAGTTTTTCAAGGGGAACCATTTTCCTCCTGTTTCGAATTTCCAGCTGTTCCGATTTAGAGTGCTCTTCAACACTTGAATTCGCGATAAAAAACCTCCAAACAGTTTTGCTCATAACTTTTGAACCACTGGACCGGTTTGGCTGACATTCAATACCAACCTGAAGCGAAAAATGATAAAAATATAAGCCAAGCTTCCATATCCTCAGAGTTGTCCTTCGAAAATTAGCGTGTTTTTAACAGACATGCAGACGGAAATTGCTAGACAGAGTAATGATTATTCAAATTTTGACTTTAACAGCTCAAAACACCACGTTCGGACATACTTAGGTCAAAACAATGTTCGAGAAAAATCTTTGCATTTTTATTCAGCAAAAAAAATTGTTGTGAAAGTTAATTGCGAAAAAGTTTTGTTTTGAGAGTTATAGTATGTTTCCAGTGGCATGATTTGGGCAAATCAAAGTGTTTTGAGGAAATCATGTCATTTTCTACATGTTTTCCCATACATTTTTCATATGCGCAAAACATCTCAAATTGGGTGTTTTGGTACAAAACATGTCGACTTTTTAAACTCACCACTTGTTTTGGTCAGTGCAACACTGTATTTTATATTCGAAAATAAAAGCTACTCATTCGGAGTGAGTGTTTGCTAGAAGAAGAAGACATTTTATTTTTTTTATTATTAAAATAATTTACTATTAGTTGTTAAACATCTTTATTTAATTAAAATAAACTACAAAATTAATTGTTTTTGGTAATTATTTTTCCTAATTTTGTTGTTTTAACTATTTTGTGGAGAAAACGTCAAATTAATTACGAAAATTCGTAATTAGTTTGACGTTGCAAATCACTTCAACTTGAGTGGAAACAGCTCGAAGTGTTTTGCTCAAATCAAGTGTTTTTGAACTGAATGGAAACATGGTTTTACATGCAATTGAATCTATAAAGGTTTTGTAGCCCATTTTTGAGGTCAAAAGTTCAAACTGCTTGGCCTGTTTGCAACCTAGAAGTCAGATTTCTGGAAAAATATTATTTTTAACTCCCAGCTCAACAGAAAATTAGCGGGAAGCGATAATAAAAACACTTTTACACATATCCATACATTTTATGGGTGCTCTATTATATATACTGGGGTAATAGACCGATGTGTTAGGTTGGGCGTCCGCCATTTGTCGAATTCACTCGGAGGTCATAAGGCCCATCGTGATTCGCTTTATCGTTTTTTTCTACTCCCCCTCTGATGCAAAGGTCTACTTCTTAAACCACTCCGATTCCCTAAGATATTCTTCTAGAGACGACAACGAGACACTGTTGAGGAAATCCAGGTCATCAAAAAATCTTTGCCCAAATGCTTAAGGCGGCTCTTCATCAGATCCGAACATTCACATAACATGTGCTTCACAGACTCCTCCTCTTCTTCCACTTCCCCACAACTCTTTAAAACGTCCCTGTCTGAAATACCCTTACGCACGGCCATTTGGCCGATTATACAGTGTCCTATAAGTGCTTCCACTGTACTCTTAGGACAGTATAAGGCTACTTCGGTAAATCGACTGTATAGCACACTGCAATGGAAGAGTAGCTATTGTGGACATAGCGGGATCTTGAAGATAATAAGATAAGAAGAGCCTTTTTAAGCGCCACTTTACCACTATGATACCATTCAGGGACTCTTGAATGAGGTTCTTTCCGAGCAGTGGAGCCTCCATACATTTTTACATAGATGGATTGAAGCTACACGAATATGTGAGCTTTGTAGTCTATTCGGAAGAGCTTCGGTTAAGCCTATCTCGAAGATTACCAGATCATTGCAGTCTTTACCAATGGCAATAAAGGAAGTGACTGATTAGTTGCAATGTCTGGTTTTTGGAGTTTATGCGGAAGAGCTTGCGTAGAGCATGGGTTAAGCCAGGCTCGAAGATTACCAAATCATGGCAGTGTTTACCAGGCAGAGATTCTGGCAATAAAGGAAGTGGCTGACTGGTTGTGTGGCAATGTCTTGTCTAGAACCGCAGTCAACATATAAGTATTCCGAAAGTCAAGCCGCGGTCAAGTCCCTGGAGATAATGTTTCTGAAAACAAGATCTGCCCTTAACTGCACGTCTTTAGATGAGATGGCCTAGCAGTTTGACATTCTACTCATATGGCTCCCAGAGCACAGAAACATTCCAGGGAATCGCAAAGCCGATGAAATTGCACGACTGGGAACTACCTAACAGGTTCCAACAGAATTGGAATGTGTTGGTATGTTTTAAAAAAACCGCAAGCAAAATCTACGGCTTTGTTCCGCGATGGAGACTAATCAGAGATTGGCACACGAATGGAATTGTGTAGGTCACACGTCAGATTTGTGCTTCTCTTAAACAGAAGCACACATGTGAGCTGATATCGCTTTAAAAAGGAGAGATTTCTAAGGTGGTTGCTGTAATTACCGGACACTGTCTTATAGAAAGCACGCAACGCGGTCAAATGTGTCGTCAAATGGTTTTTGCTGGAGTTGCATGGAGAGGAGGAGTTAGAAACTATCGAACACTATATCTGCCATTGTACAGAACTTTCTGGTGGGATACTTGCTTTAATGGGATCTGGGGAACTGCACGATTTTTCTGATTTCTCGGATGTCAAAATTCAATATCTCAGGAGTTTCATAAGGAACTCAAATTGGTTTAACGGCAAAGGGGAACCTATTACCGTCCTGTTGTATCACAACGGACCTCAGAGTCTATGTGTGCTGACGTAAAACGTCACTAGCCACTTACAACCTAACCTAACCTAGGATTCGACAGCGGCCACATGGTTCGCGATATCCTGCACGTAGTCAGTGATATCCACCTATCTTTCATTCTATTTTCAGATATCTTATCAATTTCGTACATCAATTCCACTATATGAACCGAGATGTCAAGTTTCTCCACCTATTATTAGAGTCATTCCTATCACATTCATCAGCCAATTCGTTCCCACCGACCGGACTATGTTCAGTACCCAAATGAGGAACCTTATACAGTTCATAACGATCCCAATTTTACAGTGTTTGATTTGATTATTATAACAGAGTTTTCCTTTCGCCCAGTTTGTTGAAGTTTGTCTGCGGTAAGCTATAGTCGGTTTTCTTTTCCAGTTTCGTCGCGCCCACTGTACTTAATATGGTTGAGGTATGATTTCTTATCCACTGCTCTCCACCACACTAAGGCATTAAAGGTCAGTATTGGTCTAATTGTCGCTCCATATATCCAGTGCATAATACACGGTTTTAGACCCCACCTTCTTCCGAAAATGTTTCAAGTCTGGAATTTGAATTTGAGTGTTCTGTACATTCAAATGTTTTCCAATTTTCCGATTTCAAAACCATAAATTTAAATGAAAATAGTTACATATACTTTATTTACATAAATTTAAAATACTTGTTTACAAATTATGATTGAAACATTAATCTACAACCTGTTTGTACTCTTTTTACATAAGTTATTATGCATTTCGCAATAATATTTGTTCATTAATGTTTACTTTTGGCCTTTATAACATCCTCCGATTCAGCTTCTTCTTCATGTCAAGAAACCTCCCATACGGTAGATTCCATTGAACGTCTGGGTCGTGCTGCCACCTCCACATGAGCATCTAAACCATCACTTAAACGTGAAAAACGTCTGGCCCAACTGCGACGTGCAGCAAATGGCCCTCCACCAGCTTCAGTACCGTTTAATGGTAAATTTGTCATTGTCGTAGTACTGTTACGACTACTGGCATCACGGAATAAACTCATTAGATCTTGATTGTCTCCTTGGGCACGTTTCATGCCATGTTGATATTTGGCTTCCTTGGCTAGTAATTGTTCACGTTGCATTTGGGTTTTAACTTCGGCGGGTATGTCGGGTATAATGAATTGCATTATGCCAGTAATGACAAAAACAACGTGCTGGAAATAGAAGAGAAAAGTTGTGTAAAAAATCGTGGGGTGTTTTGTAAACCCATTTTTACCTCAAATACCACTACAAAAGCTAAACGTGCAGCAAAAACATGCCAATAATGCGGACTTAAACCATATGGATCAAAATCATGTGGACCGTTTCTAAAAATTCAAGTGAGAGTGTTAATTTTAGTTGTGCTGAAATTTTAATACCCTATAAAATATAAAAAATAATTTACTTTTTTTGAGAGGGGGAGTGGAGTTTAGCGGTAGGCATGTGGGAAAGAGGGAGTAGTAGTTGTGGACATTTTATTTAATTTTCTTTAGCTCGTACCAAACTGGGAAGATACCTGCGGCGAGTTTATTCTACTTAGGTCTAGTTCGACTAGACGAATTTTCTAGAAACGAATTTTCTCTGTAATGCACTGTGAGATACATCGGACAGTCGACTACGAACGGAGGTGATTTACTGGATAGACGAGTACTACGAGCTTGCACTCGCGTATCAGGGAAGAGTCCACCTATATCAGCTGAACACTTACCGTGGTAATATCGATAGAAAAATGATACACAACCCACATTTCGACGATGCTCCAATCAGTCAATAGTGCTGGATGTCCTACTGTCATTGATGAGCTTCGGCGAACTCCTTTGCACCCGGTTCAGAAGCTCAAGAAACACATTGAGCCCCCCCCCCCCCCAGGTATTTGAGTTGCATTCCATTTTCGGTCAGATATATGAGGTATAAATAGTACCTGAGGAAATCAGACGTTGTGAAGTAATTCTTGCACCGTTTTGAAAAACCTAGACACTGGAATGCTTCTTCCGAAACTTCCAGGAAACATCACATTGAATTTTTATGTCTGGAACATCAAGTGTGTCTGATTCTTTAATAGGTATAGCCCCCTAATATATAGATGTCGTAGATTCCGCAGACGAACATGTTCTTACGAACATTAAATGTTCTTACGAACATTAAAATCGACCATATTCGCAAGACCCCACTCGGAGATCGCTGAAAGGTCATGATTGAGTATGTCATTTATGTTCTGCCTCATAGCTTTAACCTCAGAAAGAATTGGATTGGAAAAATGAATGGCAAACGTTGGTGTCATCTCCGAAAGAATAGATAGGATTGGAAGATTGACTTAAAAGGCCATAACGAACAAGTGAGAGTGTTAAATTCGGCAGTGCAGAAGTGTATTTATTCAGAGGTTGGTTCAGTTCTTCAAGGGGGAACTTTTTTCCCCCTGGCCCGATTTTGCCCATTCACAAACTTAACTTGACTATGAACATGAGACATATTTGTGCCAATCTTCAGGAGTCTAGCTGTTTTATTTTGGACTGCATTGTGTTATCTACAGACAGACGGACGGACATTCATAGAATGTCTTAGAAACGATCATGGATCCCGACCGATATTTCGATGCGTTACAAACGGAATGACAAAGTGAGTATACCCCCATACTGTGGTTGGAGGGTATAAAAAGTGAAGGAGAAACAACGGAACCTTGCGGTACCCATAAATTATAATGGAACTCAGCCGATGAAATTCCATCTATTACAACACTTTCAGTGCGATTACAGAGAAATCTCGAAATAAATCACTACCGGCACTAAGCGCAATAAGCTTCGAAACGAGGGCGCCGTGCCACACACGATTGAACGTCTTGGAAACATCCAGAGCAACCACTTAGCTTTTACAAAATTGCTGCATGGAACGACTCCAACGTTCCAAAGGAAACGCCAACAGTTTTCCCGTTGAACGACTTCTACTAAAGCCATACTGTTGATCGCACAAAAGTGGGTTGTACTCTAGACAGTGGACCAGGTGGTAATTAATCATGCTCTCTATCACCTTCGAGAATGAAGAGCAAATTTCTATTGGGAGGTAGTTATAAGGCCTAGAAGCCTCACCGTTTTTAGAGATTGACTGGACGTCCAGCATGAGAGGAAAACTCCTACACGGGAAAACGCCTACGAGACAACGCCGAAGCACAATGTTTCAACACTACTTCCGAAATACCATCATGCTCCGGGAACTTGTTAACGTTGAGATCTTCAAGAACAATTTTCAATACACGTGCTCGAAAAAATATCTTGGAAATAGTAAAGGATACTCTCTCGATTTTGGGCAGTGGTTTTTTGCATTCCGGCTAAAATGAGTTTCTTGCAAACATTTCAGCAAAAAGGTTGGCTTTATCAATCGAGTTTGTAAAAATGTGGTTTTTCGTTATGCTGCATAATGGAGTAGCAAGGACCTTAGGACGCAAACGCTGTTCGTACAGAAGCTTTCCGCGTTTGACTACTCTGGCGCATTCGATTCTCGACTATTTGCGTAACGCGTCAGTAACAGGATTTTTGTCATTACGCCAATTACTGAACGTATCCAGAGCGCATACTGATTACATTTCTCAATGTCTGATCAAACCAGCACTTATGTTTCGGTTTAGTCGAAACTTGCTTAGATGGAATAAATAATTTTTTTCCCAGCATTAATTATTTCCAACATTGTCATTAAGAAAACAGAAAATCCAAAATTTTGGTGGAAATTTTCCAAAATTCCAAAACTTTGATCGAAGGGCGCCACGGGTTTAAATGATCGGATTTGGCTCATGTTAGGTTTAAATAAAAGATTGTCTCAAGTTCTATGAAACTGTTAACGGAAAGAAATTTTGATATATATTTTTTTTAAATTTCTTAAGCATGGGAAAAAAACCGCCATTTTTTTTTTTTAAATTTCATATAGCGATGTCTCGAAAACTGTTAGACCGATTAAATTTTTTTGATATTTGTGTTCAGAGCATAAAAATTAGTGAATATTATGGGTCGCCGCAAGATATTTTTTTATTTTTTGTTTTTAAATTTTCTAAAATCCAAAAGTTTGATCGCGGGACACCACGGGTTATTATAATCAGATTGGCCTTAAATTTATACCCCATAAGCTTTAGGCCAAGGAGATTAAAAAATTTCCCGGACGTTCAAAATTGAAAGAAAATCTTTTTTGCTATACAAAAATAATGCCACTCTATACCCACATACTGTGGTTGGAGGGTATACAAACAAATAATTTCATTCTCTTTCAACTCGAAAATTTACTATCTTACCTATAACCCCTATAAGAACAAGTATCTGGATCTTTTTCGGTTTTAGCACCCCATTCCTCTTTATAGTCGGAGGTATTAAATGTAGACAACGAATGCTCTATATAACCGACTAAAGTATTTGTATCCGAATACACAAATTTATAAACCATACGTGGTATAAAGTCACTAGTGTAAGCAATTACGAAAGCATTCGACACCACGGCAGTATAAGTGATAATCCTTAAAATACCATACCAAGCACCAATATCTTCAACACGTTCAGCTAAGGGACGTCGTGATTGAGTAACCATTTTATAAGCATCCAAACGTATTTCGGCTACATTATTGAGTAAAGCAAATAGTGGAGCCAAGGGAAAAGCAGCCACAAATAATGTAACAAAACCATACTGTAGAACTAAAGAAACGGGAAGAATATAAAAGTTACGGAATTTTTGATATGATTTTGATTTTGCACTAACTCATTTCCAAATACTCATCAAACAGTGCTAATCTTCCGGGATCTTGCATATGATAATCTTGTTCCCAGGCCATATGTAAATGTGATTCATCTTTGGTAGCTTGTTTATGTTTACGTTGTCTCCACCAATTGTAGAATTTGGGAAACAAATATTCCATAAAATTATTCCAACATTGTTTACCCACCATAATAATAGCCAATTGTATACATAATTCCGATAGACAGCCAGCAGGATCGCATATATCATTTTTTAATCTATAAAAATCACTTCTTCTTGCCTGATCATCTCCCGGATAATCAAAGAAACGTCCTTTAAAAAAGGCTATATATATGAGAGAGGAATAGAAATTCATAAACTCAAAAAAGAATATTTTGAACGTATATGAATCTTCATATTCCGTTTGTGTGCGGGGATTTTCCAGATTAGTAAGACGTATGGCTAAGCGATGATAAATCTGTAGGTACAAAGTTGTTTTAAACAGTGAGAAATATTTAAATGAACATAGAGTAATAAGCAATTCTAACTTACTTTAGTTAATATCATAATAACTACCAAATTGATGAGAGCAGCCGTAACTGTTGTAAATAATTTGGCATGTTCTTTAACAAAAAATCCACCACCACCATAGATTACAGTAACCACTGATATGCGATAAATAATGGTACCCAAAACTGCCGAAAGAACTATAAATATCTAAAAGAAAATATATAGCAGATTAAAATTTGAGCCTGCAATTAATCATGAAACTTACCATAAACAATACCGCACTTCCAGTAATAACAAATCGTATAGCTCTAGTCCATTGTGACATATATGGCTCCTTTTCTCTTGTTACCGGATTCATACGAAAACTGGTGGCATTAGTTTCAAATTCTGGACGATTTTCCTCATCGGATTCCACATTATGTAAATCCCATTCCCAAACAATAACCGATTGTTTACGTTTCCATAATTCCAAAAATGTAGTGGCTAAAGTTTTAAAGCAGCTATGACATATTGCTTTAATTTATAACCATTCTATACTCACCCCAAAAGGACATAAAAATGGCAAAAAATACCGTTGATGGATTGTCAAATAGATAGGTAATTTTTGAGAATAAACATGATTCATGTAAACCCTGATAACTACAGGCCTTATCACATAATGGACACAAGGTTATATTACCCGTACCACCTTCGTCACATATCTCTTTACTGGGAGTATTATCTTCAGAGTCCAAGGTAGCTAGTCCATAAATAAAACAAAGTGTTCCCACCACAGCAGGATAAACTAGCATTTCTGTATAAAATCCTAGCCAGCAAAAGTATAAAGCTATTTTATCACCAAAATATTTGCGTACCAGACAGAGAGGTTGTTTTTTATACCACTGTGAGGGATGAGCCCATGCCAAGTATAATATACGACGATCTAAGGATACACCACTTGAGTGGGCTCGATCATAACGACCCTCGTGTAAGGGAAAACAAGCCAGATAAGTATTATCGTTAAGTAATCGACGAATACCACAACGATCACTATCATCGAAGGGAGTGCGCAGTAATACCTGCATTACCATTAAGGATCTTTGGGCGCTGGTAAATGATGTAGCACGATCTTTGACAATAAATCTAAAAGATAAGGCAAATGGGAACAATGAAATTAAAAATATACAAAAAAAAACTTTGTTTAACAAAAAATTAAAGGATGTTTAATAACAAAAATGGAGACGTCTAAAAAAAATCTACGACACAAATAAAAACTTACTGAAAGTTATAGTGATTTAAGCTGATTAAAGGCTTCGACACAATGTCGGAGTACTCTGGACCTCAGAGTACCATCCAATGTGTATGTGGGAAAGAGAAAGGAACAAAGTACACTCTCTGGGACAGAGTATTCCGTCATTGTGAATTCAGCTTAAAGCTCGTTTTAAAGTGTAATCAAACCGAAATTCGTATGACGAAAGCAATATATTTAAAGGACACAGGAGATAGATATAAAAAACAAATAAAGTAAAAAGAAATAAAAAGAAAAAAATTCATAACATAAAAACGAAAAAATAAAAGAAATAAAAAGAAAAAAACTAAAAAGCATTTCTAGACACTTAAGTACACTAAAGGAAAATAATGTATGTAAACTTGTAGTACTATAATGTAAGAAATTCCCGAAGGCTGGGAAAAATTCCCACACAGTTCCGAAGGATTTCAGATCAATTAGTCTGTCTTCATTTTTGTTAAAGACAATGGAACAAATGATGGACTCATATTTGCGTGGAGTAATTTACCCGAGGTTGCTTTTGACTAGGCAAGATGCATACAGCAAGGGTAGATCAACGGAAACAGCACGTCATGAGCTCGTTGGTGCCATCGTGAGATCACTTTCGGTAAAGAAGTACACTATGGTGGCTTTTTTTATATAGAGGCGGCTTTTAATAATGTCATCTCAGACTCGAAAATTGTGCATTGTTTGGTCTGGGAGTCAAGAATGGAATTGTTTTAATGGTGGAGAATCCACTTGCCAATAAAAGAATAAGGTCTGGGAGTGTTTATCATAAATCTATTTGTCAATGGGGACACACCACAGGGAGGTGTTCTTTCGCCGCTTCTTTAGAACCTGGCACTGAATATAATGCTGTTCTCTCTAGACGCACGTGGTTGTCATGTTGTTACATATGCTGACGATGTCGCAATAGCGGTAAAGGAAAGCACCTGCCATCATTAAAGAACATTCTTCAGAGTTCTCTGAAATATCTGTCTAAATGAGCAAGAGACTGTGGCCTGGGAGTTAATCCAAGTAAAACAGAGCTTGTCTTTTTTACAAGCAAAAATAAGATTCCTGATTTTGATCCTATTTCTGTGGACGGCACTGAAACCGCCTTCTTAGATGAAGCCAAGAATCTTGCAGTATTTCTAGATAGGCAGTTGAATTTTAGGCGTAATATTGATCGGATGAGGATCGGATTGAGGATCGGGTGAGAAAAGTAGCGATTGCTTTATATTCTTGTAAAAGGTCCATCGAAAAACGATTGAGCTTTAACCCTAAAGTCGGTCATTGGATTTATACAGCTGTGGTGCGTCCAATGCGGCTGTATGCATTCATTGTCTGGTGGCCTGCTTTGGAGACAAAAGGGAACTGTGTCTTTAGCACGATAATACAGAGAATGGCGTCAACGTGTATCATTGGTTCTCTTCGTACTACTCCTACTGCTGCATTAGAAATCCTCCTTCACCTTATACCATTAGACATATTGGGTAGGCAGTATGTGGCTACGTCGGCAATTCGACAGAATAGCACACTACAAGAGAAAAAGATAACTGTGCCACAAAATGTGGACTGCGTTCCCTCTATGATCTTTTTTAAGCTCCACTTTACCACTATGATACCATCCAGTGTGTATTGAATGAGGGGAGCTCCGGGTAGTAGAGCCTCTAAAATTTTTTACACAGATGAATCGTAGCTACAAGAACATGCGGGCTTCGAAGTCTATTCGGAAGACCTTCGGTTGAACCTGGCTCGAAATTTGCCAGATCATTGCAGTGTTTAGCGGGCAGAGATGCTGGTAATAAAGGAAGTGGCTGACTGGTTGAGTTGCTATGTCTTGTCTACAACCGCAGTCACCACGTATTCCTACAGTCAAGCCGCGGTCAAGTTCTTAGAGTCAATGTTTTTAAAAACAAGATCTGCCCTTAACTGCACGTCTTTAAATGAGATGGCCAAGCAGTTTGACATACGACTCATGTGGGTCCCAGGGCACAGGACATACCAGGGAATTGCAAAGTCGATAAGCTTGCAATAATGAGAACTACCTTACAGGTTCCAACAGAATTGGCATGTGTTTTTGTGCCTGTAGAAACTTGCAAGCAAAATCCACAGCTATGTTCCACATTGGAGACTAATCAGAGGTTGGCACATGGATGGACGTGTGAGACTACCTACACGAAAGATTTGACCTTCTTTCAACCAGAAGCGCACAAGAGAGTTGATATCGCTTTCAAAAGTAGATATTTCGACGGTAATTGGTGTAATTATCGGACACTGCCTTATAGGAAAGCACGCTAGGTGGTTAAACGTGCCGTCAAATTACTTTTTCCGGAGTTTCATGTATAAGGAGGAGTTGGATACTATTGAACACTTTATCTGTCATTTCCCGGAACTTTCTAGTCAGAGACTTGCTTCACTGGGATTTATGGAGCTCTAATTGGTTTAACGGCAGGCACTAGTAGGGAAACCCCATTACCATACCTTGGAATAACAACGGACCTCAGAGTCTATGTGTGTTTTGTCGTAACGCATCAGCAGCCACTTACAACCTTATCTTTTATGGGATTCCCTTGAGAGGGTACGTTAAGTATACCAAAAATGTCAACTGTCTGTCTACGATAGACAAATTATGTTAATAATGTAACGCAAATAAGTAAATAATAGGTCCGTTCGATTACCTTACTACAATGTACTGTTTTTTACTATTTTTACTACAGCTGGAAATTTTCAATACAAAAAGTAAACAAAACTTTCCAATTGCAGTAAACATAGTAAGAAATTTGGGTAATCGAATAGACCTAATATATGAAATCTTAAAAATTAATGTAAAATAACTCCACTAAAACCACACTGTGAATAAGTCTACCATAAACTTATCACAGAAATCTTATCATTTTAAGTATACTTTAAAATTCTTACTGTTCTTCTGGATTGCCATTGGCGGTAGCAGTTTTAAATGTGGTCTCTCCCTCTAACACACTTTGTTCCAATTGAATTCTTTGTGTTAATTTTTGCCACATTTCTTTCCAGTATTGGATATTTCTCACCATTATATTTTCTTCATCCTAAAATTGTTTTTAGAAAATTAAATATTTTTTTTAATTCAAGTCATTTTAACTTACCCATGATGATTTTACTGATATTGTTATAAATCTTTTAGTAGGTAATTTTATATTCATTACCTCTGCCAATCGAGTTTCAAGTCTCCAGGGTAAATGTATTTTCAAAAAGTAGGTACATTCATTAAATGATTGTGTTTTATCCTCAAGCTCTACCTCTAAACCTTCCTTAATTAAATTTTCCATAAAAGTTTTACGACAATCACGTTTACGAGATTCTAGTTCAGTCATGACACCTAGATCTTCTTCCTCCCAAGCCAACACCATATCGATTTTACGTCTACCATCTCTAAACATAAGAGACTCAGAATCAAGACCCTCTCGATCTTGTTTACTAGTACGTCGTGATATATCGTCATCTACGGCTGAATTACGTTTACTTTGTTTACGACTATTATAATGACTACCATTAACACTAGATTCCAATGAAGAGGTTTTCGAATTTTGTCTGGATTTTTCATAAGGCACCAATTGTTTGTAAGCAAATTGATCTTCCAATATGGTTGATTCAGTTTTTATAATAGGACTTTCCGTGTCACCCATTACTAAAAATTCATTATCCAAATTGCCGTATTCCTCAGGATCCGGTGTTGGAGGAGCTGATAAATTTAAACCCAATGATCTATGCATAGCTGTACCGGGTATATCGGAATTTTCTATTTTAGGACCAAATGCGAGGGTAGGACTAGGTTCTGCTGAATCTGTTTCCAAATGTGTAGGCAGTGGTATCGATATAGAATGTGATTTATAGTAATTGGAGTTATAACCAGGTCGCCATTTTTCATTGTACTGATTATTGTAGGCTACAGTTGAGTTACGCTGATTGTTGTAATGCGGTAACATTGTTATTTCCGCTTCCGGTGGTGCAGGGTTAGGTGGTGTTGGTTGTCTAAATGCGCTGTTTTTACGTTTTTCAGCTTTTTGAGATTCAGCTTCATTGATTAGTAGGGAATATATATTATCGGTTGTTGGTACATTTTGTAGGGTAAAGGGGGTGGCATCAAACAAACTCAAGTCCTAAAACAACATATAAAATATATAATTAATTTGTGTCAAGAATCTCAAGCATAAACAAAAGTTTTAAAACGATTTTTTATGCAGTATAACCCGATTATAACGAATTCTGGGGGACCAGTAAAAATAGGTCATTATTAGCGAAATTCGCTGCAAGCGGGGTATATTTTATATCGGCAGCACTTAGAGGATGCCCTCTACTAATGTAATACATTGTGTTGGTATTAGGAATATAGGTTATGGGGAGAAGTATAGAGGGAGCAGTTCATTTCAATTTTTTCCAAATTGTGGCTGACTGGGAAGACGTCTGTAAGGAGTTTGTTCCACATACGGCTAGTTCGACCGAGAAGAAAATTTTCTGTGCAATGCGTTGTGCGATACATTGGACAGTCGACAACTACCGGATGTGATCTAGCGAGTACTACGGGCATGCACCTGCGTCTCAGGGATGACTTCGCCTATCTCAGCTAAACACTTAACAATGACACACAATCCATATTCTGACTATACTCTAATAAGTTAATAGAGCTGGATACCCTACTGTCATTGACGATCTTCAACGCACTCCGTTGTACCCGATCCAGGAGCTTCAAGATAAACTTTGATGCATCTGTCAGATAGAGGAGTGATTCTTACAATGTTTCAAGAAACCAAGACACTTAAATGCCCAGCAAAATTTTCGGTTGCAAAGAACCGATTGTGGAACAACTTATACTTCCCTAGAACCTGTTCTAATTCTTGTGCAACACCGATTCTTTTTACAAAGGAATTGTCCCAAAAGCAACAGGTGTATGTAAGTAAAATTAGAACATATTTTTGTTCCTCGGAATCGGTTTTAGAAGTAAAATTTGGAACAGAAAAGAGAATTAAAGAAATATTTTGAATTGCATTAATTTATTAAACAAAGATAAAGACACTCATATATTACATGGAATATTTACATTTACAATACACATTTATCCTTTTCGCCTCCAAAGTTGCATTTTGGGCCATACAATAATGACATACCAGATCATGGATTTTCTGCAAACAAAAATAAAAAAAAATAATATTATAAGTATTTGACCCGAACCAGACAATGAAAATTTAATTTACTCACCTTTGTTTCAACAAATTTTCACGATTATATCCTGTTATTTTAAGAGAATTGCATGTTTTTTCTTGGTTAACAAAAATAAATTGATATTTATTTTTTAATTTTTTTGACACATAATTTTTTTTTAATTCCTGAGAACCAAAATGTTATGAAACTTTGATTGCAGAGAACAAGCTTCACAATAATTTTCACTTTACTTGTTCTGAATAATTAAAGTGTAATAGTGTATGGTTACCGAAGAACCTGTTCTAGAATAAGTGTTGTCAGAATCGGTTCTGAAAAATTTTCCTGGGTGCTTATTTAGACACTGGAAAAACATGTGACACAAGAGTGTTTGATTCCTCAATAGCTATACACCCCATGGATACAGATGACGCTGATTCCATAATTCGTCTGTGGATTGACATTGGGTATTCCATGCATTAAAATCTACCCTATTTACAAGACCCCACTCTGAGATCACTAAAAGGTCATGATTGAGTGTTTCATTCATGTTTTGCCTCATAGCTTCAACCTAAGTAAGACTTGATCTATGATTAAAGGAAAATTATTGACAAATGTTGCTGTCATCTGCGAAAGATACGATTGGAAGTTTGAATAAGAAGGTCGTTAAGATAAATTAGAAAAAGTGTAGGAGAATAAACAGAACCTTGCGGTACCCCTGAACTTAACCGAAACTCATCCGATGAGAACCTATTTATAACAACACTTATAGTACGGTCTCTGAGAAAGCTCGAGAGAAATCACTACCGACACCAAACGCAATATGCTTCAAAACAAGGGCACCGTGCAACACACGATCGAACCCCTTGGAAATATCTCGAGCAACCACTTTGCTTTCATTAAATTGGTAAATAGAATGACTCTAACGTTCCAACAGGAACGCTAACGGGTCTCCGGATCAGGGAAAGCATAGAGCTTATTGCTATTGGGCGATAGTTTTTCGGGTTTGTAGCCTAAAGCTTTAAGGGGATTGGCTGGACGTTGGCCACCTTCCAACATGAGGGAAAATTCCTTCTCGGTACGAGAAGAAATGGTGTATAGAACGACTCCAACGTTTCTACAGGAATGCTAACAGGTCTCCGGTAGAACGACTTCTGCGAAAGCCATACTGTCGATGGGACAAAAGTGGATTGGGCGGTAATTTGATCTACGCTCACTTGGAGAGCGTATAGAAAATTGCTGTTGGGCGGTAATTCCCCGGGTTCGTAGCCTCACCCTTTTTGGGGATTGGCTGGCCGTGTTGGCTACCTTACCGGTACGGGAAGCAAAATTGGTTTGTCAAAGGACGAGAAAGCGACAATGCACACCGCTTTAGCGCTATTGCCGTAATACCATTCGGCTCCGGGAACTTATTTATGTTAAGATCTTCAAGAACCTTTTCAACTGCACGTTTGATACCCTTACAAGTTTGGGCAGTGGTTGACAAGGTTAGGTTGTAAGACTCTGAAATCCGTTGCCATAGCACCGTACTATAATAGGTTCCCCTACTAGTCTCTGCCGTTAAAACAATGTGAGAAACTTATGAAACTCCTAAGATATTGAATTTTTACATCCAACCAATCTGAAAGTTCGTGCAGCTTCCTAGATCCCAGTGAAGCAAGTCTCTGACTAGACAGTGCCGGGCAATGGCTGATAAGTGTTTGATAGTTTCCAACTCCTCCTCATCCATTTAACTCCAGTAATAGTCATTCAACGGCACATTTAACCGCTTTGCCTGCTTTCCTATAAGACAGTGTCCGGTAGTTACAGCAACCACTGTCGAAATCTCACCTCATGGAAGCGAAATCAGCTCACTTGTGCGCTTCTGATTAAGAGAAGGCCAAATCTGTCGTGTTGTCTCACACGTCCATCCATGTGTCCATCCTTGACTAGTCTCTGTCGCAGAACAAAGTCGTAAATTTTGCTTGCAAGTTTCTAGATGCATACCAACGCATTCCAATTCTGTTGGAACCTGTAAAGTAGTTCCCAGTCTTGCTAGATCATCGGCTTTGCAATTCCCTGGAATGTCTCTGTGCCCTGGGACCCCTATGAGTCGTATGTCAAACTGCTTGGCCATCTCATTGAAAGACATACAGCAGTTAAGGGCAAATCTTGTTTTTAGAAACATTGACTTCAGGGACTTGGCCGCTGCTCGACTGTAAGAATAGATGTTGACTGCGGCAGTAGACAAGACATTGCAACTCAACCAAACAGCCTCCTTCTTTATTTTCATTATCTCTGCCTGGTAAACACTAAAATGATTTGGCAATCTTCGAGCCAGGCTCAACCCAAGCTCTTCCGAATAGATTTCAAAGCCCACTTGTTCTTGTAGCTTTGATCTATCTATGTAAACATTTATGGAGGCTCCACTACCCGGAATGCCCCTTAACCAAGACTCCCTGGATGGTATCATAGTGGTAAGGTGGCGCTCAAAATGGCTCATAGAGGGAGCGCAGTCCACATTTTGTGGCATTGTTGTCTTCTTCAAGATCGCGCTATGGCCACAATTGCTGCTCCTTCATTGCAGTTTGCTATTAGTCGAATTGCTGAAGTAGCCGCATACTGCCTGAACGACCGAACTGAAAGAATGAACGAAAAGACCTAAAAGAGTGGAAATTAACGAACTAGATAAACCACTCAGTTAAGTGAAAAATTCAATTCAACTAGTTCGTTCGTGAACGACACAACTCTAATCATTTCTACTACAGCGTTAACATTGTCATCAAGAAATAAGTGTTTCCAGTTAAAATGCGGAAAGAAATTGTATAGCTCAGCCCAACGAGCCTTTTCATAGACAAAAATAGAGCGCTTCGTCGCTGGTTCTGTAGTATTTAAAAGAAGGATTTGTGTATAGTGTTGCCAAAATATCGTGACTTAAGAATTAGTTCGTTAGAACCGAGAAATCGTTATAACCGAGTTCGTTATTACCGAATTTGACTGCACATAAACTTTTTTAAAAGTTTGACCGCTTTAAAACAATTTCCTGCAGAAAATGTCTCAGATTTTGAGATAGTTTTCTCATCAAGGAAACATTCTCAGATTCTGAAATATTTTTTCTAAAGAAAAATTTCCAGCTTTTAAAAAAATTCCTTTAAAAAATCCAAAATATTTTCTTTACTTACTCCACCCGTAAATAAACGTCCTGCTACAATACCGCTATCTTGACTTAATCTTCTGGCTTGCAATTTACTACTTGAACATTCTCTGTTCATACGTTCACTTTTGGCTGGACTTGAAACAATGTCACGTTTACCAAGACGCACTGGTGGTACATTGCGCAAGGCTGGTACCGAAAGAAATCCTAAAAATATAAACCAACCCAAACGTCATTATTAAAAAATTTTTAAATTATTTTTAGTAAATATGTCGTCAGGGGTCAAAAGCTAACTTACTGGGAAAATGGTAACCGCCTCCGTCTTCACGTTGTTGGTGTTGTTGTAAACTGCTATCCTCTTCTCCATTTTGATCTTTAATAATTAAGTCCTCATGTGAATTCGATTCAGTAATTGGGGCTGTACTGGCCTCTTCTATGCTATCAATACGTATGTGATAGGAATTTTTTGTTGAATATTGCGTGTTTGATGAGGATTCACTACTATCATTATTTTGATAGTTTGTTGTATTATTATTATTATTATTACTATTATAATTACTGTATGCACTATTTTGCTCACTCATGTTTGAATTTGATTTCTATTTTTAAGACATTCTATTATTTTTCAATTGTACATTGTCCTTTTATTAGTTTTTACTATGATAATAATAGGTGTGTTTTTTTCGAATTTAAGAAGATATACGCTTGCTAAGTAGCTAAAATTGTAGTAAAAACTTATTGTTTCTGTATTACAGGGATATAAATATTAAGTTCCAAATAAAGTTCGAAAAAAAACACACCTAATATTTTATAAATTATATCAAGGTTGGCAGTAGCTAAAGGTATTTAGCTGCTGTCACTTTAACTGTCACTGAAATTAGGGATGTGTCTCTACTTATTTGAAAATGTAGTCCAATACCGTTTTAAACGGTATTATATCGGCATCCGGATATATTAGGAAAATTAGCCGAAATACCGAATCCTTAGATACCATTAATCCGGCACGAGATTAATGGTATCTCTTTATGGGTTAAAGATTGAGGGTAAGTATGTTTTGGAAAAAAATTGGGGTAAAAAAATAGTGATGCTCGGTCAAACATTTGACTCCTCTAGGGGCACCATAGGGGCAGTCAGAGCGGTTTGAGCAGTTTAACACTCTTACTGGTTTTTTTTTAATTTTGAAGTGTATAAAAAATTCGTTCACAGCCAAATTTTACACTCTCACTCATTTAATTTGTTTATGTTTTAAAAGTCATTTAAAGTGTTGAAGAAACTTTGCGTTTTACAAAATATACGGGTTACTTTGATTAATACTACTACCGGTTTGATTGTAAGACAGCTGTTTTAGTTTTCATAATTAAAATTGTATGAGTTCCTTAAACATTTTTTTTTTTAAACAATTTTTAATAACATATTACTTTGGATCGATTATTAAATTATAAGGGTCACCTTAAAATTTATAATATTTTTTTTTCGAATCAGAAAAATAATTATGATGAGTACACAATGCGGTACTTACACGTGGTTTAGCAATGTGTGGTTAAATATACTTTTTGCTGTTCTCCACTGAAAATAAACTAGAGAGTAGTTTTAATTAATGTTTTTGTTGCATTAATTAAAACTAGTTTTAACTAAAACAAGTGACAGCGTTTTATTCCGCTATACCGAGTGATTATGAAATATATTTTGTGTCCACGCCCACAAAAGAGGGCGGGTAAAAAATGTTCCTTGATTTAACTTCTTTGCTTCGAGTTCAATTCAATAAAAATTATTCTGGCATAAAAATGTGCGCCATAAATGTTAACAGATTCATTTTATTCAGACGCATATGAGGCATTCCACACCAAATGTCCAGCGAAAAAAAAAACACGTGTACCGTAAACTTCTGAATACGTTGTATGGATAGCCCTATATGGAACTTAGAAAATTGCGTTTTTGGTTTTTCAATTTTTCAAAAACTGGGCTTAGGAGGCGTGGTCAAGTATTGGAAAAATGGTCAAATTTGTGGCGAGTTGCCTTGATTAAATATTTATCACATTAAAACGGAATGCACCACAATCTCAAAAATTTACATTCTTATATAGTTTTGTATGGGCTATCGATTAAATTTTTTTTTTTTGGAAAATTTTCAGAACCCGTTCTGAAATTTTCCATTTTTTAAAAATGTCAATTTATTAAAAAAACATGCCACTTTTTTTTTCTTTTTTAATTTTTTTTTTTAAAGTTTAGATGTTTGTCCATCCACAAAAAAAAATTCAGAAACACGTTCTTCGTTTTTTTTCGAGAAAATCGCATTTGAACTTTAAATTTCATAACAATTTTGTAATTTGCTTGTATTTCTTTGTTTTAACGTTGCGAATGAGTAATATTTATGCAATTAATAATACTCATTCGCAACGTTAAATCAAGAAAATACACGCAAATTACAAAATTGTTATGAAATTTAAAGTTCAAATGCGATTTTCTCGAAAAAAAAAGAACGTGTTTCTGAATTTTTATGTGTGGATGGACAAACATCTAAACTTAAAAAAAAAAAATAAAAAAGAAAAAAAGTGGCATGTTTTTTAATAAATTGACATTTTTAAAAAATGGAAAATTTCAGAACGGGTTTTGAGAATTTTTAAAAAAAAAAAATTTTAATCGATAGCCCATACAAAACTATATAAGAATGTAAATTTTTGAGATTGTGGTGCATTCCGTTTTAATGTGATAAATATTTAATCAAGGCAACAAGGCAATCATTAGAAGTCATATAAAACAGAATACACAGAAACCAGAGCTTATGGAAAAGTTCATAGGATTATCATAAATTCATAGAATATGTAAAAACTTGTTTATGAAATGATGGATATTCATTAATTTAATGAATTAAATCATTTAGGTAATGCAGTTTTTTATAAATAGTTTCATATATGCTATGAACATTGTTATAGATCTAATGGATATTTTTCTTTTATGAAATTTTTTATAATATATATGAACTTTTTCATGATTTTTATGAAAGGTTTTATAAAAGTTTTCATAGAAAAATTTTTGTATTTAAGAAATTTTTCATAAAATTTATGATCTTTTGCATGGTTTTTATGAAAATTTTCATAGTAAATATAAAAGTTTTTAGATACTTACTGCCAAAAAATAATTTTTAGTAAATTTTTCATCAACATGAAATGAGAAAATTTAGGTGACAGGACATAATCCCCGCGGACATTACCCCCATAACGGAAATGGGGATTATAACCGTTTCCAAGACGGTCGCAATCCCAATGAGGATTATGTCCATTCCCTGTTGGCATTACGAACGAACTTTTTTCGGTCATAGCCCCCATTTATATTATGGGGAGTTTCTGCAGAGAGGGTGGGTTTAGCGAAGCCGCTAAATTTATTTCTGGAGTTTGTAATACCTAAGCCCGGCCAAAGGCCGTATACGCAGAAAAATTTTTAAGACAAAAAAAAAAATAAAATTTTTGGGATTATGACCAACTAGTATAGTGGACATAATCCCTGTAATGGGGATTATGGCCATTTGTTTCGTGGTCATTATCTCCACAAATCTTGGAATTATGTCCATTTTTTATTGGAATTATGTCCAACTTATTTTCGGTCATAGTCCCCATTATGGGGATTATGACCGAAATGAATTTGGTCATAATCCCCATAACGGAAATGGGGATTATGGGAGAAAATTTCATAAAAGTACCATTTTGTATGGAAACTACTAGGAGTGGAAAAAGGGAGTAGGTTTGTTCTGAAAAAATGTTGCGGTGTTAAAATTATTGGGGTCGGTCTTACATTGCACCCCTCTAGGACTCCGAGGCAATTGAAGGGAAAATGGCTCCTCATCGGATCGCTCCTAGAGGGGTGCAATGTAAGGCCGACCCCCGATAATTCTTACACTCCAAAATTTTTTCTGAACAAACATATTCCCTATCTCCACTCCTTAAAGGGATCCCATACAAAATGCAATTTTTATGAAATTTGCTCTTACCGCTCTAACTGCCTCAGGGTTGCCCCTATGCGAGCAGAATGTATGACCGACCTCCAATATTTTTTCAAAACCAACCTTTTCTCAAAACATACCTACCCTCAATCTTCCACGCTTAAGGTGGTCCCCATACATTTTTAAACCCTCCAACCTCAGTATGGGGGTATACTCACTTTGTCATTCCGTATGTAACGCATCGAAATATCGGTCTAGGACCCCATAAAGTATATATATTATTGATCAGTGATCGATTCTAAGACGTTCTAGCGATGTCCGTCCGTCTGTCCGTCTGTAGAGGACACGATACAGTCCAAAATAAAAGAGCTAGACTTCCGAAGTATGGCACGAATATATCTTATATTCCTAGGTAGGTTAAGTTCGGAAATGGGCAAAATCGGACTAAGGAGAAAAAGTTCCCCTTTGGAGAACTAAACCAACCTAAGAAAAACCGCATTTTTTGCAGGGTTTTTTGTAATTTTGCTAAGCAAATTGCTAAGCAAATGAAACATTCTTATCTCAAAAGAAGTTCAAAATCGCACGGATACGTCTCCTAACAACCCCCCCCCCAAAAAAAAAAAACACTTTTTTTTATTCAAAATTTAGTTTTCTTAGGACATCAGCTCATAGCGCTCACATGGTTCCACCTAGGGCGTAAAATGTATGACCGACCCCCATTACTTTTTTCCTCCAAACATTTTTTCTGAACAAGCCTGCTCCCTATCACCACTCCTTAAAGGGGCTCCCATACAAAATTACATTTTTATGAAATTTTCTCCCACCGCTCTAACTGCCCCAGGGTTGCAACTATGCGAGCCAAATGTATGACCAACCTCCATTATTTTTTCAATACGAACATTTAATTTTTAATTTTTTTTTAAGACATCAGCTCATAGCGCTCACATCGTTCACCCTAGAGGGGTAAAATATATGACCGAGCCCCCATTATTTTGTTCAGAATATACCTACCCCCTTACTCCACTTTCTAAGGGTGCTCCCATACAAAATTTTTATTTTTTTTCAAAATATTGGGCGAAATTTTAACAAGTAAATTTTCAATATGCAATAAAAAATTTTTTTTGAGCATATTTTAATGAAATTTTAAAATTATATAGGTCTTATATGTAATCACAAAACAAAATATAAAGATTTGATGAAATGAATACCCCAATTCCCAATTTGTTTGTTAACAATTTCCAAAAAACCTGATTTTTTTCAATTTTTGCTGCCACGCCTATTATAAAGGCGGGAATTATTAGCTACTCATGTTGTAAACTTCTTATATATTAAAGAATCTATGTTTTCTTTGGTAGGCCCAACAGAGGCGTGAACTTTTTTCCCTGAGGGGTAAAATTGAAATTTGTATTAAATATGGGTCAACTTTCAATGAGGCTGGGGAGCTCAAAATAAGAAATTTTGACACCCAATTTTTTTTAAATCATCTACGTGGTATTGTCCAGAGTCATAGAGTAGGATAACAAATGGCGTTTGAAAAAGTAGTAAACAAAAACCATATGGTATTGTTTACGAAATTTTATCACAAATCGAAATGTGAGCTAGATGGAAGATATCAGTTTTACTGTGAGAATGCAGATTGTTTTTTGTCTCTCTTTGCTTTACGTTTGAACTTTAGTTTGGCATTGCCAGAATTTTCCAATTATCTTTGGTGATGCCAGATCAACAAAACGGTCGATGGATTACTTTATAACTTTGGTATTGCCTTTCAGATCAATCTTCAAAGCTGGAAGCAAATGAGTGTTGGTACTTTTTGGGCAAAAAATAACAATTTTTTTTTTTTTGGGATTTTTTTAAAGAATGGTGTAACTTTTTAACAAAATTTATTCGTTTTTGGTTTAAAAATATCACAAATTTATATAGATAACTAAAATCGCTATAAATCGGAAAGTAAAATTGATAACGACTACTTCAAGCATGTTTTTTTAGGTATTTACTAGCGCTTTTAAAAAAATCAAAGTTTCATAAAAATCGGATAATAAACAACAAATTGGCAGGCACTTAAAGCCTTTGTATGCAAAAGGTATCCCACTTTAAGGGCCCCTGGAGGCGCTCTCATTGGACATGTGGGGGCATCCAACCAAACTTAAGCTCGAAATAACGTTAGCTGTAACCGGTATTTTCACGGCAATCGGTCCAGTACTTACTGAAAGGCCGAATTATTACCAAAAAAAATCGATAATAAACCACTGTGCACTGTTCCTTTGGACAGGAGAAGCTGATATAAAAAAATCATAATAAAAAATAAATTAAAGTTGTTATTATTCGACCTTTCCAACTTTAAACAAATAAAAATTCTCCGAGCTCGAGGCCAGTTTTTTCTTGTAAATAAATATTCTTTTATACCATTCCAGTATTTCGATCCTCTTTGAGAATCATCATCAGGAGATTTAGTGACTTTTATACACACAAATAAAATAAAAAATTAAATTGCGACTGCAAAGATGATCGACATATTGGAATGGAATAAAAGAATATTTATTTACACCAAAAAAATTGGCTTCGAGCTTGAAGATTTTTTATTTATATAAAAAATAATAATTTATTAGAACCCGCTTTACGCATTTAAGATCTCGGTAAATTCTAAAAAAAATTTAAAATTAAAAAAAAATTGTGGTTCGATCATACATTTGACCCCTCTTGCAGTCAAAAAAAATCCTAATTTACCTCACCCTTTCAATAGAGATTTTTGACTATTATAATATTCCATGACGTCTACAGAACACATTAAATCCATTTGTATTGTTTTTTTTTAAACGCAAATTATTAAATTTACTAGTTCGAGTTAACATTTTGAACAAGTAATTTCAATTTTACAAATTTTGTTTTATAATAACTGATTTAATATGCAAAAGTAGTTATTTTTAATATGTTATATGTAGTTGAAAATAAGTAGATATAACAAAAACAAAATCAACAACATTATAAAATCTATTTTACAAAAATATATTTATTTTTTTAACACGCCATTGTTATTATTTTAAACCTTTAAAAAAAAGATGAATATAATATTTTGTGTAAAATGTGGAATACAAAAAAATATGAATATAACAAGTTAAGAAAATCAATAACTTTTTCCAATATTGTACCTTTAGAAAAACATATGCAATTAAGTTAATTGCATTTACAACCCTTAACTTCCTTGGTATGGTTGGTCAAACACATATGTATGTTAACAAAATACTTTGTTGTACAAGGACCTTTTTTTTGGGATATTCAATTACCTAGACATAAACGAATTTTTCAATATTATGCGTAATTTAGTTTGTTTACTTTTCATTAAAAAAATAATAATAAAAAAATATTTATTTATTCGTATTTTATTAAGCAATGAATATTTTTTTTTTGGTTCGAGGTCATTTTTATGTTTCTCATTAAGAATAAACATAACAAGTACTTATGGTAACTCTACTTTCTTTATTGGGGTATTCTACCAAAAAAATTTCAAAGAGTTTCAGTTTTAAAAAAATTTGTTAATTTTCAGTAATGAATTGACGATCGTTTCAGGGATTTTCCGATTTTCCCATCATCAGAATTATTTAGAAAATTTATGAAAAAACTTTGTGAGAAAAAAATTTATGGTGTGGAAATTTTATCATTATTACAACTGTCGGAAAATGTTAAGTGGAAAAAATGTTTGCTCCAACTGCACACAAAAAATTATTGGCTAAAAAATTTCAATTAAATCTATTGATCAACAAAATTTAAATGAGTCAATTATTGTTTTGATCAACATTTTTGATATTTTCTTTAACTATCAAATTACAAATTTCCAACATACCAGATTTTTTTTCGCTTCAATTTATTTGAATACATTAATTCAAAAATTTACTTTATACTTGGGTTTTACTTTTTTTTAATGTCGTCAACAGGTTGGAAAGCAAAAAATATGAATTTCTTCATAATTTTTACATAAGCTTAAAATTCATTTGTTAAATCAATTACTATTTTAATTGATTTTAAATAATAAAATTGATAAAATTTTTAATTAAAATCGAAAAAATGAGTAATTGAAATAAAAATCAATTAATCACCTACAATTTGATGATTGATATAACACATTTCTTTATCGGAGGAGTTTCAATTAAAAAAATTAATTGAATCCGCGTTTTTGTTGATTGACTTTCGTTTTCAATTCTTTCTGTATGTGAGCAAATTTTATAAAATTATAATTTTGTATGGAAGCACACTTATGAAGTGGAGATAGGAGGTAGGTATGTTTTGAAAAAAAATTTGGGGTAAAAATTAATGGGGGTCGGTCTCCATATTGAACCCTCTAGGACAATGGTTCTCAAACGGTGGGTCGCGACCCCCTAGGGGCCACGGAAGCATTTCTAGGGGGTCGCAAAAAGTTTAGTAAATATCATGCTAAAATTATTAAAATAAAATATACAAGCAAAGCATATTTTTTTGGAAATTGCTGAGTTATCCAAATACAAAAATACATGGCTACGTTAGGATCTGCCAATGTATGCCTATTTTTAACTTATCAGTGGGCTTCAAAAAAGTCTGGAAAATATATAATTTAATTTACCCCCTTTTTCCGTTCCTTACACCGAATAATCCATGTCCGTGTGGATCTGATGTTACGTACTACTTATATGCATGCCAAAATCACAATTTTACCATAATTCATATAATTTTTTCGTCCAAAGTTTAAGAATTTTAAATCCGACAACTTTAGAATATGCTCCATCTTCAATACTATTAACTTGGCTATTTTCAGCTTCATAGCTCGTTAGGGCAATGTTTAAAATCCACAGTTTTTAAATCTGACTACTTCAGGATATGCTACATGCTATCATCATCCTTGCTTGGGGACTTTTAAAACAGCTAAAATGTTAAAAAACTGTGCCATGTAAAAATCGGCCCATGTTAGGAACTAGCCCCCATACAAACGTCCCCTTTGAATTTGGCAAAACCTACTCTTAAAACCGTATTATAAGTAATAAGTATGCTTTCGAAATTAAGCAGGTAAAAGCATTTAAAAATTATCATTGCAAATTTTACAGAAAACGAACCAGTTCTACTTGTATTCCCCAGGGATCCAATCAGTCCATATTTGGGTTTGAGACCAATTTTTGGGAAAACTTGGTGTAGAACATAATATGGTCGGTCTTTACCGACTTTAATTTTCTCACTTGTTGGGGGTCGCGAGAAATTTGAAATATTGAAAAGTGGTCGCGATGCAAAAGTTAGTGAGAAGCTCTGCTCTAGGACGCATCATTCGACCGGTAGAAGCTGATTAAATAATAGAAATTTATAAAAAATAAAAAACAATGCATGGGACCGCCTTATGGGTTGAAGAGGTGTTCTAAAAATTGTTTGGTTTAAAAATGTAAGAAATCTTAAAATTTTCAATACTTTGGGTCAGTCATACATATGACCCTCTAGGGGCACTCTTCTGGTAGTTAGAGCGGTTATTTTAGGAAACGTCATTTTGTATGGTAGCCCCTTTAGGACTTTGAGATAAAGTATAAGTTCGTTCGAAAAATATGTTAAAGAGCACTCACG
Organism: Pegoplata infirma; assembly: GCA_963921195.1. Classification (NCBI taxonomy): domain Eukaryota; kingdom Metazoa; phylum Arthropoda; class Insecta; order Diptera; family Anthomyiidae; genus Pegoplata; species Pegoplata infirma. The sequence goes on along the minus strand of OY992539.1, from coordinate 214,799,754 downwards.
ATTTGAGCAGTGGATCTGATGTAAAGATTGGAAAACTGCAATAATTTTTTTTCAAAAAATCGAATAAAATGTAATAAACATAAAAAATGTAATAATCATAATCCTACGATCTAACTGGGCAAAAAATTTGTAGAAGTTTTCCAAAAAAATTAAGTGCAAACATTTTCAAAAATGATATTTAAATTTTAAACCTTAAAAATAATATAACTTATTTTTTTCTAAAAAACACGTAGAATAACAAAAAACTTAAACAAAAAAAAATTAATTTAAACCGTATTTTTTAAAATTCGATATGTTTTGAACGGGTCCTCAAAAAAATCTGAAAATTTACCAGGCAAATTTTTGAAAGGAAACTTAAAACTAGAGATGGGCGCGTTAGTGAATTTTGACTTACACACACTCACGCTCACGACAGAAATGTTCAATCACTCACTCACGAGCATATTTTTTCTACTCACACTCACTCACAATCACGTGAGTAAATTTAATCCAACTCACACTCACGTGCACTCACACAAGCTTCACTCACACTCACGTTGACTAACACTCCCGAAACTTGTATTCATAAAAAACATGTAAGATAGTTATAGTCGGTCAAGACCGACAATATAATACCCTACACCAGTGTTTTCCGGAAAATGGATCCCATGTCCAAACATGGACCGATTGGATCTGTCTTTTGTTAGATCTTTATTTAGTGTAGAAAACACACACAGATCAAATTTAACTGAATATCGGTCGAAATTTTTGTATGGGGGACTAAGTCCAAAAATGGTCCAATTATATTCCGATTTGATTAGGTTACTAAAGTACACGTTTAACACCTAAAAATTAAATTTTTATCAAATATTTCCATTTTTATGAATTTTGAGGGAATTATGTGAATATCGGGAGGGTGGTTTGTATGGGGACTACCAGAAAGACTGACCCGATTCCTTTGAAATTTGGAATGATTATTTGTGAATACAAAATTTAATTACCTGCTAAATTTCATAGCGATATCTAATATAATACGGTTATTAGAGTATATTTAAGCCAAATCCAAAGGGGGCGTTTGTATAGGGGCTAGGTCTTAACATGGACCGATTTTCTCCAATTTCAATAGGCTTCGTCCTTGGGCCAAAAGATGCATAAGTTTCAAATTTCAAGTCAATTGATTGAAAATTGCGACCTGTATCGTGCGTAAACCGATAGATGGACAGACGGACGGACGGACATCGCTAAATCGACTCTAAAAGTACCCCATAAAGTACATAAATTATTGATCAGTTATCGGTTCTAAGACATTCTAGCGATGTCCATCTGTCTGTCTGTGGAAGACACGATACAGGCTTCTTAAGATCCAAGATGGGCAAAATCGAACCTGGGAGAAAAAGTTTCCCCTTGAGGAACTAAACCAACCTCTAAAAAACACACTTTTTCAGGCTTTATTATACTTTTGTTAAGCAAATGAAACATTTTAAAGTCGGAAGAAGTTCTAAGTCCTGCACTTGGACCTTAAGGACTTTAAAATGTGATTTTTTCGGCACGCCCCCTTTTGTGGGCATGGATGTTAAAAAATTATTTAAATAATGACTAAATTGCATTACCTAAGTGCAAAAAGCATACTAAATGAATTTGTAAATATAAACCGCAAGTTAAAAGTGCCCCCCAACAAAAAAATGCCCTGTGATTTTTTTACATGTTGTTTTTGCTTTTTTCGGGACGAAATTGAAAGTGAAGCCAAATTTAAGAATTTTTTGTTTGGTATTTTTGGGACGAAGGGATGTATGAAAAGAAAATAAATCACGTAAACTCACGAAAAAAATCGACTCATGAACACTCACTCACGCAAAAAATTTACTGACGCACACTAACTCATGCAATTTTTTTCCCACTCACAATCAGCTGAGTAAAATTGAGTTCAGTCACAATCCTCTGCCCACCTCTACTAAAAACCGTTAAAAAATTGGGAAAATCTTTAAAAAAAAATTTCAAAGTGACCCATTTGGCATGGAATGTTCAATATATTATTGATAAGTGATCGATTCAAATGAGCGATTGAGGGTTGATGTGCTCTAAGAAAAAAAAAAACACCATAAAATTTTACTGAAGACTTCTAAAGGATACTTCAAATATTATTAGTCTTAAGCCAAATACATTTTCTTGTTGTACTGTGTTATTATTTGTTTACACTACCATCACCGAGTATGTTGATACTTAATACAAAAGAATTAGTCAAGTTAAATAAATCATAAACAATACTAATTTATTAATAGTTTGTTGTTTTTATGAACTTTTCTTACACACCCATGTGTAAGTAAGTTTACATTGTTGATTTGTTGTACGTAAATATTTTTGTAGGTCAAAGTTCTTATAAATTAAAATTCTTCTGACATACGAAGCGTATGAGTATTAATATTGTTATCAATAAATAATAATCATACGTCACATGGTACTGAGTTCAAAAATGTGTTTGAATTTTTTGCTAAAGAAGTCAATGTTGCTGTTAGACGAATGTTATTTTCGAAACTTTCCAAAGCTTCACCCTAGTAAAAATATTATACTATCTTGACTTAATAGATCTAATTTGATTAGTGAAATGGTTGTATCAAACAACATCTAATTGTTTTACTTTAGACCAAAAAATATAAAAATTCATACAATTTGATCCGGGATTTGGTCAAATCTAATTATATCAAATTGAACTTACAATATCTATTTTTATACAATATGAAAAAAAATCCCGAGTAAAAAAGTTTTGATATAATCATATATTTTTTAATATAATTATATATAAATGGACCACCATTTGATCCCAAAAATGGAGGATCTAAAAAATATATGATTATATCTTATTAGATCAAATTTGTTATAAAACGATGTAATTATATCCCAAAAATGGAACGGTAAATTTCATCTAATTTGATATTGAAGATCATATTAGATCTAATAAGATATAATTATATGTTATTATATCTTATTAGATCTATTTTTTTATAATATCAAATTAGATAATATTTACCGTTCCATTTTTGGATCTTATTGTATCTAATTATATCAAATTGGATCTAATAAGACATAATCATATATTTTTGGATCCTTCATTTTTGGAATTAAATGATATGTGGCTGATATAATCATATATAATTTGATACAATCTTATATTAGATACTATTTAATATAAATTTACACGGAACCATATTAACTCATAAAGGAATATATCAGAAAATTTTTACTCCGGCAGTTTTGGGATCCTATTTTCTTAACAAATAATTAAAAAATTAAAAATTAAATTTATCAAATATTGCAACGTTCTGGAAATTTTTTGTTAGTTTTTATGCCATAAGAGATTAATTTTTATAGCCGACAATTAAGCAACAAGTTTTGTTTTTGTTGTGTTGTACCTTATTTGTTTGACCTTCAGAAATCAAAACAATGTTTCAACACTCAAATTGCTATACAAAAGCTAATATATTGCCATGAATTTAGTGGAATGACTTCTAGAAAGTAAATAGTGGAAAAAAATACAAATTAATATGTGTTCTTAGAGCGGCACTTTTTTTTTTGTATTGAAAAAAGTTTTTCTTCCTCCTCCTCCCTTCAAAAACTTCTTTGTGATAAATTTTCAGATTTTTTTGATGACCCGTTCAAAATATATCGATTTTTTAAAAATTGGAAGTTTGTTCCTTTGCTCAAACTTCTTTTACTTATAACTTCTTTAAAAATGGTCCAAATTTCAATTTTTTTTTACTTTTTAAAAAAAGTTTCTAAAAAGTTCTCAAGTGTTCTAATATCCGATTTTAAAGTTTTTAAATTGAATTTAATTTTTAAAAATGTTAATTTTTTTAATTTTTTTTTTGTATAAAACTTCTATCGATTTTACAAATTTTTTGCCCAGTAGGATCGTGGGATAACGATTATTACTATTTTTTTAACTTTTTTGAAAAAAAATTATTGTAATTTTCCAATCTTAAAAGCATTTCTACTGCTCCAATGGTGCGCCTTAGATGGGTCATTTCCAAAACCGACCCCCATTAATTTTTACGCTTTAACATTTTTTTAGAACAAAATAATACTCTATCTGCAATTTCTAGACATTTTTTTTAAATTTGGTCCAACAGCTCTGACTGCCCTACAAGTATACAAAATAATACTTATCTCCAATTTCTAAGGGGGCTCTTATAAAAAATTACATATTTTTTAAACTACTACTAATACTCTATGTGCAATTTCTAGACATTTTTTTTTAAATTTGCTCCAACTCCTCTAACTGCCCTACAAGTGTCCCTAGAGCAGTCAAATGTATGAGCGACCCACAAAATTTCTTTAATCCAAACATTTTCTCTGAACACACCTAGCCTCTATATTTAACTCTTAAGGCCTCTACAGACGATTGATTCAATATTATGTGCAATCTGCATGCATTTTTCAATTGTGCAGTATATAGTTCAATATATTCATGGCCGGTTTAACCATGTCGGGCCCCTAGGCAATGCATGTCTCGGGGCCCCTTCAGTCTTTTCAAACTTCCTAAAACATATTTTTTCTACCAAAATGTATTTTTCTTATAATTACACTGTTTTTATACCCACAGTATGGGGATATACGCATCGAAATATCGGTCAGAATCCTATAAAGTTTATATGGGGCATTCCATGTCAAATCGGACACTTTGAATAATTTTTTTTTAGATATTTCCCAATTTGTTTACAGTTTTTAGTACCCTTCGAAAACTCCTTCGCGGTAAATTTTCAGATTTTTTTGATGACCCGTTCAAAAGATATCGAATTTTTAAAAATTGGTAGTTTGTTCCTTTACTCAAACTTCTTTTCATAACTTCTCATAACTTCTTCAATAATGGTCCAAATTGCAAATTTTTTTTCTTAAATTTTTTTTTTTTACGTACTTTAAAAAAAAAAATCCAAAAAAATCTTAAAAGCGCTCTAGTATGCGATTTTGAAGTTGGAAGTTTTAAATCTCATTTTTGAAAATTAAATGTACTCTTTGATTTTTTTGAAATTTTTTTGTGTAAATCTTCTATCGATTCTACAAATTTTTTGCCCAGTAGGATCATGGATAACGATTATTACTATTTTTTTAAAAAATTTTTATTGTAATTTTCCAATCTTTCTACTGCTCTAATGGTGCGTCATAGAGGGGTCATTTATAAGACCGACTCCCATTAATTTTTACGTCTTAACATTTCTTTGGAACAAACTAATATCCTATCTACAATTTCTAAGGGGGCTCCCACACAAAATGACATTTTTTAAAATTTGCTTCAACCGCTAACTGCCCTAAGAGTGCCCTTAGAGCAATCAAATGTATGATCGACCCACAATATTTTTTTAGTCCAAAAATTTTCTCTGAACACACCTACCCTCTATCTTTAACTATTAAGGCGGTCCCCATACATTTTTTTTTATTTTTTGTAAATTTGTTTTATTTAATCAGCTTCTACCGGTCCAATGGTGCGTCCGAGAAGGGTTTTTAGTGAGACCGATCCTCATTTTTTTTTACGCTTCAACATTTTTTTAAAACATGCTAACGACCTATCTCCACTCCTTACAAACCAAAAAAAAAAATTGAAAATTTTCAAAAGCCGTTCTGAAATTTTTTAATTTAATGTACAAAAGTGAATTTAAAAAAAATCAAGCCAATTTTTTAAAAGTTTGAATGTTTGTCTGTCCACAAAAAAAATCAGAAGCTCGTTTTTCGTTTTTTTCAAGAAAATTGCATTCGAATATTAAATTTCATAACAATATTGTAATTAATTTGCTTTTACATATTTTCTTGCTTCAACATAGCGGATAAGTAACAAATATTTGCAAAAATGTTACTCATACGCTATGTTAAACCAAGAAAATATAAGAAAACTACAAAATTGTTACTCATACGCTATGTTTAACCAAGAAACTATAAGAAAATTACAAAATTGTTATGAAATTAAATATTCAAAAGTAAGTTTCTCGAAAAAGACGAAAGAGCGCATCTTTTTTGTGTGGATAGACAAACATCTAATCCATTCCAACAAAGCTTGGAGTTTTTTGTGAACATTTTTTAAAAAACCTAAACTTGGATAGAAGGGAGCCACGGGTTTAAATGATCGGATTTGGCTCAAATTAATTTTATATGAAAGTTTGTCTTAATTCTATGAAACGGTCAAGAAAAAAAAAATACCCTTTCATCGTGACCTTAGGAAAAAAACCGCCATTTTTTTTTTGCAAATTTCAAATAGCGATATCTTGAAAACCGTTCGTCTGATTTTAAACATTTTTTGATATTCGGGCTCAGCGCATCATTTTATTTATTTTTTTCTTTTCTTAAATTTTCAAAAATCCAAAACTTTTATCGCCGGGCGCCACGGGTTAATTTAATCCGATTGGCCTAAAATTTGTACCACATAATTTTAAGGTCTTGTAGATTTTTTTTTTAAAAATCTCAAGTTAAAGAAAAAACTGCCACTCTAATTTGTCCTTTACCATCAACAATAAATACAATAGATAATGAAATGAATTCATAAGCTTTACAAATGAACAAAAGGCTGTGGATTTTTTTGTTTGAAATCTAGACAGTCATTAATTATCGATTTTTATAGTTAAAAAAATATGAATGAACTTTCGTGAAAGAAATGTGTGCTCCAACCCATTTTTTTTTTAAATAAATATCATGACCTACTAACATTCATATAAAAACTAGTAGTTTTAAAATCCTATTTGGATTTCAAAACTCCAAAATTATAGACGTCAGTCTGTTAAAATGGTGATCATGATAAAAATATGCCACATAGATGAGGGTATCCAAAAGTATCCATGGAGCCATTCGATCAACGTTTTGGTTTTGTAGAAAATATTTACCAAAAACTCTAATGTTCTAAACGTTAAAAAATCTTAAATTTTTTGGTTTTATAGAAAATATTTAACAAAAACTCTAATGTTCTAAACGTTAAAAACATTAAAATTTTTTTCCAATTTCTTAACGAATTTCAAATGGAGATATCTCGAAAACCGCTCGACCGATGTCTGAAATTTTGATATTCGTATTCAACATGCCAAAATTAATAAAAAAAGAGTGGAGGGTATAATAATGTACCGCGAGATATTTTTTTGTTATTTTTTCATTTTTAAAAAATCCAAAATTTTGTGGACATTTTCTAAAAATCTAAAACCTTTATCGAAGGGCGCCACGGGTTAAAATGATCAGATTAGGCATAAATTAAGTATAAGTGAAAGATTGTCTCAAGGTTTGTCTGTTTACCGAAAATTTGCATATACTAAATGAGTATGTATTGTTAATAATAGTTTTAATATTTTAATAAAACATGTGTTTAATTGTTCATAAAATTTTTTAACATTTGTTTTCCTAGTAATTTTTTCCCACCATTGATTTGTCGTTTAAAGAAAACTTATGACATTCAATTCAATATAGATTTAAGACAGTGTTTATTTATAAAATTAATAATAAAAAAAATATAACTGAATTTATACAAGAATACGAGTAAAGTTTTTAATAAGAAAATAATAATGATTTAAAAATGAAAATTTTGTAAATAATTTTTTCCTAAGATTCTAAGAGATTTTTTTTTTTATACAACAAGTCTTATATTCGAGAAAGTTTTTGTGTAGAAAAAGTTTTAGATTCTGAAAAATTTTTTCGTGCAGAAAAATTCGTAGACACAAGGTGTCTCCAACGTATACCCCCCCCCCCCCCCCTCCCCCCCAAAAAAAAGAGCCTGGATTTTTTTCATTGACCTGCACTTGAACCAAGGGGATTGAGAAATATTTTTTTCGGCCCGCCTACACACAAAAAATTATTGGCTAAAAAATTTCAATTAAATCTAATGATCAACAAAATTTAAATGAGTCAATTATTGTTTTGATCAACATTTTTTTTATTTTCTTTAACTATCAAATTACAAATTTTCAACATACCAGATTTTTTTTCGCTTCAATTTATGAAATACACACAAAAAATTATTGGCTAAAAATTTTCAATTAAATCTTTTGATCAACAAAATTTAAATAAGTCAATCAATGTTTTGATTGAAATTTTTGTTATTTTCTTTAACTGTCGAATAACTAATTTTCAACATACCAGATTTTTTTTCGCTTTTATTTATTTGAATAGATAAATTCAAAAATATACAAAATAATCGCGTTTTATTTTTTTATTGTTGGCAATATATTGAAATGCAAAAAAGATGAACTTTTTGATAATTTTGTCATAAGCTTACAATTCATTTGTTAAATCAATCATTATTTTGATTGACTATAAATAAAACATTGATCAAATTTTTGATCAAAATCGAAAAAATTTTTGATTGAAAAAAAATTTCAATCAATAACCTTCAATTTGATAATTGGTATAACAATTTTTTAATTGGAGGATTTCAATCAAAAAATGGATTGAATCCGCGTTTTTGTTGATTGAAATTCGTTTCAAATTTTGTCTGTGTATGTTCGTACTTGTTTAAATACCATTTGGTGTTCAATTATGTTAACATATCAACCAGCAGCCGAATTAAAGCATTTTGTATTTTTAGGTTATGTTGAATGTGCTAAAATTTTTGAGGTGCCTTACATTTTCGTTCATAACTTTTGAACCGCTGAACCGATATCGCTCAAATGTAATACCAAATCTCTCGGGAGAACTTCCAATAAATATGATAAGTTTGAGTCATCTCCGTGTAATATTTTGGCCGTGACCACCATTTCCACAGACAGACAGACGGACAGACAGAATGTCTTAAAATCGATCGAGGATCATGAATATATGGGGCATTCCATGTCAAATCGGACACTTTGAAAATTTTTTTTTTTAGATTTTCCCAATTTGTTTACAGTTTTTAGTACCCTTCGAAAACTCTTTCGTGGTAAATTTTCATATTTTTTTGATGACTGGTAGTTTGCTCCTTGACTAAAACTTCTTTTACTCATAACTTCTACAATAATGGTCCAAATTTCAATTTTTGTTTTTTTGTGTACTTTTAAAAAAAATCCCAAAAATTCTTAAAAGCATTGTAATATGCGATTTTTAAGTTTTTATACCCTCCACTTAGTGATAGAGGGTATATATAAGTTTGCCATTCCGTTTGTAACTCATCGAAATATCGGTCTGGGACCCCATAAAGTATATATATTCATGATCCCCGATCGATTTTAAGACATTCTGCGATGTCCGTCTGTCCGTCGGTCCGTCTGTCCGTCTGTCTGTGGAAATGGTGATCACGACCAAAATACTACTTGGATATGACTGAAACTTAACACATTTATTGGAAGTTCTCCCAAGAAGTTTGGTATTGCATTTGAGCGATATCGGTTCAGCGGTTCAAAAGTTGTGAACGAAAATGTAAGCACACCTCAAAAATTTCAGTACATTCAACATAACCTAAAAATACAAAATGCTTTAATTCGGCTTCTGGTTGACATATGTGAACATAATTGAACACCAAATGATATTTAAACAAGTACGAACATATTTGTTGACAAAAAAGAAGAAAAAAATCGCGGATTTTTTTTTTACCAAAAATTTTTTTCGCGGAAATTAAAAAAAAAAAAAAAAAAATTCAAAAGTAATTTCCTTTTAAATAAAGTTTTCTGCAATAATCTTTTTGAAGTTGTGGAGGGTATCACTAAATTCGGCAAGGCCGAATTTAACTTTTTTACTTGTTAGTGAATATTTTTGATTTTTTAGTGCATAATTTTGATTTTTTAGCGTACATTTTACTGCATAAGAATCGCAGCACTACTTATAAGCATATCTTTGTGTTGCAGATTATCAACTTAAATAATTTAGCATATGTTTAGGCGTCAACTGGTAAATTTTTTATTTTTTTTATTTATTTATTTTTTTAATTTTTTAAACTAAAAACACCGTTTTGAATATTTTTAAACAAATTTTTATTTGTAAATTTAAGAGGTTTTCGAGAGTGTTAAAGTGTTACACACATAAATTTGTTAGAACTCTTTAAGTGAAATTTTAAATTTTCACAATGTTTATATCTGATTTAAATTTAATAGAATTTAAATTTTTTACAATTTTGTATTAGCAATTATTCTTGAACACAAATTGTAGCATATTTTTAGGCAATTCTTGTTTAATAACTTATATGCATTTATTTTTGTTGCAGATTATCAACACAAATAATGTGGCATATTTTAGGGCGTCAATTGGTAAGTTTTTTTCATGTTTTCATTTTTTTATAGTAAAAAACACAGTTTTAAAATATTTTTAAACAAATTTAGTAAATTGTTAAGTTTTTTTTAAGAGTGTTAGAGTGTTACGCACGTAAATTTGTTTGGATTTTTTATTAGAATTTTAAATTTTTAAATGTTTGAGTGTGATTTAAAGTAGATACAATTTTAATTTTTTATACATTTTTATTCAATTTATTTTTTTTATTTTTATTTTTTTTTGATTAAATGTCAAAGGGAATGTAGCACTTAATTGGAATAATGTATTAGTTTTTTGAAATTTTAATATTTAATATTTAATATAATTTTTTTAACAAATTAATCAATATTATATCATAAAACTGTTATATGCTTGTTAATATTTTTAATTTTTGTTGCATACTTTTAGGTGAAAATTAAATTAAAATATTAAAGCCTATTTTTAGGCTTTTATTTAAAATGAAATCTCATTTTTTAGCAAATTTTGTTTTCTAATTTTATTTATTTTTTAATTATTATTATTTAATATAATTTTTTTTTTACAACTTTCACCAACTTTTTTCAATTCACTTCATTTGAAAGTAACTCTTATTTTTTTTTTAATTTTTTTATCCGTTTTTAACAACCGTTTCTTTTAACCACATACTAACGAATGTCTCTTTACGTCTGCTTAATAATTTTTTTTAATTTTATTTATTAGTTTTTTTTTTATTGTTCAAATACCATAGTATAAACTATAAAAACTCATGAATAGACACGCATTGAACTTGCACTTCCTGTCTAATACGTAGTTATCTATGTATGTATGTATTTCAAATAAAATAAAGTACAAACACATGTCCTTTTTACCACCAAATTAAATGGTCATACAAATACAATACCACTACAAAAAAAATCAGCTCCTAGAAAAACAATCAATTCATATAAATAGAGTCCTTTATAAAGTGTTTCTCTCTCATGGCTTTTGTTAATCAAAACAAAATAATAATATGGAAAATATGAATTTGAAGGTGTCGTCTTGATGTGTTTGAATAAATTGTGTTTGTAAATGTGAAGAATAGTCAGGGACAGGACATTAATGCATTAAAAATGTGCAAATGGCTTATCATTAGAGCAAAAATGGCGGCTAAGGGGTAAAAAACCACAAAAGCCCTAAAATGCCGGGGAATCACTCCTAGAGTTATGCAATGTAAGAATGACCCTCATTAATTTTTACAAACTAACATTTCGTTTGAACAAACCTACACCTTTTCCCCACTCTCTAAGGAGGCTCCCATACAAAATGTAATTTTTAAAAAATTTGCTCTACTCTTCTAACTGCCCTAAGAATACCCCTATAGGCGTCAAATGTATACCCGAACTCAAATATGTTATCAACCCCAACATTTTCTTAAAACATCTACTCTCTTACTTCTACCCTTCAAGATAAGTAAGTTAAAAAAAAATTTTTTGAAAAAAAAATTCCGAGAAAAAAAATTTTGGTAAATAAAAAAAAAATCCTCGTTTTTTTTTTTGTCAAAAAATGTGTTCGTTCTTGTTTAAATACCATTCGGTGTTCAATTATAGCATTTTTTATTTTTAGGTTATGTTGAATGTACCAAAATTTTTGAGGTGTTCTTACATTTTCGTTTATAACTTTTAAAGTGCTGAACCGACATCGCTCGAATGCAATACCAAACTGCTCAGGAGAACTTCCAATAAGTATGTTTCATTTCAGTCATCTCCGTGTAATATTTTGGCCGTGATCGCCATTTCCACAGACAGACGGACATCGCTAGAGTGTCCTAAAATCGATCACTAATCAATAAAATATATGGGGCATTCCATGCCAAATCGCACACTTTGAAAATTTTTTTTTTTAGGTTTTCCCAATTTGCTAATAGTTTTTAGTACCCTTCGAAAACTCGTTCGTGGTAAATATTCAGTTTTTTTTGGTGACCCGTTCAAAAGATATCGAATTTTTCAAAATTGGTAGGTTGTTCCTTAACTCAAACTTCTTTTACTTATAAATTCTTCAATAATGGTCCAAATTGCATATTTTTTTTAAAATTTTGTGTTTTTTTACGTACTTTAAAAAAAAAATCCAAACAAATTCTTAAAAGTGCTCTAAGTAGTATGCGATTTTTAAGTTTTAAAAATTAAATCTCATTTTTAAAAATGCATGTACTCCTTGATTTCTTTGAATTTTTTTTTAAATTTTTTTCTGTAAAACTTCTACCGATTCTACAAATTTTTTGCCCAGTAGGATCGTGGAATAACAATTATTACTATTTTTTAAAATTTTTTGAAAAAATTTTAATGTAATTTTTCAATTTTAAAATCATTTCTACTTTTACAATGGTGCTTCATAGAGAGGTAATTTCAAGACCGACCCCCATTAATTTTTAGGTCTAAACATTTCTTCGGAACAAACTAATACCCTTTCTTCAATTTCTAAGGGGGCTCCCGCACAAAATGCCATTTTTTAAAATTTGCTCCAACCGTTCTAACTGCCCTTAGAGTGCCCTTAGAGCAATCAAATGTATGACCGACCAACAATATTTTTTTAGTCAAAAATTTTTTTCTGAACACACCTACCCTCTATCTTTAACTATTAAGGCGGTCCCCATACAATTTTTTTTTTTGTAAATTTGTTTTATTTAATCAGCTTCTACCGGTCCAATGGTGCTTCCGCGAGGGGTCATTAGTGAGACCGACCCCCATTTATTTTTACCCTCCAACAATTTTTTAAAACATACTTACGCCCTATCTCCACTCCCTAAGTAGGCTCCTATACAAATTACAGTTGGAGCAAATTTTATAAAAATTTAATTTTGAATGGAAGACCGGTGGAAGCTGATTAAATAAAAACAAATTTCCAAAAAAAAAAAAAAAAAAATTGTATGGGGACCGCCTTAATAGCTAAAGATAGAGGGTAGGTGTGCTCAGAGAAAATGTTTGGACTTAAAAATATTGTGGGTCGGTCATACATTTAATTGCTCTAAGGGCACTCTTAGGGCAGTTAGTTAGAGCGGTTGGAGCAAATTTAAAAAAATGTAATTTTGTGTGGGAGCCCCCTTAGAAATTGAAGAAAGGGTATTAGTTTGTTCCGAAGAAATGTTTAGACGTAAAAATGACCCCTATATGACGCACCATTGGGGCAGTAGAAATGATTTTAACATTAGAAAATTACAATAAAATTTTTTCAAAAAATTTAAAAAAATAGTAATAATCGTTATTCCACGATCCTACTGGACAAAAAATTTGTAGAATAGAATTTTTACAGAAACGAATTTCAAAAAAGGCAAGGAGTACATACATTTTTAAAAATGAGATTTAAATTTTAAAACTTAAAAATCGCATACTAGAGCACTTTTAAAAATTTGGTTGGATTTTTTGTTTAAAGTATGTAAAAAAATTAAAATTTTGAAAAAAAAAATGTGGACCATTATTGAAGATGTTATGAGTAAAAGAAGTTTGAGTACAGGAACCACCTACCAATTTTTAAAAATTCGATATCTTTTGAACGGGTCATAAAAAATCGGAAAATTTAACACGAAGGAGTTTTGAAGGGTACTAAAAACTGTCAGCAAATTGGGAAATATAAAAAAAAAAAAATATTCAAAGTGTCCGATTTGATATGAAATTCCCCATATATACTTTATGGGGTCCTAGAACATTATTTCGAGGTGTTACAAACGAATTGACAAACTTTTAAATACCCTGTATCACTTGAGTGGAGGGTATAACAAAATATTTGGAGTCGGCCATATATTGCCTCTAGGGGCATCCTTGGGGCAGTTAGAGCGGTGGGAGCAAATTTGTAAAAATGACATTTTATATTGGAGCCCCTTTATCAAGTTGAGATAAGAAGTAGGTTTTTTCAGATGTTAGGGTTTGAAAAATTTTTGGGGGTCGGTTTTACATTAAACCCATCTATATAGTCAAAATTGTGTAGGTTGTGTAGGTTGTGTAGATTCGGTCAAGTCGAATTTTTCAAATGGAACAGTTTTTTTTCAATTATAGCTCTAATAGTCAAACCAGTGCGTAATGTTCTATAATTTTACGAGTAGTTAATGTTAAATATAAACACATTTTAATTACTTAAATTATATATATTATCAAAAAATTTCTTGAAATTTGTTGCACATAATATAATTAAAAGAAATCCTTTGTGGTAATCAATATGTAACGATTATAGGGTATTTTTGTTACACTGACCTTTATTTTTCTTTGAAATGTACGTCATGAAAAGTTAAAAAAAAAATGTGAAAATATGTTGTTTTTAAACACAGGGTAAAACAGTTTTTGTTTTTTTTTTTAATGGAAGAATAAATAATGATATAGTTTCCTAACTTTTAACCCAATAAACATAACAAGAAATGGGCAAAGCCTATACAACATCGGTTTAGCGATTTTATCGCTTTTATCATATGTGGAGGCCATGGGTTCATATCCCAGAAACTAACCGACTATATGCTCAACATTTCTATTGAATCTATACAAAAATCTGATATACATATTGGTTTAGGACTATATTTCCTTCTAAGACATTCAAGCGATGTCCGTCCGTCTGTCCGTTCGTCCATCCTTTCGTTTATCGGTCTGTGAAAGGACAAAAACGACCTCCCAAAATGATAGTTAGAGGGTTAATTTGATCCAGGAAAGACCAAATTATTAAGAAAAAATAAAGCAAAAATACTTAAAACATTTGACCCCTGGTGAAATTTGACGCAAAAAATATTCGTAGAACATTTAACCTTTTAAATGTACGTTTTAGTAGACTGCTATGATAGTTTTTGAAAAAGAGGATTAAAAAGAGGATTAAGATGAGCGATAGAGGGTTAATATGTTCTATGAAAAGAAGAACCATAAAATTTTAGTGAAGACATCTAATCACCAGGGACAGGACCTTCATGCACTTAAAAACTATGTTTTAGGCGCCTAAAATATGCACTAAAAACTCTTGAAATATGCACTAAAAATTTTAAAATATGCACTAAAAATCATAAATAAGCACTTGTTTTTTTACTTTTATTAAAAAAAATATAACATTTGAATTTAGTCTGACATTGTAAGCTCGGATATACATATATACAGGTGTATAAAATGTTATTAAAAAAATAAAAATGATCTAAAAAAATTTAACAATTGCTTTAGTACAAACAATAAAAAAAAAATCATAAAAAAAATTTTTAAAATAGCTAAACATACAAAAAAATAGCTAAAAAAACTAAATTTTTTACAAAATATGACCTAAAAATATGCATTTATAGCGAAATAATAGCAAAATATGCAAAAATATGCATTTTAAGCAAAATATGCAAAAATATGCACTAACGAATCGATGCCATTTTAAAGCAAATTCTTTGATTCGCAAAGATATTTTGTTTATGCTGTTCTATGACCAAAAGGAAAAAACATGCATTTGCATGAAAGTCCTCTCCTTGCTAATCACATAACTTAGCTCAGAAGTGTTTTTACATCATGTATTTCACTGATTCCACACGCCTTTAAAATGCTTCAGTGGGCCAAAAAATAGCTGGAAGTACGTACCCAAATCCTTTGAGGGATCTTATGCCGAAACCATTTTTCGCATAAGATTATTTCGAAATTGAAAAGAACCCAAAATAAATTATATATAAGTTTGACATTCCGTTTGTAACTCATCGAAATATCGGTCTAGGACCCTATAATGTATATAAATTATTGATCAGTGATCGATTTTAAGACATTCTAGCGATGTCCGTCTGTGGAAATAGTGATCACGGCCAAAGTATTAAGCAGATACGACTAAGACTTAGGATATTTACTTGTTGTTGTCCTAAGCAGTTTGGTATTGCATTTGAGCGAAATCGGTTCAGCGGTTCAAAAGTTATGAAAGAAAATGTAAGGACACCTTGAAAATTTTGGTAAATTCAACATAACCTAAAAATACAAAATGCTTTAATTCGGCTGCTGGTTGACACATGAGAACAGAATTGATCACCGAATGATAAAAAAAAATTTCTCCGATTTTTTTTTTCATCAAAAAAAATTTTCGCGGACATTTTTTTACATTGTGGAGGGTATCAATACATTCGGTAAGGTCGAATTTAACTTTTTTACTTGTTTTTACTAAGGTAGAATAATTCTAAAAATAACTATTTTCTTTGTTGTTTCATTTTTAATTAAAAATGTTGTTATATCAACAATCAATTTTATTGTATTGACAAAATTTCATTTATTTCGCCATTTCAACAAACTTTTTTGTTAAAATTTTTAATTGAAAATCCAACGGTATCTATTTTTTTTCTGTGTAATTTAAGGTTTGTTACTTAAAATTAGTATTTTTGAAATATATATTTATAGCTGTCATTCAATTAAATTGCTATTTTTACTACTAACAAGTACAAACGTTTATTATTATCTGTTTGGTGGCCAAAGCCTAACGTCACAAATTTATAGTTGACGAGGTTGAAATGTATAAAACAAAAGAAAACAAAAACAAGTAAAAAAATTATAGTCGGTCAAGACAGGCCATATAATACCCTACACCAGTATTTTTTGGAAAATGGGTCCTAAGTCCAAAAATTGGAACAATTGGATCTATCTTTTGCTAGATCTTTAATAAGTGTAGAAAACACACACACACCAAATTTTGGTGGATCTGGTTTATTTTTGTTGCCAATATACCGATTTAACTGAATATCGGTCGAAATTTTCGTATGGCGGACTAAGTCCAAAAATGGCCCAATTATATTCAGATTTGATTAGGTTACCAATGTACACGTTCAGCACCTACAAATAATATTTTAATCAAAAATTTTGCATTATCATGAATTTTGAGAGAACTATATAAATATCGGGAGGGTGGTTTGTATGGGGACTACAGGAAAAACTTACCCGATTCATTCAAAATTTGGAATAATGATTTGTATATATAAAATGAGATGACCTGTCAAATTTCAAAATGATACCTATTATAACTCGGTTATTTTCTCCAATTTCAATAGGTTTCGTCCTTGGGCCAAAATATGCTTACGTTTTACATTTCAAGTCAATTGATTGAAAATTGTGACCTGTATCCTGCTTAAACCGTTAGATGGACAGACAAACGGACGGACATAGCTAAATCGACTCGAAAAGTAATTTTGAGTCGATCGGTATACTTAAAGGTCGGTCTAGGACCAATATTTCGGTTAGTTACAAACATCAGCACAAACTCATGATACCCTGTACCACAGTGTGGTGTAGGGTATAAAAATTGTTGCTTCCACAATATAGTGTTGAACTTTTATAGTTGAATTAAAGAATATTAAAATCAATGCCAGTTAATTTAAGTGTAATTTATAAAAATGAAAATCTTTTCGTATTAGGCAGCAATTCATACGAACTTGAACGAAGGCAATTACACTGTAAAACAAGAAAAATTTACCTCAATGGCAGCAATTCCAAATGAAAGTAGTGCATCAGATAAACAAAATTACTAAAGGGTTTTATAAAGTTATTTCGGGTTTCTTTTTTATGGCCCACTGAAGTTTTTAATTTTTTTGTTCATGTTTCATTTTCTTTAATCCAACTTTGGTTTTATTTTTTTTTTAAATACCGTTTCTTTCCACTTTGTTCCATTTAAATTATATAAAATAGTTTGACTTTTTATTATTTAATTCAATTTTGAATTCCTAAATACAAAACTGTCTCATTCCATTTTGTATCTCCCTAAAAAAAATAAAATGTTTCAATTCCTATATTTTAAACTACACCATTTACAGATGTAATTCGTAAAAGATTAATTGTAATTCGAAAATTCTACTTGTAATTCGAAGATTCCATTTGTAATTCGAAGATTCCATTTGTTATTCGAAGATTCCATATGTAATTCGAAGATTCCATTTGTAATTCAAAGATTATACTTGTAATTCGAAGATTCTATTTGTAATTCGAAGATTCCATTTGTAATTCGAATATTCCAATTGTAATTTGAAAAATATCAACTGTATTTCCATAGATATTTTACTAATTACAATTGTAATATTCGTATTACAAATGGAATCTTCGCATTACAAGTAGAATTTTCGAATTACAAATGGAATCTTCGAATTACAAATGGAATCTTCGAATTACAAATGGAATCTTCGAATTACAAGTAGAATCTTCGAATTACAGTTGATCTTTTACGAATTATAGTACATCTGTAAATGGTGTACATATATAGATCCATTTGGTCCATTTTTGGTGAGGTTTTGAAGGTTTTTGTTATTAAAGTGTTCTATTATTAATATTTTTCAGTATGTTCCATTCCGCTTTGTTTCCTATCAAATATTTTTAAGAAATTAAATATTTTTTTGATATACCAACACCGTTTATTTATTAATATTAACATAATTATGTTATTAAATCTATTAAAACATGATTAAAAATGTTTCATTCCATATTGTTTCACTTATTTTTTTACGCATTATATTGAAAAATGCTTTGTCCACATTATTTCTTATACTATTAAATCTATTACAAACAGGATTTACAATGTTTCATTCCAGTTTGTTTCACTTTCCTACCACCCTTAACTAATAAATTTTTTTTTTTTTTAAATTAATGACAATTAACTAATTCTTCCTTCATACAAATATTATGTTCCTTATTAAACATCATACCCAAAGGACACAATTCATGATGTACTTCTCCGTTTTGGTGGCAATAATAAAAAGAACGACACTTATTTTCCAAATTAACATAAGGATGATCAAATTCCTTATTGGAGCAAAGCTAGAATATTATTTTTTATACATAAATTATTTAAATTAAACTTAAATCGTTTCAATTTATTAACACATACCTTACTAAACGATTGAGCAAATTCCGGTGTTCTTTGTAAAGATTGTGCTGGCATCATTGTACATTCCGTTTTCTCTTTAACACATTTGATGGTGATTGGATCAAAATATAAATCATCGGCACATTGATGTATTTTTGCGACACCCTTAACACATTGGAAATACGAACGACAGTTGTCTTGGACATAGGGATATAAAATGGATTCACTTAAACCGTTACAAGACTGAAATGAAATTTAAAAGATTTTGATATTTTTACTATGTCAGTATAAATTGATAAAACCTCGGTAAGGTTATATGGACGTACGCCATTTTGCGAATTCACTCGGAGGCCATAAGGTCCATTGTGGTTCTCATAATTGTTATTTCTCTACTCTCCCTCTGATACAAACCACCCCGATTCCCTAAGATATTCTGCTAGAGAAGTAAATTTGACACCGTTAAGGCTTTCCAGGCCATCAACAAATGTTTGCCCCAAAGGCTTAAGGCGGTGTTTCATCAGGCTCAGACATTCACACGAGTGCTTCCTCCACTGACTCCTCCTCTTTCTCCACTTCCCCACAACTTCTACCTATTGTAGAAGTTCCATCAAAATTCCCATACACACGGCCATTTGGCAGATTATACAAAGTCCTTTCAGTACCCCCACTAGTAGGCTAACAGTCCGGTTGCTAAAAGTTAGGATTTGTCAGTGGCCACTGGGTTCGTGATATTCAGCATGTATTCATTCTATTCTATGACATCTTACCCATTTCGTTCCTTAATTCCACTATAGGAACCGAAATGCCAGGTTCAACCTGTTTCTCCTCTGTAGTACGCTCTTCGTACTACAACTACGGCGGCATTAGAAATCCTCCTTCACCTGATACCATTGGACATATTGGGTTGGCAGTATGTAGCTACATCGGCAACTCGACTTAATAACACACTGCAATGTAGAAGCAGCGATTGTGGCCATAGCGCGATCTTGAATAAGATAACAATACCTCAAAATGTGGACTGTGCTTCCTCTATGAGGCTTTTAGAGCGCCACTTTACCACTATGATACCATCCAGGGAGTCTTGGATGAGAGACATTCCGGGAAGTGGAGCCACCATAAATGCTTACACAGATGGATCGAGGCTGCACCAGCAAGTGGACTTTGGAGTCTATTTGGAAGAGCTTGTATTGAGCCTGGCTCAAAGATTGCCAGATCAGAGTGGCTGACTAGTTGAGTTGCAATGTCTTGCTTACAACCGCAGTTAACATCTATTCTGACAGACAAGCTGCGGTCAAGTCTCTGGAGTCCATGTTTCTGAACACAATATCTACCCTTAACTGCCGCACATCTTTAAATGAGATGGCCAAGCAGTTTTAAATATGACTCATATGGGTCCCAGAGACATTCCAGGGAGTTGCAAAGCCGATGAGCTTGCAAGACTGGGAACTACCTTACAGGTAACCAACAGAATTGGAATGCGCTGGCATACCTCTTCCAAGAGGAAAGATTTCGACAGTTGTGGCTGTAATTCCCGGACACTGGCTTAATCTAAAGCACGCAGAGCGGTTAAATGTGCCGTCATATGACTTTTGCCGAAGTTGTATGGATGAAGAGGAGTTGGAAACTATAGAACACTTCATCTGCCATTACTCGGCACTTTCTGGTCAGCGACTTGCTTCACTGGGATCTAGGGAGCTGCACAATCTTTCTGATTTGTTAGATTTCAAAATTCAATATCTAAGGAGTTTCATAAGAAACTCAAATTGGTTTTACGGCAGGGACCAGTAGGAAAACCTATTACAGTCCCGTGGTATCACAATGGACCTCAGAGTCTACGTGTGCTGACGTAAAACGTCAGCAGCCACTTACAACTTAACCTGACCCAAGGAGTGCAGAAGGGTTTAGAGAGCTCCAAAAACATCTAACAGAAAAACAGCTCGGTTACCTCAATGCTAGGACTTTTTTTTACGTAAAGTGAAAAGTAAGGCTGGACTAAAGTCCTACAAAGTTGAAAAAGTTCCCGATAGAAACGCTTTTAAAAATTTGGAGGCCAAAACCAGAGCTCGAAAATTGTGTTGTGTAATGGACAATGAAACTTATGTCTTGGCTGATTTTTTGCAGCTCCCTGGCCAAGAATTTTATGTTTCCGATGTTCGAGGAAATGTTTCGAAAAAATTTAGGTCGAAAAACCATATGTAGATGCGGACAAAGAAGCCAGCCATTTGCGACATCTGGCTATATAAACAGCGAAGTTTATATCAAGGAGTGTTTGCAGAAGAGACTTCTTGCATTCTTGAGTCAGCACAATGTATCCACTTACTTTTGGCCCGATTTAGCATCTTGTCACTACAGCAAGAAAGCGCAGGAGTGGTATAATGACAATAATGTGGTTTTGGTACCAAGAAGGGCAAATCCACCAAACTGCCCGTAGAGAGATATTGGGCTCTTGTTAAAAGAGAATTAAAGGGCACAAAAAAATTCTCCCAGGACATGTAAGATTTCAAAAGAAGATGGACCACCTGCACTAAAAAGGTGACAGAAACTACCATAAAAGCCTTAATGGGAGGGTTTCCAGAAAAAGTGGATAACTTTGTTCGTAGTCATTAGAATGCCATGCGTTTTTTTTTTTTGTTCGATTTTGTATTAAATTTCATTTAATAAAAATTTGGTTTGAAGTCTTAAAATGAAGTGGTTTGTTTTGTATTTTTATGATCTCACTCCTTATTTTGATGACAGACAAAGTTCATCATTCGTCCACCGACTTTTGTAAGCGGGGTCTTGAGAAATCATGAATAAATTGATACTATTATTTTTTCGCAACTATCATAGAAAAATATATATGAAATAATTTTAACGACGAGAAAGGTGGTCGAGGTAATATTTACAATTTTATACAACCGACTCTTTCTATGGTTTTTTCTTACTCTTACCTGTTTTTGCTCCTCCGGTTGCTGATTAGGATTACATGTTTTCAGTGTATCCTTAACACACATATTCTGTGACTTATTATAATACTCATCGTCCCGGCAACTTTGAGCAATTTTTTGTCCGTTTATACACAAGAAATAATTACGACAATTATTAACATCTCTAGCAAATTGTCCATGTTTATCACTACATTCTCCCACACGTTGGCCATTTTCCAATAGACAAGTACCATCATTTTGCCGGCAAAAACCTAATAAACTGTCATAACTTTCACCGTTACGGCAACGTTGTGATAGAGGTTTCTCCCCTTCTTCCTGGCACGTAACATAATATCTGCAATCTTGGGGTTCAGCAAATGTACTACCTACCGTTAATTCTGAACAAAGTTTTTCTAAAGATGTAATAGAATCTGAACATTGCCCCGTCTGTAATTTAGTAGAATTTGTGGGAGGTAATTCAGTTTCGTCGGTTGCTGAATCTGGTTTCAGTTGACATTGTGATATGGTTGTATTGAAAAATTGATTATTATAACATCTTTCATGTTTTAGTTTTCTATGAATACAGGCATAAAAGTTGTTACAGTTAAAGGGATCCGGCATTAAATAACCATGTTTATCTTCACAGACTATAGGATCTGGTGGTACTGGATGATTTTGTTCTATGTCATCATCAACATATGGACAAGAACCATCATCGGGTACACATAATAATAATTCAGAGTCAAAGTACGTAGAACCCGAACATTTTTTATGTAAAGCTTGTCCCAAAGTACAGATATAGTAACGTGTACAATCTGAACGATCGGGTATATAAGTACCATCTGCAACATTACCACAATTCGAAGTTATATTACCATCTAATTGCCCATCAAGACATTGTTGTTCAGCATCATAGACACATTTACCTAATATAGCATTAAATTGATAATTTTCCGGACACTCTACCGGAATGGCTAAACCCTTAACACAGGCATAATATATATTACAATATACTTCATGAGCCAATCGTGTGCCATGTTCCATACCAAAACATTTTTGAGCCATTTCTTGTTTACACTCACCATGATCTATACGACACTGGCGTATATATTTATGAAAATATTCTCCTTCGGGACATTGCAACAATTCGGTACCATTTATGGTGGAACATTTATAATAGGATTGACAGTCGGTAGGATGAGCTACCAAAGATTCATCAGAAGCATTTTCACAAACTCCCGTTAATGGTAGACGACATGTACCATTATTAGGACGACAATAACCTACAGATGATTCAAAATAGCTACCCTTAGCACATTGCATATCTTGGAAAGGTTTTTCCTGTACACATATATAATAATGAGTACAATCGGAAGGATTTCCTACTGAAACACCATCGAATTGTCCCTTACATAAATCCAAATCACTTTCCGCAGCATAAAGTTGTATACTTGTAGTATTTTGAGTGAAGGGTTTACATGTATCTTCCAAAGAATGTGGAAGACATGTTTGTTTTTCTTGTGAATACATAAAACCCTTTAAACAATTACCCAAATTCCAAGTATCTTCTGAACAATAATAAAACATGGAACAATTTTTTTCTACAGCTTGTGACTCTTCCAATTTACAGGCACGTTTATAACCATGTTTTGAACATAATCCAGTATTCCGTACACACTCCTTTAACAAATCATCATATTGATGATCTAAGGGACATTCAAATTTCAACCATTTTCCATCCAAAGAACATTGTTCATAGTTGAAACAGTTTAATGAGTAACTCCGTTTTTCTTCTGGTAAACAATCGGAATTTAAATGTTTGCAAATACCTTCAGTATCCAAGGAACATTTATCATGTGAAACATCATAAAATTCTTCCATTTGACAATGTTGCATTTGCCATTTTCCTTTCATACAAATAAAATAACGATTACACGCCAAGGCGGAAGGTCTTAATAAACCATCTTGTGAACAAGTTTCATTATTGAATTCTTCTATAATCACCACTTTATTTTTTCTCAAAACATCTGGACATTCATGTTTCAAATCGGGTATACAATAGTTTAGGGAACGATTAAAGTACATACCCTGTGGACAATATTGATACCACCACTCATTTTCCAAACATAATAAATACATGGCACAATTTGCCTCATAATATCTTTGTGTTAAATGATGACATGTCTCATCAGCCATAATCTTCAGATCAATTGTCACTGTTTCATTTCCCAGTGTTTCACATTGTAACTTTTCCTCATCTTTAGGTATTTGCAGACAAGTCGCTAATTTATTATTAAAATATTGTTGTTTTGCGCATGTTTTTAAACGCCATTTTCCCTTTTGACAGCGATAATATTGTTGACACGTTTTTCCCTTATATAATTGGTGTTCCATTTCATCATTACATGTTGGCAAATTTGCTACTTTTGCATATAGACATACTAAATCGTCACGTGGTTCCAGACATTTTTGTTGTTCTGGATTGTAGTAACGGAAATTTGTACAGGATCTACGTTTCCATGTTTGATTAAGGCAAATTTCATATTGGGAACAATTTGAGGGTACAGAACGTTTTTCATTTTCAAGGCAAAGAAACTGAAATGAAGAGAAATGATTAAGAGTTTTTTACAAAGCTTTTTAAGCTAAAATTTAAGAGAAAAGTTTCAAGATTATTTAAGATTTTTGAAAAAAGTTGTTAAATATTATAAAAAGCACAGATTATGTAAAAGTTTACATATAGTTTTGTAATACTCACGTAATTATTTTTCATATAAAGCTTTAAAGCTAAAAAAAGCTTTTAGGGATGCCAAACGAGAAATCCCGATATAAAGGACCATATGCGAACAATTTTGTAAAAAGGTTAAATTTTTCGTAGAATTATTTTATGACAGATCATTAAGTAATCCAAGACTTTTGAAAATGGGCAAAATTGGATCAGGGGGGGAAAGGTTCCCCTTGAAGAAATAAAACAACCTCTGAAAAACTCAACTTTTTTTTAACGTTTTGTACTTTTGTTAAGCAAATGAAACATTTTTATGACCTGTGTACCAAGCGGATTAGGAAATGCTATTTTTCTCGCCCCGCCCCCTTTTTTGGGCATGGGTTTAAAATATAATATAAATTTTCTAGCTCCCAGGGGTTCTAAGTGCAGGACTTTGAACTCCTTTTCGATATGAAAAGCATTTATTTGTTAAAAACAAAAATGCAAACATAGCCGTAAAAAATGGCTTGCTTAGAGGTTGGTTTATTTCTTTAAAGGTGGAATTTTCTTGTCCCCTGGTCCGATTTTGCCCATATCCGAACTTAACCGGTCTATGACCATGAGACATATTCGTTATAAAAAATTGCATTCCGGAAAATTTTAAAAAGCCAATATCTCGGTAAGTAGTTTCCACACGATAAAAAGTCCAAATGCATTTTTGTTGCACTTTACTTGTAGAATTTTAGCACAGAATACCAGAAAGCCCTGAGATCAAAAGTTTTTGAGTTATTTGATTTTAAATTTTTTCAGGACCCCAAACCCATTACTTTAGAAAATTTAACAGCTAATTTCTCAAAATTTTTGTTCTACGACCTGGACGAAAAGCTGTATGTCGATCGGTAATTATGTCTTGAGTATCCTTGTTTCATATGGAGTCATTTGAATAAACAACAAAAAAGTTCCGTACTAAAGACCGAAAAAGACCGTCGAAATTATCATGTAATTGCCAAGACGAATTGTTGATTTATCGCCGGGATGTATTGCGGGGTAACAGTTTCTTCCGAAGGGTGTATTGCAGGCGAGTCGAATTTGATAATTGCCGCAATAAAATTTATCGTCTCGGCAACATAAACGGCGAATCGATGTCGTGTCACTTTGTTTGCAGGGATTGTTTTATTATGCCCTACACCACTCTGTGGTACAGAGTATATTGACTTTGTGCTGATGAATATTGGTCCTAGACCTACCATCAAGTATACCGATCGACTTAGAATCCCTTTTTCAGTCGATTTAGCGATTTCCGTCCGTCTGTCCATGTAAACCTTGTTTACACGATACAGGTCGCAAATTTAATTGGATTGGTCTGAAGAAGTCTTTTAAAATTGGTCCATGTTTAGACCTAGCTCCTATACAAACGTCCCTGTTGAATTTAGTTCAAATGTCTCTAATAACCGTATTTAAATAGGTAGCCTTTCGAAATTTGCCAGGTAAACGTATTTCGTATTCATAAGTCACCATTCAAAATTTGAAAGGAATCGGATCAGTTCTACTTGTAGTCCCAATACAAACCACCCTCCCGATAGTGATAAATCTCTTAAAATTCATAAAAAAAATAAATATTTTTTGGAAACTTTAGATTATAATTGGACTATTTTTGGACTTACAAGGGAGGTTTTTCAGAGGGCACCCACCGATTGTCCTAAAAGCGTGGTACCGGTTTTTTTTAGCTGCCTAATCTCAAATTTAAGAAAGGGTTGCCACCTTTAGAAAAACAAGTGAGTGTTACATTCGGCTATGCCGAATCGTTTATACCCTCCAAAATGTAAAAAAAAATATTAAAAAAAAAATCCTGGGGCGTCTTTTTTTTGTGGGGGGGGGGGGGGGTGGGGTAGGTGGGAGACGTTAGGGGGCACCTTCCCCTTGCGATTTTGAACTTCTTCGGAGAAAAGAATGTTGCATTTGCTTACCAAAAGAAAGAAACAAACAAAAAACTCTGCAAAAAATGCGGCTTTTCTTGGGTTGGTTTAGTTCAAGGGGGAACTTTTTTCCCCTTAGTCCGATTTTGCTCATTTACGAACTTAACCTGCCTAGGAATATAAGACATATTCGTGCCAAACTTCGGAAGTCTAGCTCTTTTATTTTGGACTGTATCGTGTCCTCTACAGACGGACAGACGGACGGACGGACACCGCTAGAATGTCTTAGAATCGATCACTGATCAATAAAATATATACTCTATGGGGTCCTAGACCGATATTTCGATACGTTACACACGAAATGACAAAGTGAGTATACCCCCATACTGTGGTTGGAGAGTATAAAAAACTGGTCTTTTGGGAAAATCTGAATAAAATCCGAACTAGCAAGAATTTCGCCCGTTCGGTTCATGTTTGGTTTTGGGATCCATTTTCCGCAAAAATGTTCCCCCTTAAAGAACTAAACCAACCTTTAAACAAGTACGAGTATTAAATTCGGTTGCGCTGAATTTTTTATACCCTCCAACGTGCAAAAAAAAGCAAAAAATTGCTGAGGCATTTTCTTTTTTTTTTTGGGGGGGGGGGGGGGGGGGAGACAAATTTTCTCTCGAAATATATGTTTAAAAATTCATTCTTATGCTTTTTGCACTAAAGAAATACAAGCTTATCATTATTTTAACAATTTTTTTAATCCACGCCCGCAAAAGAGCGGTGGACCGAAAAAAAGACATTTTCTAATCCTCTGGGTCCAAATACAGGACTTTGAACTTCTTGTAGCATAGAAATGTTGCATTTGTTAAACAAATCCACAAAAAAATCAGGTAAAAAACAGTATTTTTTAGAGGTTGTTTTAGTTCTTCAAGGGGGAACTTCTCACTTGCTCATTTACGAACTTAACCTGCCTAGGAACATAAGACATATTCGTGCCAAATTTCGAGAGTCTAGCTCTTTTATTTTGGACTGCATTGTGTTAACTACAGACGGACGGACATCGCTAGAATGTCTTAGAATCGGTCCGGCTTTACACACGGAATGACAAAGTGAGCCCCATACTGTAGTTGGAGGGCTTAAAAACGCCATTTCTTTATAGCTTTTTTTCATTTTTGTCAAAGAAATGAAACCCTTTTATTTCAGAAGGAGTTCAAAGCCCTGTTCTTAGATCCAGGGGGGCTATAAAATTTCGTTTTTTCGGCCGCTCACTTTTGTGGGCGTGGTTTTAAAAATCATTAAAATAATGAGAAAATGGTATTACCTAAGTGCAAAAAGCATGATAAATTAGTAGATGGTTGGGGATGGGGAAGGTATCCCAAACCACCCCCTCCCTCCAAAAACGGCCCTGGATATATTTTTTTTTAAAGTGCCAAATTGTAGGTTTTTTGATTTTTTTTATAAAGCTTTAAAGCAGTCATGCGCATTTTTGTAATTCCTATTCCCGCGGGAATAGGCTAAAAAATGCTGCTTGTGCGCTGTCGACACACATACACTATAAAATTCTGTTGCGTGAGCAAATTTATTGACTTTTCGCTTGCTACTACCCACACAAGCATAAATGTTATAGTATGTGTGTGCAAACCGCTGCTTTAAAGCAGTGATGCCAACTTTTTACATGCAAAACGCGCAAAAAAGTGACTCAAAAAGCGCTAAAAAGCGCTAAATTTGAATAAAGTAAAAAGCGCCAAATAGCGCTAAAAAAATATTTGTAATTTAATGGTTTTAAAATAAATTTTTATAAAATCATCAGGCCTATTCAGAGAATAAGTCTAAAAAATTGATAAATATAATTTTAAAAATAATTTTTTTCTGTATTTATCATAAAAAATATTTTTTTTTTTAATTTTCAACAAATTTTTACATTTGTATGGTTTACTACAACAACCACGTGAAAAATATGGATTGAAGACTGTTATTAGGACGTTTCTGTTGTAAAATACGCTTTTTTACCAAAGTGATTAGTTGTAGAAAGAAAGCGCTAAAGGCGCTAAATGAAAAAGTGAAAAAGCGCCAGTTCTGCGCCTTTTTTAAAAACGCGCTAGATCTAAAAAATGCGCTTTTTGGGTAGTCAGAAAGCGCTAAATCTAGCGCGAAACGCGCTGAATTGGCATCGCTGCTTTAAAGTTTACTAACAAACAACGCAAAAGTTTTAAACTTTTTTAGACTATGAAGTCCTGAAAAAATAAAACTAATGTTATATATTTCAACGAAAGCCTTCTGCTCTTTTATCACTAAAATTCTTCAACAGCTTTAAAAGCTTTCACACTTTAAACTTTGTGGTTTGCATGATTGCACTGCCACACAAAGTTTACGTTTACTTTCAACGTGGAACATTTATGGCATTATAAATTATTATATAGAGCCAACAAAACATAGATTCAATCGGTTCTTGCTTAAACTTGGGATCCATTTTCCGGGAAAAACTGGTGTTTTTCATGTACTATAATTTTTTTACTTGCTTTTTTATATTAAATTATGTCCTCCTTTGTGGAAACAACGTTATAATAAGTCACAGTGGAGACCCAAAAAGTGCTAAATTATAGGTTTTTTGATTTTTTTTCATAAATCTTTAAAGTTTACTAACAAACAACGTAAAAGCTTTAAACTTTTTTTAGACTACGAAGTCCTGAAAAAATAAAACTAATGTTATATATTTCAACGAAAGCCTTTTGCTCTTTTAGCATTAAATATTCCTTAACAGCTTTAAAAGCTTTCAAACTTTAAACTTTTTGTTTTGCGTGATTGCACTGCCACACAAAGTTTACTTTTACTGTAAACGAGGAAAATTTATGGCGTTATAAATTAATTTTAATAGATTGTGATGGACTTTCTTAAATAATATAAAAAACTTTTAAATTCTGCAAGCTTTTAAATAGCATAAAATATCCTTTAAATTTCTCTCGAATAGACAATTTTAATTTTTTTTTTTTAATTACTGAAAAATTCCCAATAAAGCTTTTAGTTTTATAAAAACAAAATTTTGAAAACAATTTAAAAAAAAGCT
The DNA here is from genome assembly GCA_963921195.1 of Pegoplata infirma. NCBI lineage: Eukaryota > Metazoa > Arthropoda > Insecta > Diptera > Anthomyiidae > Pegoplata > Pegoplata infirma. The sequence goes on along the minus strand of OY992539.1, from coordinate 214,770,246 downwards.
TTGTTTTATAACTTTCTGAAATTTAATAATATTTTTTGTTGTAATTCATATTTTGCTCTTCTGTGTTTTTTATAGCCCAGAATTTTTTTAAAAAAATTTTGAAATAAAAATGCCAAAAAGTGTTGAATTTCGATTCAAAATTTCATTTTTCAAAATTTTGTTTTTATTTATATTTTTTTTTTAAATATAGCATAAAAGTGTATGTGTGTATACGTATGTTAAAGTATTGTACAAGCGGAGATTAAAGAAATCATTTCAAAATACTTAAACTTAAATTGCGAATTTTACCAAAGAAATTTAGTAAAAAATGTGGAAATTTTTTTAATAGTTCTTACTTCATTATCACTATCAACGGAACGTTTCTGTGGGAAACGATTCTTAATGCGTGGCGCCTTAATACATTGATTCTGGTTCTTGTCGAAAATACTTCCGACACCACAATTACGCTCATGCAATACAGATTTTAGGCAAACATAATACATTTGTGCATTGATGGGATGTTCCAGACGTTCACCCTCGTGATACGCACCCAAACATGAGAAAGGAGTAATTAAGATACCGCTACAGGTTCCCGAAGTATCTACACAACATCTCATACTATCGGTGTTAAAATATTGACCAGCATCACAGGTATTTTCAACCATTACACCATTCGTACATACAAAATACTTATTACAGGTCGATTCGTCAGCTACAATATCACCATTTACCAAGCCATCGGGGCAAGAACAACTATCCACTATGTTACTAATACACAATTTCGCATCATCATCGTAATATTTGCCATCGGGACAGTCGATTAACATAATATCATTGGGTCCGGAACAATAACAGAATGAGGTATTACCAGTGAGGGCGGGAGAGGTAATAGGATTTTCTAATGTAGCATTGGCACATAAGTCCACATCACATTTACTCTAATAGATAAAAAAAAATTATAAATTTGTTAATTAATTTATGATTAAAGGTTTTGGGATTTTTTTTTTTTTAATTTTACTTACTGCTGCTGTTTCAATACAAGTTAAGGTGTTGGCACTAAATTCGTAATATGGAGGACATTGTACAAAGTTAGGTCCTACGTCCTTCATGCATTCACAATAACCATTTGTAGCATTGTTAGCTGGATATAGTGTACAAGAGTTCGTTGCGAAACATGTATCACAACGTGTTGATTTACCACAGAGAAGCTGAAAGAGAATTAAAGAAAAAGAAAATGTAAAATAAACAAACAAAAACACTTGGGTAACACGAAAAGACAAATATTTCATTGTATTAATGAAAATTTTCATCATATTTATGAACTTTTTTTATCATATTGATGAAATTTTGTATCATATTGATGAAATTTTGTATCATATGAGAATTAAAGAAAATGAAAATGTGAAATAAACAAACGACAACACTTGGGTTACATGAAAAGACAAATATTTCATTGTATTAATGAAGTTTTTCATCATATTTATGAAATTTTTTATCATATTGATGAAATTTTGTATCATATGAGAATTAAAGAAAAATAAAATGTGAAATAAACGAAAACACTTAGGTTACATGAAAAAACAAATATTTCATTGTAATAATGAAATTTTTTATCATATTTATGAACTTTTTTTATCATATTGTTGAAATTTGAGAAAAATAAAATGTGAAATAAACAAACGAAAACACTTGGGTAACACGAAAAGACAAATATTTCATTGTATTAATGAAAATTTTCATCATATTTATGAACTTTTTTTTATCATATTGATGAAATTTTGTATCATATGAAAATTAAAGAAAAAGAAAATGTAAAATAAACAAACGAAAACACTTAGGTTACATGAAAAAACAAATATTTCATTGTGTTAATGAAATTTTTTCATCATATTTATGAAATTTTTTATTATATTGATAAAATTTTGTATCATATGAGAATTAAAGAAAAAGAAAATGTAAAATAAACAAACGAAGACACTTAGGTTGCACGAAAAGACAAATATTTCATTGTATTAATGAAGTTTTTCATCATATTTATGAACATTTTTATCATATTTAGAAAATTTTGTATCATATGGAATTAAAGAAAAAGAAAATGTGAAATAAAAAAACAAAAACACTTAGGTTACATGAAAAAACAAATATTTCATTGTATTAATAAATTTTTTCATCATATTTATGAAATTTTTTATCATATTGATGAAATTTTTTATCATATGAGAATTAAAGAAAATGTGAAATAAACAACCAAAAACACTTGGGTTACACGAAAAAACAAATATTTCATTGTATTAATGAATTTTTTCATAATATTTATGAAATTTTGTATAATATTGGTAAAATATGTCAGTTGATGAAAGAAGTTGCAGAATGAAAGAAAAAGAAAATGTGGAATAAACAAATGAAAACATTTAGGTAACACTAACAATAAGAGGCAAATATTTCATTATATGAATGAAGATGTTCAGCATATTAATGAAAATTTTCATAAAATGAAAACATTAAGGTTACACTAAGAGACAAATATTTCATTATATTAATGAAAATCTTCATCATTTTAATGAAAATTTTCATCATGTTAATGATATTTTTTTATTATATTAATGAAATTTTTATCATAATAATGAAATTTAATTCATATTAATGAAATTTTGTATCATATTGATAAAATATGTCAGTTGATGAAACATGTCATCAAAAATTTGTTTTATTTTCATTTTTATATAAAACTTTTATATTTTTTTTGGTTTAATTTTACAATTTTCTTCAATTCAAACAAATGAAAACATTAAGGTTACACTAAGAGACAAATATTTTTAATCATATTAATGAAAATTTTCATGATATTAATGCAAATTTTTCATTATATTAATGAAATTTTCATCGTTTTAATGAACATTTTCATCATATTAATATTTTTGAATATTTCAACATAAAAAAGAATTTTATTTGAAAATTCTAGACAAAAGCTTGAATTTCCATAAAATATGTAAGTCTAACAATAATAAATTTATAATGAATTAATTCTAAGGAGCTTAGAGTTCATAAATTAAGAGATTCTTAAATGCAAAAATGTATCTGAGCATGAGGTTATTTTGATCTTTATAAATTTATAATAAAAAGGCGCACAGAATCTTTGACGTTTTTAATAACGAAAAGCTTACGAGATGATGGATTTTCTATATTTTTTTATACCCTCCACTTAGTGATAGAGGGTATATATAAGTTTGTCATTCCGTTTGTAACTCATCGAAATATCGGTCTGGGAACACATAAAGTATATATATTCATGATGCCCGATCGATTTTAAGACATTCTAGCGATGTCCGTCTGTCTGTCTGTCTGTGGAAAATGCTCTCGCGGACAAAATATTGCACAGAGATGACTGAAACTTAACATATATATTGGAAGTTCTCCCGAGAAGTTTGGTATTGCATTTGAGCGATATCGCTTAAGCGGTTCAAAAGTTATGAACGAAAATGTAAGCACACCTCAAAAATTTCAGTACATTCAACATAACCTAAAAATACAAAATGCTTTAATTCGGCTTCTGGTTGACATATGTGAACATAATTGAACACCAAATGGTATTTAAACAAGTACGAACATATTTTTTGACAAAAAAATCGCGGATTTTTTTTACCAAAAATTTTTCGCGGCAATTTTTTTTTCAAAAATTTTTTTTTTTCGAAAGTAATTTCCTTTTAAATAAAGTTTTTTGCAATAATCTTTTTAAAATTGTGGATGGTATCACTACATTCGGCAAGGCCGAATTTTACTTTTTTACTTGTTATCAATCAATTTGGTTAAAATTTAAGCTTTTCTTGATCCAAAACCTATTAAAATCGGGAAAATAATCGGTCCATGTTAAGACCTTCTCTCTCACTTTCTGTATACTTACCTCTACATTAACTAAACAAACTCCCACAGCTGAATTGAAAATATGATTTGTTGGACAAGGGACAAATTCTGCTAAACCTCCTGTGCATAAACAAAAACCATATTGTGTAGTCCAAGCAGCTAAAGCAGAATCATCTGGTAAACCATCACACATGGAATCGTCACAATTTGGCAAAGGTGCCATACAAACACCAACGGTTGCATTAAATTCTTGTCCCACTAAACAATTTCTATACTCGACTTCTGAATCAATGCAGAAACAAAAGCCTTTAGTTGTATTAGTGGCCGGGAAACTAAAACCGTTCTCAGCTGTAGCACATTGTTCTGGATCACATACCGCTGCTATACATTCTTGTGTGGTTACATTAAATTCTCCACTGCTAGGACAGAGGTTAAATGTAGCTGTGCCATTGTTGCATTCACAGTAACCTTGGGTGGTTGTAATAGAAGGAATTCTGGTAGCATCGTCTAAGCCCACACATTGTGTGGAGTTACAGTTAATCTAAATGTTTTAGGGAATAAATGGTTATTTATTTTTTAATTATGTATATGAGGGTTTCTTCGTCAACCAGGCCACCCCTCTACAAATTTCGTATGGGTGTAAAAATTTCGAAATTACTTAAAAATATTTGGCTTTGAATACCGAGTAGCGGTTTTTAAATTTCAATATGGTGGATCCAATAGGGCGCCCAAGTTTTTAAAAGTATTAAAGATTCGCTTAAAACTCTTCATAAAACGGGTTCTTGGGATCGCTTAAGAAGAATTTGCCATTGGATTTTCAAAATTCAAAATGGCGGATCCAAGATGGCGAAATTTTTTTCTTTTAAAAATAACTGATTTACTTCAAGCTCTTTAAGCACAGGTTTGTTGGGTTGCTAAATAAGAATCTGCCATTCAAAAATCTAACTTCAGATTCTTATTTAGCAACTCCAAAAACTCGTAGTATAAAAAGTTTCAAGAAAATCGGTTTATTTTTTAAAAATATTGGTCGCCATATCGAAAACGCCATTTGAAATATTTAAATTCCAACTTCAGATTCTTCTTATGCGAATACTAAAACCCTATACACAAGAGCTTTAAGAAAATCTATTTATAAAAAAATTGAGCGCCATATTAGATCCGCCATATTGAAATTCATAAACCACCAATCGGCATTCAAACGTAAATTTTTAAGTAATTTCGAATAATTTTTTTTTTTAAATGTTTTAAACCCATAACAATTTTGTGGAGAGGGGTGGTTGATGAAGAAACCCTCATATTTAAATTTTAAGTGTCTAACTGAACAGATCAGATATCGGTTTTTGAAAGCTTTATGTATAGATACTGTTTTCTAAAGCAGTAATCTAATGAAATATATCAATTTCACTGTTCTGCCCCGCCGTACTTAATGGCATCCAAACAATGAAAATTTGGCTTTACTTTGGTATCGATCTTAAATTTGACAATCATTAAAACTACCTTAGAGCGACCCTAAGAATTATCCTTTTTATACTGTTTTAAATCCAAAGTGTTCAGTTAGACACTAATTATACCCTACACCACTTTGTGGTACAGGGTATAAAAAGTTTGTGCTGATGTTTGTAACTACCCGAAATATTGGTCCTACCCCCACCTTCAAGTATACCAATCGACTCAGAATCACTTTTTGAGTCTATTTAGCGATGTCCGTCCGTCCGTCCATCTGTCTGTCTGTCTGTCTGTCCATGTAAACGGTGTAAACACGATACAGGTCGCAATTATCAATCGATTTGCCTGAAATTTGAAACTTCAGCTTCTTTTGGTTCAAGGACGAATCCTATTGAAACGTCCCACCTAAATTTGACTTATTTGCCTATAACAACCGTAATATAATAGGTATGCTTCCGAAATTTAGAGCGTGTTAACGTATTTTGTATTCTCAAATCATCGTTTCAAATTTTAAAAGAATCGGACCAGTCCTTCTTGTAATCCCCATACAAACAATCTTCCCGATATTTACACACACAAAGAAAAAGCTTCATTAATATAATCAAACTCATCATAAAAGTTCGTCCAATGAAACTGTTTTATTATATTTATGAAATATTTCATAAATATTCATAGTATTTATGAAACATTTCATTATATTTATGAAACTTTTCATAATATTTATGAAAACTTAATTAAAAGGTTTCATTGGACGAACTTTTATGACAAATTGGTTTACAGTTCTTTGAGTGCTCAAATCTCTCAAAATTCATGACAAATAGAAATGTTGTGGTAAAATTTTGTTTGTAGGTGTTAAAAGTATAATTTGGTAACCTTATCAAATTTGATTTTAGTTGGACCGTTTCTGGACTTAGTCCCCATATAAAAATTTCGTCCGATATTTAGATAAATCGGTCTATTGGCAACAAAAAGAAACCTATTTCACTTAAATTTCATTTGTGTGTGTTTTTACACTAATTTAAGATCTAACAAGATATAGGTCCAATCGGATCCATGTTTGAACTTGGGACCCATTTTCCGGGAAACTCTGGGGTAGGGTATTATATGGTCGGTCTTGACCGACCATAATTTTCTTACTTGTTTTTTTTTATGTAAAATTTCCACTTACATTGGTTTGTAGACATACTAAGAAAGTAGGATTAAAAGTACTATCAGGTCCACAGGGTCTATAGTTGGCAATATGATCTACGCATAAGCAGAAACCATTGTCTGTTTTATTAATTGGAGCAAATATGTGATTATTTTCTTGAGCTATACATTGAAGTTGGTCACATTCAGTCTGAAATGGATAAATATAAGAATGTTAATAGAAAAGGGAGTAAGATTGTACAAAGAAGGGAAAAATAATAATTACAGAGAGGCAAACAAAAATTATATAACTCAGAGATGCAAAAAAAAAAATCAATGTTGCACAAATTGTACATTTTAAATTTGTAACACTTTGAAATATCAGTCTAGAACCCACTTAAATTTATGATTCCCAATCGATTTTAAACGATCCACCCGATTTAAATGATCCATTGCAGCGTTTAACAGGCAGAAATGCTGGCAATGAAGGAAGTGGCTGAGTTGCAATGTCTTGTCTACAACTGCAGTCAACATCTATTCTGACAGTCAAGCCGTGGTCAAGTCTCTGGAGTCCGGATTTCTGAAAACAAGATCTGCTCTTAACTGCTGTACGTCTCTAAATGAGATGTCCAAGCAGTTTGATATACTACTCATATGGGTCCCAGGGCACAGAGACGTTAAAGGGAATTGCAAAGCCGATGAGCTTGGGAGACTGGTCTGACAGTCAAGCCGCGGTCAAGTCTCTGGAGTCCGGGTTTCTGAAAAAAGATCTGCCCTTAACTGCCGCACGTCTCTAAATGAGATGTCCAAGCAGTTTGATATACGATTCATATGGGTCCCAGGTCACAGAGTCCTTCCAGGGAATTACAAAGCCGATGAGCTTGCAAGACTGGGAACTACCTTACAGGTTCCAACAGAATTGGAATGTGTTGGTATGACTCTAGATACTTCAAGCAAAATCTACAGCTTTGTTTCGCGACGTAGACTAATCATAGATGGGCAAATTGATTGACGTGTAAGACAACACCACAGATATGGCCTTCTCTTAATCAGAGGCGCACAAGTGAGCTGATATCGCTTCCAAGAGGAAAGCTTTCGACAGTGGTTGCTATAATTTCCGGACACTGTCTTTTAGGAAAGCACGCAGAGCGGTTAAATATGCCGTCAAATGACTTTTGCCAGAGTTGCATGGATGAAGAGGAGTTGGAAACTAACGAACACTTTATCTGCCATTGCCCGGCACTTTCTGGTCAGAGACTTGCTTCACTGGGATCTAGGGAGCTGCACGAATTTTCTGATTTGTCAGATGTCAAAATTTAATATCTTAGGAGTTTCATAAGAAGCTCAAATTTGTTTAAGGGCAGGGACCAGTAGGGAAACCTATTACACTCCCGTGGTATCACAAAGGACCTCGGAGTTTAAGTGTGCTGACGTAAAACGTCAACCTAACATATCCAAGGCACACTTTGTTAAACTTTTATTTTCGCTGAATAATATTTTTAAGTTTCTAGAACTATCTTTTTATCCCAAAATGAGGGAAGACATTCCACACGAAACCGAAGAACTATAGACCGATTAGTCTTTCTTCGTTTCTCCTGAAGACTCTGGAGTGGTTTATAGATTTATCCCTTAGGATGTCGATCAATCCAGAGTTACTATCTACCTACCAACATGACTACAATAAGGGCAAGACATTGGAGACGGCAGTACACTCTATTATCCGACACATCGAGAGGTCCCTGAAATACCAAGAGTATATTCTGGTTGCCTTACTTGATATAGAAGGTTCCTTTAACAATGTCAAACCTGCGGCAATTAGGTTTGCCTTGTACAATTTGGAGGCGAAATTGAGGGCAGAAAAAGATTCCCATGTTCTGCCATTCAATATTGGGCAGTATTGAAGTAACATTGTCTGATAGAGCTACTTTGGAACATGAACACTCAGGCAAGATTGGCGTAGGAAAATGATGCAATTTACTGCTGTAAGAAGGCCATTGTAAGCGAATGGAGGGCTTACTCCCCGGAATGTAAATTGGCTATTTAACACTGCCTCCAGGCCCATACTTACGAGGGCGGCTCAATAATTCCGTGAGTTTTCGAACTTCACTCATAGTTTAATGAAATGCAACACTGCTCTTATCAAGTACCATCTGTTAATAGAATACTGTCAAATTTTTAGCAAGTTCCGTCATTTATTTTGCGTTTAACAGCTGTGCAAAACATACAACCTGGTGGATTTTTTTAAAAAAGGAAAAAAGTGAATTTCGGGTGCTCAATAAACATTATTTTTTGCGAAAAAAACCGTCAATCAAACCAAGGAAAAGCTTGATAAATACTATGGGGACTCTGCACCATCGATTTTAATGGTATAAAAGTGGTTTACTGACTTCCGTCAGTAAACATCAGAGCGTTCTAGACGGCCAATTCAGGTCAATACACCCGAAAATTTCGAAAAAAATCCACGATATGGTGCTGGCCGATGGAAGAGTAAAAGTGCGTGAGATTGTTGATGCCATATGCATTTTATATGACAGTGTGGTTTCGATTTTAAATGATCAGTTGGTTTTAAGAAAGCTGTCTGCAAGTTTGCTCTCAATGTACGTAATCGTGTGATAATTTCAAAGGATTGTTTAGAATTGTTTAACCGCAATTCGAATGGGTTTTTCCGGGTGAACTGGTTCCGAAGAAGGTCAAGGTAAGTTTGTCGGCCAATAAGGTTTTTGGCAACAGTTTTTTGGGATGCACGTGGGACAATCCACATCGATTACCTTCAAAAGCGAAAAAAACCCATATGGCCAAGAAAAATGTTCTTTTTCATCAAGATAATGCACGGGGGCACACATGTGCAGTCTCAATGGCAAAATTCCATGAATTGGGCTAAGAATTCATACCTCACCGGTCATATTCTCCGGATTTAGCCCTCATTGACTATTTCCTATTTCCAAACCTAAAGAACTGGCTCGGTGGAAAGAGATTTAGCTCCAACGATGAAATTATTGATCAAACAAATTCCTATTTTATGGACCTCGAAAATTCCTATTTTTTGGAAGAGATACAAAAATTGGAGAAACGTTGGACTTACGATAAGTGTATTGAGCTAAAAGTAGATTATGTTGAACAATATTTTTTTTTTTTGCAAAAAAAACTGGAAACATCACGGAGTTATTGATCTGCCCTCATATTTATGGAGTATCCGTTCGGTGGCTGGCGACGTGGAAGGTCACTCACCAAGAGGCATTCAATGGTATCCTTAGAAAAGAGTGCTCGTTATTCAACTGGTAACTCGTTATTCAACTGGTAACAAACAGCTGTTTTCTTTTTTTCGCATAACATGTAATCGATGATTGAACTTGTTACTTGATTTACCAGTTGAGTAACTAGCCCTTAAGTGCGCTAATAATAACGGACGCACTTCGTTCTACTCCGACGAAATGTCTACTCGTAATGCTTCACTGGCTGCCAGTAGACCTTCTTGCAATACAACTAGGCTTGCAACAATAAATGCATGGTCGTGCAAACTATATGGACATGCAAGAATCCTGAGGCATAATGGTGCCACAGCAAATATTGACTATTGCACCCGTATATCCTCGTTGAAAACCGTGTTTGAAAGAAGGATTCCGTACACGTTCGATTGGAAAGAGGGTCTCGATATTTATGAGGAAACACTTGAGGTTTTCACTAATGGGGGTGGCGTTTTTATTAATCAACTGGATTACAGACTGGCCTTTCGACTATCGGACCAGTGTAGCATATTTCAGGCCGAGATCATCATATAAAACGGGTTGCGGATTGGTTAGGATGCCAACGGATATCATTCAGGGATATCTGTGTTATCACCGACTACTAAGAGGCTATTAAATCCCTGGTGGGTGTGACTACCACATCTAGAATTGCCCAAGAATGCCGGGAGTCTTTTAATGAGATGGCGAAACATTCGAATCTCGCACTCATTTAAGTGCCTGGACATTAAGGTATAAATGGCAACTGTGTTGCCGATGAATTAGCTATTTTAATCAGATCGATTCTACGCCTGGCCGCCCTCTCAATGCGAGTGAGCGGCGGAACGGAATTTTGCAATGACAGCTCGCCAATGACAAATGGCAACGTGAACTCACGTGCTTTAACATGTCGATCGATGGTGGCCTCCGTCCGTCTTTTCAGGTAACATTGTAAATGATACAGGTCGCAATCAGTCAATCAAGCCGACCCAAAATTTTCGGCGGCGGCGGCGGCTCGACCAATTTTGCTCGGCGGCGGCTTAGTGTCGGCTGAACTTTTTTGTTCTAGTTTTGTTGTAAAATTTGTTTTTTGAACGGCGGCGGCACGAAAAAAAGTTAAAAATTGTCCGGCGGCTGCGCGCAGCCGATTTTGAGCCGGTCGGCTTGATTCACTGGTCGCAATTATAAATCTATACCTAACCCCCATTCAAACGTCCTCTCAACCAAATTATTCAGTTGACAAGAAATTCGATTGTCATAATGAATCTGTTTTCTCTGTGTTAGATTAGAATTAAAACTAGATTTAAGTTCAAACTACATTGAGGCAGTTTTACAGCAGTAGCAGTGCTTCAAGTGCTTCATTTAGAAACCATTCTAACCAAGTTAACGCACAGAGCAGTGCCACTGATACTGCTTTAGTGAGGTTTGGGTTTTAAGAAAATAGTTGTCTATTAACTTACCGACATTTCTACATCGGTACATAATAATGTAAATGGATTAAATGTACCATTATTTGGACAGTCTACTATTACTTGTTCTTCGGATACACATAAACAGAAACTTTGGGTATCATTACGATTTGGTGATACAGTATATTCGGGACTATCTTGACAAATAGTTGGGTCACAAGGAGCATTCTGAAAGTAGGAAAGTGAAAAAGTAAAATTAAATAAAGTTTTAACGTAGAGAAGAAACATGATTGTGACAGCCATAATATTATGATTGTTGAGTACTATATTATAATTGTTAACAATCATTTTTCTTCTGTGTTTTTCAGTGCGTGCACGCAGAGAACAAACAGGATTGCGACAACTATAAAAGAGGAGAATCATATTATGATTAGCAACTTTATCATAATATGATTGTTGCAATCATATTATGATCTTTGCTGATCATAGTATGGTATTGTGAATTATTGAGGACTATAGTAGTGTTTATTACAATCATTAAAATGATGAAATTATCAATCATACTATGACCCCTCTCTCCATTATGGTTGATTTGGTGTGCTGCAATCATGTTCGAAACATGTTTTTTCTCAGCACGAAGAGAATAGATATGATTGGATCAATCATAATTTAAGAGCGTCATATTATGATTGCAAATTGTATCATAATATGTTTATAGCAATCATAACATTTTTGTACGATTACTGAGGTTTTCTGCAAAATTGTTATGGTGGCTACAAACATATTATAGTAAAATTTTCAATCATAGTATGATGCTCTTAAATTATGGTTGTCATCTCTTCTCTGCGAGTGTATTTGTTATCAACTAAAATTCACTTACCGAAAAGCATACACCAATGGCATTATTGAATATCATATCGTTTTGACAATAATTTTTAATGGCTACACCGTTCTTACAATAACAGAAGGCATTCTCTTGCTTGCTTATAGTTTGGAATGCTTGATCAAAACCGAGTGTTTTACACTTTGTAGAATCACAGTCGGGCTAAAATGTTTTAAGAAGACAAAACAATTTTAAAATCCAGCGAGAACTTTATAAAGAATTAATTACTGGTCTAAGATCACGTAAAACAAAAACCATTAACAATAGACAAACGATATCTTATCCAAGGATTATAAAACCTAATACGAATATCCACAGTTTTGAGAAATTTTAAAAGCCGAAGCCCTGAGTCCGGTGACCCTTCTCCTTGAAATAATTTGAGTAAAATATTAAGTTTGAATAAAACAAGTAGAAAACTTAAATTCGACTTGGCCGAATCTATGAACACCCTCCACAAGGCCATTTTTAAGTGATAAGTAGTAAATTTTCTAACGTAAAAAAAATAACATTTTTGATTAGAAATATTTTATTTTGTGTAACAAAACTTTTTTTAAGTAATTTTTGAAAAAAAAAAATATATTCACAATTTTTTTTTTTTTTTGAGTGTAAAATTTTTTTTTAATGTAAAAATTTTTTTTAAGTGTAAAATTTTTTTTTCGACTGTATTTTTTTTTAGTTTTAAACTAATTTTGAGTGACAAAAATACGTTGTAAAATATTTTTGTGACTTAACGGCTTTCAACAAGTGAATTTAAGTAATCAAATCTGAAATTCACGGTTTTGCTAATAACTTTTAAACAATTTGACTGATTTGGCTGAAATTCAATACAAACCAGGCCAGGGGAACGATAACTATATATGCCAAGCTTCAGCATCCTCAGAATTGCCTTTCGAAAGTTAGCGTGTTTTTTTATCTCGTTAATTCACGAAAAACCCTTGCCGAAATTTAGTCTTTTGCTCATAACTTTTGAACCACTGCAGTGCAGTGCACTGCACCGATTTTGCTGGATTACAAAACCAACCTGACCAGGCAAATGCACAATATGTATGCCAAACTTCAGGAAAACTTTTTTTAAGTAATTTTTGAAAAAAAAAAATATATTCACAAATTTTTTTTTTTGAGTGTAAAATTTTTTTTGAATGTAAAAATTTTTTTTAAGTGTAAAATTTTTTTTCGACTGTATTTTTTTTAGTTTTAAACTAATTTTGAGTGACAAAAATACGTTGTAAAATATTTTTGTGACTTAACGGCTTTCAACAAGTGAATTTAAGTAATCAAATCTGAAATTCACGGTTTTGCTAATAACTTTTAAACCATTTGACTGATTTGGCTGGAATTCAATACAAACCAGGTAAAACCTCGAAATATATATTCATGATCCTCAATTTTTTTAATTTTCGATCGATTTTAAAACGATCTAGCGATATCCGTCCGTCCGCCCATCCGTATGTCTGTCTGTTGAAAACACGCTGACTTTTGAAAGACTTTACGAAGCCTCCTGAAGTTTGGCATACATATTGTGCATTTACCTGGTCAGGTTGGTTTTGTAATCCAACAAAATCGGTGCAGTGGTTCAAAAGTTATGAGCAAAAGACTAAATTTCGGCAAGGGTTTTTCGTGAATTAACGAGATAAAAAAACACGCTAACTTTCGAAATGCAATTCTGAGGATGCTGAAGCTTGGCATATATAGTTATCGTTCCTCTGACCTGGTTAAAATTCAATTTCAGCCAAATCGGTCCAGTGGTTCAAAAGTTATTAGCAAAACCGTGAATTTCAGATTAGTTTCACCTTAAATTCACGTGTTGGAAACCCGATAAACCTGCTTTAAAAACATTGGTAAGTCACAAAAATATTTTACAACGTATTTTTTTCACTCAAAAATATTTTTACACTAAAACAGAAAAAAAAATACACTCAAAAAAAATTTTACACTCAAAAAAAAGTTTACACTCAAAAAAAAAATTTAGTAAATTATTTTTTTTTTCAAAAATTACTAAAAAAAGTTTTTTTACACAAAATAAAATATTTCTGATCAAAAATGTTATTTTTTTCACGTTAGAAAATTTACTATCACTTAAAAAGGGCATTGTAGAGGGTATTTATAGATTTGGCCACGTCGAATTTAACTTTTCGACTTGTTGTCACTCAAAAATATTTTTACACTAAAAAAAATAGAATTGAAAAACTTTTTACACTCAAAAAAAATTTTACACTCAAAAAAAATTTTACATTCCAAAAAAATTTTACACTTAAAAAAAAAAATTTAGTAAATTATTTTTTTTTTTCAAAATTACTAAAAAAAAGTTGTTTTACACAAAATAAAATATTTCTAATTAAAAATGTTATTTTTTCACGTTAGAAAATTTATTATCACTTAAAAAAATTAGTATTTTTTTTTTTTTCAAAAATTACTAAAAAAAGTTGTTTTACACAAAATAAAATATTTCTAATCAAAAATGTTATTTTTTTCACGTTAGAAAATTTACTATCACTTAAAAAGTCCAAGTCGAATTTAACTTTTCTACTTGTTTTTTTTTTTTTAATTTTTTCCCGCCGTAGATTCCTACACTGCAAATTTTAAGTTTTTGGGACCATTATTTTTGATATAAAAAATAGTACTGAGGTACACATTTTTACCCTCTTTACAAAAAAGTACTTGTTCGAAACGTTTTTTCCGCCGCAGATTGCTATATTCTAAATTTGAAGTTTTTAGGACCATTTTTTTCTGACATATAAAATATTAGGTACCAAAGTACACTTTTTTCTTTTTTACTAGCAAAATCTCCAAAAACAAAACCCAAGAGAACTTATTTTCCGGGAGGTGAATTTAGATTTCAAAATTCAAGTTCCATTAAAGAGAATTTTAATATTTGAAATTGTTTTCCCCATATTTCAATTGCTAGTTTCGCGACTGCTTTACGTGATTAAACTCCAGATATTTGAATTAAACATATGTATACTTACATCTGATACCGGTAGGCAAACAAAACCATTAAATTCATGATTTTCTGGACATGTTCTCAATATTGGCACACCACTTAAACACACATAAAACTGTGTAGGATCATCAGGAGATGCATAGGCATAACCATCTGGTTGACCTGTACAATTATTATCCGAACAGGATATCTGTGAATTACAAATACCCAAAGCAGCATCAAAACCTCCGCTAGGACAAGTACCAACAATTGTTTGTGGACCATTGCAGAAGTAGTATTTATTACATTCCGGATGTGGCAATAAATTAATCGTAGAATTCGTTTCACATGGATTATAGCAAACAGCATTGATATCTGGTTGACATGAGGCTAATGAAGGATCAAACCATAGATTATCTTCACACTGACCGGCTAAGGGAGTTTCCTTTTCACATAAAAAGAAAGCATTACACTGTTGGGGATTTGCAACAAGTGTTCCATTATTTTGACCGAGACACTCATTTGCCCAGCACACAAATTTGGTATCCGCTTCGCATGTTAGAGTTTTATTATTGAAAAAGTTATTAGTACCACATGCCTGCAAAATCTGTTTGCCATCTAGGCATATATAATATTTATCACATTCCAAAGGATGGGGCGATAGCTGACCGGCTTCATAACCACCGGGACAAGTGCAGCTGGGCCAGCAAATATTATCAATATCCTCTTCGCATGACAGGGTTTCGTTATTGAAATAATTATTTTTGCCACATTCCCCCAAAACTTGTTTACCCTCACTGCATACATAGTATTTATCACAGTCGATGGGATGTGGTGAAAATTCACCTTCAACATAACCACCGGGACAAGTGCACTCGGGTTTAGGCAAGCATACATTATTGACATCTTTCTCACAAGTTTTGGTAGCAGGATTAAAATAATTACCTGTACCACACTCTTCTAATACCTGTTCGCCATTACAACATATAAAAAATTGTTCACAATTTTCGGGATCGGCAGACATATCACCATCTGTACAGTTTTGGGCCTTTATACTACGTTTATTACGTCTAGCTTCCAGACTTTGGGCACATTTCCCATCGGTATCGGGTAAACAAACATTTAATGTAGTATCAAAATAGTTACCACTTCCACAGCTAATTTCTTCTAATACACCCTCGAAACAAATATAAAAGAGATTGCAATTATCGGAATTTGCCACAAAGTCGCCCTCACTATAACCACCTACACATTGTAAAGAAGAGGTAGAGGAAGCAGGAGTTTGTTCTTCTTCACAATCGTCCGCAGAAGATTTAACACAAATATTTAATGTTGTATCGTAAATATAACCGGTTTCGGGACAATCATAATATGTGGCTTCATTGTTCAAACATCTACAGAAACCTGCTGTAGTATTCGCGGCAGGGAATGTGTAGTAATCAGCTTGATTTAAACAATTGATTGAAGGACAAATTTTACTTTGGGCCACACAAACTCCTACATTTGCATCAAAAATAGCATCATCGCCACATGCACGATATTCCGGTAGATGATTTAGACACAGGCAAAAACCGGCGTTAGTACTTAAAGCTGGGAAGACTGCATTATCATCAGCATTTAAACATATATTGGAGTCACAATAAGGCTAAAGGAAAGTAAGAAACAAAAAAAACAAAAATGGTTAATATAGTTAAAACGGTGAAGAATGGGTAAGAAATGGCTGTGAGTCGGTGAGAGATCTTATGATATAAAAATGACATGAACAATTGATATCACTGTTTACGTTTAGGACAGCGCAGACCGTACGCACGCTGCCTAATCTGAAGAGAACGAAAAATCTTTCTACATTTGGAAAGCTAATGGTTAGACTCCTAATCTACAGAGGACGAAAAATCTTTCTACATTTGGAAAGCTAATGGTTAGACTCCTAATCTGAAGAGGACAAAAAATCTTTCTACATTTGGAAAGCTAATAGTTAGACTCCTACTCGTAGGAGAACTGAAAGTCCACATTATAATCGAACGAATGGCTGGGCATATAGAAATATGAAATACAACTCTCATATATGGGCCGGGGCTTAAGAGTCTATTCTGAAGCTTCTGGACCGTGTTCAAGGGAGAGCGATAAAGCTTATCAATGACGGCAGTGTATCCTACAGCTGTTTGAGATGGTTTGCACATGTTAACCGCATGCCAAAGATGCTTATGGCAGATGAACATGGTACAAGAACACGTGGCACGCCAAGAGCAAAATGGATGGAAGGGATTCTGAGAGATCTAAATCTTTTAAGAATCCAAAACTATGAAACATTGGCAAAAGATCGAGTTGCTTGGCAAGAGCAAAATGGATGGAAGGGATTCTGAAAGATCTGAATGTTTTAAGAATCCAAAACTATAAAACATTGGTAAAAGATCGTGTTGCTTGGAGACGAATCATAGAAGAAACTTTGGCCCACACCGGGCTGTGGTGGTAAGAATGATGATGAATGTATCCCACTTCAGTGATTCATTGTAGCACCGTCGGAATGTGGGTTGTGTGACACTCTTCTATCGATATTATCATGGAAGATATTCATCTAAGATAAATGCAATTTTTATCCAGGCCCGAGTGTTTGTTCGTAATACTCGCTTGTCTCGTAGAGCACACCGTATGGACGCTGCCTAATCTGAAGAGGACAAGAAATCTTCCTACATTTGGTCTCCTAATCTGCAGAGGACCAAAAAATTTCCTACACTTGGAAAGCGGATGGTCAGACTCCTACTTATAGGAGAACTGAAAGTCCAAACCGAATGGCTGGGCATATAGAAATATGGAAAACAGCTGTCATATATGGGCCGGGACTTCAGAGTCTATTTTGAAGCTTCTGGACCGTGTTCAGGGGAGGGCGATAAAGCTTATCAATGACTGTAGTGTATCCCACTACTGTTTGAGATGGTTTGCACATGTTATCCGCATGCCAAAAGATGTTCTAAATATAAGACTGCTTATGGCAGGCGAACATGGTACAAGAACACGTGGCAGGCTAAGAGCAAAATGGATGGAAGGGATTCTGAAAGATCTAAATGTTTTAAGAATCCAAAACTATGAAACATTGGCAAAAGATCGTGTTGCTTGGAGGCGAATCATAGAAGAAGCTTTTGCCCACACTGGGCTGTGATAGGTTAGGCTAGGTTGTAAGTGGCTGCTGACGTTTTACATCAACACACGTAGACTCTGAAATCCATTGTGATACCACGGGACTGTAATAGGTTTCCCTACTAGTCCCTGTCGTTAAACCAATTTAAGCTTTTTATGAAACTCCTTAGATATTGAATTTTGACATCCGACAAATCAGAAAGATCGTACAGCTCCCTAGATTCGAGTGACGCAAGTCTCTGACCGGAAAGTGATGGGCAATGGCAGATAAAGTGTTCGATAGTTTCCAACTCCTCTTCATCCATGCAACTCCGGCAAAAGTCATTCGACGGCACATTTAACAGCTCTGCATGCTTCCCTATAAGACAGTGTGCGGTAATTATAGCAACCACCGTCGAAATCTCTCCTCTTGGAAGCGATATCAGCTCACTTGTGCGTCCCTGATTAAGAGAAAGCCAAATTAGTCGTGTTGTCTCACACTTCCATCCATTTGCCCTTATTTGGTTAGTCTCCGTCGCGGAACAAAGCCGTAGGTTTTGCTTGCAAGTTTCTAGAGGCATACCAACACATTCAAATTCTACTGGAACCTGTAAGATAGTTCCTAGTCTTGCAAGCTCATCGGCTTTGCAATTCCTTGGAATGTCTCTGTGCCCTGGGACCCATATGAGTCGTATGTTAAACTGCTTGGCCATCTCATTTAAAGACGTGCGGCAGTTAAGGGCAGATCTTGTTTCAGAAACATTGAATGCAGGGACTTGACCGCGGCTTGATTGGTATAGATACTGACTGCGGTTGTAGACAAAACATTGCAGCTCAACCAGGCAGCCACTTCTTTTATTGCCAGCATCTCTGCCTGGTAAACACTGTAATGGTCTGACAATCTTCGAGCCAGGCTCAATCCAACCTCTTCCGAATAGACTCCAAAGCCCACTTGTTTGTGCGGCCTCGATCCATCTGTGTAAAACTTTATGATGGCTTCCCGGAATGTTCCCAATCCAAGACTTCCCTTATGGTATCATAGTGATAAAGTGGCGCTCAAAAAGGCTCATAGAGGGAGCACAGTCCACATTTTGTGGTATTGTTATCTTCTTCAAGATCGCGCTATGGCCACAATCGCTGCAACTCCATTGCAGCGTGCTATTAAGTCGAATTGCCGACGTAGCCACATACCGCCTACCCAATAAGTCCAATGGTATCAGGTAGTGTCCGACCGAACTGTTCGGCCAAAAAACGTAATTTAATCAAAAATTTGGTATTAGGGAGTACTTTTAACAACTTTTTTTATATGGGGTAGAATTGTTGAGGCGATGGAAGACGATTCTGAGTGTAAAATTTAAGAACGAGTACGAAGTTAAGCCGCAATTTCGAAGTTCGGTAACCGAACTTTTTTCAATTTGGCCGAACGTTCTAGAGTTGTGTCGTTCACAAACGAACTAGTTCAATTGAACTATTCACTTAACTGAGCGGTTTATCTAGTTCGTTTGTTTCCGCTCTTTTAGGTCTTTTCGTTCATTCAGCTCAATTGGTCATTATTTTATTTTAATCTTTCAGTTCGGTCGTTCAGCATTTATATTTTTTTTTTACAAAAATTGTATATGTTTTTTTTTAATTCATGTTTTTGTTCAACATTTTTGTATTCTTTAAACGAAAGACATGATCAAAATGATTCGTTCACGAACTGTTGAACGAAAACAAAAACTGACCGATTTGAACTAAGTGAACGACCAACAGATGATTCAAAATGATTCGTTTACGAACTGTTGAACGAAGACCACAAAAGAGCGTTTGAACTAGATGAAAGAACTAGGTCTTTTATCCGAAATGAACGAAAATGAGCGCTCACCCAATTGAACGATTAAGCACAAGTCTAGAACGTTCGGTTACCGAACATCTAAATTGGTGCTTAACTTCGTCCTCTATCGCTGTTAAAAATGCTTGCAAATATTAATTATTGGCCAATACCAATTTTTGGCCGAACTGTTCGGTCGGACACTAGTATCAGGTAAAGGAGGATTTCTAATGAAGCCATAGGTGTAGTATGAAGAGCACCAGAGATGCACATTGAAGCCATTCTCTGTACCTGCGTGATAAAGACACAGTTCGCTTTTGTTTCTAAAGCAGGCCACCAGACAATGATTCCATACAGCAGAATTGAACGCATCACTGCTACATACTAGATCCAATGAACGACTTGAGTGCTAAAACCCCATCGTTTTCCAATTGCCCTTTTACAGGAATATAAAGCAATCGTTGCTTTTCTCACCCGTTCCTAAATATTAAGCCTGAAATTCAACTTCCTATCTAGAAATACTCCAAGATACTTGGCTCCATCTGAGAAGGTGACTTCAGTGCCGTCCAGAGAAATAGGATCAAAAGCAGGAATCTTATTTTTCTTTGTAAACAAAACAAGCTCTGTTTTTCTTGGATTAACTCCTAGACCACAGTCTCTTGCCCATGTGATGCTAACAAAGATGATGAGTGTATATATTGATAGAACTAGATGGAATTGTCTTGTAGAAGCCATATGTTCCCAAGTGGAATAAATAAAGGCAAAAAAAAAAAGCTTACACTGGGCAGATTTATATAAAGGTCTTCTTCATTACCTGCTTTCTTTTGTTTAAGCGAAAAGTAAATTGAAAATAAAAGAAAGTGGGTGATGAAGAAGAGCACAATATAAATCTGCGCATTGTTAGCTTTTAAATTCGACCATCGATGCTGATTGAAAGGTTCAACATAAAAAGTAAGACCGCTAAATTGCGGCTTGTTGCATTACAGGGTTAACAAACAGTGTCTGCGTAATAAGGTTCTTCCCGCAAACAGAACGATACTTATTTGACCGTTTTATAACAACCTCGTTAGAAGTAATAAGATTTCAGCTAAAAAAAACTATATGTACTTACCTCTGGACCCTCTGCACCACACGTAGTCGTTGTTTCAGCTGTACAAGCTTCGGTTGAAGGAGTGGTAACTTCCTCGGTGCAAGTAGTTGGTGTTGTTACTTCCTCGGTGCAAGTTGTTGGGGTTGTTACTTCCTCGGTACATGTAGTTGGTGTTGTTACTTCCTCGGTGCAAGTTGTTGGGGTAGTTACTTCCTCGGTACATGTAGTCGGTGTTGTTATTTCCTCGGTACAAGTAGTTGGTGTGGTTACTTCCTCGGTGCAAGTAGTTGGTGTGGTTACTTCCTCGGTACATGTAGTTGGTGTGGTTACTTCCTCGGTACATGTAGTTGGTGTTGTTATTTCCTCGGTGCAGGTAGTTGGTGTTGTAACTTCTTCGGTACAGGTTGTTGTTATTTCTTCAGTACAAGTTGTTGTGTCGGTACCAGGTGATGGAGTAGTAGTATCAGATGGGCAAACACCGGGTTGACAATTTAAAGAATCCTTATTGAAATAACTGCCCGTAGGGCATTGCTGTGCAACAGTATTTTTATCGTAGCAAATATAAAAACTATAACAGTCATCGTCATTAGCCAAATAGGTACCATCCACTTTGGTTACACAAAAGTTCTCCCAACATGTTGTTGCCGTGTCCGGTTCACAAGCGGAGATTACCGTATTGAAATAACTACCAGCATCACAGTTCTGGGGATAAGCAACATTCTCGTTGCAAATATTAAAACTACGACAACTACCTTCCTTTGCTACAAAACTACCCGAAATTGCATCAGCACAAGGATTAGTGGACTAATTTGATAAAAAATAGTCGAAGAAGAATGATAGTTAAGGAAATTAGAATATACTCAGAGAAAAGATATGATTGTGGCAACCATAATTTAAGAGCGTCATATTATCATTGCTTTTTTTTACCATAATATGTTTATAGCATATTATCATATTATGGTCCTAAATAGTTTTTCGAATATTTGGGATCATAAATGATTCCTTCAATAATATTATGGTTGCTACAACCAAGTTATGATAAAATTTATAATCATTATATGACGCTCTTAAATTATGGTTGACACAATCATATCTCTTCGCTGCGTGTAGTTCCAGCTAATTAATAGGATTTACTTACGTCAGCTAACGGAGCTATAAGACTTAATTTACATAAATTTTTTCCAATGCTAGCACATCTTCCAGTTTTAGGATTATATTCTTTGCCTTCTGGACACAAAAGCTCACGTTTTACATTTTTATTGGTACAGCGATAAAAACTAGAACAATCAGCAGGATTAGGCCAGTGGGCGGCTAAACCGCGTACTTTACGTTGTACGCATACATCATCAACAGCTGATGAAATAGCTATAGTAGCTAAAACTGCTACAGCTAAGAAGGAAGCTGAAAAAAATAAAGCAAAAGAAAAATAGATAATATTAGGAAACATAAAAAAGAGTAACTTTTTAAAATAACACTACGAAAATGCGACTGGGACGCGACCTGATTACAATAGTTCTGGTGGTCATAAATCCGGTCTCCAAACTTTTCCATCACATCAGGTTTTTGAGAAAATTGAGGTCTAAGTTAAAAAAATTGCCGTTTTGGGCATTTTTGGAAACTCATAGTGGATGAACCTGATGTAATGGCGACTTCAAAATTAGTCGAGGGTAAATGCAGGTTTAAGGACCTAAAAAACCGTGTTAAACAAATTGGACTGGGAATTTTATTTAGTATTTGAAAACCATAAATCATCATTCAAAATTTTATTGGAATTGAACGTCCCGATATTTGAATAAACCTCTAAATTAAGTGAAAGTGTCAGATATTTGATTAAAGTTTTAAAAAAGTTTTACGTTCACTTTGGTAACCTCAATTCTCATTATTATTGAAACCTTTTTAGACTTAGCCCCATATAAAGGGAACGGCGTCGATGTGCATCACTGGTGCTCTTCGTACTACACCTACGGCTTGGGTAGCCAGTATGCGGCTACGTCGGCAATTCGACTTAAAAGCACACTACAAGGAAGGAGCAGCGATTGTGGCCATATCGTGATATTGAAGAAGATAACAATACCAGACAATGTGGATATATCCGGATCATTGCAGTGTTTACCAGGCAGAGATGCTGGCAATAAAGAAAGTGGTTGAGCTGCAATGTTTTGTATACAACTGCAGTCAACATCTATTCTGACAGTCAAGCCGCGGTCAAGTCCCTGGATTCAATGTTTCTGAAAACAAGATCTGCCCTTAACTGCCGCACGTCTTTAAATGAGATGGCCAAGCAGTTTAACATACGACTCATATGGGTCCCAGGGCACAGAGACATTCCAGGGAATTGCAAAGCCGATGAGCTTGCAAGACTCGGAACTACCTTAAAGGTTCCAACAGAATTGGAATGGTTTGGTATGCTTCTAGAAACTTGCAAGTAAAATCTACGGCTTTGTTCCGCGACGGAGACTAATCAAAGAATGTGAGACAACACGACAGATGTGACCATTTCTTAATAAAACGCGCACAAGTGAGCTGATATCGCTTCCAACAGGCGAGATTTCGACGGTGGTTGCTATAATTACCGGGCACTGTCTTATAGGGAATCACGCAGAGCGGTTAAATGTGCCGTCAAATGACTTTTGCCAGATGAAGAAGGGGTTTGAAGCATGGATGAAGAGGAGTTGGAAACTATCGAACACTTCATCTGCCATTGCCCGGCACTTTGTGAGAGACTTTCTTCGTTGGGATCTAGGGAGCTGCCTGATCTCTCTGATTTGTCAGATGTCAAAACTCAATATCTTAGGAGTTTCATAAGAAGCTCAAATTGGTTTAACGACAGGGACTAGTTGGGAAACCTATTACAGTGCCGTGATATCACAATGGACCTCAGAGTCTATGTGTGCTGACGCAAAACGTCAGCAGCCACTTACAACCTAACCTAGCCCCATATAATAATTTCGCCCATTTTTATACCCTACATAACTCTGTGGTACAGTTTGTGCTGATGTTTGTAACTACCCAAAATATTGGTCCTAGATCTACCTTCAATTATACCGATTGACTCAGAATTACTTTTTGAGTCGATTTGGCCATGTCCGTCCGTCTAAGCACGATACAGGACGCAATTTTCAATCAATTGGCTTGAAATTTGAAACTTAAGCATCTCTTGGCCCAAGGACGAATCCTATTTAAATTGCATAAATTCTGTCCATGTTAAGGCCTATCCCCCATACAAATGCCTCCTTTAAATTTGGATTAAATGAATCCAATAACCGTATTAAAATAGATATCGTTTTGAAATTTAACAGGTAATCAAAATTTTTATGTACGAATTATCATTCCAAATTTCAAAGGAATGGAGTCATTCCTTCTCGTAGTCCATATACAAACCACCCTCCCGATATTCGTATAATTCCCTCAAAATTCATAAAGATGGAAATAATTGATAGAAATTTTATTAGTAGGTGTTAAATGTATACTTTGGTAACCTAATCAAATCTGAATATAATTGGTACATTTTTGGACTTAGTCCCCCATATAAAAATTTCGACCGATATTCAGTAAATCGGTATATTGGCAAAAAATAAAGATCTAACAAAAGATAAAAACATCGGTCCATGTTAAGACCTAGGCCCCCATACAAACGCACCCTTTGAATTTGGATTAAATGACTCCAATAACCGTATTATAATAGATATCGTCAAATTTTTTATGTACGAATTATCATTTCAAATTTCAAAGGAATCGGGTCAGTCCTTCTCGTAGTCCCCATACAAACCACCCTCTCAATATTCACATAATTCCCTCAAAATTTTTAAAAATGGAAATATTTGATCAAATATTAATATATAAAAGGACAATTTTTGGACTTAGTCCCCCATATAAAAATTTCGACCGATATTCAGTTAAATCGGTTCATTGGCAAAAAAATAAACCAATTCCACTAAAATTTTATCTTTGTGTGTTTTTTACACTAAATAATGATCTAACAAAAGATAGATCTAATCGGTCTATGTTTGGACTTGTGACCCATTTTCCGGAAAACACTGGTGTAGGGCATGCGTGTTAAATAAAAAACTTAATAACGTGAATACACACAGAAAACGATTTTATTAATTTCCATTTAAAAATCAGTTATTGCAACAAAAAATCGTTTGTAACATTTGCATATAAGTCGTCATGGTTGAATATTAGTAGTCACAACTGAATTCGGTTGTTCTAACTGAATTTTGATTAAGACAACCAACAAAATTGTTTATGACAGCCAAATATAGTAGCAGCAACTGAAATTTGAGTTGATACAACTCAAAGAAATTCGATTGGAAACTTATTTTTATACCCTCCACACTAGTGGTAGAGGGTATATATAAGTTTGTCATTTCGTGTGAAACACCTCGGAATATTGGTCTAAGACCCCATAAAGTATTTATATTCATGATCCTCGATCGATTCTAAGACGATCTATCGTTGTCCGTCCTTCCGTCTGTCTGCCTGTTGAAAACACGCTTACTTTTGAAAGACTTTACGGAGGCTCCTGAAGTTTGGCATATATGTTATACATTTACCTGGTCAGATTGGTATTGCAATCTAGCGAAATAGGTCCAATGGTTCAAAAGTTATGAGCAAAAGACTGAATTTCGGCAAGGGTTTTTCGTGAATTTACGAGATAAAAAACACGCTAACTTTGGAAAGGCAATTCTGAAGATGCTGAAGCTTGGCATATACATTTGCCGTTCCCTGGGCTTGGTCGTATTGAATTTCATCCAAATCGGTCTAGTGGTTCAAACGTTATTAGCAAAACCGTGAATTTCAGATTAGTTTCACCTTAAATTCACGTGTTGAAAACCCGTTAAACATTTTTTAAAAACATTGGTAAGCACAAAAATATTTAACAACATATTTTTGTCACTCAAAAATATTTTTACACTAACAAAATACACCCGAAAAAATATGTTACACTCAAAAAAAATTTTACACTCGAAAAAAAAATTTAGTAAATTATTTTTTTTTTTTGCAAAAATTACTTAAAAAATATTTTTTTTTTTACACAAAATTAAATATTTCTAATCAAAAATGTTATTTTTTACACGTTTGAAAATTTACTATCACTTTAAAAGGGCATTGTGGAGAGTATTTATAGATTCGACCAAGTCGAATTTAACTTTTCTACTTATTTTTAACTGTAATCCATTCTTTTCACTTAAAATCCTTTTTACCAAATTTTATTTTCTCTCTCGTTTTTTTATTATTTTCTCAACTCACCTTTCATTTCAATATATCCTTTTTTGTTTTTGAAATATTTTTTTTTTAATTTCAAATACACTGTTTGATTCAGTATAACTTAACTAACTTAGAGTTAAACTGTAACTCCCTAATATTTTCAAAATTCTATACGCTTTTATATATTTTACACAAAAAATTTGCCAATTTAAAAAAACATAACTTAAAATTTATTTTACAAGTTTTATCAAAATTTTTAATGTTTAAAACAATATCTTTTAATTGATGTTATCAGTTTTTATTTTATATATTTCTTAAAAAAAAATTCTAAGAAATTTTTAAATTTTAGAGGAAATTTATTTTATTTTTTCAATACCGGTAGCTTTACAAAAAAATTTTTTGATATTTTTTGATAACGAATTTTAAACACACCTTAAAGAATTTGTTGATTCAAGTTCAAAAAATTTAGATACGGTATCTTCCAAAAAATATTTTTTTTTTTCTTAAGATCGGTTATTGAATAAATATGATAACTAAATAAACATATGTTTTCATTTGATTTTTTGTGCAATTTTGATAACAGCCTATTAGACATGTTACAGCATGTTATTTATATTTTACGATAATAGTAATTTTGAAATTTTTGCTAATTTGAAGAAAATAACTTGAAATAATTTTACATTTTTTTTAGGAAGTTCTTAGAAAATATCCATAGAAAAAAAATCTTTGAGTGGAAACTGTTTTCTCAATGGTCCGATTTCGCCCAGTTACGAACATAAACGACCTGATAGAAATTTGTACATGACAATAATGAAAATTTGCATCAGTGTTATGAAAAATGACGTTAAAAAGGAACCCATGTCGGCTTTAATTGAATTAATTAAATATGTATCATTAATGAAAAGTTTCATTAAAGTAATGAAAATATTCAACGGAAATATAAAATGGTATTTTATGAAATTTTTTCATAATTTTAAAGTAAATCTGATTTTATTGTTCAATATGATCTTAAAACAAGTAGAAAAGTTAAATTCGACTTGGCCGAATCTATGATTTATTTGTTTGTCCGATTTAACTCAAATTTTGTTTTAAGGGGGCCTTGGAGTTACTGAATCTGAATTACTGGCATGAATTTTGAAAAACAAAATGGCGGACTAAATATGCTTAGTAAAGTTTGTTACAAGTAATTAAAAAACATATTCCTTTTCTTTGTTGAAGCTAGCTGAAAGTGTGACACACTGCAAAAATTTAATATGGCGGAAACAATATGGCGGCTAGATTTTTTAACTTTGTCTGATCTAACTAAAAATTAGTTTTAAGAGTATTAAGAGTGTCTGAAGTTAAATCTACGCACATAATTTTTAAATACATTTTTTTTATTTTTGATATAAATATGGAAATGGTGTAAATGACTAACTTAGTTTCAGAAAAGCTTTTGGAAATGGTGACGACAAACTTTTTTTCTTTATTTTGGAAATTCAATAAAAAATCTTTGAATTTAATTGGAAATGGTGTAACTGATATTTTCCATAATTCTACAAAAAAAAAAAACTAGAAATGTAGTAATTTTTTTTTCGTACACTTAAGGCACTCTCTGACGATAAAAAAACTATTCAAGCCGTAAAACATTATTTTTGGTTAAATTATTTTTTTAAAAACAAATCTCGGACCACTGCATATATAGCTGTAATTTCGCCATTTATCATTTCGAGCAAGTTTGGGCAACTTTTTTCGAAAGATATGGATCCATTCTATATCAACAAAAATATAGACCGATTGTATCGAACTGAGGATCGCTGACGATTTTTTCGGCGCGAGGTAAATAGCAAAAAAATTATAACTTTTCTCACAAAAAGCGCGAATTGCTGCCAGGCAGATGAGTTATATTTTTCCATGTTATTTTCGTTACAATGGCTTATATATAAGATTAATCCACTCAAACAAAAAGTTAAACATTAGCAATAGAAGTTTGAAAAAAAAAAATAAAAAAGTATCTCAACTTTTAAAATTTTTTTACCAACTTTTTTAACTTTGAAGACCTGTCAAAGGAAAGGATGTAATTGGATCATAAAGATAAGTTCAGCAAACCTGCTTCTATATATGCCCAAAAAACTGGTAAACATTTTTTTGAGAATTTACAAATAAAGACTTTTGGCCGGAAATCGATCTGTCTGGCCCTCTGTGCAATGGTGCGTTATAGAGGGGTCCTTTATAAGACCGACCCATATTAATTTTTACGTCTTAACATTTCTTTAGAACAAACTAATACCCTATCTTCAATTTCTAAGGGGGCTCCCACACAAAATGCCATTTTTTAAAATTTGCTCCAACCGCTCTAACTGCCCTAATAGTGCCCTTAGAGCAACAAAATGTATGACCGACCCACAATATTTTTTTAGTCCAAACATTTTCTCTAAGCACACCTACCCTCTATCTTTAACTGATAAGGCGGTTCCCATACGTTTTTTTTTTTTATTTTTTGTAAATTTGTTTTATTTAATCAGCTTCTACCGGTCCAATGGTGCGTCCGAGAGGGGTCATTAGTGAGACCGACCCCCATTTATTTTTACCCTACAACATTTTTTTAAAACATACCTACGCCCTATCTCCACTCCCTAAGTAGGCTTCCATTCAAAATTAAATTTTTATAAAATTTGCTCCAAACTGTTATTTGTATGGGAGCCTACTTAGGGAGTGGAGATACGGCGTAGGCATGTTTTAAAAAAATGTTGTAGGGTAAAAATAAATGGGGGCCGGTCTCTCTAATGACCCCTCTCGGACGCACCATTGGACCGGTAGAAGCTCATTAAATAAAACAAACTTACAAAAAATAAAAAAAATTTTATGGGGACCGCCTTATCAGTTAAAGATAAAGGGTAGAAGTGTTCAGAGAAAATGTTTGGACTAAAAAATTTTGTGGGTCGGTCATACATTTTGTTGCTCTAAGGGCACTATTAGAACAGTTAGAGCGGTTGGAGCAAATTTTAAATAATGTCATTTTGTGTGGGAGCCCCCTTAGAAATTGGAGATAAGGTATTAGTTTGTTTCAAAGAAATGGTAAGACGAAAAAATTAATGGGGGTCGGTCTTAGAAAGGATCCCTCTATGACGCACTATTCGAGCAGTAGAAATGATTTTAAGATTGGAAAATTACAATAAAATTTTTTCAAAAAATTTTAAAAAATAGTAACAATCATTATTGCACGATCCTTCTGGGCTAAAAATTTGTAGAATCAATAGAAGTTTTACACAGAAAAAATTTCAAAAAAATCGAAGAGTACAAACATTTTCAAAAATGAGATTTAAATTTTAAAACTTAAAAATCGCATACTAGAGCGCTTTTAAGAATTTTTTTGGGATTTTTTTTAAAGTACGTAAAAAAACAAAAAATTTGAAAAAAAAATTGAAATTTGGACCATTATTGAAGAAGTTATGAGAAAAAGAAGTTTGAGTAATGGAACAAATTATCTGACAACTTACCACGAAGTAATGAGTAATGGAACAAATTATCTGACAACTTACCACGAAGGAGTTTTCGAAGGGTACTAAAAACTGTAAACAAATTAGGAAAATCTAAAAAAAAAAATTCAAAGTGCCCGATTTGACTTGGAATGCCCCATATACTTTATGGGGTCCCCGACCGAAACTCATGAAAACTCAAGAACCGCTGGACCGATAGACACCAAACTTGGATACTATATTAGTTTAGTCTGGAGCCAGGTTTCTCTTAAGTTTAACCCCGGTAGGTGGCGCTGTAATCGTAATATTTAATTTTTTTTTTTATTTATGATATTTATGATAATTTTACGGCACTTTAGAATTTATGTTTGTTTCGCAATGAGAAAATTGTGCAGGTATGCATGGATCCGATAGGTGGCGCTGGGAGAAGCTATTTAAATATTCATATCTAAGTCGACCTCGGCAACGCCGTTAGCTTCAGCTAGTTTTATTTTATTTTTTGTCAAACCTTTTTTACTGAAATATTTTTTTACTAAATTTTTTTACTAATGCCCCAAATAACTAAAGATTTTTCATGCAGGGCCTTCTAGAAAATTTAATATCATTTATAAACTGAGAAAAACATGGTTAGAACATGACCCATAATGGAGGGGCAACATCATAGTATGATTGATCCACTTGATCATATAAATGATTGTGACAATCATATTATGATCAATAACAAATATAAAATGACTTTTTTTTAACATACTATGATCATAATATAGTATGTATATATGAAGATCATAATATAATTGCTACAATCATGTTATGATAAAGTTATCAATCGTACTATGTTGCCCTTTCATTATGGTTGTCGCAATCATGTTTCTACCTCAGATCAGTGCTTGCTGAAAAATGGCTTCCAGTCCAAACATGAACCGATTTGATCTATATTTGATTTTGGTCTTTAACTGGTGTTATTAAGTCCTAAAATAAAACAAACAACAAAAAATCTTGTGTGCATTTAACAGGTTAATTATATTAATTTTCATGACAAAGCTTATTTAAAATAAAACATTTGATAACACATTCATTACATACAATTAGTTAGGAGTAGTATTTCAAAATTTTTTTTTATATCTTCTTTTTTTTTATATTTCACATTCATTATTAACGTCTTTTAAACATTCTGCCATATCAGTGTGAAACATGAAACCGTCATGACAATTAAGTAAAAATGCCCAACCAGCATAGCATTGATAATATTGATAACATTTTGCAGCTTTAAACTGACGATGATTATTTTCTCCTTGACATTCGGGCGAACGAAATGGTAAACGTGGATCTATTGTGGTCGCTTCAATATAGCCATCAGCTTTATTTTCCAAGATTTGTGGTGTATGAATTTCTGTATCTATCAAATTTTCCGTGATGACAGGATTTTTAGTTGAAATTTTTGTAGCGTTCAGTATTAAATTTGAATTTCCGGAATTTTTGTTTGACTGATTTTCTGAAATTTCAGATTTATTTGTAGATGAACTAACAAAATTTGTTGTATTTGTTGATATTTTGCCATGTATATCAACGAAATTTTCTATTGTTGTAGATGTTTTACTTAAGTCTGTTGATGTTTCTATGGAATTTTCTGTTTTAAAATTTATTTTGTTTTCGTCATCAGTCGTACTAACAAAATTTTTTGATATTTCTGTTGTTGCACTAATAAAATTTGTTGAATTTTCTGTAGATGGATTTTTGGATTTATTTCCATTAGTCATATTAACAGAGTTTGTAGATATTTCTGTAGTTGTACTAAAAATATTTGTTGAGTTTTCGTTTTCATAAGCGTTAGTTGTATAAACAGAATTTTTTGATGTTTCTGTAGTTGTACTAAAAAAATATGTTGGTATTTCTGTAGCTGAACTAACAATATTTGTTGAATTCACTAAATTTGTTAAATTTTCTGTGATAGGAATTTCAGTAGTTGTACTAATAAAATTTGTTGAATTTTCAAAAATTGTGAAAATTTTATCAATTAATGTTGATTCTGTAGAAAAAACTGGTGTTAAATGAAATAAGTTTTCAGTTGTTAAATTTACCAAGTTTTCTGTTGTTAAATTGCCCAAGTTTTCTGTTGTTAAATTAATAACAATATATGTTGGTATTTCTGTAGTTAAACTAACAATATTTGTTGAATTCACTAAATTTGTTAAATTTTCTGTTGATAATTTTATGATAGCATCATCGTTAGTCGTATTTAGAGAATTGGTTGAAATTTCTGTAGTTGCACTAATAAAATTTGTCGAATTTTCACTTATGACAATGTTACCAATTAATGATGACTCTGTAGAAATAACTGGCGTTGAATGAACTAAATTTTCAGTTGTAAAATTTACCAAGTTTTCAATTGTTAAATTTACCAAGTTTTCTGTTGTTAAGTTAACCAAGTTTTCTGTTGTTAAATTAACCAAGTTTTCTGTTGTTAAATTATTAACAATATTTGTTGGTATTTCTGTAGCTGAACTTACAATGTTTGTTGAATTCACTAAATTTGTTGAATTTACTGTTGATAATTTTGTGAAAACATCATCGTTAGTAGTGTTTAGAGAATTTGTTGGAATTTCTGTAGTTGCACTAATAAAATTTGTTGAATTTTCACAACTTATGACAATGTTACCAATCAATAGTGATTGTGTAGAAATAACTGGCGTTGAATGAATTAAATTTTCAGTTGTAAAATTTACCAAGTTTTCAATTGTTAAATTTACCAAGTTTTCTGTTGTTAAATTAACCAAGTTTTCTGTTGTTAAATTATTAACAATATACATTGGTATTTCTGTAGCTGAACTAACAATATTTGTTGAATAAACTAAATTTGTTAAATTTTCTGTTGATAATTTTGTGACAGCATCATCGTTAGTTGTATTTAGAGAATTTGTTGGAATTTCTGTAGTTGTACTAATAAAATTTGTTGAATTTTCACAACTTCTGATAATGTTATCAATTAATGTTGATTCTGCAGAAATAACTGGCGTTGAATGAACTAAATTTTCACTTGTTAAATATTTAAAGTTTTCTGTTGTTAAATTAACCAAGTTTTCTGTTGTTAAATTATCCAAGTTTTCTGTTGTTAAATTATTAACAATATACATTGGTATTTCTGTAGTTAAACTAACAATATTTGTTGAATTCACTAAATTTGTTAAATTTTCTGTTGATAATTTTGTGATAGCATCTTTAATCGTATTTAGAAAATTTGTTGGAGTTTCTGTAGTTGTACTAATAAAATTTGTTGAATTTTCAAAAATTGTAAACATTTTATCAATTAACGTTGATTCTGTAGAAAAAACTGGTGTTGACTGAACTACATTTTCAGTTGTTAAATTTACCAAGTTCTCTGTTGTTAAATTAACCAAGTTTTCTGTTGTTAAATTAACCAAGTTTTCTGTTGTTAAATTTACCAAGTTTTCTGTTGTTAAATAATCCAAGTTTTCTGTTGCTAAATTAACTATTTCATTAAATGCTGTGTTGATTTCTGTTAAGTTATTCGAATTTTCTGTAGTTAATTGGTAAAAATTTCCAGATTCTGTAGCAAAAGTAAGTGCTAAATCAACCAAGTTTTTAGTTGTTAAATTAATTACTGCACTCATTTCTGTGTTGGTTTCTGTTGAGTTACTAGAATTTTCTGCTGTTAATTGCTCAAAATTTTCTGATTCTGTAGAAATTATTGGTGTTAAATTAACTAAAGTTTCAGTAGTTAAATTTACCAAGTTTTCTTTTGTTGAGTTAACAAAATTTTCAGTTGTTAAATTTACCAAGTTTTTTGTGGGTGAATTAACTATTGCATTAAATTCTGTGTTGATCTTAGTTAAGTTAGCAGAATTTTCTGTTGTTGATTGCTCTAAACTTCCTGGTTCTGTAGAAATAGTTGGTGTTAAATTAACTAAATTTTTAGTTGTTAAATTTACTAAAGTTTCTGTAGTTAAATTTACCAAGTTATCTGTTGCTAAGTTAAATAAGGTTTCAGCTGTAGAATTCACTAACTTTTCTGTTGTTAAATTAACCAAGTTTTCTTTTGCATAATTTACTGAGTTTTCAGTTGTTAAACTAAGTATTGAATTGAATTCTGTGTTAGTTTCTTTTGAGTTAATAGAATCTTCTGTTTTCAAATTTACTAAGTTTTTAATTGTTAGATTAACTACTGCACTCATTTCTGTGTTGGTTTCTGTTAAGTTACTAGAATTTTCTGTTGCTGATAGAAATACATTTTCTAATTCTATTGAAATAGTTGGTGTTAAATTAACTAAAGTTTCAGTAGTTAAATTTACCAAGTTTTCTGTTGTTGAGTTAAGAAAATTTTCAGTTGTTGATTGAACTATTGCATTTGATTCGGTGTTAGTTTCTGTTAAGTTTATAGTATTTTCTGTTGTTAAAGTAACAAAGTTTTCAGTGGTTGAATTAACTATGTAATTTAATTTATTGTTGATTTCTGTTAAATTACTAAAACTTTCTGTTGTTAATTGCCCAACATTTTCTGTTGTTATATTATCACTAAAATTTTTTCTTTCAGGAAATTTTGCTATAACCGTTGTTGATTTAACAACATTTTTTGTTAAACCTGCTTTTGTACAAGGAGTTTTTGTTAAATTTTTAGTTTCAAATTTTTTTTGGAAAATTGTTGATTTTTTCAATTCTATTAAATTTTGTTGTAAATTAGGAGTTGTTTTTATAAGATCACCAGTTGTTTTAATAAATTTAGCAGTTGTTTTCATAGAATTTTGTTTTTGATATTCTTTAGCAATTTCTCTTTTATATTTTGAGCTCGATTTTTCGTCTGTTATCTCACATTTGGTGCGATATGCAAAATCACATGTTTTGATTTTATGATGCCATAATAAATTTCTTGGACATTGAAAGACATAAGCCTCATTATGACTACATCTTATAAATTTCGTACAATCTTGAGGATGTGGTAAAAAATCACCATGTCTGTCTTTACATAATAGGGAGTACTGTGCAGAGGCTCCCAATGTTATCCATAGAAAACTTAGGCAAATAGTGATACATAATGCTGGAATATATAAAAAGTTTTAAAGTGTTTTAAGTGCTTATAATTAAAAATTATTTCGAAATTTTCTTCTTACCTTTCATGTTGAAAAGCTTTTTCTAAACTATTTATGAATCAATAGTTTTTTGAAGTTGATTTTTTTCCTCCAGAGTTATTTTTTTTTATCAATTTTTCGTTTAATTAAAAGAAAATTTGTTTACTGTCTGTTAACTGAAAAACAAATATTTGTAAATTGAATTTAATCAGAATCTAATGAAATGATTTTAAATCATAAGACTTGATAAAATGGAATATTAAAAAAAATATTTTGCAATTGATTTGGGTTTGACGTTTGTATAGATTCGTCACTGCCGAATTTATTTTTACTTACTTAAAAAATAGTAATTTCAAAAAATGTCCTTGTCTTGCGATTCACATCTGCTGGAGGACTCTACACTCAAAGAACTGTAAAACAATTTGTCATAAAAGTTCGTCCAATGAAACTTTTTAATGAAGTTTTCATTAATATTATGAAAATTTTCATAATATAATGAAATGTTTCATAAATACTATGAATATTTATGAAACACTTCATAAATATAATGAAACAGCTTCATTGGACGAACTTTTATGATGAGTTTCATTATATTAATGAAGCTTTTTCTTTGTGTGTACTTGCAACGCTTTGAAATTTTGGGGGCAAAATTTGAAAAGTCTTAAAAGAGGACCAATTCTCCAATTCCCTCTCCCCCTTCCGAAACCAAATCTCTAAAAACTTCTCTTTTCCGCATGTTTTATTTTTCAAACAATTTTAGATTTAACATTTCAAGTTTCTAGGGCCATTATTTTAGAAGATCAAAAAAGTACCATAGTACAATTTTTTGCCACTTTTTAAACTATAAAAAACTTTAAAAAAATATTTTTTAGAATATTTTTTCGTTAAAGGACCTTCATATCAAATATCAAGTTTTTGTGACCATTATTTTAAGAAATTGCAAGAGTACCAAAGTACACTTTTTTACCCTTTTTGGATTCAAAACTTTATAAAAAGTACTTCTGTCAGATTATTTTTTCCCGGACGAATGATTTTATATATCAAGTTTCTGGAACCATTTTTAGGTACTA
This sequence comes from Pegoplata infirma, assembly GCA_963921195.1. NCBI lineage: Eukaryota > Metazoa > Arthropoda > Insecta > Diptera > Anthomyiidae > Pegoplata > Pegoplata infirma. The sequence goes on along the minus strand of OY992539.1, from coordinate 214,734,565 downwards.
GAAAAAGTACCAAAATACTTTTTTATCTTATTTATATGCCATAAAAATCATTTCTGTAACCATTATTTCACGAGATCAAAAAAGTACCAAAGTACACTTTTTAGCCCATTATAAAAAACTCCCAAAACTTTCTAAAAAGTACGTTTGTCAGACTGTTTTTTGTCCGTTGGTTGATTTCATATTTCAAGTTTCTAGAAACATTTTCAGATAAAAGAAAAAGTACCAAAGTACCTTTTTACCTTATTATCCCATTAAAATCGTTTTCCATTATTTCAGGATATCGAAAAAGTACCAGAGAATCAAAACTTCTAAAAAGTAGGAGATCAAAAAGTAAAATTTTATAATATAAACTTTAAAAAAGTATCAAGTTTTAGTCACCATTATTTAAAGAGATTTCAAACGTGCCCCTCAAAGAATCCAAATTTTCTAAAAAGTACATTTTTTTCAGAATGTTTTTCCTCGCTGGATGATTTTACATTTCTAGTTACTAAAACCATTTTCCGGTAATAGAAAAAGTACCAGAGTACACTTTGTATCCCTTTTAATTATTTAAACATCAAAACTGATTTTACATTTCCAGTTTTTAAAACCATTTTGAGGTAATAGAAAAAGTACCAAAGTACTTTCTAACCTTATTATTCCATTAAAATCGTGAAAATTGTTTTTGTGTCCATTATTTCAGGAGATCGAAAAAGTACCAGAGTACACTTTTTATAATGTTTTTTTCCGTTGGATGATTTTACATTTAAAGTTTCTAGAACCATCTTCAGGTAATAGAAAAAGTACCAGCGTACTTTTTAGCCTTATTATCATCCCATTACCGAAAAAGTACCAGAGTACACATTGTATCGTTTTTAATTATTTAAACATCAAAACTTCCAAAAAGTGTGTCACAATGATTTTCCCCAGTTGGATGGTTTTACATTTCAAGTTTTTAGAACCATTTTCAGGTAATAGAAAAAGTACAAACGTACTTTTTATTTTTAACCTTATTCTCCTATTCAAATCGCTAAAATTGATTTTGTGATCATTATTTTAGGAAATCAAAAAAGTACCAGAGTACACTTTTTAGCCCTTTTTATTATATCTAAGAATCAAAACTTCCGAAAAATTTGTTAAACTGTTTTTTCCGTTGAATGATTTTATATTTCAAGTTTTTAGAACCATTTTCAGGTAATAGAAAAAGTACCAAGGTACTTTTTAACCCTTTTATCCCATTAAAATCGTTAAAACTTTTTTTGTGAACATTATTTTAGGAGATCCAAAAAGTACCAGACAGAGTACACTTTTTAGCCCTTTTTACTATCTTAGAATTAAAACTTTTTGTTAGAATGTTTTTTCCGTTGGATGATTTTACATTTCCAGTTTCTAGAACCATAATAGAAAAAGTACCAAAGTACTTTTTAACCTTATTATCCCATTAAAATTGTTTTTGTGACCATTATTTCAGCAACATGAAAAGTACCCGAGTACACTTTTTAGCCCTCTTAATTATTAAAACATCAAAACTGCCAAAAAGTTTATCAGAATGTTTTTCCCCGTTGAATGATTTTACATTTCAAGTTTTTAAAATCATTTTCAGATAAAAAAGTACCAAAGTACTTTTTTACCTTATAATCTCATTAAAATCGTTTTTCTTACCATTATTTCAGAAGATGGAAAAAGTACCAGAGTACACTTTTTAGTCCATTTTATTATCTCAGAACAGTGTTGTCAGGTTTTTAGGGGTTTTTCTGGGGGGAAAACCCCTAAAAACCTGACAACCTGGGGGGAAAACCCCTAAAAACCTGACAACACTGTCTCAGAGAATCAAAACTTTCAAAAAGTTTTTGTCAGAATGTTTTTCCCTGTTGGATGATTTTACATTTCATGTTTTTAGAACCATTTGCTAACAATAGTACAAGTACCAAAGTACTTTTTTACCTTATTAATCCAATTACAATTGTTTTTTGACCATTATTTAAGGAGATCAAAAAAGTACCACAGTACTTTTCAAGCCCTTTTTATTATCTAAGAGTCAAAACATCCAAAAAGTTTGTTAGAATGTTTTTTTTCCCGTTAGACGATTTTGATTTTACATTTCAAGTTTCTATAACCATTTTTAGCTAAAAAAAAGTGCCAAAGTACTTTTATGCCCTATTATCCCATTAAAATCGTAAGAATCGTTTTGTTGCCATTATTTTAGGAGTTCACTTTTTAGCCCTTTTTAATATCTAAAGGCCTATTCACACCTGAGGTGAAATCTCGTTCGAACGAGATTTCGAACATATGGTCTGTATCATTTTATACACAACCATATGATCGAAATCTCGTTCGAACAAGATTTCACCTCAGGTGTGAATTGGGTATAAGAATCAAAACTTCCAAAAAGTTTTTGTCAAAATGTTTTTCCCCAGTTAGATGGTTTTACATTTCAAGTTTCTAGAACCATTTTCAGGTAATAAAAAAAGTACCAATTTACTTTTTAACTTTATTCTCCAATTCATATCGTTAAAATTGTTTCTGTGACCATTATTTTAGGAGATCAAAAGTACCAGATTACACTTTTTAGCCCTTTTTATTATCTAAGAATCGAAACTTCCAAAAAGTGCTTTGTTTGAATGTTTTTTTTTTTTTCGCTGGATGGTCCAACATTACTAGTACCATTTTTCAGCATATAAAAATATTTTTCTGCCCTTTTGCACCCATAAAAATTAAAATTTCCAAAAAGTACTTGTTTTGAAATGTTTTTTCTGCTACACCATTTACAGATGTAATTCGAAAAAGATCAATTGTAATTCGAAGATTCTATTTGTAATTCGAAGATTCCATTTGTAATTCGAAGATTCCATTTGTAATTCGAAGATTCCATTTGTAATTCGAATACTCCAATTGTAATTCGAAGATTCCAATTGTAATTCGAATACTCCAGTTGTAATTCGTAAAAGATCAATTGTAATTCGTAAAAGATCAATTGTAATTCGTAAAAGGTCAATTGTAATTCGAAAAAGATCAATTGTAATTCGAAAAAGATCAATTGTAATTCGTAAAAGATCAATTGTAATTCGAAAAAGATCAATTGTAATTCGTAAAAGATCAATTGTAATTCGTAAAAGATCAATTGTAATTCGAAGATTCCATTTGTAATTCGTAAAAGATCAATTGTAATTCGTAAAAGATCAATTGTAATTCGAAAAAGATCAATTGTAATTCGAAAAAGATCAATTGTAATTCGTAAAAGATCAATTGTAATTCGTAAAAGATCAATTGTAATTCGTAAAAGATCAATTGTAATTCGAAAAAGATCAATTGTAATTCGTAAAAGATCAATTGTAATTCGAAAAAGATCAATTGTAATTCGTAAAAGATCAATTGTAATTCGAAAAAGATCAATTGTAATTCGTAAAAGATCAATTGTAATTCGTAAAAGATCAATTGTAATTCGAAGATTCCAATTGTAATTCGAAAAACATCAACTGAATTTACATTGATAATTTACGAATTACAATTGGAATCTTCGAATTACAATTGATCTTTTACGAATTACAATTGATCTTTTACGAATTACAATTGATCTTTTTCGAATTACAATTGATCTTTTACGAATTACAATTGATCTTTTTCGAATTACAATTGATCTTTTACGAATTACAATTGATCTTTTTCGAATTACAATTGATCTTTTACGAATTACAATTGATCTTTTACGAATTACAATTGATTTTTTACGAATTACAATTGATCTTTTTCGAATTACAATTGATCTTTTTCGAATTACAATTGATCTTTTACGAATTACAATTGATCTTTTACGAATTACAAATGGAATCTTCGAATTACAATTGATCTTTTACGAATTACAATTGATCTTTTACGAATTACAATTGATCTTTTTCGAATTACAATTGATCTTTTACGAATTACAATTGATCTTTTTCGAATTACAATTGATCTTTTACGAATTACAATTGATCTTTTACGAATTTCAATTGATCTTTTACGAATTACAATTGATCTTTTACGAATTACAATTGGAATCTTCGAATTACAAATGGAATCTTCGAATTACAATTGGAGTATTCGAATTACAAATGGAATCTTCGAATTACAAATGGAATCTTCGAATTACAAATGGAATCTTCGAATTACAAATAGAATCTTCGAATTACAATTGATCTTTTTCGAATTACATCTGTAAATGGTGTAGATGATTTTACCTTTAAAGTTTTAAGTATTAAGAACCATTATTTCAGGTTATCGAAAATGTACCAAAGCACAATTTTTTACCATTTTCATACCTTTAAAATGGGAATTTCGAAAAAAGTACTGTTTTCTTTTAAATGTTTCTGTTGGGTGCTCCTTTTCTAAATGTTCTTTATAAATAGTACTTTTTTCGGAATGTATCTCCTGGGTTATTCTACATTGCAAATTTAACGTTTTTAGGGCCGTTAATTTAGAAGATATGAAAAAGTACCAGAGTTAACTTTTTTTACACCCTCTAAAAATCTAAATTTCCGAAAAGTACTTTTTTTTAAATTGCTTCCTATTTAGAACCATTATTTCAGGAAATATAAAAAGTACCAAAGTTTACCTTTTACCCTCATAAAATCGGAATTTCCAAAAATCCAGCGTTAGTGGACATATTTTCCGGGAGGTGAACCAACATTTCATATTATATGTCCATTAGAGTGTCCCTTATTTTGGAAATGTTGGAAATGTTGAGACGGTACCCCCTCATTTTTTTCCTTTTGACTAAAAAATAACTCAGGAAAAATTTTACGCCCCTACGACCACGCCTTCCCTACGCGACGGGGCCGTAAAGAGCGGGGCCTTAAAAATCATTTTTCCATACAAAGCAAAAAAATTTTTTTTTGATTTTTAATTTTTTTGTTATTAATTATAATATTACTTGGCTAGCTTATTCACGACAAAAAATTTGATTTTGGTGGGATGAGGCTTTCAGTTCTAAAAATTTTTTCGAAAAAAAAAATTTTGAGCTTTTGGGGTCCTACAGTAAAAATTTTTTAAAAAATATTTTTTTTTTAGTTTTGACAAGCAACCGTTTTAGTTGAATTGTTGCTTTTAATGATATATTTTCATAAAAAAATATTATTCCTATCTGTGACATCTTTATCGTGATCTAAAAAAGGGTAAAAAATGCATTTTTGATGTTTTTCGATACACGATCAAGATGTCACAGATATGAATAATATTTTTTTATGAATATATATCATTAAAAGCAACATTACAACTAAAACCGTTGCTTGTCAAAACTAAAAAAAAAAATTTTTTTAAAAATTTTTACTGTAGGACCCCAAAAGCTCTAAATTTTTTTTTTCGAAAAATTTTATAGAACTGAAAGCCTCATCCCACCAAAATCAAATTTTTTGTCATGAATAAGCTAACCAAGTAATATTATAATTAATAACAAAAAAATTAAAAATCAAAAAAAAAATTTTTTGCTCTGTATGGAAAAATGATTTTTAAGGCCCCGCTCTTTACGGCCCCGTCGCGTAGGGAAGGCGTGGTCGTAGGGGCGTAAAATTTTTCCTGAGTTATTTTTTAGTCAAAAGGAAAAAAATGAGGGGGTACCGTCTCAACATTTCCAACATTTCCAAAATAAGGGACACTCTAATGTCCATGCTTCAGTGATTTTTGTTGGACATACTTAAATCGGTAAATCATTCATTCACCCATCTCTTTATAAAAGTACCTACTGATTTAAAAACTAATTAAAGTAACACGTGCATGTTAAATATCGGCATCGTTACAGTGGCATTTTTTTCTTTAACTTTAGTTTTTTTCCAAGTTTTTATTCTACTAGACCTAAAAATTATGTGGAATACATTTGAGGCCAATCTGATAAGTTTAACCCTTGGCGTCTGGCTTTCAAAGTTTTGGATTTTTGAAAATTTATAAAAAAAAGAATAAAAAAATTTCTTTATCATATTTATTAATTTTGATGCGCTGAACACGAATATATAAATACAATTTTTAAAATCGGTCGAATGGTTTTCGAGATATCGCTATTTGAAATTTGCTAAAAATGTCGTGTTTTTCCTACCGTCAAGATTTTAAAAACTATCTAAAATATTTTTCCTTTGTCCCTTTCATGAAGCTTCAGACAGAATTTATTTGAGCCAATTTCGATAATTTTAACGTGTTGCGGCCTTCATTTTCATTAGAAATTTTTTAAAATTTACAAATGGCCATATCTCAAAAACCGCTCTACCGATTGAAGAATTTTTTTGACATTTTTATTCAGCATGTCAAAATTTATAAAAATAATGTATCGCAAGCAATTTTTTTTAAATTTTTTTTAAGTTTTCAATTATTCAGAATTTTGGTGGAAACTTTCCAAAAATCCAAAACTTTAATCTAAGGGAGCCAGAGGTTAAAATGATCGGAATTGAATAAAATTAAGTTTAAATGAAAGAATGTCGCAAGCTCTTTAAAAGGGTCAAGGGAAAGAAATTTTGAGATTTTTTAAAAAAATTTCTTGAACGATGGAAAAAACCGCCATTTTTTGCAAATTTCAAATAGTAATATCCTGAAAACCTGAAATTTCAAATAGAGATTTATTGAAAACCGTTTTACCGATTTAAATTTTTTGATATTCAAAATTAATAATAATGTACCGCCAGGCATATATTTTTTTTTTTTAAATTTTCAAAAATCAAAAATTTTGATCGCCGGGCGCCATAGGTTAATTTAATCCGATTGTCCTAAAATTTGTACCACATAAGTTTGTTTTTTTCCACTAGGCCAGAGAAATTTTCCCGGACATTTAAAATCGGAAGAAACGCTTTTTTACCATCCAAAAAAAAAAAAAAATGACACTCTACTAAATCGTATTACACAAGTTCATTACGCTTTTCGTCGTTCAGAGTTTATTCATTCATAGTTCTTGTTAAAATTTAATGATGCATTTTTTTCATTTAGTAGTTTTGAGCAACAACTCAAAGATTCTGTTTTAAAATTAACAATAAATCTTTTAAAAGCAAACAATTTAATCAAAAAATATTAAAAAATGCTACATTTAACAACGTTACGTACGTACTACGTACGTATGTTTTCAAGTGTTTTAATTAAAATCGATAAAAAAAATAAATCAGTGAAATATTTACACATGCGGAAAACACTTGGAAGTTAAAAATTGATGACGAATTTGTAAAAAAGTTTTTTTTTTTTATTGGACTTCTGGCTAAATCTATATTTATGAGTATATATTAGAGTGGCCCAGACTCATAGGCTATCACGCTACCAACTAGCCTACTGGGGCGCCTATGTTGACTCCAAAAGCTTTAAGATTACAACTTAAAAAAACATTTTATTTTAATTTTACAATTTATTTAAGTTTGCGTCGCCATATTGGATTCGCCATTTTAAATTTGATATTTTTAAGCATCAAATTTGGATTCAGTGGCTATGAAATCTTCTTGGCTCAAATTTTCTTTTTGATCGCACCACTTTTAAACAATTTCGACGCCAATTTTTTTTATTTTTAACAAAAAAAAAAATTCTTTTAATCTTTTAGTCTTTTTTTATGTTTTTGGAAAAAAGCACGAAACCCTTGAACATGTAATAAAGCTACAAAAAACAAATGGAGGGGACGTTTTTTTCGCGTAGGGGGGAGGGTTTACCGGGAGACTATGGGGGACACCTTCCCCTCGCGATAAACGTTGCCAAAAAAATAGATGTCAGTTTTTGCACCTAATTAATACAAATTTATCATTATTTAAATTATTTTTTCTATACACGCCCCCAAAAAGGGGTGGACCGAAAAAATTGGCATTCCTGATCCCCCTTGGTTCAAATTCAGGTCGATGAACTTCACATGGCATTAAAATGTTTCAATTTTTGAACAAATATACAAATAAAACTTGTAAAAAAAATATTTTTCTAGGGTAGTTTTAGTTCTTCAAGGGGGAACTTTTTCCCCCCTGGTCCGATTTTTCTCGTTCAAGAACTTAACCAGCCTATGATCATTATACATATTTGTGCCAAACTTTAGGATTCTAGCTCTTGTTTTATGTACTTTTTGGTGTGCTCAACAACAGACGGACGGACACACGGTTAGTCACAGAATGTCTTAGAATCGATCAGTGATCAATAATATACACTTTATTGGGTCCTAGACCCATATTTCGATGCGTTACATACGGAATGACAAAGTGAGTGTAAGCCCATACTGTAGTTGAAGGGTATAAGCACACATATAATGGATTTGTTTAATAAATGATACCCAGACTTTTTACACAAAAATGGGAATAAAAAAAAATGGGCCGGGCATTGTCCGTACTTTTTTTTCTTTTAAATAAAAGCTGATATCCTATACTTTTTTAAAATCCACAAAACTAAATCCAACTATTACTAACTTAATATGTGTGGCCCATTAAATATGAAAAATATCCCAATTTTGGACGCTTTTTAAAAAAATTATTAAAAACGTTGAGACACAATTTTTATAAACAAAAAAAATTAAAAAATTTAGCTTAATCCCTGGTGTTTAAGGTTCCATTATAAAAGATTTTCTTTTAAAAGACTTAATACCACTAATAATCGCTTGAATTGAAAAAAATTCCAATTTTTTTACTTTTATCAAAAACTGCAATAATTTGTTAACTTTGACAGCTCACCGAAAAAAAAGTAAACAACTTAGTTGATTGATTTTGATAACTAGTGTTGCAGAATTTTATCTACTTTTACCCCATACCAAATTTTATAACAAAAACTTCATTTATAAATTTCAATTAATCGCCACTTTGGCACCATTTGAACCCAATTTGCGTCACCCACCAACCCCCCCCCCCCCCCCCCTCCGAAAAAAAGACGCCCGGATTTTTTTTATATTGTTTTTTACATTTTGGAGGGTATAAAAGATTCGGCACAGCTGAATGTAACACTCTCACTTTTTTTAAATTTTTGTTTTTTTACGTACTTTTTAAAAAAAAAGTCCAGAAAAATTCTTAAAAGTGCTCTAGTATGCGATTTTTAAGTTTTAAAATTGAAATCTCATTTTAGAAAATGTATGTACTCATTGATTTTTTTGTGTAAAACTTCTAACGATTCTACAAATTTTTTGCCCAGTAGGATCGTGGGATAACAATTACTATTTTTTTTTTAATTTTTTGAAAAATCATTTCTACTGCTTTAATGGTGCGTCATAGAGGAGTCATTTGCAAGGCCTACCCCCATTAATATTTACGTCTTAAGATTTCTTCGGAACAAACTAATACCCTATCTCCAATTTCTAAGGGGGCTCCCACACAAAATTACATTTTTTTAAATTTGCTCCAACCGCTCTAACTGCCCTAATAGTGCCCTTAGAGCAACAAAAGGTATGACCGACCCACAATAGTTTTCTAGTCTTAACATTTTCTCTAAACACACCTACCCTCTACCTCTAATTGTTAAGGCGGTCCCCATAAAATTTTTTTTATTTTTTGTAAATTTGTTTTATTTAATCAGCCTCTACCGGTCCACTGGTGCGTTCGAGAGGGGTCATTAGTGAGACCGGCCCCCATTTATTTTTACCCTACAACTTTTTTTTAAAATATACCTACGCCCTATCTCCACTTCCTAAGTAGGCTCCCATACAAATAACAGTTGCAGCAAATTTTATAAAAATTTAATTTTGAATGGAAGCCTACTTAGGGAGTGGAGATAGGGCGTAGGTATGTTTTAAAAAAATGTTGTAGGGCAAAAATAAATGGGGGTTGGTCTCACTAATGACCCCTCTCGGACGCACCATTGGACCGGTAGAAGCTGATTAAATAAAACTAATTTACAAAAAATAAAAAAAAAATTGTATGGGGACCGCCTTAACAGTTAAAGATAAAGGGTAGGTGTGTTCAGAGAAAATGTTTGGATTAAAAAAATATTGTGGGTCGGTCATACATAACCTAACCAACCATCCCGCTTTTGGCGGGATTATCCCGCTTTTTGATGTCTCATCCCGCCTTGAATTTCTATCCCGCTTTTTAAACAAAAGTCCCGCTTCATCCCGCTTTATCCCGCTTTTTGACTTTTAAATAATATTTTTAATTTTTTTTGATAATATTTTGAGTACACAGAAAAAAATAAAAAAAATATTTGAGTAAATTTTGAATACCATTGAGTAAAAAATTACTCAATTTTGCACCAGTAAACGATTTAATAGTATTGAGTAAACTTTTAATAAAAATTTATTAAATGTTTGAAAAAAAATTGTATCAATTAAAAATTTACTCAAAATTTATGCATTTATTTTTTTTTAAGTTTAAAAAAGTTTTAAATTTTTTTTACAAAAAAAGACAAAAAACTTGTTTTCTCAAACTTTACCAAACATATTTATGTCTCAAAAACATAGGAAAATTTTATAAAGACGATTACAAACTTTCATATACATACACAAAAAACTATAAACTAAACGAGAATTTAAAAAACTATGAGCGTTGAAAAAAAATTAAAAAAACTATTAAATTTTTATTAAATTATTTACTTAAATTGTTTTTAAAATTTTTAAGTAAATTTTTAATTGCGTCAATTAAAAAATTACTCAATTTTTGTTTTTAAATTTAAACAAGTGATTACTCAAATTTGTTTCCACGTATTTTTTTCTGTGTATGATTGTTGTGAAGTAATTATTAGAGTTTTTTCCTATTTTTAAGCATATAAATGGAAACATTTAGAACTAACCGTGCTTAAAAAAAGGAAAGGAAATTTCTTCTAAAATTGTATTGCAACTCGAAAAAATTTCCAATAACTGTTTAAACATTTATTTAAAAAAAAAACTGATTTGATTTTAAATTATCTTTTTTTAATTCGAAAATTAAAAAAGAAATATAATTCAGAAACAAATTTTAAGTTTATTTTTATTTTTATTTTAATTATTTTTTTATTTTTTTTCGAGATGTGTTCAATAGGGTTGTCCTTGTTTTGAAAATTTTTAAATGACCTGAAACATTTTGAGCAAAATCGGTTAACTCTTTGACCCCGCGAAAATCAATCAAACTTTCGAGTTTTGGGCAAAAATTCACTAAAACTAAGAAAAATATTGATTAAAATTTTTATGAATATGCTCAAAACAAAATATTATTTTTAACATTGACCAATCAGATAAGATATATATAATTGTCGAGATATCGGTAACCCATATTAATTTGGTACAAAATATAATTTTTGAATTTGACATATTTTTCAAATCTGCCAAATTATTTTTGTAAATTTCCTCAAACAAAATTACCAGGTATTTCAGCTCGTATAACAAATCCTGGGTTGAGGAGCAGCGAAATTCCAAAATTTTCAACAAAAAAAATCCACCTTGTTTGAAGACTGACTAGGAATATATTTTTTTTGAGTAAATGATTTTTATGTAATTTTGTTTGAGTGTAAATTTTTTTTAAAGTGACGAAAATATTTTGAAAACTATTTTTGTGGCTTACCAATGTCTTTCGAAACGCGTTCAACGTTTTATTTAATACGTGAATTGGAGGCGAAACCAAACTAAAATTCACGGTTTTGCTCATAACTTCTGAACCACTGGACTGATTTCGCTAAAATTCAATATCAACCTGACCGGAAAAATTAAAAACTACTTCCTTTTGAAAGTATGCCATACAAACAGTCAGAGAGACGGACGGACATCACTACGTTGAATTAAAATCGATTGAAAATCATTAATTTTTATACTTTTTCGAACTTACTATTACTAAATTGAGGATATGAAAAAGTCCCGCTTTTTAGACCAAAATCCCGCTTTTTCAACCTTTCCATCCCGCTTTTTGGACAAAAACAGTTGGTCAGGTTAGTCATACATTTGATTGCTTTAAGGACACTCTTAGGGCAGTTAGAGCGGTTGGAGAAAATTAAAAAAAAAATGTCGTTTTGTGTGGGAGCACCCTTAGAAATTGGAGATAGGGTATTAGTTTGTTCCAAAGAAATGTTAAGACGTAAAAATTAAAGGGGGTCGGTCTTATAAATGACCCCTCTATGACGCACCATTGGAGCAATAGAAATGATTTTAAGATTGGAAAATTACAATAAAAATTTTTCAAAAAATTTAAAAAAATAGTAATAATCGTTATCCACGATCCTACTGGGCAAAGAATTAGAAGAATCGATAGAAGTTTTACACAAAAAAATTTCAAAAAAATCGAAGAGTACAAACATTTTCAAAAATGAGATTTAAATTTTAAATCTTAAAAATCGCATACTAGAGCGCTTTTAAGAATTTTTTTTTTAAGTACGTAAAAAAACAAAAATTTTGACAAAATAAAATTGTAATTTGGACCATTATTGAAGAAGTTATGAGTAAAAGAAGTTTGAGTAAAGGTACAAACTACCAATGTTTAAAAATTCAATATCTTTTGAACGGGTCATTAAAAAATCTGAAAATTTATTACAAAGGAGTTTTCGGAGAGTACTAAAAACTGTAAACAAATTAGGAATATATAAAAAAAAATATTCAAAGTGTCCGATTTGACATGGAATGCCCCATATACACTTTATGGGGTCCTTCGTTAAAGATTTGCTGATTTTGAGCCAGTTTTTCAACAAAAAAAATTGCAAAGTCAATGATTTTTAAACTGTTTGGCATGGAAAACAAAGATATGACTTGTAGCAATATTTCTTATGCAAATTTGGTTTATAGCTTTTCATCTTAAGCCCTTAAATTCGCGAATTTCTTTATTTTTTGAGGTTTTCGACAAATCTACCGCCAAGTTGGTCTATGAGAAAAAACTTGCTTTTAGTGAATCAAAAAGGCATCCCTAACAATACGAATAGTGGACAAAAAACAGCTATGTTATATGGACCATCATGATGAAAATCGCGAAAAACCGTTTTTTGGAATATGGCAGCATCACTTTACTAGGAGATTTAAGGCTCCATCTTTTAGTATATAATGTGGGAACCTTAAACAATTAACTGACCAAAAATTTGGCGAAAAAAGTTTTCATTTGCAAAAGTTATCTTAACAAAAACTATTATTTCAGTGTTAACCCTACAATAATAATAGTTTTTGTTAAGATAACTTTTGCAAATGAAAACTTTTTTCGCCAAATTTTTGGTCAGTTAATTGTTTAAGGTTCCCACATTATATACTAAAAGATGGAGCCTTAAATCTCCTCGTAAAGTGATGCTGCCATATTCCAAAAAACGGTTTTTCGCGATTTTCATCATGATGGTCCATATAACATAGCTGTTTTTTGTCCACTATTCGTATTGTTAGGGATGCCTTTTTGATTCACTAAAAGCAAGTTTTTAATCAAAGACCAACTTGGCGGTTAATTTCGCGAAAACCTCAAAAAATGAATAAATTCGCGAATTTAAGGGCTTAAGATGAATTGGCATAAGAAAAATTGCTACAAGTCATATCTTTATTTTCCATCCCATACAATTTAAAAATCATTAACTTTGCAAATTTTTTTGTTGAAAAACTGGCTCGAAATCAGCAAATCTTTAACGACATTTTGCAAGAAAACTGTACCATACATCGAAAAACGGAGTACGCCATTCGAATCAGCATGTCTCAAATATATAGAAACGTTGGTCACACCTCTTGTTTTCTTAAATAGTGGTCAGTTTTGTCTTTCTTTTAATGTTAACCGTTTTTACTCGTGTTGTTAGTAAACAAACACCAAATTGTTTATTTAAACTAATTTTGACGTCTGTCTTATTTGAAAAAGTTTTTTATTTTTTTATTGCAAATTTATTTTTTTTTAAATAGTTGCCAATGAATGAATTTCTAAAAACAGCAACAAAAAAAAATAAACTCTTCAAACCGTTATTTACCTTAGCTCTTAATATTTTTTTTTGATAACAAATCTATTACGTTTAAAAAACAAATTGCTAAACAGCTTTTTTAAATAATTAAATATTATAAAGGCAATTGTGAAATTAGAAAATTGTAACATTTACGAATTAAATCGATACGGGTACGGTTAAACGGCAAGTGATTAGTGAAAAAGTGTTTTGAAAAGAATTATTAAAATAAAAAAAGGAAAAATGAAAATTTTATTTTCAATACTGATAAATATTATAGTGTTACTGCAATGTATACAAGGAAGTCCTTTAAAACAAAATCTTATAAGTGCTAAAAGTAATTCAATAATTTCAAGTGAAAATCGGGAAACTATTTATAAAACGTTATGTGCGGGAGGTAATGAATATTATGCAGATCCTTATAATTGTCAATATTATATACAGTGCTCAAATGGCGATCCTGTGAGAGAACAATGTCCTTCACCCTTATATTGGAATTCAAAAATTAACGCTTGTAGTTGGTCAAACAATGAATGTGAGCAGATTACAACTGCATCGCCTCAGTCTAGGAATACTAATGAGGATATTTATCAGCAATTATGTGCCTCGGGTGGTCAATATCATGCTGATCCTTATGATTGCCAATATTTTGTTCAATGTAGTAATGGTATACCGTATAGGCAACAATGTGCAACACCATTATATTGGAACCAAAAAATATTATCCTGTGTTTGGTCAAATAATCAATGTAAGGATCAAGTTATAACTACAACAGTGGTTACTACAACATCAACTACTCCTTTAACTACGCCTGCTGCTTCTCCTCCAACAACGCCTTCAAGTACTTCTTCGACTACAACTGTTACCACTCCTTCAACCACGTCTTCTACTACTCCTTCAACCACGATTTCTACTACTCCTTCAACCACGCCTTCTACTACTCCTTCAACCACGCCTTCTACTACTCCTTCAACCCCGCCTTCTACTACATCTTCAATCACGCCTTCTACCCAACCTCCTACTACCACTCCTAACATCCAAACAACAATCGAAACTACTGAAATAATAACTTCAACCGAAACCACTGAAAATGTGGAATCAACAACGACAACCAATCAACATCAACCAGAAATAACCAATGATATAACAACAACCCAAAATGAGAGCACTGATTCTGAGACTTCAACATCTCCCATAAATGACCAAAGTTCAACAACGTCCCAAAATCCTGAAACTACAACAGAATCATGTGTTAATGGCAGTATAGATCCTGATCCAGAATGTTCTTTTTATATACAATGTATTAATGGTAAATTAGTTAAAAAAAAATGCCCCACACATACCTATTGGAATCAAGAAATTATGGCCTGTGCGGTTGGAAGTGCTCACTGTAAAACAGCTAGTACAACAACTGAAGAAACAAATAGCGATACTACCACAACTGAAATAGCAAGTACTACATCTGAAAGCCGCTTACCCGAAACAACAGTTACAGATAATTTAATAACCGATGCTCCTTCAAAGGATAATCCTAATATACCTGATCCTGCGGTATGCAATGATGGTCAAATGTATCATCCAGATCCTAACGATTGTCAATACTTTATACAATGTAGTAATTTCATACCTTACCGCTTTAAATGTGCCGAACCGTTGTATTGGCGCCAATCAATACTGTCTTGTGTCTGGACAAATAGTCATTGCAAAGAACAGGTGAAGCCAACCACAACAGCAACAACTCCTGCAAGTAGTACAATAGAGACCACGTCTTCAACACCATCATCTACTACTGGAATAACCACAGAAGAAACAACTACTGATCGAACAAGTGAGGAAACTGATACAACCACGTCTTCAACATCATCACCTACTCCTGGAATAACCACAGAAGAAACAACTACTGATCGAACAAGTGGGGAAACAACCGATTCAACGACAGATCAGACCTCGGATGAAACAACAAATGGACCAACTTCTACTACAGAACTACAAACTACTACAACTGAAGGCGATCTAACAACATCCGAAACAACCGATCAATCAAGTACAAAACAAACCTCTACAACAGAACTAGAAACTTCTACAACTGAAGGCGATTTAACAACATCTCAAACGGATCAATCAACCACACACCAATCAACTACAGATGCAGACATTGACACAACTACAGAAGCAAATGAATCAACTACGGAAAGTGAAGCAACAACCGAAAATTCAACCGCTAAACAGTCAACTACAGAAGCTAATGACTCAACTACAAAACTACAAACGACAACTGAAAGCGATAACACACCAAATGAATTAACTTCTACTACTGACCTTCAAAGCTCAAGTGAAAGCGACGTTACAAGCACAGAACAAACTACAACGGAAGCTAACGAATCCACTTCTACTACCGAACAACATACCACAAATGAAAGCGAAACTACAACCACAGAATTTGAAACAACAATCAAAGACGGCACAACTACATCTCCTACCGAAGAAACTACAAATAAAAGCGATAGTACAGCCATCACAGATCTAGACACAACAAATGAAGGCGTTACCACAACAAATGAATCAACTTCTACTACCGAACTTCAAAGCTCAAGTGAAAGCGACGTTACAAGCACAGAACAATCTACAACGGAAGCTAATGAATCCACTTCTACTACCCAACAACAAACCACAAATGAAAGTGAAACTACAACCTCAGAATTTGAAACAACAATCACAGACGACACAACTACATCACCTACCGAAGAAACTACAAACGAAAGCGTTAGTACAACTAAAATTGATTCAACAACCGATGAAACGAGCACAACTAGACAAGCTACTGTATGTGATAATGCCGATAAAGAATTTCTTCCCGATCCAACTGATTGTACAAAATTCATACAATGCTATGAGGGTTACCCCATTACCTTATCTTGTCCAAGATATTTCTACTGGGATGCTGAAAGAGACAGTTGCGCTCCAGGTGATTGTCCACAATCAACAACCTCAACTGATGGTATAGAAAGTTCTACTGAAGTTCATACAACGATAGAAATATCAACCAGTACGGAATCTGAAATTACGAGTAGTGATATATCGCCAACTGTAGATCCTACTACAGAGGAAGTCACTTCAAGTTCAGATGCAACAAATCCAACTAGTGAAAATACTGAACCTACACAAGGGACTGGAAATGCAAGTACTGATTCTAGTGTGTCAACCGATGTTACCGACAGCACATCTTCAGGTTTAACTGATATTCCCAATGAAAGTACATCCGAAGCTACCACGGAAGCTGGAAGTAAACTTACATTATTTACCAGTCCTAATCCTGAAGAAACAACGGACGGTGAAGCAAGAGTCTCTTCTACGAGCACAGAGAGTGCAGAAAGTACAACATTATTATCTTCGTCTAAAAGCGACGATACTTCTACGACACAATTACCTGATACGACCGAAACAGATTTGACTTCGCAAACAACCGAACCAGTATCGGCTACTACTTCTGGTGAACAAATTCCGGGTAGCACAGAATCGGAGGTCACTGTAACTTCTAGTGAACCAACTTCCCAAGGTACAGAATCTTCAACAGTAGAAGAATCCAACAATACTGGATCTACCGAAAGTCAGGTAACTACTGAAAGTGCTGGTTCAACAACAGAAACCATAACGGCTTCTTCTGAAATGACATCTGATGCCATAGGAACTGATTCAACTGTTATAACTAGTGAAGAATCAACTTCATCTACTGATATTACAGAGTCTGAAGTCAATGAGACAACTACACAAGAAGAAAGTACAATTTCATCGGATGTACCAGAAGAAACAACTGGTTTAACGGAAGAAACAACCACGAATTCTTCTGAAACTACATCTGATTCAACAGTTGTACCTAGTGAACGATCAACAACATCAGTTACACCAACGACGTCAGATGATAGTTCAGGTACGAACTCTTCAAGACAAGAAGACTCTACGAATTCTTCGGATGTTACTGAAAGCGTTACTAGTTCGTCGGAGGGAACTAATACGGATTCTACAGAAAGTGAAATAGCTACAGGAACTACAGAATCTGAAGTTACTGGAACTACTTTACCAGAAGAAAGTACAACTACATCAATAGAAACAACTGATTCAACCACTACGGGTTCTTCTGAAACATCATCTGCAAATATAGGATCTGATTCAACAGTAACTAGTGAAGACACAACAATATCCGGTACATCATCTTTGTCGGATGATAGTTCCACTCAAGAGCCTAACAATACGACACCAGATTCTGAATCGAACACCACACAAGCTGTACAATCTTCCTCAACAACTTTAGGTACAACCGATAGTGCAGCGACGCCAACTGAAACAACAAATCAATCTGAATCTACAGAGTCCGACGTAACAGTTACAACAAGCGAGGAAATCTCCACAACAATCTCAGCTAATGAAGATGAAGAACCTCAGACATCAACTGAAACAACTGGTCAATCTGAAGATGAAGAACCTCAGACATCAACTAAAACAACTGGTCAAACTGAAGATGAAGAACCTCAGACATCAACTAAAACAACTGGTCAAACTGAAGTTGAAGAACCTCAGACAACTGGTGAAAACCAACCTTCGACCACTGATACCACTCCAACTGAATCTACAGAATCTGTTGTTACAATTGCACCGAAATCTGCCATTATTCCAAAAGTGTTAAGCGGTCGTGATTATTCTTCTTTATTCAATAATGCAAATTCCGCCATAAAATGTCAATTTAATGGGCAACTTTTAGCGCATCCCACAAATTGTCATAATTTCTATCTCTGCAGTAATGACAAAACGATGACATTAACTTGTGGTGATTTACTTTATTGGGATCCCAAAGAAAATATTTGCAGTTTAAGTTCCAGCAATTGTAATACAGATAGCAGTACAACAATTTAAATTGAACTACACACTTCAATTTGTGATAAATATTTTTTTTTTCGAGATAAGAGATAATATTTATTAAGAGGTAGTGGGGGTACAGTGATGGGTAAAAAAACATAAATAAAAAAATTTCTTTCTAAACTTACGAGTGTGTTATCATTTATTGTTGAGTGTTTGGATAGCGAGATTTTTAGTTGAGACTACACCATTTTCAAGTAGATATTGATTTTCAATTGTTTTTTTTTTGATTAACCGACTCAGAGCCATTTTGGGCATGGGTAGTCGATCCAATGACTCCGGAGATGCCTAGGCACAGCAGTCGCTATACATTTCAAAGCTTTCCATTAGCCGAAACGTGTTTTAGAATTTGTCAGATTTCATTGTCAAAACTATTTAGCAAATAGAAAAACGTTTTATACTACAAGTAAATTGCCAATATCCAAACAAAAATAAAACTCTACACTCATTGAGTATAAGAAGAAGAAAATTGTACATTCTCTTACAAGGTAGGTCTTTCAGAGGGCACCCACCGTTTGTCCTGAAACTTGCATATGGGAATGAGGGGAGAAAAATAAGAGTTCCCGGGTTTTTTAGCTGAGCCATCCTCAAATCTTACAAGTAAAAACGTTAAATTTGGCTTTGCCGAATATATTGATACCCTCCACAATGTAATAAAAGATTATTTGGAAAAAAATAAATTTTTGAAAAAAAAATTCCGCGGAAAAAAATTTTTGGTGAAAAAAAATTACGCGAATTTTTTTTTTGTAAAAAAATTGGTTTGTTCTTGTAAAAATTCTGTTCTGTGTCCAATTCTGTTCACATATGCCAACCAGCAGCCAATTTAAAGCATTTTGTATTTTTAGGTTATGTTGAATGTACTAAAATTTTTGAGGTGTCCTTACATTTTCCTTCATAACTTTTGAACCGCTGAACCGATTTCGCTCAAATGCAATACCAAACTACTTACACAAACAACAAGTAAATTTGCTTGTTGCTCAGTCATATATGTTTAATACTTTGGCCGTGATCATCATTTCCACAGACGGACATCGCTAGAATGTCTTTGACTCGATCACAGATCAATAATATATGGGGCATTCCATGTCAAATCGGACACTTTGAAAAATTTTTTTTTTAGATTTTCCCAATTTGTTTACAGTTTTTAGTACCCTTCGAAAACTCCTTCGTGGTAAATTTTCAGATTTTTTTGATGACCCGTTCAAAAGATATCGAATTTTTAAAAATTGGTAGTTTGTTCCTTTACTCATTACTTCTTCAATAATGGTCCAAATTTCAATTTTTTTTTTTTTCAAAATATTTGTTTTTTTACGTACTTTAAAAAAAAATTCAAAAAAATTCTTAAAAGCGCTCTAGTATGCGATTTTTAAGTTTTAAAATTTTAATCTCATATTTGAAAATGTTTGTACTCTTCGATTTTTGTGAAATTTTTTTGTGTGAAATTTCTATCGATTCTACAAATTTTTTGCCCAGTAGGATCATGGGATAACGATTACTTATTACTATTTTTTAAAATTTTTTGAAAAATGTTATTGTAATTTTCCAATCTTTAAATCATTTCTACTGCTCCAATGGTGCGTCATAGAGGGGTCATTTCCTAGACCGACCCCCATTAATTTTTACGTCTAAACATTTCTTTGGAACAAACTAATACCCTATCTCCAATTTCTAAGGGGGCTCCCACACAAAACGAAATTTTTTAAAATTTGCTCCAACCGCTCTAACTGCCCTAATAGTGCCCTTAGAGCAACAAAGTGTATGACCGACCCACAATATTTTTTTAGTCCAAACATTTTCTCTGAGCACACCTACCCTCTTTCTTTAACTATTAAGGCGGTCCCCATACAATTTTTTTTCTTTTTTGTAAATTTGTTGTATTTAATCAGCTTCTACCGTTCCAATGGTGCGTCCGAGAGGGGTCATTAGTGAGACCGACCCCATATATTTTTACCCTCCAACATTTTTGTAAAACATACCTACGCCCTATCTCCACTCCCTAAGTAGGCTTCCATTCAAAATTACATTTTTATAAAATGTGCTCCAACTGTAATTTGTATGGGAGCCTACTTAGGGAGTGGAGATAGGGGGTAAAATAAAAAATAAATGGTGGTCTGTCTCACTAATGACCTCTCCCGGAAGCACCATTGGACCGGTAGAAGCTGATTAAATAAATCAAATTTACAAAAAACAAGTAAGAGTGTTAAATTCGGCTGTGCCGAATCTTTTATACCCTCCAACATGCAAAAAAAAAAAAAATCCAGGGTCGTTTTCTTTTTTTTTTTGGGGGGGGGGGAGGTCTGCAGTGGTCATTGGGGGACAAATTTTCCCTCGAAATATATGTTTAAAAATGCATTCTTATGCTTTTCGCACTAAATAAATACAAGTTTATAATTATTTTAAAACTTTTTTTTAATCCACGCCCACAAAAGGGGGGCGGGCCGAAAAAAAACGATATTTTCTAATCCCCCGGGTCCAAATGCAAAACTTTAAGCTTCTTGAAGCATAAAAATGTTGCATTTGTTAAACAAAATCACAAAAAATCATTTAGAAATATGGTGTTTTTTAGAGGCTGGTTTAGTTCCTCAAGGGGAAACTTTTTTCCCCCTGGTCCGATTTTGCCCATCTCCGAACTTAACCAGCCTATGAACATAAGACATATTTCTGCCAAACTTCGGGAGTCTAGCACTTTTATTTTGGACTGTATCGTGTCTTCCACAGACGGACAGACAGACGGACATCGCTAGAATGTCTTAGAATCGATCACTGATCAATAATATATATACTTTATGGGGTCATAGACCGATATTTCGATGCGTTACACACGGAATGTAACGCAGGCTTTCAAATAATGCAAAAATCGTAATTTTTCGCATTTTCAACCGTGAATAACTAAAAATCTGGACGTGATGGGAAAATTTGGAGAACAGATTTGGAATCAGGAGATCAAAGTCTACTAAAATTGATCATCAGAATTCAAACAGGAAAATGAGTGTTGAGCGGTGTAATTGTAGAAAACTCACACAAACCAAATTTGAGTGAAATAGGCTTCTATTTGTTACCAATAAACCGCTTTAAGTGAATTTCGGGGTGAAATTTTCATATGGGGTCTAAGTCCAAACATCGTGTGATTATAATCTGATTTTTATTAAGTTATTAAAGTCCGCGTTAAGCCCACAGAAACCAAATTTTAAAAAAATATTTTCTATTTTCTAAAATTTTTAGAGATTTATGTAAATATCGGGAGGGTGGTTTGTATGGGGGCTACAAGAAGAACTGGTCCGAATCCTTTAAAATTTGGAATGGTGATTGGGAATACATAAAAAGTTTACCTGCCAAATACCTATTAAATACGGTTGTTATGGTCATTTGACCCATATTAAAAGGGGACGTTTGTATGGGGGGATTTTTCAGAGCGTTCATCCTTGGGTCAACGAAAGCCTAAATTTCAAATTTCAGACAAAATAGTCAAAAAAATTGCGACCTGTATCGTGCGAACAACGTTTGCATGAACAGACGGAGGGATAGTCGGACGGACGGACATCGCGAAAGCGATTTAAAATCTAATTCCAAGTCGATCGGTATACTTGAAGGTGTGTCTAAGACCAATATTTTAGGTAGTTACAAAGATCACCATAAACTCATTATACCCTGTACCACAGAGTGATGTAGGGTATAAAGATTAAATTCCTGATAAAATTATGTAGGAAGTAAACTGATATTTGCCAGTGTAAATTCCAATAATATCTTTGGTTATTATTGAGGTTCAAGGATTATTTTTTTTACACAGATCATATGAGCTGTGATTTATAAGCTCTGACCAAAAAAAAAATATGTATAAAAGCACCAGTTTATACTCTAAAACGTCAGTATTTTGCTTCAGAAGTTTGTGAAATAATATTTACGCACAAAAATGACGATCTCCTATTTTAAATTTGTTTTACTTTTAACATATCTTGGTGGAACTATAGCTTCCGGAGACTTGGTAAGTTGAAAAGTCCTTTTAAAGTTAACATTTTTAAAAAATATTTTTTCTTCAACAGGGTCAACCTATAGTTCACAGCTTATATCAAAATAATCAGGAAATTACTTACCAATTGTATCCTTATGACTGCAACAAATACTATCAATGTCAAGCTTATGCATGTCCTTCAAATTATCATTGGAATTCTCAATTACAAAAATGTGACTATCCACATTTGGCTCAATGTCCTTTCAATAATCCACTTATACCCAGCGGCTTAACTGTTAATACAGCACCTTATCCCGGACCTACACTAGGAAATATTATACCCACAACGCCCACTGTAGTACCAATGGCGCCCACTATAGTACCAACGGCACCTACTGTTGTATTCCCTCCAGGCACTGCTGCACTAACACCAGGATTTGGAGTTCCCACATTACCTACAAATGGACCAACATTCCCTATAAATGGACCAACATTCCCTACAAATGGACCAACATTCCCTAACCAAATGCCAGAGCTGTGTCCAGAGTGCGTTAGCTTGTGCGATAGTACCAATCATCTTTATTTACCATATCCCGGGAATTGCCATAAATTTATTCAATGTAATGGTTGGGCTTATATTCACACCTGTCCCGATAATTTATACTGGAATGCCAAATTAAATACTTGTGATCGTTTTTGTATTTCTATGTAAATTAAAATATTTAATAAAAATAGTACTGAAAAAACCCAAATCTGTAGTAAGTTCAAGTTTTAAATATACCGAATATAAGAATATAAGACTTTTTCTGTTCGAAAAAATGTTTCAGAATGTGAAACTTTTGCCGTAAAAATTTGTCAGAAGGTAGGTCTTTCAGAGAGCACCCACCGATTGTCCTGAATCTTGCATATGTGAAAGAAGGGAGGAAAATAAGACACTTGTTTTTTCTTAGCTGCCCAATCCCACATTTATATGGTCAAAGAGAAGGGGAAAAATCGGAATTTTTTTCGTTTTTTTCACATTTCTTGAAACGAAACTATATGAACATTTTATCAAAAGGATTTTTAAGGCCTATCCAATGGTATATTAATCGTGTTCATTAAGTCCTTATTTTTAAAAATGTAAAATTTTGGGGTACTCTGTATGGAGAGGTATATACGTACGACCGCCAAAATCAAATATAATAATCTCTATTTAAATTAAGCTGACGAGTATTTTTGCATTTGGACAAATTCCTGCTCGTTCGGATTTTATTAGAATTTTCCCGAAAGCCCCCATTTTGTCATAAGGGGGCAACACTTTTTTAAATTTGAGATTGAGATTTTTTTCCCCACATTCCTATATGCAAGTTTCAGGACAATCGGTGGATGCTCTCTGAAAGACCTTCTTTGTTAGTGGTTTGCCATTCCGTTTCTCATTAAAATATTGTTCTGGGACCCCATAAAGTACATATGGGGCATTCCATGTCAAATCGGACACTTTGAATTTTTTTTTTTTATATTTTCCCAACTTGTTTACAGTTTTTAGTACTCTTCGAAAACTCCTTCGTGGTAAATTTTCAGATTTTTTTGATGACCTGTTCAAAAGATATCGAATTTTTAAAAATTGGTAGTTTGTTCCTTTACTCAAACTTCTTTTACTCATAACTTCTTCAATAATGGTCCAAATTTCAAATTTTTTTTTTTTCAAAATTTTTGTTTTTTTACGTACTTTTTAAAAAAAATCCCAAAAAATTCTTAAAAGCGCTCTAGTATGCGATTTTTAAGTTTTAAAATTTAAATCTCATTTTTGAAAATGTTTGTACTCTTTGATTTTTTTGAAATTTTTTTTGTGTAAAATTTCTATCGATTCTAGAAATTTTTTGCCCAGGAGGATAGTGGGATAACGATTATTACTATTTTTTAAAAATTTTTGAAAAAATTTTATTGTAATTTTCCAGTCTTAAAATCATTTTTACTTTTCCAATGGTGCGTCATAGAGGGGTCATTTTCAAGACCGACCCCCATTAATTTTTACGTCTAAACATTTCTTTGCAACAAACTATTACCCTATCTCCAATTTCTAAAGGGACTCCCACACAAAACGACATTTTTTAAAATTTGCTCCAACCGCTCTAACTGCCCTAATAGTGCCCTTAGAGCAGCAGAATATATGACCGACCCACAATATTTTTTTAGTCCAAACATTTTCTCTGAACACACCTTCCCTCTATCTTTAACTGTTAAGGCGGTCCCCATCATTTTTTTTATTTTTTGTAAATTTGATTTATTTAATCAGCTTCTACCAGCGCCCGAGAGGTGTGATTAACGAAACCGACCCCCATTTATTTTTACCCTCCAACATTTTTGTAAAACATAACTAAGCCCTATATCCACTCCCTTGTAAGTGGAGGATATAAAAAGGCCAGATTTTGAGACTTTTTCCGTATAGAAAATTTCTTACATTCTGAGACATCTTTTTCAGAGTTTACCCAGCGATTGTTCTGAAACTTGCATATGGGAATGAGTTACCTGTTTTTTTAGCTACTTAGCTTAAAAAAGGGTTGCCACTTTATAAAAAAATTTGTTCTCTCGGGAAAATCCAAATAAAGTCCGAACTAGCACGAATTTCGCCAATCGCAAAACTATGGGTCAGCTTAATTTTAATAGAGATTATTATATATGATTTTTGCGGTCGTACGTATATATACCTCTCCGTATAAACTACCCCAAAGCGTTTACATTTTTGAAAATAAAAACTTAACGAAGCGGAATTTGGACACGACCGATGGATTGGCCTTCAAAAAAGCTTTATAAAATGCTCATATTGGTTCATTTAAAGATATGTGAAAATCCGAACAAAAAATCCAGTTCTTTCCCCTCCCTTTTGACCCGCTAAATGTAAGATTGGGCAGCTAAGAAAAAACATCTTACATCACCTCTTTACCATATGCAAGTTTCAGGAGAATCGGTGGGCGCCCTTCGAAAGACGTCCACACAAAAAATTATTGGCTAAAAAATTTCAATTAAATCTATTGATCAACAAAATTTAAATGAGTCAATTATTTTTAAATTTTTGTTTCTGTAAAGACAGTCGAGCTCAGGCTCTAATTATAATTATGTATTATTATTGTTTTGATCAACATTTTTGTTATTTTCTTTAACTATCAAATTACAAATTTTCAATATACCAGATTTTTTTTTCGCTTCAATTTATTTGTATACATTAATTCAAAAATATAGTTTATAAAATTTATACTAGGGTTTTACTTTTTTATTGTCGGCAACATATTGGAAAGCAAAAAATGTGAATTTCTTCATAATTTTTCCATAAGCTTGAAATTCATTTGTTAAATCTATCATTATTTTAATTGACTTTAAATAAAAAATTGATCAAATTTTTAATCAAAATCGAAAAAATGATTAATTGAAATAAAAATCAATTAATCACCTACAATTTGGTGATTGATATAACAATTTTCTTTATCGGAGGAGTTTCAATTAAAAAATTAATTGAATCCGCGTTTTTGTTGATTGACTTTCGGTTTCAATTCTTTCTGCGTCCCTTTTTAGTGGGGTTTGCATAAGTTTGTCATTTGGTTTGTAACTCATCGATACATCGTTCTGGTACCAAAGAAAGTTTATATGGGGCATTCCCTGCCAAATCGGACACAAAATTTTTTTTTATTAGATTCCCCATTTTTATACCCTCCCACTACAGTATGAGGGTATACTCACTTTGTCATTCCGTGTGTAACGCATCAAATATCGGTCTAGGACCCCATAAAGTAAGGGGTGGTCCAATAACTGGTATCTTTTTAAAACATGCAATGAAATGAACAATACTCAATAGTTTTGAAACCTTATGGCTTTATTTGAAAGAGCAAACATTCCCGTTTTTTATGGCAAACGACTTCATTGATGCGTCTTCGGCTTGCTCCGCTGTATCGCGTTGTAGCGCAGTACTGCGCTGCCAAACTGCACGTTTTTCGAAAAAAAGTTTTTAACCGAAATAATTCAATAATTAATTCAAAAATATAGTTTATAAAATTTATACTAGGGTTTTACTTTTTTATTGTCGGCAACATATTGGAAAGCAAAAAATGTGAATTTCTTCATAATTTTTCCATAAGCTTGAAATTCATTTGTTAAATCTATCATTATTTTAATTGACTTTAAATAAAAAATTGATCAAATTTTTAATCAAAATCGAAAAAATGATTAATTGAAATAAAAATCAATTAATCACCTACAATTTGGTGATTGATATAACAATTTTCTTTATCGGAGGAGTTTCAATTAAAAAATTAATTGAATCCGCGTTTTTGTTGATTGACTTTCGGTTTCAATTCTTTCTGCGTCCCTTTTTAGTGGGGTTTGCATAAGTTTGTCATTTGGTTTGTAACTCATCGATACATCGTTCTGGTACCAAAGAAAGTTTATATGGGGCATTCCCTGCCAAATCGGACACAAAATTTTTTTTTATTAGATTCCCCATTTTTATACCCTCCCACTACAGTATGAGGGTATACTCACTTTGTCATTCCGTGTGTAACGCATCAAATATCGGTCTAGGACCCCATAAAGTAAGGGGTGGTCCAATAACTGGTATCTTTTTAAAACATGCAATGAAATGAACAATACTCAATAGTTTTGAAACCTTATGGCTTTATTTGAAAGAGCAAACATTCCCGTTTTTTATGGCAAACGACTTCATTGATGCGTCTTCGGCTTGCTCCGCTGTATCGCGTTGTAGCGCAGTACTGCGCTGCCAAACTGCACGTTTTTCGAAAAAAAGTTTTTAACCGAAATAAGGCACTCAAATGAGGTTATGTTAACAAACAAATTGGTACATCTTGGGATCGTAAAACTCGCAAGGTATTGTAAAGAATCCAATTCATCTATAGAAAGCAATAGATTTGAGTATCAGCATCATTACACAATATTTTCAAAAATACAGCAGAAACTCCCATTTTCGTCAAAGATGAGCGCTACATAGCCATGATTACCGACTTTTTGTTGGCCGTAATAGAATATACCAACTTGGATGACATTTATTTTCAGAAGGATGTCGCAATATGTCCCACAGTCCATCAAACAATCGATATTTTGCGACTTAGTTCGGAAATCGTGTTTTTCGCCATATTCGCGGTGACAATTGATCACTTCAGAGCTGCCGATTAAAAACTTTAAAAATTTTTTTGAGGGGTCTCGTTAAAGATTCATGCAACATGGGAAATCCAGAAATGTTCTAGGCCCATTCGACGAATATCGTTCAAGCCATTCGTGAGATAGAACCAGAAACATTAGAAAAATGGGTGCCGAGAATGAGCTACTGCGGAGCTAACCCAGGCAACCGCATGAATGAAGTCGTTTGCCATAAATAATGGGAATATTTGCTCTTTCAAATAAAGCCATAAGGTTTCAAAACTATTGAGTATTGTTCATTCCATTGCATGTTTTAAAAAGATACCAGTTATTGGACCACCCTGTATATATATTTATGATCAGTGATCGATTCTAAGACATTCTAGCGATGTCCGTCCGTGTGTCCGTCCGTCTGTCCGTCTGTAGTTAACACGATGCAGTCCAAAATAAAGGAGCTAGACTTCCGACATTTGGCACGAATATGTCTTATGTTTCTAGGCAGGCTAAGTTCGTAAATGAGCAAAATCGGACCAGGGGGAAACAACTAAACCAACCTCTGAAAAATACCATTTTTTTACATGATTTTTTGTGTTTTTTTTAACAAATGCAACATTTTTAAGTAACAATAAGCTCAAAGTCCTTCATTTTGACCCAGAGTACTAGGAAATGTCGTTTTTTCGGTCCCCCCCCCCCCTTTTTTATGGGCGTCGAATAAAAATTGTTTTTTTTTAATAATGATAAACTTGTATGTCTTTAGTGCAAAAAGCATAAGAATGAATTTTTTAACACATATTCGAGAGGAAATTTGTAAGATAGTGGACTTATAATAACTACTACTTTTTAAATTTTTTAGAAACATTTTTTAAAAAATTTAAAAAGTAGTAATAATCATAAGTCCAATATCTTAATGGGCAAAAAAAATGTAGAAGTTTTCGTCCTAGAGAGGTCAATACTAAGACCATTAGTTTTTACTTTTAAACATTACTAAACAAACTTACACTCTATCTCCAATTCCTAATATTTCGAAAAACAATAACGATATGCCAGTTTAAAGGTCTAATTTGGACTCAGCACATCGAAAACATTAAGTGTATTTTAGTACCACGACACATGATTATAATTTTTTTTGGAAAAAATTCGACCAATTAGTAAATACTTGACCAATTACAGTGAAATGTATATCGGTTATAGCTAACGTAATTTCAAACTTAAGTTTGGACGAAGGACCCCACATGTCCAATAGGGCTCCTCCAGGGGCGCCTAAAGTAGGACACCTTTTGCATACAAAGAGGGCTTCCAATCGGGATTGGTTTTTCTGAATCCCGGGATTCGGGATCGAAGAAAAATTTTTGGGAAATCGATTTCAAGATTCCGGAATTATCGGGGTATTTTTAATCCCGGGATTCACAGGATTTTTGGAAAATTTACGGGATTTTTTAAGATTTTTAAAAGTTTTCTGTATATTTTTGTCACTTTGGCAAATCCACGCGTTTGTAAAGATTTTTTAAGTTCTCTTGAAGTTGTGAAATTCAAAAGAGGTAGAGATTCCTCATGTGAAAGATATCCGTTTTCGGTTATCTTTCTTACCTTTCGTCGTGGCTCATCGTTATCAACTTTACGCTGCTTTACCTTATGAACGAGAGATGGACGCTAGTCACATGATTTGTGTGATTCACGTGAATCACGCGTGATTGTAAGTGATTTTTATTTCAACCACGTTATTGAGAGTGAGCCCCTGTTGGTGAGTTGGTAGCGTGCTAGCATTTTAAACGTGGGGGTCGCGGGTTCGATTCCCACAAGAACCCTTGGTTTGTGTCGCTACAACGAGACGACGGAGTTGTAATTAAATAGAAAGAATAAATAAAAATACTTGATCATGGAATCAAAATTGTTGTTATTATTGAGAGTGAGCGTAAGCTGAAAATAATCTACATGAGTGATTAGTACGTGAATCGGGATCTTGCATGATTTGATTTATTTTTTTTATTCTTGCAAAAAAAAAAATATTTTTAGCATTGTTTAAAATAATGTTATAGCGTGGGAAGAATTTGCATTACTTACGCGTGAGCGTAATTGAATCTGGCGTGAGTCATACTGTGGGTGAGCAATTTTTCTTTCTTGTACGCAAATAGAGAGTGAGCGTGAGTAAAAAAAATTAGCGCAAGTGAGTAGTGTATGGGGACCACCTTAAACGTTGAAGATTGAGGGTAGGTATATTCTGAGAAAATGTTGGTGTTGAAAAAATATTGGAGGTCGGTCATACATTTAACTCGTCTAGGGGCAACCTAGGCCAGTTAGAGCGGTGGGAGTAAATTTCGTATAAATGTCATTTTGTATTGGAGCCCCCTTAAGGAGTGGAGATATGAAGTAGCTTTGTTCAGAACAAATGTTTGTCGGTCTACGAGGAAGGATTTTTGTGCTTTTTACCCCCACCTTTCCTCCGATGAGTATCCCTTTTCCCCTAAATTGGCCAGGAGTCGCTTGGTGGTGCAATGTAAGACCGACCCCTATTAATTGTTACACCCCAACATTTTTTCTGAACAAACCTACTTCAATCTGAACTCCTTAAGAGGGCCCCCATACAAAATGCATTTTTATGAAATTTGCTCCCACCTCTCTAACTGCCCCAGGGTTGCCCTATCCCTATCCCCAATCTTCAACGTTTAAGGTGGTTACCATCCATTTTTTCATTTAAAATTTTGTTTTTTTAGGACATAAGCTCATAGCGCTCACATGGTTCCTCCTATGGGAGTAAAATGTATGACCGAACCCCCTTATTTTTTCCCTCTAAACAGTTCTTCTAAACAAACCTACCCTCTGTCTCCACTCCTTAAGGGGCTCCTGTACAAAATGACATTTTTATGAAATTTGATTCCACCGCTCTAATTGCCCCCAGGGTTGCCCCTAGATAAGTCAAATATTTTTTCAATACGAACATTTTCATTTTGGGCTTAAATTTTCTTACTTTTTGTGAGTACAATTTCCTTTTTAGCTAAAAATAAAAACAATTTCACTAATGTCCAAATAAAGAAGTTTTTTTTTTACTTTGTTTGGAACTTTCCAATTTTCATGTCAAAAAAGACCCCTAAAAGGCAACTATTCAGATCCCGACGATTTTGAAATTCGAACAAGAAAAGTTTGCTTCACCCTAATACAGTCAAACTCGGTTATAACGAATTCGGTTATAACGAATTATCGGTTATAACGAACTAATTCCAAAGTCCCGACGTTTTGGCATCAATTTTCACACAAAATACTTCTTTTATAACGAACTCGTTATAGCGAATCCTCGGTAAAACGAACTACTTATTATGGTCCCACGAACACAATTTGATGTTTATTTACCTTTTTATAACGAACTCCTATAAATATTTTGAAATGTGCGGTAGTTATGATTATCAAACTCACAAAAAGTTAGAAATTTTTGGTTATTATTAAAATTTTGATAAAATTTATTTATAGTTTTAATGTTTTCTTCTCAAAAAGCAGTTAACTTATAAAAAAACGTTAAATAAATTAAAATTAGAACTTTTTTTATGGAAATAGAACTAGGTTGATTTAAAATATACCCCGCTTATAGCGAACTTAGCTTATAACGAACTATTTTGTCCGATTTTTTAAAAAATTATACAAAAAATTATTAAAAAGATAACCTAAAAAGCTTGATTTTAATAAATCCCGAAATCCCGAAAAATCCTGGGATAATGATTTTTAAATCCCGAATCCTATTAGCTATTCATGTTGTAAGCTACTTATATATTAAAGAATATAAGTTTGCTTTGGTAGGCCCAACAAAGACGTGGACTTTTTCCCAGGTTGAAAGTTGAAGTTGAAATTTGTGTTAAAAATGGGTCAACATTCAATAAGGCTGGGGAGCTCAAATTAAGAAATTTTGACATGCTATTTTTTTTAAATCATCCACGTGATATTGCCTTTTAGATCAATCGAAAAAATTTACATGTTCTGAACGAAACTTTTAAGCTGGAAGCAAAAGAGTGTTGGTACTTTTTGGGAATAACCCAATTTTTTTGTGGATTTTTTTTAAGTTTAAAATTGTGTAACTTTTTAACAAAAAACGATATTTTATTTGTTATGATCTTAAAATATCACAAATCTATCTAGCTAAAAATTGAGGTTTGAAAAAAAATCGGACGTTAGGTGAGGAGGACTCCACATACTGTTACGTTAGCTATAATTGGTATAAATTTAACTACAATTACTGAATTGCCGAATTATTAAAAAAAAAAAAAATTATAATAAACCACTGTGCAGGGTACTAAAAAATTTTGATTTTATTTTTGCCCGCCTCCTTGTGTGGGCATGGATTAAAAAAAATATGACAAATTAAAATTGAAATTGTCAAATTTAAGGTAATATGTATATCATAAAAAATAACTTTTGTCGTGATGGGGAAGGTGCTCTCAACATTCCCCGACACCCAAACCCCTCCCGGTCAAAAAAAAAAAAGGATCGGCACAGCCGAATTTAATAACACCAGACCTTGGACATCTCCACTGAATATACTTATTTTAAAGTTTGAAAATAATTTAAAAATTGCGTAAAAATTTTAAAAAGCTAATATCTTTTTTAAAATTTTTCTCTCAGGGCCAAATATTTATAATACAATGCATAATCTTGCAGGTATGTATAAAGTTTACATTATTGATAAAATTATTCAGGAAGTGAAAAGCCATTTGAAGTGTAGATTCCAAAGATATATTATTTTTTATTGTGATTCAAGGATTATGTTTTTGATGATATGAGCTGTGATTCATAAATTATGATACGATTGAAAAAAATATATATAAAAGCTGCAGTTTAAAACTTAAACCATCAGTACTTTGCTTCGCGAGTTAGTGAAATATTATAAATATATACTTACCAAAATGACGCTCTTTTATTTTAAATTTGTTTTACTTGTAACATATCTTTATGGAACTATAGGTTCAATGGATTTGGTAAGTTGGAAAAGTCCTTCTAAACTAAACATTTTTGAAAACATTTATTATTCAACAGGTTCAACCTATACCCAACATTTATTGCCCAAAGTTGGATGATTTAAATCATCCAGTTATGTTACCTTATCTTTACGATTGTAACAAATACTATATGTGCTCGAATGGATTAGCTTATTTGAAAACGTGTCCTAACAATTTCCATTGGAGTTCTATTACTAATCAGTGTGATTATCCAGAAATCGCTCAATGTCATGCGATTGAGATGATTATGCCAGGACCACAATTGGCAGTATCTCAGCCAATGTCACCACTATCAGCTGTACTGCAACCATCGTTAGCACTTCCGATTGCTTCAAATCCTTTAAATTCGAATAGTCATGAAATTACTTATGAATTGCATCCTTATGACTGCAACAAATATTATCAATGTCAAGCTTATACATGTCCTACTAATTATCATTGGAATTCTCAATTACAAAAATGTGACTATCCACATTTGGCACAATGTCCTTTTAACAATCCACTTCATAGAGGACCTTATGATATACCTACTGTTGACACTGTTATACCCACGGCACCTACTGTTATATCCACAGCTCCTACTGTTTTACCCACGGCACCCTCTGTTATACCCACGGCACCTACTGTTATACCCAAAGCACTTACTGTTTTACATACGGCTCCTACTGTTATACCCACAGCACCTACTGTTATACCCACAGCACCTACTGTTATACCTACAGCACCTACTGTTATACCCACATCACCTACTGTTATACCTACGGCACCTACTGTTATACCCACGGCACCTACTTTTATACACACGGCACCTACTGTAAAACCCACGGCACCTACTGTTATTCCCACGGCTCCTACTGTTATACCCACGCCACCAACTGTTATACCTACAACACCTACTGTTATACCCACGGCACCTAATGTTATGCCCACGGCACCTACTGTTATACCCACGGCACCTACTGTTATACCCACGGCACCTACTGTTATACCTACGGCACCTACTGTTGTATCCACGGCACCTACTGTTATACCCACTGCACCTACTGTTATACCCACGGCACCTACTGTTGTAAACACGGCACCTACTGGTGTACCCACGCCATCAACTGTTATACCCACAGCACCTACTGTTATTCCCACGGCACCTACTGTTATGCCCACGGCACCTACTGTTATTCCCACAGCATCTACTGTTATACCAACGGCTCCTACTGTTATACCCACGGCACCTACTGTTATACCTACGGCACCTACTGTTATACCCACTGCACCTACTGTTATACCCACGGCACCTACTGTTGTTCCCACTGCTCCAATGGTTGTGCCCACTTTACCAACTGTTATACCCACGGCACCTACTGTTATACCATCAGCGCCTTCTGTTGGACCATTATTTCCTACTGATATGAGCTTATGTGATGGTACCAATCATCATTATTTACCTTATCCGGGAAATTGCCATAAATTTATTCAATGTAATGGTTGGGCCTATATTCACACCTGTCCCGATAATTTATACTGGAATGCCAAATTAAATACTTGTGATCGTTTTTGTATTTCTAATTAAATAATTTAAACAAATAATTTTAATAAAATATTTATAGTTTACTTAAGTTCAAATTATGTTTAATTTTTATAACAAATAAAAATTGTTTTATTTGACTTTTAAAATATTATATTTTGAGTAGGGTTAGCTCGCGGTTATTTTTCTTTACTAATCATGATATTCTCATAGAATAACACAGGCCAACAAATTTGTAACCCATTAACCAGAGTTTACTTTTATAAGAGTTGCTCTGAATCCGAATCTGATCTCAGAATTTGCCTATCACATCAGGTTTTCGAGATATCTTAGCTTGAAGTTTAAAAAACCTCGAAAACCCGAATTTTTCAAACTTCATGTTAAGATATCTCAGAGAGGAAACAAGATATAACAGAGATATCGCGACAACCTGATGGGATAGAGAAATTCTGAGTAAAGATTTGGATTCAGCGCAACTCAAACCCTTAGGAAAGTATACTTCAACTTTTTCAAATTTTCTGTGCTCCCTCTATGAGCCTTTTTGAATGCCACTTTACCACTACGATACCACCCAGGAATTCTTGGATGAGCGGCATTCCGGGTAGTGGAGATTCCATAAATTTCGACAGTGGTTGTTGTAACTACCGGACACTGTCGTATAGGGAAGCACGCAAAGCGGTTAAATGTGCCGTCAAATGACTTTTGAAGGAGTTGCATGGATGAAGAGGTGTTGGAAACTACGAGCACTTCATCTACCATTGTCCGGCACTTTCTTTTTTGGTCAGAGACTTGCGTCACTGGAATCTAGGTAGCTACACGATCTTTCTGATTTGTCAGATGCCAAAATTCAATATCTTAGGAGTTTCATAAGAAGCTTAAATTGGTTTACCAGCAGGGGTCTTGGCATCTTAAGCTTTTTCTATTTGGAAAATCTCTAAGATTTTTTCTTTACGTAAAAATATTTCAGAGTCTGAAACTTTTTATACCCCCCAACTACAGTATTGGGGTATACTCATTTTGTCATTCCGTGTGTAACGCATCAAAATATCGGTCTAGTGTCAGTGATCGATTCTAAGACATTCTAGTGATGTCCGTCCGTCCGTCCGACTGTAGTAAACACGATGCAGTCCAAAATAAAAGAGCTAGACTCCCCAAATTTGGCATGAATATGTCTTATGTTCCTAGGCAGGTTAAGTTTGTAAATGGGCAAAACGCGACCTGGGGAAAAAAGTTCCCCATTGAAGAACTAAACCAATCTTTGAAAAACCGCATTTTTTGCGGGGTTTTTTGTATTTTGCTAAACATTCTTCGCTCAGAAGAAGTCCAAAATCGCAAGGGGAAGGTGCCCCTAACGTCTCCCACCAACCCCCTCCCCCCCAAAAAAAAAGACGCCTCTGGATTTTTTTTATATTGTTTTTTTTTTTACATTTTGGAGGGTATAACAGATTCGGCACAGCCGAATGTAACACTCTTACTTGTTTGTACTTTTTTTAAGCAAATGCAACATTTTTATGTCAGAGGAAGCTCAAAACCCTGCATGTGGACCCAGCGGATAAAAAAAATAAAAAAAAAATTTTACCCGCCCCTTTTGTGGGCGTGGTCATAAATTTATTTTAATAATGATTAACTGGATTAAATAATTGGAAGAATCATAATAAATCCATTTGATAACATCTATCGCAAGGGGAAGGTGCCCCAATGTCTCCCACCAAGCCTTATAGCCCCCCCACCAAAAAAGGACGCCCCTGAATTTTTCTACATTTTGGAGGGTATAAAAGATTCGGCACAGCCGAATTTAACACTCTCACTTGTTTTTTGTGGTTTTGTTTAACAAATGCAACATTTTTATGCTACAAAAAATGTAAAGTCATGCATTTGGATCCAGAGGATTAGAAAATGCCGTTTTTTGTCCGCCCCACCCTTTTGTGGGCGTGGTTTAAAAAAAAATTGTTTAAATAATGATAAACTTGTATTTCTTTAGTGCAAAAAGCATAAGAATAAATTTTTAAATATATATTTTGAGAGGAAATTTGTCCCCCCCAATTACCATTACCGCCCCCCCCCCCAAAAAAAAAAAAAACGGCCCTGTATTTTTTTTTTTTTATTTTTCTTCATGTTGGATGGTATAAAAGATTCGGCACAGCCGAATTTAACACTCTTACTTGTTCTCACTGTTGCCTAGTTGGAGGTTTTTCCGCTAAATCTAGCGCTTTTTGTTTGGATTTAGCGGGGGAAAATTGGTTTTAGCGGGAACAGTGCTTTATCGGGAAAATCGAGCGCTTTTTTTTTGGATTTAGTGGGAAAATTTTTTTTTCAATTTTTTTTTTCAATCAATAACGGCAAGTTTGTCTAATTTTAGCGCTTTTTTTGTAGCTTAGCGGGAGAATTTTATATTTTCCCGCTAAATTTTTTTCGGCGGTTTCTTGCGCGTTTTTAGTGAAAAGTCAATTTTTTGTAGAAAAAATAATTTGGAGGTTTTTTTTTTTAATTTTTTCTTTTTTTTCAATTAAAAATGCTAAGTTTTTCGGTTTTTAGCGCTTTTTTTTAGCGGAAGAATTTTAAATTTTCCCCGCTAATTTTATTGTTGGCGGTTTCTAGCGCTTTTTTAGTGAAGAGGTTAGAGGTTTTTGGTTAAAAATAGTTGGCAACAGTGCTTGTTCTATTTAGAAAATGTCTCAGAGATTAAGACTGTTAAAAACAAAAAAAAAAATGCCTTACAATTTCTCTTTTCGGAGTAATGCTTCAGAACCAGTTGGAGTTACTTAAACTTGGCATATATTTGTAATTGTCACTTTTTAATGTCTCTGAGTCCAATACTTTTTTCCATACGGCAAAATGTCTTAGAATTTAAGATTTTTTTCCATAACAAGAAATGTCTTAGAATCTGACACTTTTTCTATACGGAGAAATGTCTCAGAATTTGAGACTTTTTCTACACTCAAAAATGTCTCAGAATCTAAGACTTTTTCTATACAAAAAAATTCTTGGAATTTAAGACTTTTTCTTTACGAAAAATATCTCAGAATCTGAAACTTTTTTTACACAAATATATCTCTCATTTTTTTTACGAAAAAGTGTCTTAGAATCTGAGACTTTTTCTATACAAAAAAATTTTTTTTACAAAAAAATTTCTCAAAATTTTACACTTTTTCTGTGCAAAAAGATTTCTTAAAATTTGAGACATTTTTTGTTATTCCCATATGCAAGTTTCAGGACAATCGGTGGGTGCCCATTTTGTGCAAAAAAAAGTATTAAAATCTGCGACTTTTGTAATGCGAAAAATTGTGTCAGAATCTGAAACTCTTTCTATACTAAAAAATTTTTCAAAATAGGAGACTTTTCCTATTCGAAATATGTCTCAGAATCTGAGACTTTTTCTATACGAAAAAATGTCTATGAGTCCAAAACTTTGTCTTTACCGGAAAATGTCTTTGAATCTGAGATTTTTTCTATAACAAGAAATTTCTCAGAATCTGACATTTTTTCTATACGGAGAAATGTCTCAGAATTTGAGACTTTAAAATGTCTCAGAATCTGAGACTTTCTATACGAAAAAATTTCTCGGAATTTGAGAAACATCTTAGAATCTGAAACTTTTTTCATACAAAAAATATCTCAGAATCTGAGACTTTTTGTATGCAGAAAAATTCTCAGAATCTTAGGCTTTTTCTATACAGAAAAATATCACTGAGTTAAAGCCTTTTTCTATACGGAAAATTGTCTTAGAATCTGAGACTTTTGCTACATGGAAAAATTGTTCAGTCTTAAACTTTTGCCGTGCCAAAAAATTTTCCAGAATCTGAAATTTTTCCGTGCGAAAAAATGTCTTAGAGTCTAAGACTTTCTATAGGAAAAAATGTCTCAGAATCTGAGATTTTTTCTAACTGAAATATGTTTCAGATTCTTTTTGAGACTTTTTCTATAGGAAGATACTTTTCTTAAAGGTTTTTACTAACTTTTTTGTAGTGTATTGATTAATCGATTGATTTCTCGCTTAAAGAATGTTTACAAAAAGATTTAAATTCCAAAGAAAACTGTATATATAATGTTTAATATTGGTTCAAGGTTTTAATTTCTTTGATTATATCAGATAATATGTAATAACTTTTACTATAAAAGCCTTGATCAGCAATTATAAATTATCAGTATTTCAATTAACAAGGTGTTGAAACAAAAGTTTATTGTAAAAATGTCGTACTTTCTGAATATAATATTTTTTATAACATTTCTGTGCGGAACATTAGCCGCTGATATTTTAGGACATGTAAGTTAAAAAATATATATAAATACAGTGCAACAACCAAATTCGGAATAGGATGAAAACAAAAGCAAATGAAAGTTGACATATTCCATAACAAAAACCTCAAGTTTTTTTTTTAGTTCAGAGCTAGATTGTTTTTTACATGTATTTGAACTTTCATTATAATAATAATTGTTTGAAAACAGTATAAGTGGCGTATGATTAATTTATTTTTAATAATTTGGCCGTTCAGTAAGTAGGTTCTGAACCAAATGCAGCGAAATTCATACCAGTTATAGCTAACGTAATTTTGAGCTAATGTTTGGACGCTGGACCCCCACATGTCCAATAGGGGTACCACCAGGGGCCCCTTAAGTAGGACATGTTTAATTTTGATTGCTTTAAAATTACCAACTTTGAATGCGTGTAAAAAAAATCTAGCGCTGAACTAAAAAAAATCCTTGAGAGTTTTATTATGTAAAATGCCAACTTTTATTTGCTTTTAGTTTCATTCCATTTCGATTCTGAAAGTTAGATTTTCACTTTCACTGTGTAATTAACATTATTAATACAAAAAAAATCCTTTATTTTTACAGGTTTCAGCTTTTCCCAGTCCAAATTGTCCAACGGTAGATGATGGCATTCGTCCTGTATTTTTACCTTATCCTCTAGATTGTTCCAAGTATTATAGCTGCTCAAAAGGTCTGGCTTATTTAGAAACGTGCCCTCCGAATTATTATTTTAATTCTCGGAATCAAAAGTGTGATTACTTTGAAAATTCCGATTGTCGAACATCACCACAGCCTTCACCATCACCAACCGATGCTAAATATGAACCATATCCCTATGATTGTAATAAATATTTTAAATGTCAGGTTTATTCCTGTGGACAATTTTATAATTTTAATCCATATACAAATCAATGTGATTTACCACTTACATCTGGTTGTCAGTATACACCGACTATATATCATTAATATTTTAAATTTTACTTCAAATTCTTCAGATATAAATGTTTTCTGATTTATGTTATTCTTTTATATAAAAATAAAAATTTCATTGCAAAATATAATAAAAAATTTGTACTTTTTTATGTTTTGGGGATTTTTGGGTATATTGTGCTATTTTTGTTGGGGCAACGGTGAAAAAATACGTGGCAACATTGCTTTAAATTACACTGCCCAACAAATTTCAGTTCATCGAGTGTATGTTAAATGAGACCCACACTAAATTTAACTGCAATCGGCACAGTACTTACTAAACGGCCGAATTATTAAAAAAAAAAATCGATAATAAACCACTGTGCAGTGGGCCATAAAAAATGTTTTATTTTTGAAAATAATTCGGCCATTTAGTAAGTACTGGACCGATTGCAGTGAAATTTATACCAGTTATAGCTTACGTAATTTCGAGCTTAAGTTTGGACGGAGGACCCCACATATCCAATAGGGACGCCTCCAGGGTCCCTTAAAGTAGGACACCTTTTGCATACAAAGGCTTCAAGTGCTTGTCAATTTGTGGTTTATTATCCGATTTTTATGAAATTCTGATTTTTTTAAAGCGCTTGTAAATACCTAAAAAAGACATGCTTGAGTAGTCGTTACCTCTTTTACTTTCCGATTAATAGCCATTTGAATGGGGAATATTTTATTTTTTTTTCCGATCCTGGTTTCTAGAGGGGTGCAATGTAAGGCTCACCCCCAAAATTTTTTCTGAACAAACCTACTCCCAATCTCCAAAAGGGGCTCCCACACAAAATGACATTTTTATGAAATTTGCTCCCACCAATCTAACTGCCCCAGGGTTGCCCCTATGCGAGCCAATTGTATGACCGACCTCCAATATTTTTATACCCTCCAACCACGCTATGGGGGTATACTCACTTTGTCATTCCGTGTGTAACGCATTGAAATATCGGTCTAGGACCCTATAAAGTATATATTTTATTGATCAGTGATTGATTATAAGACATTCAAGCAATGCCCGTCTGTCCGTCTGTCCACATGATACAGTCCAAAATAAAAAAACTAGACTTCCGAAGTTTGGCACGAATATGTCTTACATTCCTAGGCAGGTTAAGTTCGTAAATGGGCAAAATAGGACCAAGGGGAAAAAAGTTCCCCCTTAGAGAACTAAACCAACCTAAGAAAAACCGCATTTTTTGCAGGGTTTTTTGTACTTTTGCTAATCAAATGCAACATTCTTATCTCAGAAGAAGTTCAAAATCGCAAGGGGAAGGTGCCCCCAAACGTCTCCCAACAACTCCCCTCCCAAAAAAAAAGACGCCCCTGTATTTTGTATACCCTACACCACTTTGTGGTACAGGGTATAATGAGTTTGTGCTGATGTTTGTAACTACCCAAAATATTGGTCCCAGACCCACCTTCAAGTATATCAATCGACTCAGAATCACTTTTTGAGTCGATTTAGCAATGTCCGTCCGTCCGTCTGTCCATGTAACGGTGTAAACACGATACAGGTCGCAATTATCAACCGATTTGACTCAAATTTGAAACTTAAGCTTCTTTTGGCCCAAGGACGAAGCCTATTGAAATTGGAAAAAATCGGTCCATGTTTTGACATAGCCCCCATACAAACGTCCCCTTTTAATTTGCCTCAAACGACTCTAACAAAGGTTTTATAAAAGGTATCCTATCGAAATTTGGCAGGTGATCGTGTTTTGTATTCACAAATCAACATGCCGAATTTTAAAGGAATCGGACCAGTTCTTCTTGTAGCCCCATACAAACCACCTTCCCGATATTCACAAAAATCTCTAAAATTTCATGAAAATCAAAAATATTTTATTAAAATTTTGTTTTTATGTATACACGCGTACTTTAAAAACCTTATCAAATCTGATTACTATCGGACCATTTTTGGACCTAGACCTACATATATAAAAATTTCGGCCGATAATCAGTGTATTTGCAACAAGTAGAGGCCTAATTCACTAAAACATGGTTTGTGGATGTTTTTTACACTTATAAAAGATTTAACAAAAGATAGATCCAATTGGTCCATGTTTCCACTTGTGACCCATTTTCCGGGAAACTCCGGTGTAGGGTTTTTTTACATTTTGGAGGGTATAAAAGATTCGGCACAGCCGAATGTAACACTCTCACTTGTTTTTATTTAAATTTTTTTTTAGAACATCAGCTCATATTGTTCACATGGTTCCCCCTAAGGGGTAAAATGTATGACAGACCCCCCAATAATTCTTACACTCCAAAAGTTTTTTCTAAACAAACCTACTCCCTATATCCACTCCTTAAAGGGGCTCGCACACAAAATGACA
Organism: Pegoplata infirma; assembly: GCA_963921195.1. NCBI lineage: Eukaryota > Metazoa > Arthropoda > Insecta > Diptera > Anthomyiidae > Pegoplata > Pegoplata infirma. Next base: position 214,692,817 of record OY992539.1, on the reverse strand, counting down.
TTTGAAATTTGCTCCCACCGCTCTAACTGCCCCAGTGTTGCCCCTATGCGAGCCAAATGTATTACCGACCTCCAATATTTTTTTAATACCAACCTTCTCTTAAAACATACCTAACCTCAATCTTCAGCGCTTAAGGTGGTCCCCATACATTTTTTTTATTTAATTTTCCCCATACGTTTTTTTTATTTAAATTGTTTTTTAGAACATCAGCTCATATTGTTCACATGGTTCCCCCTAATGGGTAAAATCTATGACCGACACCCATTACTTTTTTCCTCCAAAAGTTTTTTCTAAACAAACCTACTCCCAATCTCCACTCCTTAAAGGGGCTCCCACACAAAATCACATTTTTTTGAAATTTGCTCCCACCGCTCTAACTGCCCCAGGGTTGCCACTATGTAAGCCAAATGTATGACCGACCTCCAATATTTTTTCAATATCAACCTTCTCTCAAAACATAACTACACTCAATCTTCAGCGCTTAAGGTGCCCCATACATTTTTATACCCTCCAATTACAGTATGGGGACTTACTCACTTTGTCATTCCGTGTGTAACGCATTAAAATATCAGTTTAGGACCCCATAAAGTATATATGGGGCATTCCATGTCAAATCGGATACTTTGAATAATTTTTTTTTTAGATTTTTCCAATTTGTTGACAGTTTTTAGTACCCTTCGAAAACTCCTTCGTAGTAAATTTTCAGATTTTTTGATGACCCGTTCAAAAGATATCGAATTTTTAAAAATTGGTAGTTTGTTCCTTTACTCAAACTTCTTTTACTCATAACTTCTTCAATAATGGTCCAAATTGCAATTTTTTTAAAAAATTTTTTTTTTGTTTTTTTACGTACTTTTTTTAAAAAAAATCCAGAAAAATTCTTAAAAGTGCTCTAGTATGCGATTTTTAAGTTTTAAAATTTAAATCTCAGTTTTGAAAATGTATGTACTCTTTGATTTTTTTGAATTTTTTTTGTGTAAACTTCTATCGATTTTACATTTCCCAGTATGGTCGTGGGATAACGATTATTACTATTTTTTTAAATTTTTTGAAAAAATGTTATTGTAATTTTCTAATCTTAAAATCATTTCTACTGCTCCAATGGTGCGTCATAGAGGGGGCATTTTCAAGACCGACCCCCATTAATTTTTACGTCTAAACATTTCTTCGGAACAAACTAATACCCTTTCTCCAATTGCTAAGGGGGCTTCCACAGAAAATGACATTTTTTAAATTTGCTCCAACCGCTCTAACTGCCCTACGAGTGCCCTTCTATCTATCTATATATAGAAAAATGGATGTGTGTATGTATGTGTGTGTGTATGTATGTTCCGTATGGACTCGAAAACGGCTGTACCGATCTTAATGAAATTTTCAGGGAATATTCAGAATAGCCTGGCGAGTAACACTGTCAAGTCAGATTTTTGATTTTCTGTCTGTGGGCGGAGGGGCGTGGCAAAAAATTTTTTTTACATTCTACCACTAATGACATTTTTATATAAAAAAACCGGAAAGGCCGATTTTGATGAAATTTAAACCAAAGATAGTACTAACCAAGTACTACCTATGTGCCAATTTAGAGGGTTATTGGACAAAGGGGCGTTAAATTCCACGCCTCTTTGTATTGAATTAAAAATGTTTCTATATGATTTGTAATAATGCAAAAACGGCTTTATGTTCCTTATGGATGCGAAAACGGCTGGACCGATCTTGATGAAATCATCAGGGAATATTAAGAATAGCCTGGGGAGTAATATTGTGCGGTCAGATTTTTGTTTCTCTGTCTGTGGGCGGAGGACACTGGACATATAAGAACACGATTCGACAAAGAGGCGTAAGTTTCCTCGCCCCTTTATGCTATACTCAATGTAATTTTATCTTTTACTACTGATAGTACTAACCGAGCTGGAACTACTTATAGTTCATGTTAGAGCGCTATTTGGCAAAAGGGTAAAAAATGCCACTCCCTTTTTTTATTTAATAAAAGTTATTTCTTCCTCTTCCGCAATCACATAAAAACGGCTAAACCGATTTCATTGAAATTTGCAGCACAGATAGTACTACTTACCGAGGACACAACCTGTAATTTTAGCTATGTTAAAAGCCACGATTCGATAAGAATGCGTTAAATTACACGCCCCTTTGTACTATATTTAACGTTACGTCTGTCTGTTTTTCTATAGATTTCTCTATATATAGTGCTAACTGAAGGTGGAACTAAAGGGTACTTCTGGACCCGGTCCCGTGCTTTAGTTTTGTCCGAAAATGTATGTTAAGATCGACATAAATATAAAAAACAGAATCGATGTTTTTTAGGGCCAGCAACGCGGACCTGGTCAGCTAGTAGAGCAATAAAAAGTATGACCGACCCACAATATTTTTTTAGTCCAAACATTTTCTCTGAACACACTTACCCTCTATCTTTAACTATTAAGGCGGTCCCCATACAATTTTTTTTTATATTTTGTAAATTTGTTTTATTTAATCAGCTTCTACCGGTTTAATGGTGCGTCCGAAAGGGGTCATTAGTGAGACCGTACCCCTTTTTTTTACCCTCCAATATTTTTGTAAAACATACCTACGCCCTATCTTCACTCCCTAAGTGGGCTCGCATACAAATAACAGTTGGAACAAATTTTATAAAAATGTAATTTTGAATGGTATGTTTTAATTATAATAAAATTTAATAAAATTTTTTCAAAAAATTTAAAAAATTAGTAATAATCGTTATCCCACGATCCTTTGTGGAATCGATAGAAGTTTTACACAAAAAAAATTAAAAAAAAATCAAAGAGTACTTACCTTTTCAAAAAATAAGATTTAAGTTTTAAAACTTAAAAATCGCATACTAGAGCTCTTTAAAAAAATTTTTTTTTTTATCTTTTTTTAAGAAGTACGTAAAAAACAAAAATTTGCAATTTGGACCATTATTGAAAAAGTTTGGAATAAAAGAAGTTTGAGTAAAGGAACAAACTACCAATTTTTAAAAATTCGATAACCTTTGGAACGGGTCATCAAAAAAATCTGAAAATTTACCACGAAGGAGTTTTCGAAAGGTACTAAAAACTGTCAACAAATTGGGAAAATCAAAAAAAAAATTATTCAAAGTGTCCGATTTGACATGGAATGCCCCATATATACTTTATGGGGTCCTAGACTGATATTTTGATGCGTTACACACGGAATGACAAAGTGAGTATATTCCCATACTGTGGTTGGAGGGTATAAAAATATGAATAACTTTAGCATACACTTTCCAATATTAAAGAAAATTGTCGGTTTTGATGGCTTGGTTCTCGAATATTCTGATGACAGATTCGTGTTTAGGAGGCCAAAATACTTTACAAAATGTACCCTAAAAGTCTGTGCAAAAAAAAAAAGATTTTTGTAGAGTAGTGATATTATTATATGTATTCGACCTTTTTATCTTCAATAATAGACAAGCTCGAGGCCACAGTTGTTTTAAATATTTTTTTTTAGTTTTTATTAATTATTTAAATATAAAAAAAGCGAATAGTCGTTGTTTGTTTGATCATTGTAACTTGTTTTATTATTTTTTATATTTTTTTCCTGATGATGCCATCCAAAGAATGGAGAAATATTGAAATAATCAATAATAATTTTAAAAAAATGTATTTAAAACAACTGTGGCCTCGAGCCTGTCTTTTATTAAGGAATAAAATTTTATTACTGTAATATGATATAAATCGGATTACATATATATTTAAAGAATATTTCTCGTTCATATCCATGGGAACACCAGAATCATCAAAAATATTAATTTATTACATTGGATACAGTGGGCGCTGGCAACGAGCCATATGTGGCAATTCACATTGATTTGTATATTGATTAAAATCATAATTTGGTGGACAGGGATAAGCTTGACATATATAATATCTGTTACAATCATTGGGATACCATTCGTATTTAACATCGGCTGAGGAATATTGTTGTTGTGAAAATGGCAAGCCTGATGTTACATCAGTAGATAAATAGGAATCCTGTTGTAATGATGATCCATATGGCATAGAATGGCAAGGAGCTGAAGATAGTATATCACACAAATTTGTATTAAAATTCCATTGATAATTTTGTGGACAAATATAAGCTTGACATATATAATATTTGCTACAATCATTAGGAAATGGTTCATATTTAAACTCTTCTAAGATTTCAAGGGTAGTTCCTGGTGGTGGGTATGATGGTACTGTTGGCGGATAAGATGGCACTGTCGGATAAAATGGTACTGTTGACGGATAAGATGGTACTGTCGGATAAAATGTTACTGTTGACGGGTAAGATGGTACTGTTGGCGGATATGATGGCACTGTTGGCGGATTAGATGGTACCGGATATGATGGTCGCGTGTATACGGGTCCTGATGGTTGATAGGATGGTCCTAGTGGTGGATATGTTTCGGGTATATGCTGCACATGCTGACAATCAGAATTTTCCATATAATCACAACGATTAGTTCGAGAACTCCAAAACAGATTTATAGGACATGTTTGTAGATAAGCCACACCATTTAAACAGCTATAATACTTGGAACAATCTTGAGGATATGGCAAAATTAAATTTCCATTTATATCATCTATGCTTGGGCAATCGGGTGGTGGTATAGATGGAGACTGTTATAATAAAAAATTTAGTTTTTAATAAATCTGTTGGAATATTTTAAGTAGGTTTATTCTAGCTCGAGGTTATATTTTCTTAACTATATAAAATGATATTTTTATAAAATAATTTGCAGGAAAATTATTTTTCTGTTTTAAATTTATTTGTGTTGGTCATTTTTGCAAGACTTAGCCGAAGTGTTTTGGAATTTGTCAGATTTCATTGTTAAGACTATTTAGCAAATATGAAAACCCTATACTACAAGTAGCATAAGGTATTTAAATGACAATTGCCAATTTTCAAATAAAAATATTAATAAGAAATCAACTCTACACTTATTGAGTATTAGAAGAGTTTTTAAAAATTTATAGCGGTGATCTCCATTTTCCGCTATTTAAGCTATAGCACCTCTAGTTAAGCCATCAATCGCAAATAAAATTTTTAGAAAAACTTAAATTTATAGCGATGATCCAATGCCAATGTTCAAACAAAAATATTAATACATATTCAACTCTACAAACTCATGTAGTCTAAGAAGAGATTTTTAAACTTATAGCAGTGATCTCCAGTTTCAGCTATTTTAGCTGTAGCACCTCTAGTCAAGCCAGCAAATGCTAAAAAGAATTTTAGAAGACCTTCAAATTTATAGCGATGATCCTTAATTTCTGCAGTTTTCGCTTTATCACTTTAAGTTATTATTAGGGATATGATTTTTTTGACATGTTTTTTGTCAAAAGTCTTAAAAAAATATCGACCAATTATGCATATTTTGTGCATGTTTCCGAATTTTAAGTGCATATTTTGGCATAAATTAGCAAAAAATATTTTTGCATATTTTTGCTAGTATTTTGCTTGATATTTTGTATAAAATTTTTTTGGGTCATATTTTGTATAAAATTTAAGTTTTGGCTTATTTTTTTCCATTTTTTAAATATTTTTATTTTTTAACATCATTAATTGCCTGTTAGGAGGACTTCACAATTTTTTGTCTTGACCGAAATGATTTTTTTCATTAATAAGTTGACAAAGTAAAACATAAAATTTTTTATACCCTCCACTCTAGTGATAGAGGGTATATACACGGTGAGCCTCAGCGATGTTCAGGTTGAACTTTAGTGTCGACGAAAAGTGTAAATGCAGTTCGATTTCTACATGATTAGTTGTCACAAAACTGTTTTCAGCGAAATCGTAGCTGATCGCATTCGCGAGATATCGCGAAATTAGTGATTTTACATTTTAAAAAAATTATATATAGAAGTTTTTTAAATATTTTCAAAAACTGAGTATACAGTTTTCATTGTACTTATTTTAAAGTCACAAAACAGTAAACATCGAAATCCTATCTTCTTTAGTTCGCGAGAAATCGCGAAATAACTTTTTTTGTCAATTTTTGTTTTTCAACTTTTTCAGGTTTTTTAAAATGTTGTGGAAAGCTGATATGCACTTTAATGTGTACGTGATCGAAGGTCATAAGGGTGTTGACATCAAAGTTGTAGGTGAACCAGTGGCGTATACAGGGGGGGGGGCCCGGGGGCCCGGGCCCCCCCCCCCCCCGAAATGATTTCACAAATTTCAGGATTTGGTATCAAATAACAAGTACCATATAAAAAATCTTCTTAAAAAAATAGAAAAGCATTTAAGAATCTAAAATTTTTTGAAGAAAAATGTTTTGAAACTGAAAATTTTTCTGTTAAAAAAATTTCAAAATCTGAAAATTTTTTCTAAGAATTTGTAACTTTTCAACATTCTAATGAAAAAATATCTTAGAACCTGAAGTTTTATGTACACAAAAAATGGGCCTAATTGTAAGTAAAATGTAGTCAAATCTTAAAATGCGACTTTGTCTTTTAGAAAAATTTCTCAGAACGAGACTATTCCTTAAAAAAAATGTCTCAGAATCTAAGACTTTTTTTATAGGAATAATGCTTTAAAATATTAGCCTTTTTCGCAGAATCTAAGACTTTTTCTATAGGAAAAATGTCTCAGAATCTAAGACTTTTTCTATAAAAAAATTCTCAGAATCTGAGGCTTTTCTATATGAAACATGTTTCAGAATCTGAGAACTTATTATAGGAATAATGTCTCTAAATCTGAAAAATGTCTCAAAATCTATGATATTTCTATAAAAAATTCTTAGAATCTGAAGCTTTTTTATATAAAAAATGTTTTAGAATCTGAGAACTTTCTATAGGAATAATGTCTCTGAATCTGAGAATTTTTCTTACAATCTAGGAAAATGTCTCAGGATCTTAGACTTTTTTTACAAAAAATTTTTCAGAATCAACGAATTTTTCTTAAGGAAAATTATCTCAAATTATCAAAATTGTCTCAGAGACTTTTTGTATAGAAAAATGCTGAAAATCTGAGACTTTTTCTATTGTAAAAATCTATTTCTCTATAAGAATAATGTCTCAGAATCTGAGTATTTTTCTATGGGAAAAATATTTCAGAATCTGAGACTTTTTCTTTAAGAAAAATGTCTCAGAATTTGAGGCTTTTTTTATATGAAAAATGTTTCAGAATCTGACAATTTCCTATAGGCAAAATGTCTTACAATCTGAGACTTGTTCTATCTTAGACTTTTTCTAGAGTAAAAATTTCTCAGACTCCGAGAGTTTTTCTTTAGGAAAAATGTTTTTAGAATCTAAGACTTTTTATACCCTCCACTTAGTGATAGAGGGTATATATAAGTTTGTCATTCTGTTTGTAACTCATCGAAATATCGATCTGGGACCCCATAAAGTATATATTTTCATGATGCCCGATCGATTTTAAGACATTCTAGCGATGTCCGTCTGTCCGTCTGTCCGTCTGTCCGTCTGTCCGTCTGTCCGTCTGTCTGTCTGTGGAAAATGCTGTCGCGGACAAAATATTGCACAGAGATGACTGAAACTTAACATATTTATTGGAAGTTCTCCCGAGAAGTTTGGTATTGCACTTGGGCGATATCGGTTCAGCGGTTCAAAAGTTATGAACGAAAATGTAAGCACACCTCAAAAATTTCAGTAAATTCAACATAACCTAAAAATACAAAATGCTTTAATTCGGCTTCTGGTTGGCATATGTGAACATAATTGAACACCAAATGGTATTTAAACAAGTACGAACATATTTTTTGACAAAAAAAGAAAAAAATCGCGGATTTTTTTACCAAAATTTTTTTTCGCGGAAATTTTTTTTTTCAAAAATTTTTTTTTTTTCAAAAGTAATTTCCTTTTAAATAAAGTTTTTTGCAATAATCTTTTTGAAATTGTGGAGGGTATCACTACATTCGGCAAGGCCAAATTTAACTTTTTTACTTGTTTATACTGTTTTCTTCTTAAAAAGGTCTCAGAATGTGAATAATTTTTCTTATAGAAAAAGCGAAGATTTTCTCAGAATCTAAAACTTTTCGTGTAGAATGTTTCAGAATCTGATAAAAACTAGAAATACCTCAGATTATGGGAAAATGTCTTACAACCGGAGTCTTTTCTTTTGCAAAAGTATTTTATGAATATGTTTATGGAATCATTTTCTAAAGTGACTTTTTCGGAGAAACGTTTTCCATTAATAATATGATTTAGAGCCTTTTTCTTTTTGTATAACAAAAACTCTCTTAACTGGAAATTGTCAAACAATCTCAGACTTTTCTTTAAAAAAAATTTCAGATTCCTCTAATCTTCTTTGTAAAAATGAATCAGCATTTGATACAATTTACACTTTAAAAAATGGCTTAAGTCTTTCAAAAAATTTTAAAATATAAAAAAATTTTAATTTTTTTCCCCCAACAGTTTTAAACTTGCACAAAAATTAAGAATCTGATTGTGTTACATTCAGTTCAAGGAAATGGTCAAGAAAAATTCTAAAACATGTGCTGTTATGTAAATTTTTTGTGAAAAAAAAAAGTTTAAAAATAATGTTGGGCCCCCACCGAAATAAAATCCTGGATACGCCCCTGAGGTGAACACTGTCGCAAGATATCGCGGAATTATTTATATATTTTTTATTTTTTTTTTATTTTTCAATTTTGCATGTTCTTTTGAAATGGTGTAAAAACGTGTTTTCTTGGTGGCTACATTTGTATCCCATCTCGGAAAATTCGGTGAATTTTTAATTTGTTTGTAAACTAGTAACTCGTTTTCACATTTAATACCAAAAAATTATTTCTTATAATTCAAAATAATATGACAGTTAATAAATGGTTATGAATTATTTGAAGAAAAAGAGAGTGCATAATAATATTACAATACAAAATAAATGAAAAAAAATTGAAAAATTTTTCGCGATTTTTCGCGAAAATTAGCGTCAATATATAGATTTCAGCAGCTTTACCACCTTCAGTTACGGGCAATTTAAACTGCATACCATATACTTGTCGTTACTTAATTTTTTTTTTTTTATGCCAAAGAAAAAAAAGTAATTTATTATAAAAGCTCGTACAGTATTTTTGCGATTTCTCGGGAAATTGATCGTCTATAATTTTTATGCTTGCAGTTTTGTCACCTCTAATAACCTCGAATTCAAACTGCATACCACATTTTTGTCGTTAATTGAAGTATATGCTTTTACAGACCACAAATAACACAAATTATTGAATAAATAGTAGATAAGCGAGTTTTTTTGCGATATCTCGAAGAATTAAGCAGCTAGAATTTAAATGTTAACAGCCTTATAACCTTTGATCAATAGCAAGTCAAACTGCATTTCGTGTTTTTCAACAATGTTAAAGAAACTTCTTTTATTAATCAAAACAAGAAATACCCCCAAAAAGCTGTTTTTCGCTATTTCTCGCGAAAGTGAGCAGCTATAATTTTTTTGGGGGCAGTTTTAATTTCTTCCAGCATGTTCAAATCAAACTGCTTACCACTTTTTTTTATCATTTCTAAAGAACCGGGTTTAAAATATAATAAAAAAAAATAAAAAATTTATATAATTACGCGATATCTCGCGAAATTTAGCACCTACAATTTTGATGTCAACAGCTGTGTGACCTTTGATCAACCACAAGTAAAACTGCATACCATGTTTTTATGAAATTTTAAAAAATCATATATGAAGATAAAAACAAAAATAAAAACAGCAAAAAAGTAATTTCGCGATTTCTCGCGAAATTGAGAAGACATGATTTCGCTGTTAACTGTGTTGTGACATGTAAATAAATACAATTAAAACTGCATACCCAGTTTTTGAAGATATTTAAAAAACTTCATTGTCAAAATTTTAGAAAGTACAAAAACACTAATTTCGCGATATCTCGCGAATGCGATCAGCTACGATTTCGCTGTTAACAGTTTTGTGACATTTATTCATGTAGAAATCGAACTGCGCTTACACTTTTCGTCGACACTAAAGTTCAACCTGAACATCGCTGAGGCTCACCGTGTATATAAGTTTGTCATTCCGTTTGTAACACCTCGAAATATTGGTCTAGGACCCCATAGAGTATATATATTCATGATCCTCGATCGATTTAAAGAAGATCTAGCGATGTCCGTCCGTCTGTCTGTCTGTTGAAATCACTCTAACTTTTGAAAGACTTTACGGGGGCCCCTGAAGTTTGGCATATACATTAGGCATTTACCTGGTTAGGTTGGTATTGCAATCCAGCGAAATCGATTGAGAAGTTCAAAAGTTATGAGCAAAAGACTGAATTTCAGCAAGGGTTTTTAGTGAATTTACGAGATAAAAAACACGATAACTTTCGAAAGCCAATTCTGAGGATGCTGAAGCTTGGCATATATATTTGTCGTTCCGTACCTCTGTCCAAGTTCGTGTTGAATTTCTGCCAAATCGGTTCAGTGATTTAAAAGTTATTATCAGAACCGTGAATTTCAGATTAGCTCCACCTTAAATTCACGTGATAAAAAACCCATTATACCTGTTTTAAAATCATTGGTAAGTCACAAAAATATTTTACAAAGTATTTTTGTCACTCAAAAATATTTTTACACAAAAAAAAAATACACTCAAAAAAATTTTACACTCAAAAAAAATTTAGTAAATTATTTTTTTTTTTTTTTAAATTTGTTAAAAAAAGTTTTTTTACACAAAATAAAATATTTCTAACTTTTTTTTAGAAAAAATTGGTATAAAAATTGATTTTCGAACATTTATAGCGATGATCCTCAATTTTAAATAGTAAAACTACATATTCAACTCTTCTAATACTCAATGAGTGTAGAGTTGAATTAGTATTAATATTTTTATTCAAACATTAGCGATTTTTCATTTCAATTCCCTTTGCTACTTGTAGTATAAAAAGTTTTTATATTTACTAAATAGTCTTGACAATGAAATCTGACAAATTTCGAAACACTTGTAGACTAAGTCTTGCAAATATGACCCCCAAAATTAATAAATTTAAAACAGAAAAATATTTTCTTGCAAATTATTCTATAAGAATATCACAGTTTTTATAAGTAAAGAAAATATGACCTCGAGCTAGAATAAACCTACTCAAAATATAATATTTTAAAAATCGAATAAAACAATTTTTATTTTTTTTATAAAAATTAATTAGAATTTAAATCTGTTAAATTTTTTATAGCTGTTCACTTACATATTCTAAAATCTCTGCGGCTAAGGTGCCACAAAGAAATGTTATAATTAATATTCCATTTAAATAGTACGACATTTTTAAAAAAAACTTTTGTTTTCACACTTTATTAATTGTAATACTGATGGTTTTAACTTGCAAACTCAGGCTTTTATAGTAAAATCTATTATATATTATCGTCTGATAAATATTAACCCTGAACCTTTTTATACCCTCCAACCACAGTATGGGGGTATACTCACTTTGTCATTCCGTGTGTAACGCATCGAAATATCGGTCTAGGACCCCATAAAGTATATATATTATTGATCAGTGATCCATTCTAGCGATGTCCGTCTGTCCGTCCGTCCGTCTGTGGAAGACACGATACAGTCCAAAGTAAAAGAGCTAGACTCCTGAAATTTGGCACGAATATGTCTTATGGTATTGGGCTGGTTAAGTTCGAACATGGGCACAATCGGTTCAGGGGGAAAAAAGTTTCCCTCTTAAGAACTAAAAAAACCTCTAAAAAAAATCCATTTTTTATAGGTTTTTCGTACTTTTGTTTAGCAAACGAAACATTGTTATGTCAAAAGAAGTTCAAAGTCTTGCAGTTGGATCCAGGAATGTTGTCTCCAACCGACTTTACCCCCCCCCCCAAAAAAAAAAAAAGACGCCCCTGTTTTTTTTTAAGTGTTGGAGGGTATAAAAGATTCGGCACAGCCGAATTTAACACTCTCACTTGTTTTATTATTATATGAGCTATCTTAAGAATCTAACTATATTTAATCTTTTCTTTTTTACTTAGTAATGATTTTTAAGATATCATTCAATATGAATTTACACTTAAAAGAATATACTTAATACAAAAACACCTTATGTGCATATATGATTTAAAAAAAAAAATATTTCCTTGCATTTTATGTCTTAACTAGAGGCGCTAGAGCAAAAATAGCAAAAATTGGTGATCATCGCTATAAATTTCAAATATGCATTTTTTAAATTTCTAAAAAAACTGAAATGACTGAAATTGTGCATCACCGCTTTATATTTTTTTTAACCTTATTTGCAATTTATGGCTTAACTAGAGGTGCTAGCGCAAAAATAGTAAAACTTAGTGATCATCGCTGTAAATTTCTAAAAATTTAATTTTATATAAATATTTCTAAAATAACTTTACTTGCAATTGTGTTCATAACTTGAGGTGCTAAAACGAATATAGCTGAAATTGGTGATCATCGTTATAAATTCCAAAAAAACATTTTTTACATGACTTACAACTAAAAAATCCAATCTTTTATGAATATTTTTTTAACAAACTTTACTTGCATTTGGCTTAACTTAAGGTGTCAGAACGAAAATTGGGGATCATCCCTAAATTTCAAAAATGTATTTTTCGAAATTTCTAAAAAAAACTAAAATGGCTAAAATCATCGCTATATATTTTTTAAAACCTAATTTGCATTTTATGGCTTAACTAGAGGAAAAATAGTAAAAATTTGTGATCATCGCTATAAATTTCTAAAAATTAAATTTTATATAAATATTTCTAAAATAACTTTACTTGCAATTTTTTTCATCGTTATAAATTCCAAAATCCATTTTTTACATGACTTACAACTAAAAAAATCCAATTTTTTATGAATATTTTTTAACAAACTTTACTTGAATTTGGCTTAACTTAAGGTGTCAGAACGAAAATAACGGAAATTGGGGATCATTCCTATAAATGCATTTTTCGAAATTTCTAAAAAAAAAAAACTAAAATGGCTAAAATTGTGAATCATCGCTATATAAATTTTTAAACCCTAATTTGAAATTTATGGCTACACTAGATGTGCTGGAGCAAAACTAGTAAAAATTGGTGACCATAGCTATAAATTTTTAAAAATTAAATTTTATATAAATATTTTTAAAAAAAAAAACTTTACTTGCAATTTTTGGCTAAACGTGAGGTGCTAAAACGAAAATAGCTGAAATTGGTGATCATCGTTATAAATTCAAAAAATCCATTTTTTACATGACTTACAACTGAAAAATCCAATTTTTTATGAATATTTTTTAACAAACTTTACTTGCATTATTTGGCTTAACTTAAGGTGTCAAAACGAAAATAACGGAAATTGGGGATCATCCCTATAAATGCATTTTTCGAAATTTCTAAAAATAAAAAATAAAAAGGCTAAAATTGTGCATCATCACTATATAATTTTTTAAACCCCAATTTGCAGTTTATGGCTTCACTAGATGTGCTGGAGCAAAAATAGTAAAAAATGGTGATCATCGCTATAAATTTCTAAAAATTTAATTTTATATAAATATTTTTAAAAAAACTTTACTTGCAATTTTTGGCATAACTTGAGGTGTTAAAACGAAAATAGCTGAAATTGATGATCATCGTTATAAATTCCAAAAATCCATTTTTTACATGACTTACAACAAAAAAATCCAATTTTTTATGAATATTTTTTAACAAACTTTACTTGCATTTGGCTTAACTTAAGGTGTCAGAACGAAAATAACGGAAATTGGGGATCATCCCTATAAATGCATTTTTCGAAATTTCTAAAAAAAACAAAAATGGCTAAAATTGTGCATCATCGCTATATAATTTTTTAAACCCTAATTTGCATTTTATGGCTTCACTAGATGTGCTGGAGCAAAAATAGTAAAAAATGGTGATCATCGCTATAAATTTTTAAAAATTAAATTTTATATAAATATTTCTGAAAAAACTTTACTTGCAATTTTTGGCTAAACGTGAGGTGCTAAAACGAAAATAGCTGAAATTGGTGATCATCGTGATAAATTCCAAAAATCCATTTTTTACATGACTTACAACTAAAAAATCCAATTTTTTATGAATATTTTTTAACAAACTTTACTTGCATTTGGCTTAACTTAAGGTGTCAGAACGAAAATAGGGGATCATCCTTAAATTTCAAAAAATTTATTTTTCGAAATTTCTAAAAAAAACTAAAATGGCTGAAATTGTGCATCATCGCTATATATTTTTTAAACCCTAATTTGCATTTTATGGCCCAACTAGAGGCGCTAAAGCAAAAATAGTAAAAATTGGTGATCATCACTATAAATTTTTAAAAATTAAATTTTATATAAATATTTTTAAAAAAACTTTACTTGAAACTTTTGGCTTAACTTGAGGTGTTAAAACGAAAATAGCTGAAATTGGTAATCATCATTTTACGGCTTAACTTAAGGTGTTACACTCAAAAAAACTTTGTTAAATTACAAGAAAGTTTGTTATTTTTATATTTTGCTACCTCCTATTTGTTTTAGAAGCTTTTTACTAATATTTATAATTTAACAAGGTTTTTACCAATAAAATTGTAAACCTACAATTTTTTTGACGCGATAACATTTATCTTAAATTTCCAACTTTTTTGGCGCAATTAAACTTCCAAGGAATTCTCGTGAATTTACAATTTTTTTTTGGAAAATTATCTTGAAAATTTGTAAAATTACAAAAAAATTGTAAAATTACAAAAAAAAATTTAAATTTCGACCCAAATTGTTTTGTTAAAAAACAAGGAAAACTGTCAAATATTGGTAAAATGGGTTACGACACTTTTTTCTAGTAATTTGACAAGGTTTTTTTTTGTGTAAAAAAAGCAAAAATTGGGGATCATTGCTATAAATTTCCAAAAAATAAATTTTGTTCCTACATATGCATATATTATGGCTTTACGAGTGGTGCTAAAAAGAAAATAGCTGAAATGTGGCATCATCGCTTTAAATTTCAACAAATCTATTTTTATATGATTTCGTTATAAAAATTTAAATTGAAATTTATGGCTTAATTGGTGGTGCTAGAGCCAAACTAGCGGAAATATATTTTTTTAAATGAATTTTTGCTTTAAAACTTCACTAGCAATTTATAGCTTAACTAGAGGTAATCGAGAGAAAATAGCAAAAAATTGGGATTATCGCTTAAAATTTTCTAAAAATCTAGTTTAATACGATTTTTTTTTTCAAAAAAACTTTACTTGCATTTTTTGGCTTATCTAGAGGTGCAAGAACGAAAATGGCTAAAATTGTTGATCACTGTAAAATTTTTAAAATCCTTTTTATATTAATTTTTCTAAAACCTTTACTTGCACTTTAACCCTTAACTGGATTGTAGTTGAAAGCTATAGAAAAATGTTAGCACAATTGTCAATAAATAATAAATTTACAAACATTTTGCTTTTGAGTGTAAATACTTATTGATTGTTGGTTCTTTTTGAAATGACTAATAAGTAAAAAAAGAAAAGATTAAATGTAGTTAGATTCTTAAGATAATGGATTTATTACAAAAGGTTCGAGGTTACTTTTTATCAGTTAATAATCTGCAATAGCTTTCACTATAAAAGCCTGGGTTTGCAATTAAAAATCATCAGTATTTCAATTAACAAAGTGTTGAAGAAACAAGAGTTTATTATAATAATGTCATACTATTTAAATGCAATATTTCTTATAACATTTCTTGGTGGCACATTAGCCTCAGAAATTTTGGGACAAGTAAGTCAAAATATAAAAAATTTATAATTTAAACGTTTAAAAAAAATATTTTTTTATCACAGTTTCAACCTATACTACATCCCGATTGTCCAAGAATAGATGATATAAATCACGCGATAATTTTTTCGTATCCTCAAGATTGTTCTATGTATTATAGTTGTTTAAATGGCCTGGCTTATCCAAAAAAGTGTCCTATAAATCTTTATTGGAGCTCACGGACTTATCGTTGTGATTATATAGAAAATTCTGATTGTCAATATACACCTGGATCATCATATCCAACACAAGGACCATTATACCCAGATACATTCTATCCATCCCCACAACCATCATACCCGCTACCAGGAGGATCACCCGTTACCCCATTTGCTGAGTATAAATATGAACCATATCCAAATGATTGCAACAAATATTATATATGCGAAGTTAAATCCTGCCCTATAAATTTTTCTTTAAATCCATATACAAATCAATGTGAGTTATCACATTTAGTTGGTTGTGAGAATAGACAATCACCCATAGGCGGCCCAGACCTTACTGAATTATGTCGACGTACCCCTCAACAATATGTGCCCTACCCAGAAGACATTCATAAATTCATTCATTGTGGTGATGCAGCACAAGTTTATAGCTGTCCAGATAATTTATGCTGGAATGTGGAACACAATAGTTGTGATCATTCTTGTGTCTTTTTTTAATTAACCCAACTAAGAAAAAGTAATACGGCGCCATATATCATTTGATCCCAAAAATTGAGGATCCAAAAATATATGATTAGATCTTATTAGATCAAATTTGATATAATTAGAGCCCAAAAATGTACACAGAAAAAAATAAAAAAAAAAATTTGAGTAAATTTTTAATACTATTGAGTAAAAAATTACTCAATTTTCCACCAGTAAACGATTTAATAGTATTGAGTAAACTTTTAATAAAAAATTATTAAATGCTTAATAAAAAATTTGAGTAAATTATTAATTCACACAATTAAATCGTTACTTAAAATTTTTTAATATTTTTAAGTAACTTTTTAATTGTGTCAAGTAAAATTTTACTCAAAATGTATCAAATTATTTTTTTAAAAAGTTTAAAAAGTTTCTAATTTTTTTTCCAAAAAAAAAATTGCTTTTACAAACTTTACCAAATATACTTATGTCTTCAAGACAAAGTAAAATTTTATAAAGATGATTTCAAACTTTCATATACATATACAAAAAACAATAAACTAAATGAGAATTCAAAACACCAAGAGAAAAAAAAAAATAAATAAAAAAAAATATTAAATTTGTATTAAATTATTTACTCAAATTTTATTTTCAATTTTTGAGTAAATTTTTAATTGTGTCAATTAAAAAATTACTCAAATTTTTTTTAAAAAATTAAACAAGTGATTACTCAAATTTGTTTCCTCCATATTATTTTCTGTGTAACGGTTAATATTATCTAATTTGATATTATAAAAATTAGATCAAATAAGATCTAATAATAATTATATCTTATTAGATCTTATATCTTTATTATAAAATCAGATGAAATTTACCGTTCCATTTTTGGGATCTAATTATATCTTATTATATTAAATTTGATATAATAAGATTTAATCATATATTTTTGAATCCTCCATTTTTGGCATCAAATGAACCAATTTATATACAATTATATTAAAAAATATATGATTATATCAAAACATTTTATACTGGGAAAGGC
The DNA here is from genome assembly GCA_963921195.1 of Pegoplata infirma. Lineage (NCBI taxonomy): Eukaryota > Metazoa > Arthropoda > Insecta > Diptera > Anthomyiidae > Pegoplata > Pegoplata infirma. Next base: position 214,675,455 of record OY992539.1, on the reverse strand, counting down.
AAATTATCATAAATTGTGAATAAAATTTGATTTGTAAATTTATGCATAAATAAAATTTCATTGCAAAGTATAAAATTGATTTTTGTTAAAATAAATTTAGCTCAATAACATTTTAACTGTAATTCCAACAAGTTAAATCCAGCTTGGCCGAAACTTTAAATCCAAGATTGTGTATCTTGGATAGAACCAAAATAAATGAAAGTATACCTACCCCCGAAGAGTTTTAAAAACTTTGCTCTACCCGAGTAAAAATTTTCTGGTCTAATCATATATAATTTGATACAATCTTATATGAGTTAATATGCTTCCGTATAAATTTATATAAAATTTTATCTATCACTTTGATACGGTTGATCCACTTTATATGGTTAGATATTGCTCCATATATGATTAGATTCGTATTTTGGTTTTGCTCATCAAATTATATAAAAATAGATATTATAAGATCAATTTGATCTAATTAGATTTGACCAAATTCAGGATCAAATTGTATCAATTTTTATATTTTTTGATCTAAAGTAATACAATTAGATATTATTTGATACAACCATTTTACGGATCAAATTAGATCTATTTAGTAAAATTAGCATAATATTTTTACTAGGGTAGTTCTTTTTTTATGGCCCACTGAAGTTTTCAAAATTTTAACTAACAATAAGTAAAAAAAAGTATACTTACTCTGTTAAATACTCTGCAAAATTACTTTAATCTCACTTCGACTATTTGACAAAGTTATCTGCCGAAATACAGATTTTGAGAAAATACTTTTCTATTGGGACCGAAAAACAAAATCTTATCTGTAATTTTACTTTTTACTTTGTAATCTCTGTTTTACAGATAAAAAACAGAGTTTTTTTGTTAAAATACAGATTTGGAACCAAAATACTAAATTTAATAAAAAGAGTTTTGTTAAAAATTTACCAATTAAAAAAAACTGGTAAATTTTACGAGGATGTCATGTAAAATTTGAGGTACTCGTAAAAACTCATAATTTTTACAAAAATAAGAAAAATTACAATTTGGACGCACTAAAGCGGGCAAATTTACACGATGGCATTTCCCAATTGTCAACACTACTTGCACACAGGGGTGCCAGATGATTTTGATGAAAAATCGGCATATTTTCAAAAAAAAATCGGCATTATCGGCACTTCAATTTAAAAAATCGGCAAAAAATCGGCAAATGAAAAATAACCATTTTAAATACAATAAAACATATTTTTATTGACAAAAAATAGCAAAATAGAATAATTTAGCATTAAAGGCAAACGATAATTAATACGCTTATTAAAACTCATCAATTCTGCACTAATATAACGTTATATTTTCAGCAAAAACTCAAAATTCTAAATAATTTTTATTAAAAAGTAAAAATTGTTTTATTCGACCTTTAAAATATTATATTTTGAGTAGCTCGAGGTCATTATTTCTTTACTAATTAAATCCATGATATTCTCTAAAATAATTTTCAAGAAAATTATTTTTCTGTTTAAATTTATTTATGTTGGTGATATTTGCAACACTTAGGCTGGATTACTCAATGCTCCATTATAAAATAACTCTCCCTTAAATTTAACTTTTTCATACAAATTTTGACAAAAGGCTCCGTTAAATCGGCAGTTAGCAGCTAACTTTTCATTGAGTAATCCGCCCTTAATCGACGTGTGTTTTGGAATTTGTCAGATTTCATTGTCAAGAACTAACAAATAATTCCAGCAAAAAAAATTTTTAAAAATATTTTTTTTTTTCACTTTTTTCAGAGCTTCCCGATTTTAGGTAAAAAAACCAAATACATTTCCTAACAGGTTCAATATCTGTTTGTGTTGATATTGACCTTGAAAAACAACTGTTCTGACCCCTGTGATAAGTATGAACATGCTTTGTTTTCTACAGACAGACGGACGGACATTGTTAGATTGACTTAAAATCGATGGAGGGCTATGAGTATGTTCACTTGTGAGGTCCTAGAACGATATTTCCTGGCGTTACAAATGGAATGACAAACCTATATACATAAATCCTCTTATCAACTAAGGGGTGGGTATAAAAAGTGACAGTGTTTTTAGAGCTGATCAAAAAATCGGCATTTTTGGAGCAAAAATCGGCAAATCGGCACTTTGATATTTTTGAGGCAAAAAATCGGCAAAATGCCGATAAATCGGCAAATATGGCAGCCCTGCTTGCACATTAAGCAAGGAGAAGTCGATCAGAAATCAAATAGTAACCGTTGTATAAAAGCCATTCAAGCGCATTAAAAAATAATATATAAGGCATTCTTAAACGATTTCATTTGAATTTTTGTAAGTGTTTAAAGGATAAGCTGCTTAAATGTGGCACTGAAAATGAAAAGTTTATGAAAAAAAACGTGAGAACATCTAGCGAGTTTATAAATTATTTCTACAAAGTTAAACATTCGCGTGCGAAACATTTCAGCGGGCGCATTTAAATGATGGCATATGCCTTTATTTTGTGTCAAGTTATTACACTCAAAATAATTACTCTGTAAAATACTCTGCAAAATGACTGTAATCTAAATTTGACAGATATTTGACAAAGTTATCTGCTTAAATACAGATTTTCGGAAAGCAAAAAAAAAAACACTGTATTTTATTGTGACCGAAAAACAAAATTTTATCTGTAATTGAAATTTTTACTTTATAATCTCAATTTTACAGATAAAAAACATAGTTTTTTGGTAAAATACAGATTTTAGAAAAATACTTTTTTTTTTTCTCACAACCAAAATACTAAAATAGATCTGTAATTTTACTTTTTGCTCTGTAATACAGTTTTCAAATAAAAATCTCTTCCAAAAAACTTCCAAATATTTCAACCCCTCTTTACAAAGCGTCTTAAAGTACAAAAAAAGCTGGTAAATTTTACGAGGTTGTCTTGTAAAATTGGAGGTACTCGTTAAAAACTCGTAATTTTCACAAAAATAAAAAAAGTTAATTTACAATTTGGAAGCATTAAAGCGGGCAAATTTACACGATGGCATTTTCCAATTGAATAGTTCATGCGAATAAGGACGAATAGACCACTTTTTTGCAAACACGTTTTTTTGCATAAACGCATTTTATTAGCAGAGCCCTACAACCCTATGCAGAAATTTTGGGAAAATTTTGACTTTTAAGGCTAAAAAAATGACTTTGAAAGTGCAATAATTCGTATATTTTTATATTTTTGTTTAAATTGGGAGTGAACTAAAGCACAATTTTGATTAAATACAATACAAAAACATAAAAAAATTTTACTTTCGGTAACAATGTGTTAAAAGAACATTACGAGGAACAAACCACACTTATTATATTGGCAAAAAATTTTACCGTTCTTGAGTTATAAGACTTTAAAGTGTGGAAAGCAAAAAGGGCGAATATCCATCCTTAACAAAATATTATATAAAAATTATTTAGCTGCGAGTTTAAAATTGATATTAGCTAAAATTTGAATTGTACACAAAAAAAAAAAAACAATCTTAGCACATACAAACGTTTGGTGTTAATACTGCATCCAATGTCAGGAATAAAAAACAAAATTTTTTCATGTCCTTTTATGTTACGTCGTAATATGCAGTCAAGGGTTAATATTATAATTCCTAAAAATGTATTTAGTGTCATAAAGAATTACTACTGCATCAAGTGGCAGGAATATTAAAAAAAATTAACAAAAAAAAATTTTTTTTGCATGTCCTTGCAATCCTTAAAAAGTGTATCCTTGAAGTCCTTAAAGTGTTACAAACAAATACCAACCATAGTTCGTCAAGTTTTGCAAGTCTCATGAAAATGTAGTCAAAATCTGCTGCAAAATAACACATTTTTATTCAAATTTCAATACATTTTTTTGGATATTCGCCCTTTTTCCATTTAAGCAAAAAATTGAAGTCCAATTTTTGGCAAGTTCTCTTTCGAATACCTTACTAAAATTTTGTATATAGGTAGATGTGACTTAAATCTTTAAGCTTATACCAAAAAGTTGACAAAAATATTATTTTTTAACCGTTTCCTGCGTTTTTATTGTCCCCTGTAAAATTCTACAAATGGTCTATTCGTCTTTATTCGCATGAACTATTCAATTGTCAACACTACTTGCTTATTAAGAAAGGAGAAATTGATCAGGAATCAAAAAGTGACCGTTGTGTAAAAGCCATATCAAGCGTTGTAAAATTAGAAGTTTATGAAAAAACGTGAGAACATATAGCGAGTTTATAAATCATTTCTACAAAGTTGATTAACTTCGGGTGCGAAACATTTAAGCGGGCGCATTTATAAAATTTCATTTGTAATTTTACTTTTTGCTCTGTAATACAGTTTTCAAATAAAAATCTCTTCCAAAAAACTTCCAAATATTTCAACCCCTCTTTACAAAGCGTCTTAAATTACAAAAAAAGCTGGTAAATTTTACGAGGCTGTCTTGTAAAATTGGCGGTACTCGTTAAAAACTCGTAATTTTCACAAAAATAAAAAAAGTTAATTTACAATTTGGAAGCATTAAAGCGGTTAAATTAACACGATGGCATTTCCCAATTGTCAACACTACTTGCACATTAAGGAAGGAGAAATTGATCAGGAATCAAATAGTGACCGTTGTGTAAAAGCCATATCTAGCGCATTAAAAAAATGTGTATATGATAGTCAGGCTTTCTTAAACAATTTCCCTGTAATCTTATAAAAGTGTTTTTTGGAATGACCCCGTTTAAATGCGGCACTGAAAATGAGAAGTTTATGAAAAAAAGAACCTTTAGCGAGTTTGTAAAGAATAATTTCTACAAAGTTAAAAATTCGCGTGCGATGCATTTAAGCGGGCTCATTTAAATGATAGCATTTGCCTTTATTTTGTGTCAAGTTATTACTTATCCAGGCTTCTTGCACATTTAAGTCGAAGAAAATGATCAAGAATTCTTATAGTTGCCAATTAGAAAGTGAATTTGAACAAGAAATTAAAAACTAACGTTTCGCGTGCTCACTATTGAAGTGGGAATGCATTTAATCAGGCACATTTAAATTTTAGGTTTTTCTTTAACAATAAGTTTATGAAAGTACTAATAGGAAACACAATTTTCTTACGTAAATAGCCCCAGCTGAAATCATCGTTTATTAGTTTATAAAAACCTCGGTGAACATCTACCGCTTAAATGCACCACTTAATATGTGAGCTTTAATAATTTAAAATATATGTACGTAATACGCAAAGAATAATTTTGATGGCTTGTCAGACTGTTAATGTTTTTAAAGCAGATAAGTTCTGGAGTTCATGCACGCAAAGCTAAACAAAATTAAAAGCGCCGTTGGAATGACAACTTTAAGAAGTTTTTTTTTATTATAAATGTGTATGTTGTTAGTTTTGTTTCCAATTATTTCATGTGTTCAAGTTTGAAATTAAATAAATTTAATAAAAACTTTGTAAATTTTAGGAGTTTTTTTGATAAATTTCTGGTCATTTAACTAAATCTTTGTAAATTTACAAAGTTTTTTTTGTAAAATGTTTTCTCATAAAATGCATTTAACTAAATTTACAGTTTTTAAGTAAAAATCTGATCGCTTCTATCAACATTTTACAGATTATTCTGTAAATTTACATTTTTTTTATCGAAATCATTTTACGGAGTTTTCTTCGTAAAATAATAAATCTTGCTGGTTAAAAATCTATGGTATTTTCTGCTGGCTCAGCAGAGTATCTCTGTAATTTAACAGAGTGATTATTTTGAGTGTATGTAAATTAAATTGATTTCTCTAGGGTCAACCTTGCGACAGTTAGAGCGGTAGAACCAAATTTATATAGAGTTATTTTTGTAAGGGAGTCCCCTTAGAAAGTTTAGATAGGGCTAAGGTATGTATGGACAAAATGTTGGAGAGCAAACATAAATGGGGATCGGTCTTGCATTTTACCCCTGAAGGGGCGTCTCCGGGGCAGCAGCAGCGTAGCTTTATATAAACTTTGACCCCAATGAGCGGTCATATAAACCTCAGAAAATTAGGGGGTGTAGCGTTTCCAAATCTAAGTGAAGTAAATGAAGATAATAAAGATGAAGGAAAATAAAAATCAATTTTACAAAAAACTTTTATTACGAATAAAATTTATTTAATCACGCTTACAACCACTAGTAACATCTAAAACACATCTTCCCTGGCCGATATCAAACAAATATCCAGGGACACACTCAATTTCATGAAGAGTTTTATTATAGCATAATTGATATAAATAACATTTCTCATGGGCCAATAATAAACCGTGATCCTCAGCTCTACATTCGCCTTTACTAAGACATGATCCAGTTAAACATAGACCTTGGTCCTTATTAAAATATTCATTAAATTGACATGATTTTAATTCAGACGACTGGTTCAAGCATTCGTAGTACTGATGGCAATCTTCGGCAGCAAATTTAATACCATTCATTTGATTTATACACCATTTTTCGGCAGGCATACAATCTGCTTCGATGGGACTAACACATTTTGACTCTTTTGCGGAAAAATGTAAATTATCGGGACATTTACCCTGTACGGGATCCGTGGTTTTGTCGAAACAAATATAATATTTGTCACATTGGCTACCGGGAACAGCTTGACCCCAGGTATTAGTTTGTTTGCAATACTTTGTATATAATTCTGATTCTTGAGATATTTCGCAAGCTTTTAAATTACAGCCCGGCACTATCTTGTCGTAACATTCATTATTCGGGCATGTTAGTTCGACGGCATCGTTTTGTAAACATACAATAAATTTTGTATTATCATTAGGATGAGCAACGGTTTGAGAGGCACCAATACCTTCACAAAGCTAAAATAAAAAAAAAATAAAATTTCAGAAATTTTAAGAAAATGTTCTAAGACATTTTTTATCATTAAGATAAATCTCATGCTGAGAACTTTTTCTCATAAAAAAACAAGTAAGAAAATTATAGTCGGTCAAAACCGACCATATTATACCCTACACCAAAGTTACCAGGAAAATGGGTCCCATGGACCGATTAGATCTATATTTTGTCAAATCTTTAATAAGTGTAAAACAATCACAAATCAAATTTCAGTGAAATAGGCTTCTATCTGTTGACAATAAACCGCTTTAACTGAATATCGGGCGAAATTTTTACATGGGGTCGAAGTCCAAAACTGGTCCGATGATAATCACATTTGATAAGGTTATTAAAGTACGCGTTTACAATACAGAAACAAAATTTTAACTAAATATTTTCTGTTTTCATGAAATTTGAGAGACTTATGTGAAAATCGGGAAGGAGGTTTGTATGGGGGGTACAAGAAGAACTGGTTCGATTCCTTCAATTTCAATAGGCTTCGTCATTGGGCCAAAAGAGGCTTAAGTTTCAAATTTCAAGGCAATTGATTTAAAATTGCGACCTGTATCGTGTTTACACCGTTTACATGGACAGACGGACGAAATCGCTAAATCGATTAAAAAAGTGATTCTGAGTCGATCGGTATACTTAAAAGTGGGTCTTGGACCAATATTTCGGGTAGTTACAAACATCAGCACAAACTCATTATAACATGTACCACAGTGTGGTGTAGGGTATAAATATTCTCAGATTTTGAGAACTTTTTCTCATAAAATGTTCCAATATATTTATACCCTACACTCAAAAAAATACGTTAGTAGATTTACTAATTTTTTTTTGCTAATGCTAGTTAGCTAACTTTTAGCAAATTTTTAGTTGAGATTAGCATGTTAGCAAAAAATTCTTGTAAACTTCATTTAGCACATTAGCAATTTTAAACAAACGTTGAACTAATTTCTTTTGCTAAGATTTGAAATTGAGTTGACAACATTTTTACAAGATTTTTTGCTAACATTAGCAAAAATAAATGGTAAATTTTTTTTTATTTTCAGAAAACTTAAAATGGCTCTATCTCGTAAACTAAGCCAGATAGAGCAAAATGGAGGGCATTTTTGGTTCTTAGAAGCTCCATACTTTCGCGGGTCCTCTTCACATGTGTAGACCCTAATGGGCCCTAACTTTGGATCCAAAAAAGTTAGCATTCCCGAATATTTTAAAATGCTCATATCTCGGTAAATATTGCCGACACAACAAAAATTCCAAAAGCATTTTTGTAGCCCTCAATACGTAGAACAAGGCCGCGAAATAGTCAAAAGCTCTCCGAGTAATATTTTTGAAGTTATCGAGTTTTTTAATTCTCAAGACCCCAGTGGTCCCCTATAATCACGTATCTCAAAAACTAAGCAAGGTAGAGCGAAACGGACACAAATTTTGGATCAAAAACTATGACGATTTTAAGGAACCCAACTAGGTCTAGGCCCATCGGGGTCTGGACCTATCGGGTCCGAACCCAATGGGGTCCTCAAATGTGTCAAAAAAAAAAAACTTTTGTTAACCAATTATTGGCAAAACATTTTTGCTAACTTTAGCAAAAAAATTGTGGGTTCAAAATCAGCAAATTTTCTTGTAGGTTTACAAGCTTTTTTTGCTAACATTACAGTTTTTTTTTTTTTTGAGTGTACACCACACTGTGGTACAGGGTATAATGGGATTGTGCTGATGTTTGTAACTACCCGAAATATTGGGCCTAGACCAATCTTTAAGTATACCGATCGACTCAGAATCACTTTTTGAGTCGATTTCGCGATGTCCGTCCGTCTGTCTGTCCATGTTAACGGTGTAAACACAATACAGTTCGCAATTTTTAATCAATTGACTTGAAATTTGAAACTTAAGCCTCCCTTGGCCCAAGGACGAAACCTATTGAAATTAAAAAAAATCGGTCCATATTTAGACCTAGCCCCCATACAAAGGTCCTCTTTAGTTAAAGCTCAAAGGACTTTAACAACCGTAATATAATAGGTATAAATTTGGCAGGTAAACGTGTTTTGTCTTCACAAATCACCATTTCGAATTTTAAAGAAATCGGACCAGTTCTTCTTGTAGCCCCCATACAATCCACCTTCCCGAGTTTAACATAAATCTCTCAAATTTCATGAAAATAGAAAATATTTTATTAAAATTTTGTGTGTATATGTTAAACGCGTACTTAAATAATCTTATCAAACCTGATAATCATCAGACCAGTTTTGGACTTAGGCCCACTTTTGAAAATGTCGATATTCAGTTACAGTGGTTTATTGTCAACAAATAGAAGCCTATTTCACTATTAAGGATTTAACAACATATAGATCTAATCGGTCCAGGGGACCCGTTTTCCGGGAAACTCTGGTGTAGGGTATTATTATTATAATTTTCTTACTTGTATATCATATTGATGAAATTTTTTATCATATTGATAAAAATATATCAGTTGATGAAACAAGTTGTAGAATGAAAGATAAAGAAATTGTGAAATAAGGAAATGAAAACAATAAGAGACAAATATTTCATCATATTAATAAAAATTTTCATCATATTACCTAAATCTTTTATCATATTAATGAAATTTTTATCATATTAATGAAACTTTATTCATATTAATAAAATTTTGTAGCATATTGATGAAATATGTCAGTTGATGAGACATGTCATCAAAATTTGTTTTATTTTCATATGTAAAACTTTTATATTTTTTAGTTTTATTTTACAATTTTCTTCAATTCAAACAAATGAAAACATTAAGGTTACACTAAGAGACAAATATTTGATCATATTAATGAAAATTTTTATCATATTAATGAAGTTGTTCATCATATTAATGAAATTTTTATCATCTTAATGAAATTTTGATGATATTAATAAAATTTTGTATCATAAAATATGTCAGCTGATGAAGCATGTTATCAAAAATTAGCATCATTATCATTTTTATATGAAATTAATATATTTTTTGTTTTATTTTACAATTTTCTTTAATTTATGATTTTTTTTTTAATTTTTCTAAGTTTTTGTGATTTTTTTTGAAATTTCATGACTATTGTATTAATGAAATTTTCCATCATATTGATGAAATTTTACATCATATTGATGAACTTTTTTATCATATTGATAAAATATGTCAGTTGATAAATCAAGTTGTAGAATGAAAGAACAAAAAAATGTGGAATAAACAAATGAAAACATTAAGGTTACAGTAAGAGGCAAATATTTCATTATATGAATGAACATTTTCACCATATTAATGAAATTCTTAATCATATTAACGAAAATTTTCATCATATTAATCCAAATTTTCATCATATTAAAGAAAATTTTAATCATTTTAATGAAATTTTGTTTAATATTGATGAAATATGTCAGTTGATGAAACATGTCATCAAAAATTTGCATCATTGTCATTAAACACCACACTGTGATACAGGGTATAATAACCCAGCAAAAAAGTGCGGAGTACTTCTATTTGGAGTGCTTTAAAACTATAACAAATGTAATGAAATACAACAAAAATAACAAAAAACACAAGAAAAAAATACACAAACTGTTGTTTTTCAGCACTTAACTCATTACCTTCCGCGACACTCCCATACAAAAGTAAGTAGATATTCAGTTGATAAGAAGTACTCCGAGCTTTCAAACAACTTCCAACTACTTCCACGGAGTCGTTCTTATCTACTGAATATCTACTTACATTTGTATGGAGGTGTCGCGATAGGTAATGAGTTAAGTGCTGAATATCTATGTATTCTGGAGTAGAAAAAACTGTTTGTGTGTTTTTGTTATTTTGTTGTATTTCATTACATTTGTTATAGTTTTAAAGCACTCCACTAGGAAGTGGTAATGATATTTTTTTGCAGGGAAGTTTGTGCTAATGCTTGTAACTACCCGAAAAATTGGTCCTAGACCCACTTTTAAGTATTCCGATCGACTCAGAATCACTTTTTGAGTCTATTTAGCGATGTCCGTCCGTCTGTCCATGTAAACGGTGTAAACACGATACAAATCGCAATTTTTAATCAATTGATCTGAAATTTGTAACTTGAGCCTCTCTTGGTCCAAGGACAAAGCCTATTGAAATTGGAAAAAAATCAGTCCACATTTAGACCTAGCCCCCATACAAAGGTTCACTTCAGTTTTAGCTTAAATGACACTAATAACCGTATTATAAAAGGTATCTTTTCGAAATTTGGCAAAATAGAAGATATGGAAACCTGAAGTTTGGCACGAATATGTCTTTTAGTCATAGGCTGGTTAAGTACGGAGATGGCAAGACCAGGGGGAATATTTTACAGTTTTTGTTTTTTTTTTTTAATTTTAGTAGGCAAATGAAACATTTTTATTTCTAACGAAGTTCGAAGTCCTGCACTTGTACCGAGGGCATTAGAAATTGTCTTTTTTTTACCCGCCCCCTTTTGTGGGCGTGGGTATTAAAGATGTATTTAAACAATTATATCAATAATAATGCACTAAAAGCATTTGAATTTGTAAACATTAACCGCGTGGGAAAAGCTGTCCCCCTAGTGAGCCCTTTCGACCCCCTTCCAAAAAACGCCCCTTAAATTTTTTTTGTAATTTTTTTTAAATGTTGATATCCTCCAACTTTGACACAGTTAAGTCTCAAATTTTTCCGATTTTTCATAACTTTTCTGATTTTTTCTAAATTTTTTTGATTTTTTTCCTGAACTTTTTAGATTTTTTCGTATTTTGTTTTAATTATTCTAAATTTAATGTTGTATTTATTCAACCTTTAATTTGTAATATAAATAAAATAACCGAGCTCGAGGTCTGTTGTTGTTGCAATTAATTTTTATTATACTTTTCCAATATTTCAAAATTCATCGAATTTCATCATCAGGGACAGTGTTAAGAATTATACAAACAAAATCTCCGTGCAATTCCAAACGACAATGAGAATAGAAGTAGCTTTAAGTTTATTTTTTTATGTTTGTATAATTGAAGGGTTTACTGCAAAAACTTGATAAGCAAAATTTATTTTTTTTTTTGTGTTTTTCGCCTTCTACTGATGTTCCATTGAAAGATTTTTGGCAGAAGTCTTTCTTAAACCCTTTGTACAAGTATCTTGTGAGTGCACTTCTTCAAAAGTTCGATTGTCTACATTATTTCAAAAGTTTTAAGGCAAAAACCATCATAAAATGAAATGTTGCTTATCGAGTTTTTACAATAAGCCCTTCAATTCTTAAGACTGTCCCTGATGATGAAATTCAATGAATTTCGAAATATTGGAGAAGTAAACTAAAAATTATTTACAACAACAACAGACTTATATAATTTTCTCGATTTTTTTGAAATTTTCAAAATTTGCAACACTCCTGTGGTACAGGCTATAAAAAGTTTGTACTGATGTTTGATGCTTCGGAAGTGTTGGTCGTAGACCCATCTGTAAGTATACTGATCAATCGATCAGAATAATTTTTGAGTAAATTAAACGTTGTCCGTCCGTCTTTCCATATAACGGTTTAAGCATAAAACTGGTCGTTATTATCAATCAATTTGCTTAAAATTTAAGCTTTTCTTGATCCAAAACCTATTGAAATACGGAAAATAATCGTTCCATGTTTATACCTTCTCTCTCACTTACCTGTACATTAACTACACAAGCTCCCATAGCTGAATTGAAAATATAATTTGTTGGACAAGTTAAAAATTCGGCTGAACCTCCTGTGCATAAACAGAAACCATATTGTGTAGTCCAAGCGGCTAAAGCAGAATGATCTGGTAAACCATCACACATGGAATCTTTACAATTTGGCACAGGTGCAATGCAAACACCAAAGGCTTCATAAAATTTTTCTCCCACTAAACAATCTCTATACTCGACTTCTGAATCAATGCATACACAAAAACCATTAGTTGTATTAGTGGCCGGGAAACTAAAACTATCAGCTGTGGCACATTTTTCTGGATCACATACCGGTGCTATGCATTCTTGTGTGGTTACATCAAATTCTCCACTGCTAGGACAGATGTTAAATGTAGCTGTGCCAATGTTGCATTCACAATAACCTTGGGTGGTTGTTATAGAAGGAATTCTTGTACCATCGTCTAAGCCCTCACATTGTGTGGAGTTACAGTTAATCTAAATGTTTTAGGGAATAAATGGCCAGTTGGAAAATGTGTCACTGAGGAAATTTCCACAGTAATTCCTTGAGAAAATGTCTTCAGGTTCTGACAAATCATAGGTAATCCTTGATGACATTTCCTAACACTGTCAACAACGAATGTTTGCTTTAAGAGTGTGGACAATTCTTCTAAGACGTCTAAAAGGAATTGTCTTCAGAATAGCAGTATATTAGATTAGAATTTTAATTGTGGGCAACTCTTAAATTTCCAAGAAAAATATGGCACTATTATCGATTTATTTATAATAAAATCAAAATCTAACAAGTAGAACAAAAGTAATAATAGACAAACTATTTTTAAAATAAAGTTTGGAACAAGTAGTTAGGTGTGGGACTAATAAACTGGAGATTCCAGGTTCAAATCTAGTTGGGACTAAACAAGTGAGAGTGTTAAATTCGGCTGTGCAGAATCTTTTATACCCTCCATTTGGGGGTCAGTGGGGGACGTTCAAAGCACCTTCCCATCCCGATTAATATAACAACTGTTTCATTTATTTAACAAAAAACATGTAAAAAAAGTGTATTTTTTTCATAGGTTGGTTCAGTTCTTCAAGTGGGAACTTTTTTCCCCCTCAGCCGATTTTGCCCATTTACGAACTTAACTTGCCTAGGACCATAAGACATATTCATGCTAAATTGCAGGAGGCTAGCTCTTTTATTTTGGACTGCATCGTGCCATCTACAGACGGACGGACGGACATTCACAGAATGTCTTAGAATCGATCATGGATCAATAATATATAGGGCATTCCAAGTCAGATCGGACACTTTTACTCATAACTTCTTCAATAAAGGTCCAAATTTCAATTTTTTTTTTTTTTAAATTTTTGTTTTTTTGCGTACTTTCTAAAAAAAAAATCCCAAAAAATTCTTAAAAGCGCTCTAGTATGCGATTTTTTATTTTTTAAATTTAAATCTCATTTTTGAAAATTTTTGTACTCTTCCATTTTTTTAAAATTTTTTTTTGTGTAAAACTTCTATCGATTCTACAAATTTTTTGCCCAGGAGGATCGTGGGATAACGATTATTACTATTTTTTAAAATTTTTTGAAAAAAAATCATTGTAACTTTCCAATCTTAAAATCATTTCTACTGCTCCAATGGTGCGTCATAGAGGAGTCATTTATAAGACCGACCCCCATTAATTTTTACGTCTTAACATTTCTTTAGAACAAACTAATGCCCTATCTCCAATTATTAAGGGGGCTCCACACAAAACGACATTTTCTAAAATTTGCTCCAACCGCTCTAACTGCCCTAATAGTGCCCTTAGAGCAACAAAATGTGTGACCGACCCACAATATTTTTTTAGTCCAAACATTTTCTCTGAACACACCTATCCTCTATCTCTAATTGTTAAGGCGGTCCCCATACAATTTTTTTTATTTTTTGTAAATTTGTTTTATTTAATCAGCTTTTACCGGTACAAAGGTGCGTCCGAGAGGGGTCATTAGTGAGACCGTCCCCAATTTATTTTTACCCTCCAACATTTTTGTAAAACATACCTTCGCCTTATCTCCACTCCCTAAGTCTATTGGCAAGTAGGTTTTCCACCATTAAAACGATCCCATGCTTTACTCCTAGACCAGACAATGCCAAAATTATCGAGTCTGGGATGACATTATTAAAAGCCCCCTCTATATCAAGAAAGGCCACCATAGTGTACTCCTTTATCGAAAGCGATCTCTCGATGGTACCAACCAGCTGATTTACATTTGCTGTATGCATGTTGCTTTGTCGAAAGCAACCTCGGGTTAATCACTCTACGCAAATATGAGGCTATCATTCGTTCTATTGTCTTTAACAAAAAAGAAGACAGACTAATTGGTCTGAAATCCTTCGGAGCTGTGTGGGAACTTTTCCCAGCCTTCGGGATAAAGACGACTCTGGTATCCCTCTATTTTAAAGGAATATACGACCAGTTTATGCATGCTGTGTATAGATTATACAGCAACGGAGCTATATAGTCCGACGCTTGCTGCAACTCAGCCGGGATTATACCATCAGGTTCCGGGGATTTATAGGGCCTGAAGATTTTTATCGCCCAGATTAATGTTGACATATTTATTATTTCCGAAGCAATTTCAGATGCTTGGGCATCAGAACGTTCCAAAGCTTGAAACGGCGTCATGGAATTGCCCAGAAAATGCGTGTTTAAAAGGAGATCCAGCGACTCTCCACTGGAGGAAGACCACACCCCATTAGGATCTTTCAGGTATCCCAGAGTGCAAGATGAAGAAGCCAGAACCTTGCGCAGCCTAGATGCCTCAGAAACGTCTTCTATGTTTCCACAGAAGTTTTTCCAAGAATCACATTTTGCATTTCTGATCATCTTCTTATAACTCTTAAGTTGCAGCCTGTATACAGACCAGTTCTCGTCCGCTCTTGAAAATTTAGCCTTATTAAAGAGCTTTCTGAAGGAATCTCTGCTCGTCTGCAACTCGTTTGACCACCAAGGTGGCTTTTTTCCCTCTAGGCTTTGCAGAAGGGCAAGACGCATCCACACTCAAAAAAAAAAACTGTAATGTTAGCAAAAAAAGCTTGTAAACCTACAAGAAAATTTGCTGATTTTGAACCCACAATTTTTTTGCTAAAGTTAGCAAAAATGTTTTGCCAATAATTAGTTAACTAAACACTCAAAAAAAAAAACTGTAATGTTAGCAAAAAAAGCTTGTAAACCTACAAGAAAATTTGCTGATTTTGAACCCACAATTTTTTTGCTAAAGTTAGCAAAAATGTTTTGCCAATAATTAGTTAACTAAATTTTTTTTTGACACATTTGAGGACCCCATTGGGTTCGGACCCGATAGGTCCAGACCCCGATGGGCCTAGACCTAATTGGGTTCCTTAAAAATCGTCATAGTTTTTGATCCAAAATTTGTGTCCGTTTCGCTCTACCTTGCTTAGTTTTTGAGATACGTGATTATAGGGGACCACTGGGGTCTTGAGAATTAAAAAACTCGATAACTTCAAAAATATTACTCGGAGGTCTTGTTCTACATATTGAGAGCTACAAAAATGCTTTTGGACTTTTTGTTGTGTCGGGAATATTTACCGAGATATGAGCATTTTAAAATTTTCGGGAATGCTAACTTTTTTGGATCCAAAGTTAGGGCCCATTAGGGTCCACACATGTGTAGAGGACCCGCGAAAGTATGGAGATTCTAAGAACCAAAAATGCCCTCCATTTTGCTCTATCTGGCTTAGTTTCCGAGATAGAGCCATTTTAAGTTTTCTAAAAATAAAAAAAAATTTACCATTTATTTTTGCTAATGTTAGCAAAAAATCTTGTAAAAATGTTGTCAACTCAATTTCAAATCTTAGCAAAAGAAATTAGTTCAACGTTTGTTTAAAATTGCTAATGTGCTAAATGAAGTTTACAAGAATTTTTTGCTAACATGCTAGTATCAACTAAAAATTTGCTAAAAGTTATCTAACTAGCATTAGCAAAAAAAAAAATTAGTAAATCTACTAACGTATTTTTTTGAGTGCAGGCACCTATTACAAACATTTGTTATATGGTCAACCAGACAGTCAATTTCCGCCAAACTATGCGGTTCAGATAAGGGTAATTCATCCAAAAGCAAAGAAAAAGGCTCCCTATATTTCACCCAGTCTGTTCTCCTCAGATTTCTAGAGACTGTTTTAACAAACCTCTCTGTTAAACCCTCTCTTAAATTCCCTTTGCTTAGTTCGCCATCGAACTGGACGTTTGATCAAACCAAAAAAAAATCCCTTAAGTTCGATATAAACAAAAAAAGAGTTGCAGTTTGGCGATTTTCAGTCTATAGCTAGCTTTTTTTTCATCAAGCTGTGTGGATTGTGGATTATCGGGAAATCCAATGACTTTTTATTTGCTGACAATTTGTTTTAAACACTTTTAAAGGTATTTCTTAAATAATATTAACATAAAAATTATAAATTGATACATTTTCTTAAAATTTATTAAGCGCTTTTTCGATATAAAAAGATATCATTATTTGTCAAACCAACAATGTTAATTTAACATTATCGTATTTTCCTCGTCTAACAGTTTTCGTACCTTCTGTTATCAAGTTCCAAAATTTTAAGAGTGGGAGACAAAGAGCTTGTCTTAACCGGGGAACGGTTAAAAACTCAATGTAGCAATAATCTGAGAAAGAATGGTCTTCCAAAACTCTCCAGTCATAAATTCTATCAGACAATGTATCTGATACAAGTGTTACGTCAAGAACCTCTTGCCGCGCACTTGTAACGAAAGTTGGTTCACTACCCGTGTTACAAATATACAGGTTAGTGCTTAACAAAAACTTCAAAAGTGATTCGCCTCTATCATTTGTGTCTGTACTTCCCCAAATCGAATGATGTGCATTAGCATCACAGCACACTACTAACTAGTGTCCCCTAGATTCAGACTCCCGAATCAGACTGCCAACCTTCTCCGGGGGTAGGAAAATACGCAGAGGCGAGCCAAACAGACTTCCCATCAAGCTATAAGCTAGCCGCTGTAACATCCATATCACTAAAAGTTGATAAAAAGAATATATTTAAGCCATTTTTCGCCAAGATGCAGGCTCTTGGTGAGCCCTCACCTTTGGCAACCATCAACTTAAACCCAGCGGTCTGTAATCCGCAAACCCTGCCACCCCGCACCCAGGGCTCTTGGATAAAAACCAAGTCAACTGCTTCTGTCGTCAGGCGCAACAAGAGTGCAACTAAGGCTGCCTTACAGTGATGGAGGTTTATTTGTAGGAACCGCAACATCTTGCTTTTTTTCCACCATCCTTTCCACCACCGTGTTATTGGCTTCATCCTCCGTGTTTTCATAGAGGTCTCAATCGTCCCCAGATTCGGTTTCGAATAAGCCAGATGTGTGTCCCATCTGTTCTGAATCGGAGGCAACAGAACTCTCCGAATTCCTCACTGCATGGGCCTGGTCCTGAATGTCACCCATCGTGGCATCAGCTTTATCCTCCGTGCCATCACAGAGGTCACATTCGTTACCAGATTCGGTTTCGAAAATGCCAGATGAATCTCCCATCAGCCTACACTTAAAATATTTTGTAAGTAAATTCAACTGAAAAAACGTTTAAAACAATCGTTTTTCCTTTTAAAAAACGGACTACTTATATTTCATTTGAAACAACATACTTTTTCAGTTATTTTTAAAAGTTAATAAATGACTAGACATTCCGTAATAACAAATGATATTTCAGTTATTTTAACTGTTTACAATTTTTTATTTTGTCAAGTAAAAATATTTTTTTTTGAAAAACAAACTACAAAATCCGTACTTCTGTAAAATTATACGGTATAATCAGTCACAAAAAATTTAACTGATAAAAATATTTTTCCGTAAATTTCGTAGTTTATTGTTTTACCAACTGTACAAATCGTTCAATATTTTATTTTCATTGAAAAACAAACGATAAAACGTTTAAAACAACTTTAACTAAAAA
This sequence comes from Pegoplata infirma, assembly GCA_963921195.1. Lineage (NCBI taxonomy): Eukaryota > Metazoa > Arthropoda > Insecta > Diptera > Anthomyiidae > Pegoplata > Pegoplata infirma. The sequence continues at coordinate 214,657,042 of OY992539.1, read as the reverse complement.
CTTTTTGAATAACCGTAAAATATTTACTGTAAAACTTTTCTGGGTGTAGAATCGGTCAGCTGAATATCAACCTTTTCCAGATTCTTCTGCCCAGCCGACTCTGCCACTGGCTAAGCTGCGTCCAAAATAGGCTTCTGGTCGCCCTTGTAGACATTGACTCTTATATGAAAAAGCCAAATCTAATAATGCCATCAGTCCTGGCTAAAAGCGAAAGCGATTCCTCATTAACCAAGACCACTGCTTGACGACGAGCACCCTCCATCTCACCCAATCTGGCAATTTGCCAATTATGAGTTGGAAGGTCAGGATTGCAGACTTTAATCATCTTTAGAATCACCTTACAATTAGTGTCACTTGTAGCCATTGGAATCCATGCATGAGCTCTGGGTTGCGAGGGGATATCATGTTTTTCCACAACGTCCAGTCTGGCTCCAGGCCATAACTCTCCCACTTGGCTAATGGCAACCTTAAACACGGCTGCGGATCTTTCGTTCCCAAAGCAACGAGTTTTACTCGCCCCTGATGCGTTGACAGTTGTAGGAAGAAAATCAGGCATACTCTCAAGGAGCCTAAAGTAGATTTAATTTAATTTAGTTTCAACTAAACTCCACTTGTCCCTTGGCAATCCCCATTTTGCCTGTTTATCACAGCCTTAACGAAGTTACCTTTCACCACTTCACTAAAAGACTGAGTCCAGACGTTGCCGGTCACCTAAGATCTCTTAGGTAAAGGTTTCTCGTCGGGCGAGCGCAACCTTTTACCAGACTTCGATGACGAGGCTCAAACAGCGCTCTGTTTGTCAGATGTGCGCATTGCCGGAAGTTTGTCCTGTTCTTCAATGACTCCTTTCGCACATGATAGCGACGCCCTCTCACGTTCGGAGAGCTTGGTTCCATCGAGTTGGCTTAGTCTGTTAATTATTTTCAAACAAAGCCTTCTCTGGTTGTGCCTAACCTTTGACGGCTTAAGTTTCTTTTTACCACCAATATTAGGCTGAGCACCCCTACCAGAATCAAGGCCGGACTTCAAGGTCGCAACCCTAAGACCAGTGCTAGGACCAGCACCAGTCGGTGAGGCAGAGCCTCGAATTAAATCGGTATCATTTGTGTCCATATTTTCATTTTCCTTGATGTGGTAATGAAAATATCACAAAAATACCTATTACGAACAATTTCAGTAAATCAATTAATAGCACGGAGTTAAATTAAAACACGCCCACACTTGTCAACAGTTGAACTTACCTGTAACATTTGCTCTTTTGTCAACTCGGTTGGGTCAGATGGCGATGATTGCGGTGATGTCCCGAATGGTCGTTTTAGCAAATCGAGACTCTGTAATTTACCATTGTCACCATAAACAGTTAAAAAGCAACATATTACAAAAATTATTGTGACTAAAAATACATAGAAATCGTTAATGATACATTTACAAGGAAAGTCTCCCTGGTGTCACCCTCCGATCTTCATGAAATTTAGATATGTTGTTCAGAATGAAAATTAATTCGACACGTATTTTTTTAGCGGCCCAAACTCATTTTTAGTAAGGGTCGATTTGAATGGGGGGGAAGTTGACCTTTTTCAGTTTTTTACGATTTACGCCTATTTACTCAATATAGGCATATTTAGTATCAGATTAAAGGTACTTGAAAGTTAATTGGGGTTTCTCTTTTTTTTCTATTTCCTTTTGAAAGGTATTTGATATTTCACTTTTTTTTCAATTTCCTTTTGAAGTATTCGGGGTTTCTACCCCTAGATAATCGGAGTTTGCGGCTAAAAAAAAAATTAATAAAGAAGTGCGGTTTCACCAGTAATACCTCTTAGTCCTTCTTTACTCTATGAATAATATGCTCTACAAAATAAAATCATCTCCATTAAGATCCGCGGGTGACACTAGGGAGACTTCCCTTGTTAAAGAGTTATGATTGAGGCTACCATAATTTTAAAGCGTCATTAAAAATTGTTTCATAATATGATTATAGCAATCATAAAATTTTTGTAGTAATCATGTTATGGTCCTTAATTTTACGATTATTTAGGATCATAACATGTTTGAACCAAAACTTTTATGATTGCTACAAACAAATTATAAAAATGTTTCATAATCTGAAAATTTTTCTAAAGATAAGGATTCTTATTCTTCCAGAACCTGTTCTGAAATTTGTTCTATGTCGTCTTTAATTTTAGTTATGTCCTAAATTTAAGTTATAAAACATAGGTTTATGTATATAGCCTGACTTACAGAAGTGTTTCTAAAAAAAATTGTTATTGAGCTAAGCCCCCCCCCCCCCCCCATAAACTCAAGAGCTGAATCCGCCCCTGGCATCAATATATTTAGTTCAATCGGTTTCGCTTAAGAATTAGCAGAATCGTTAATATATCGCGAACCACCGAAGACCTCGATTCCGAGACCCTTTATTTTTTCTTCTCTACAACATATCCAAGATCTTTAAAAATTGTTGGGTGCCCGTGGAGAGCTCTTCTGTTGATTTTTGTTTTATTTACCTTTATTCCAAAACATTTTTCAAGTTAAATTACTTCTTTTAAAACTCAAAGACAATAACTAACTAAAATATATGAGAAATCTTCTATTAAATAACAAATTTTTGAATTTTGTCGTTAGATAAGAGTCGTGCAAAATCCTAAAATTAAAAATATAACAACTTGTTTCAGTACAATTTACAAGTTTTTAATTAAACAGCCATCGAGAAATTAAAAATGTTAACTGTATTTAACAAGATAGATTATGTTAAATACAGTTAACAATTTTAATTTCTCGAATGCTGTTTAATTTTTTCTACCTTTCGCTAGGTGAACAGCTGTCTTAAAAAAAAAAAAAAAAAAAAACAAGTAGAAAAGTTTAATTCGACTTGGCCGAATCTATGTATACCCTCCACAATGCCCTTTTTAAGTGATAGTAAATTTTTTAACTTGAAAAAATAACTATTTTTATTAGAAATATTTTATTTTGTGTAAAGAAACTTTTTTTTAGTAATTATTGAAAAAAAAAAAAAAATAATTTACAAATTTTTTTTTTTGAGTGTAAAATTCTTTTGAGTGTATTTTTTTTTTTGTTTTAGTGCAAAAATATTTTTGAGTAAAAAAAATACGTTGTAAAATATTTTTGTGACTTACCAATGTTTTTAAAACATGTTTAACGGCTTTTCAACACTTGAATTTAAGGTTAAAGTAATCTGAAATTCATGATTTTCTGAATAACTTTTGAACCACTGGACCGATTTTGCTGGAATTCAATACCAATTAGACCAGGGCAACGGCAAATATATCTGTGGAGATTTGACAAAAGCATTTACTTCGATTTAAGTTCTTTTGTCAAAAATATATTAAAATCGACTTTTTCGGATACAACAAACACTTTTTCCATGATTTTTTTTAAAAATCTCAACAATTGGAAATATCAGGTTATCAGATCTCTTGAAAAACTTTGAGAAAATCATCTACACCATTTACAGATGTAATTCGAAAAAGATCAATTGTAATTCGAAGATTCTATTTGTAATTCGAAGATTCCATTTGTAATTCGAAGATTCCATTTGTAATTCGAAGATTCCATTTGTAATTCGAATACTTCAATTGTAATTCGAAGATTCCATTTGTAATTCGAAGATTCCAATTGTAATTCGAAAAAGATCAATTGTAATTCGAAAAAGATCCATTGTAATTCGAAAAAGATCAATTGTAATTCGAAAAAGATCAATTGTAATTCGTAAAAGATCAATTGTAATTCGTAAAAGATCAATTGGAATCTTCGAATTACAATTGATCTTTTACGAATTACAATTGATATTTTACGAATTACAATTGATCTTTTTCGAATTACAATTGATCTTTTTCGAATTACAATTGATCTTTTTCGAATTACAATTGATCTTTTTCGAATTACAATTGGAATCTTCCAATTACAAATGGAATCTTCGAATTACAATTGGAGTATTCGAATTACAAATGGAGTCTTCGAATTACAAATGGAATCTTCGAATTACAAATGGAATCTTCGAATTACAAATAGAAGCTTCGAATTACAATTGATCTTTTTCGAATTACATCTGTAAATGGTGTAGTTCTTATCATTACAGTCTCTTTAAAAAAAATGTCGAAAAATATTTTTCAAAAAAATAAGTGCTTTTGTCAAACGTTCACAGATATATGCCAAGCTTCAGCAGCATCAGAGTTGCCTTTCGAAAGTTAGCGTGTTTTTTATTTTGTAACTACGCAAAAAACCCTTGCCGAAATTTACTCTTTTGGTCATAACTTTTGAACCACCAGACCGATTTTTCTGGATTGCAATACCAACCTGACCAGGTAAATAACATACATATATGCCAAACTTCAGAAATCTCTGTAAAGTCATTCAAAAGTTAGCGTGTTTTCTACAGACGGACGGACATCGTTAGATCGACTTAGAATCGATCAAGGATCATGAATATATATACTTTATGGGGTCCTAGACCAATATTTCGAGGCGTTACAAATGACAAACTTATATCGTCCATTCCATGAGACATTTTAAAAAATCTAACCGAGGGTCTTCTGATTTTTGTTATATTTTTCATACAGATTCTCTATGGAGCCAATTTCATCCATCAGAACGAAAATATTCGAAAAACTCGCGATTTTATTCACGATTTTCGTTTTTAAAAAGTAAAAAAAATGCAAAATCTGTGTGACTTTGAGCTGCTGTATTTCCTAAACTACTTATCGCATTTTAACAATCTATAGCGCATACTAGAGATGGGCGCGTGAGTGGATTTTGACTCACACTCACTCACGCTCACGCAAAAAATAATCGAATCACTCACTAATCACTCACGCAATTTATTTTTTTACTCACGCTCACTCACATTCACGTGAGTAATAAAAAACTTACTCACGCTCACGCGTGATTCACGCCAGATTCAATCACGCTCACGCGTGAGTCACGCAAAATCTACTCACGCAATAAAATTTTCTTACCAAAAAGAAAAAAAAATCCCAAAAAAAAAATTTTACAAAAAATTAAAAAAAATTTGGGCAACTCAAAAAATCTAATCACGCAAACTCACGCAAAAAATAAATGACTCACTCACTAATCACTCACTCAGATTTTTTTTCAACTCACACTCACTCACAATCACGTGATTGAAATGAAAATCACTCACACTCACGCGTGATTCACGCGTGATTCACGTGAATCACGCAAATCACGTGACCAGCGCCCATCTCTAGCGCATACGAATGGTATGTAAGTCTATTTTAATATCTAATAAACTGCAAAAAATATTGGTGGTTTAAAAATGCATTTTATATGCAAATGCAGTTTTGAAGTGCATTTTGCGAAACTTTTACCCCTTTAAATTTTTTTTAATTAGCATATTTGGAAAATTTTGAATTTTTGCTACAAAAAAATGTTTTCATTACAATGGACCGAGAATGTATGCTATTTTTAATATTTTTTTTAAAAAAATACTTCCTTAACCCATTTTGATCCTCTGTTCGATTTTTCGAACAGTAGAGAACACCTTTTTCAAGAAAATATTTATGTATGAAAGAGCTTGAACTTCGGGTAAATGTGGTTATGAATGTTAAGTCTCATCTTTCTGCAATTAAAAAAAATATACCCGCTTGACCACCGCAATTTATATTTCCATTAAATACAATGCAAATCAGCACAGAAATTGTTTCAAGCAAAATCGAAAATTTAGCATTTTTCGATTTTCGCCTTTTAATTTTTATACCCTCCAACCACAGTATGGGGGTATACTCACTTTGTCATTCCGTGTGTAACGCATCGAAATATCGGTCTAGGACCCCATAAAGTATATATATTATTGATCAGTGATCCATTCTAAGACATTCTAGCGATGTCCGTCTGTCCGTCCGTCCGTCCGTCCGTCCGTCCGTCTGTGGAAGACACGATACAGTCCAAAGTTAAAGAGCTAGACTCCTGAAATTTGGCACGAATATGTCTTATGGTATTGGGCTGGTTAAGTTCGAACATGGGCAAAATCGGATCAGGGGGAAAAAAGTTCCCCTCTTAAGAACTAAACAAACCTCTAAAAAAACCCATTTTTTATAGGTTTTTTGTACTTTTGCTTAGCAAACGAAACATTTTTATGTCAAAAGAAGTTCAAAGTCTTGCAGTTGGATCCAGAAAGGTTGTCTCCCACCGACGTTACCCCCCCCCAAAAAAAAAAAAAAAGACGCCCCTGTTTTTTTTTTTTTTTTTTTAACGTGTTGGAGGGTATAAAAGATTCGGCACAGCCGAATTTAACACTCTCACTTGTTTTGACTAATTTAAAATTTTTCTAGATTTAATTTATTATCAAATTCCCTTAATTTGAATTATTTTGAAACAATTTACTTTGATAATAATGAAATAAATTAATAAAATAGCAAATAAATCCAAATATTAAAATTGCATAAAAAGTTGGAATGCAGGATTTTCTGGGAATACGGCACATTGAAATTTTTTTTACAGAATTTTTGAGATCAGCGGGTGCTAATTACTTTAAAAAAGTACCTTTTTCCAAAAAAGAAAAATAAAATTGAAGCTTGGTCCAAAATGGGTTAAGTTTCCTTTATAAAAATTTTTATTTTTTAAATTATACCAAAATCATGTAAAAAGACATGTTTATAAACCGTTATATTTTCAAAAGTACTAATCGTATATTATTGCACATTAGAAAGGTATTTTTTGTCTATTTTTTGCATGGTGTAACGCATCAAAATATCGGTCTAGGACCCCATAAAGTATATATATTTATGATCAGTGATCGATTCTCAGACATTCTAGCGATGTGCGTCCGTCCGATGCAGTCCAAAATAAAAGAGCTAGACTCCCGACATTTGGCACTAATATGTCTTATGTTCCTTGGCAGGTTAATGAGCAAAATCGGACCAGGGGGAAAAAAGTTCCCCCTTGAAGAACTAAACCAACCCTTGGAAAATATCACTTTTTTACATGATTTTTTGTGTTTTTGTTTAACAAATGCAAAATTTTTGTGCCACAAGAAATTCAAAGTCCAACATTTGGACCCTGAGTATTAGAAAATTTCGTTTTTTTTTGGTCCGCCCCCCCTTCTATGGGCGTGAAATAAATAAATTTTTTTTTAATTATGATAAACTTGCATTTCTTTAGTGCAAAAAGCATAAGAATGAATTTTTAAACACATATTCGAGAGAAAATTTCCCCCCCCCCCAACGAAAAAAAAAATAAAACGCCCCTGCAATTTTTTTTTTTTGCATGTTGGAGGGTATTAAAGATTCGGCACAGCCGAATTTAACACTCTTGTTTTTTTTATATTTTTTGTAGAACAAATGAAGCAATTTTATGTCAGAAGAAGGTCAAAGTTCATGGCTTGTACACAGGTGATTAGAAAATTATGTCGGCTCGCCCCTTTTAGGGGCGTGGATATTATTAATTTATTTAAACAATGATTAAATTGTAATACTTAAGTGCAAAAAGCATAAGAAATAAGTTTTTAAACAATTAATGCGAAGGAAAAGGTGCCCCAATGGCCCTCGCCAAACCCCCCTCCCCTTACCCAAAAAAGGCCCTGCAAGATTTTTTTCCATGAAAGAAGGTATACAAGATTTTGCACAACCGAATTTAACACCCACCCCTGCCTTACCTCTCCAAATTTTACATTTTGTAGAGTATAAAAGATTCGGGCTTGCTAAATTAAACACTCTAGCTTGATTTTATTAATTTGTAGATTTTTATTAAATTTTATCACCTTCCTTTAAATATCATTACATTGATTATAAGTATCATTAATACATCTTTTTAGTTGATTACTAAAATATTGACCAGTCGGGCATTGACCCACAAAAGCGATCATATTAATGCACAAATAATATTTATAACATGTTTCATGGGGCAAATAAAGACCATCATCTTCAGCTGTACATTTACTTTTATTTTGACAGGAGCCTCGTACACATTTACCTTGGGCCTCGTCAAAATATTCATTAACCGGGCAGACTTTTAATATAGTTGCCTGATTTAGACATTCATAGTATTCGGTACATTTTGCAGCCGAAAATCTTATATTATCATTTTTATTTAAACACCATCTTTGGGGGGACATACAATCGGCGTCTATCGGACTAACACAGCGCTCATCTTTTTGGGAATAGTGTTGATTATTGGAACATGTTTGTATCACTGGATTTATATTTGCTCCAAGACATGTAAAATATTCTTCGCAATTGCTTCCCGGAAATGATTTATACCATATATTATTATCTGTACAATATTTTGTTATCCAATCATAATTTAGATCCTTGGTTGTAATACAGTCGCCATCAATACACTGAGAGGGGGAAAAAAACATATTTAAATTAAAAATGTTCAATTTCATTTTAAATATGATACATTTGAATGACATTTTTTCTTAAACTTTTGATTTTTCCCAAATGTCCGGGCAAATTTGTATTCAATTAGACCTACAAATTATGTGGTACACAATTTGAGGCCAATCGGATTAAATTAAACCGTGGCGCCCTGCGATCAAAGTTTTAGATTTTTGAAAATTAAAAAAAAGGTCTTGCAAAGCATCAATATTAAAATTTTGCAAAAAATGCTGGATTTTCTCCTACTTTAAAGATTTTTATACCCTCCAACCACAGTATGGGGGTATACTCACTTTGTCATTCCGTGTGTAACGCATCGAAATATCGGTCTAGGACCCCATAAAGTATATATTTTATTGATCAGTGATCGATTCTAAGACATTCTAGCGATGTCCGTCCGTCTGTCCGTCCGTAGAGGACACGATACAGTCCAAAATAAAAGAGCTAGACTTCCGAAGTTTGGCACGAATATGTCTTATATTCCTAGGCAGGTTAAGTTCGGAAATGGGCAAATCGGACCAAGGGGAAAAAAGTTCCCCCTTAGAGAACTAAACCAACCCAAGAAAAACCGCATTTTTTGCAGAGTTTTTTGTACTTTTGGTAAGCAAATGCAACATTCTTATCTCAGAAGAAGCTCAAAATCGCAAGAAGAAGGTGCCCCCTAACGTCTCCCACTAACCCCCCCACCCAAAAAAAAAAAGACGCCCCTGGATTTTTTTTTATATTTTTTTTACATTTTGGAGGGTATAAAAGATTCGGCACAGCCGAATGTAACACTCTCACTTGTTTTTTTTTAAATCTTAAAATTCCTTTCCCTTTACCCTTTTATAGAGCTTGCGACAAAACTTTCATTCAAAATTAATTTAAGTTAAATTCAATCATTTAAACCTATGGAGTCCTTTGATACAAGTTTTGGGTTTTTAAAAAATTTTCAAAAACAATTTTGATAGAAGTGCGCCATGGGTTAAAATTGCCTGATTTGGCTCAAATTAAGTTTAAATATAAGCTTGTCACAAGCTCTACACTCAAAATAATTACTCTGTTAAATACTCTGTAAAATGACTGTAATCTCAATTCGACAGATATTTGACAAAGTTATCTGCCGAAATACAGATTTTGAGAAAATACTTTGTATTTTATTGTGACCGAAAAACAACATTTTATCTGTAATTTTACTTTGTAATCTCTGTTTTACAGATAATAAACATAGTTTCTTGGTAAAATACAGATTTTAGAAAAATCTTTGTTTTTTTTCTCGTAACCAAAATACTAAATTTCATCTGTAATTTTACTTATTGCTCTGTAATACAGTTTTCAAATAAAAATCTCTTTAAAAAACTGTCAAATATTTGAACCCTTCTTTCAAAAACGTCTTAAATTACAATAAAAGCTGGTAAATTTTACGAGAATGTCATGTAAAATTGGAGATACTCGTAAAAAACTCGTAATTTTCAAAAATAATAATAAAGTAAATTTACAAATTGGAAGCACTAAAGCGGGCAAATTTACACGATGGCATTTCCTAATTGTCAACACTACTTGCACATTAAGGAAGTAGAAATTGATTAGGAATCAAATAGTGATATTGTGCAAAAGCCATATCAAGCGCATTAAAAAAATATATAAGAATGTCAAGGCATTCTTAAACGATTTCCTTTGAAATTTTGTAAAAGTGTGTATTGGAATAAGCCCGCTTAAATGGCACTAAAAAAAAAAATTAACGTCATATTGGATCCGCCATTTTAAATTTTGGAAATCTAAATTCAGAATCGTGTTTAGTGACCCATAATACACCCGGGAACCGAGATTTATTTGAATGCGAAAACCTCGAAAAATTGGAATCTGAATGAAAATTCGAAATCAGCGTCCCAATAAACCACCTGATTCGCGCCGCCGTATTGGCTGACTTACCATTCGGTTCAACTTCCGCCACTCAGCTTTCAAAAGTAGAGACCATTGGCTAAATTTTAAGCCATAATACAACTCTCTACGACCAATAGAATTTTGTCGGCGGGGGGGGGGGGGGGGGGGGGGTCTCCCGTTGACGTGAAATAGCCCAAATATATGAACACTTACAGAGTATTTCTCTGTAAAATTGTGATCCTAATTAACTAATATTTTACTAAAAACTATGCAATTTTACTAGAAACTATGTAATTGTACAGTTTTTTTTTTGTCCAAACCATTTTACATGTTGCCAGCTGGAAAAGTATGGTGTACTCTGTTAAATTAGCAGTTTTCCTGTAATTTAACAGAGTTATTTTTTTGAGTGTAAAAAAAACCGCCAGTTTTGGAAATTTTTTGACAAATTTTAAATGGCGATATCTCGAAAACAGCTAAGTCGGCAAGCCAAAATTAAAAAAAAAACAAGTAAGAGTGTTAAATTCGGCTGTGCCGAATCTTTTATACCCTCCAACATGCAAATAAATAAAAAAAATTGCAGGGGCGTCTTCTATTTTTTTTGGGGTGGGGGTCGGTAGTGGTAATTGGGGGGCACAATTCCTCTCAAATAAGTGTTAAAAAAAATAATTCTTATGCTTTTTGCACTAAAGAAATACAAATTTATCATTATATAAAAAAAAAAAAAATATTCCACGCCCATAAAAGGGGGGGGGGGCGGACCGTAAAACGGTATTTTATAATTCTGTGGGTCCAAATGCAGGACCTTGAACTTCTTGTAGCATAAAAATGTTGGATTTGTTAAACAAAAACTCAAAAAATCATGTAAAAATGTGATATTTTTCAGAGGTTGGTTTAGTTCTTCAAGGGGGAACTTTTTCCCCCCTGGTCCGATTTTGCCCATCTCCGAACTTAACCAGCCTATGAACATAAGACATATATGTGCCAAATTTCAGGAGTCTATCACTTTTATTTTGGACTGTATCGTGTCTTCCACAGACGGACGGACAGACGGACAGACGGACGGACGGACGGACAGACGGACATCGCTAGAATGTCTTAGAATCGATCACTGATCAATAATATATATACTTTATGGGGTCCTAGACCGATATTTCGATGCGTTACACACGGAATGACAAAGTGAGTATACCCCCATACTGTAGTTGGAGGGTATAATAATGAATCGTAAGATATTCTTTTTTTTATTTTCTCATTTTTCAAAAATCCAAAATTTTGGTGGAAATTTTTTCAAAAATCCAAATCGTTGATCGAAGGGCGCCACCATTTAAAATTATCGGATGTGCCCCAAATTAAGTTTAATAGAAAATTTGTCTCAAGCTTTATAAAACGGTCAACGAAAAAAAAAATTCGAGATTTTTTTTAAATTTCTTAAATGAAAGATTTTTTTTTTGTAAAACGCTTGATTTTCAACTCGGTAACGCTTTCTCGATTAAGCTGAAATAAAAACTTACCTCTTGCATCTCATTTGGTGTTAATGCCTGGACTCCAAGCACACAGGAACAACAGAAAACTATGTAAACTAAAAAAACTACACCATTTACAGATGTAATTCGAAAAAGATCAATTGTAATTCGAAGATTCTATTTGTAATTCGAAGATTCCATTTGTAATTCGAAGATTCCATTTGTAATTCGAAGATTCCATTTGTAATTCAAATACTCCAATTGTAATTCGAAGATTCCATTTGTAATTCGAAGATTCCAATTGTAATTCGAAAAAGATCAATTGTAATTCGAAAAAGATCAATTGTAATTCGAAAAAGATCAATTGTAATTCGTAAAAGATCAATTGTAATTCGTAAAAGATCAATTGTAATTCGAAGATTCCAATAGTAATTCGAAAAATATCAACTGTATTTCCATTGACATTTTTCGAATTACAATTGGAATCTTCGAATTACAATTGACCTTTTACGAATTACAATTGATCTTTTACGAATTACAATTGATCTTTTACGAATTACAATTGATCTTTTTCGAATTACAATTGATCTTTTTCGAATTACAATTGATCTTTTTCGAATTACAATTGGAATCTTCGAATTACAAATGGAATCTTCGAATTACAATTGGAGTATTCGAATTACAAATGGAATCTTCGAATTACAAATGGAATCTTCGAATTAAAAATGGAATCTTCGAATTACAAATAGAATCTTCGAATTACAATTGATCTTTTTCGAATTACATCTGTAAATGGTGTAGATGTAAAATTTAAAACGTTTATAGACTTAAAAGAAAAACTCTGTCAAAACGGTACAACGAATTTCAATTTGATTTAGCAAACTTTCAGCAGATTTTTCTGTATAATGGATATTTTTACTAAAATCTCTGTCATTCAATTTTAGAAAATAACAGAAATTTATTTGAGTTTTTTCTACTGATTTTGTTTGGTGAATATCAAAAAATTTTTTTGAACATATTTTTAGCAGATTATTTTTTAATTATAAAAAAATAGTTTGCCGTCTTTTTTTTCAAGAAATTTTTTTTTCAAAGTGTTATTTTATTTTTTGTTTTTTATGCAATCAAAACGATATTTTTTAAGTTTAAATTAAAAAAAAACTTTAATAGGTTTTCAAAAACAACCTTTTAAACATATTTTTTAAAATCAAAAATTTTTTGGAAAAATGTCTTAGCAGATTTCTCTGCTGATTTCACCTAGGTAATCATGACGGATTTTCAGCAAGCCGTGTCTGCTAAAATCAGCAGATTACTCATATGTAGGGATGAGATTTTCATGCACTAAAAAATCGAAAATATGCGCTTAAAACATGCACTAAAAAATTCAAAATATGCACTAAAAAACCTAAAAATATGCACTAAAAAATATAATGTGTGCAATAAAAATCTTGTTTTCATAGGAAAAACTTCTTAAAAAGCAAAAAGTAACGCCGGGTTAAAATAATAACATTTAAAACTTTATATAAGCAAGATTTTTAAGAAATTAACTCAATTTATAAAAAAAAAAAATTAAAGAAAAAAAATTTTTTTCTTTTTTCCAAAATAAATTTTTAAAATTTAAAATAGTTTTTGAAACAAATAAATTTTAATTTGGGTTTTTGCTAATTTATGCCAAAATATGCACTTAAAGGATGAAAATATGCACAAAATATGCATTTAAAACCAAAATATGCAAAAATATGCATTTTCACCAAAATATGCAAAAATATGCAAAAACAAATCGATGCCATTTTAATGCAAATTTCTTGATTAGGAAAGATAATTGGTCTATATCGTTTTTAGACTGTCGACAAAAAACATGCATTTGCATGGAAATCTCATCCCTACTCATATGGCTTAAAATGGGTATATTTTCAGCAGATTTTTGTCCTGACTGGACAGAGAATTTATTGTCAGTGTATGTAAAAACATATTTTTTTTTACAAAAAATAAATTTTTTATGAAGTTTTTTTTGCGGATTTTTTATTTTTCACCAAAATTTTATTTCCGCAAATTTTTTTTTAAATATTTTTTTGACATTGTGGATAGTATCAATGAATTCGCAAGGGCGAATTTGTTTTTTTTTTTTTTTTAATTTGAAAACAAAAAACTTTTTAAATTTTTTTTTTTTAAATTTAGCATTTTATTTATACCGTTACTAGAAAACATTTTTTTGGTATTGTTTATACTTGTTAAAAGTTAAGATAAAAACTAAATAAATTATCTAGAAATTTTACTTTTTATATACAAAAATTTAAAAATTGGCTTTTTGTATTTTAATTTTTGGAATTCTGTTAACATTTTCTAATTATTCACAAACTGCAATGAAAAAAATAAATTCATATCTTTTGAATGTTTTAATTTCCTGTTTAAGATATATTTTCGGTGGGGTATTTATATTATTTGGGAGATTTCACGTTTTCCTAAGGAAGATTCTCAGATTCTGAGATATTTTTTAAATAAACTCAACTAAAAAAAAAAAGCACTCTGTTAAATTACAGATACTCTGCTGAGCCAGCAAAGAGATTTCCAACCAGCAAGATTTTTTTTGTTATTTTACGAAGAAAACTCTGTAAAATGATTTCGATAAAAAAACTGTAAATTTACCGAATTATCTGTAAAATATCGATAAAAGCGACCAGAATTTTACCAACAAAAAACTGTAAATTTACAAAGTTTTAGTTAAATGCATTTTATGGGTGCAAAATTTTACAAAAAAACTGTGTAAATTTTAGTTAAATTCATTTTATGACTGAAAAATCAAAAAAAGAATGTAAGTTTACATTGCATTTTATCAAGAAAACTCTGTTTATTTATTTAAAAACTGCCAACAAATTGGAAAACTCTAAAAAAATTATTCAAAGTGTCCGATTTGACATGGAATGCCCCATATATATTATTGATCAGTGATCGATTCTAGCGATGTTCGTCCGTCTGTAGAAGACACGATACAGTCCAAAATAAAAGAGCTAGACTTCCGAAGTTTGGCACGAATATGTCTTATATTCCTAGGCTGGTTAAGTTTGGAAATGGTCTAAATCGGAACAAGGGGAAAAAAGTTCCCCCTTGGAGAACTAAAAAAACCTCAGAAAACCTGCATATTTTTGCTGTGTTTTTTACTTTTGTTAAGAAAATGCAACATTTTTATGTCGGAAGAAGTTTAAAATCCCAGCGAATACAAAAAGTTTTACCCGCCCCCTTTTGTGGGCGTGGATATAAAAAATGTATTTTGATAATGATTAATTGGATTTATTAATTGCAAGAGTCATAATAAATCCATTTGATAACATCTATCGCAATGGGGGAAGGTGTCGCCAAACATTGCCCAACAACCACCCCACCCCCGACTCCCCCACATTTAAAAAAACCCCCCTGATTTTTTTTTTTTTACATTTTGGAGGGTATAAAAGATTCAGCACAGCCGAATTTAACACTCTCACTTGTTATACCCTACACTACTCTCTGGTACAGGACATAATGAGTTTGTGCTGATGTTTGTAACTACCCAAAATATTGGTCCTAGATCCACCTCCAAGTATACAAATCGAGTCAGAATCACTTTTTGAGTCTCACTTTTTGTCCTCCCGTCTGTCTATGTAACGGTGTAAACACGATACAGGTCGCAATTATTTAAACTGAAGCTAAATTTAAAACTTAAGCTTCTTTTGGCCCAAGGACGAAGCCTATTGAAATTGGAAAAAACGGTCCATGTTTTGACCTAGCCCCCATACAAACGTCCCCTTTTAATTTGCCTCAAATGACTATAACAACAGTTTCATAAAAGGTATCCTATCGAAATTTGGCAGGTAATCGTGTTTTGTATTCACATTTAAAGCAATCGGACCAGTTCTTCTTGTAGCCCCCATACAAACCACCTTCCCGATATTCACAAAAATCTCTCAAATTTCATGAAAATCAAAAATATTTTATTAAAATTTTGTTTGTAGGTATTAAACGCGTACTTTAATAACACTGCGGAACACTAAAAAATAAACAAGAGTTACGACCATCATTTCTATATAATTCGGACATGCTGATTCGAATGGCGTACTCCGTTTTTCGATGTATGGTACAGTTTTCTTGCAAAATGTCGTTAAAGATTTGCTGATTTAGAGACAGTTTTTTAACAAAAAAATTTGCAAAGTTAATGATTTATAAATTTTATGGCATGGAAAACAAAGATATGACTTGTAGCAATATTTCTTATGCAAGTTTGGTTTAAAGCTTTTCATCTTAAGTCATTAAATTCGCGAATTTCTTAATTTTTTAAGGTTTTCGCGAAATTAACAACCAAATTGGTCTTTGATAAAAAACTTGCTTTTAGTGAATCAAAAAGTCATCCCTAACAATACGAATAGTGGAGAAAAAACAGCTATATTATATGGACCACCATGATGAAAATCGCGAAAAACCGTTTTTTTGTATATGGCAGCATCACTTTACGAGATGATTTAAGGCCCCATCTTTTAGTATATAATGTGGTAACCTTAAACAACTAACTCACCAAAAATTTGGCCAAAAAAGTTTTCATTTGCAAAAGTTATCTTAACAAAAACTAATATTTCAGTGCTTTCCATGCAATAATTATAGTTTTTGTTAAGATAACTTTTGCAAATGAAAACTTTTTTTGACAAATTTTGGGTCAGTTCATTATTTAAGGTTCCCATATTATATACTAAAAGATGGGGCCTTAAATCATCTCGTAAAGTGATGCTGCCATATACAAAAAAACGGTTTTTCGCGATTTTCATCATGATGGTCCATGTAACATATATGTTTTTTGTTCACTATTCGTAGTGTCATGGGTACCTTTATGATCCACAAAATTCAAGTTTTTAATCAGAGACCAATTTAGGGGTTAATTTCGCGAAAACGTAAAAAAATTAAGAAATCCGCGATTTTAAGGGCTTAAGATGAAAAGCTTTAAACCAAATTTACATTAGAAATATTGCTACAAGTTATATCTTTGTTTTCCATGCCATAGCATTTAGAAATCATTAGCTTTGGAAATTTTTTTGTTAAAAAAGCAGCTGAAAATCAGCCAATCTTTAATGACATTTTGCAAGAAAACTGTACCATACATCGAAAAACGGAGTACGCCATTCGATTCAGCATGTCCGAAATAAATAGAAATGATGGTCGTACCTCTTGTTTTCTAAAATAGTGGTTAGTTTTGTCACGCAGTGTAATCTTACAAATCTGATTACTATCGGACCATTTTTGGATCTAGACCCATATAAAAATTCCGCCCGATATTTAGTAAAAGCGGTTTATTTGCAACAAATAGAAGCCTAATTCACTAAAACTTGGTTTGTGGGTGTTTTTAACACTTTTTAAAGATTTAACAAAAGATCGTCGGTCCACGTTTGATCTTGGGGCCCATTTTCCGGAAAATACCGGTGTAGGGTATTATATGGACGGCCTTGACCAACTATAATTTTCTTGTTTTTTTATAGAGAGTGTGTACAAAATAAAATATCACAAATAAAAATAATATAAAATATAATTTATTTTTTTAATCCATATTTTTATTACAAATTTTAATTTTTCCTTTTTCCGCGAAAAATAAAATTTTTTAAAGGTTTTTATTTTGCAAATTTTGTTCCATTTCGATTTAATAAATTTTATAATATCGAGTAAGATTTTTGAATTTTTTAGGAGTATTTCACTAAGGACCTTGATAAATTCTTTAGAATACATCTGTTCACGATATCACCAAAACAAGTCCTAGATAGCGGGCAGAATCTAAAGTTGTATTGTCTATTCTCTACAGATTGTTGGTGAAACCTTTTGCTCACATTGTGCACTAGAGGGCACAAAGTATGCATAAGGATAACAATCCCGTAAACTTGCTTTACGTCTATAACAATAATAGTATTTAGTACAATCGGCGGGATAGGGCCACACTGTTCCACTTTTTTTATCAATACAAAATTCTTCATCAAAACCAGGGATTGTTATTGGTGTAGTTAAATCAGTTGTAGTTTGAGTTGTTGTCGTTTTTATGCTACAATTTGCTAATTCTGCTATAACACACTCTGCAAAATATTCACTGAATTCATAACCTTTCGGACAATTATGTGCTACTGGTAAAGGATCCTGACATACTATATATTTTTTACAATTATTAGGATATGCCACTTTGGTACCATCTGGTTTACCATAACATATCCCTAAATCGGGATCTTGAGTGCTAGAAATTGTGGTATAATCTGTAGTTGTGGTAACTGGATAATCAGTAGTTGTGTTAACTGGATAATCAGTAGTTATATTTTCTGTAGTTATTATAGCTGTAGTTTCAGTTATTGTTGTGGTAGTAGTTGTAGTATATTCTGTAGTTATGGTAACTGGATCATCAGTAGTTACATTTTCTGTAGTTTTTGTAGCTGTAGTTTCAGTTATTGTTGGTTCTGTAGTTGTTGTTGTTTCTCTACAGGATGTTGATGACACATTTTCACCACACTCTCCAGTAAAAGGATCATAGTATGTATTTGAGTTACAATTTGCTAATATTGCAATACCGCTTCTACAAATATAATATTTAGAACAATCAGACGGATACGATAAAGTTGAACCGCAAGGTTTATTCTCACAAGTTTCATCGATATCTGGCGTTGTAGTTTCGCTGATTTCAGTTGAAGCTGAAGTAGTATTTGGTATCTCTGTAGTTAATTCAGTTGTAGTTTGAGAAGTTGTCGTTTTTATGCTACAATTTGCTAATTCTGCTTTAACACACTCCGCAAAATATTCGCTAAATTCATAACCTTTGGGACAATTATATGCTGCTGGCAAAGGATCCTGACATACTATATATTTTTTACAATTATTAGGATATGCTACTTTGGTACCATCTGGTTTTCCATAACATATCCCTAAATCGGGATCTTGAGTGGTAGAAATTGTGGTATAATCTGTAGTTGTGGTAACTGGATAATCGGTAGTTATATTTTCAGTAGTTATTGTAGTTTCTCTACAAGCTGTTGATGAAACATTTCTACCACACTCCCCGGTAGAAGGATCATAGTTTGTATTTGAATTACAATTTGCTAATATTGGAATACCGTTTCTACAAATATAATATTTAGAACAATCAGGCGGATACGGTAACGTTGAACCGCATGGTTTATTCTCACAAGTTTCATCGGTTTCAGTGGTTTCAGTTGAAGCTGAAGTAGTGTTTGGTATTTCTGTAGTTAATTCAGTTGTAGTTTGAGAAGTTGCCGTTTTTATGCTACAATTTGCTAATTCTGCTACAACACACTCGGAAAGATATTCACTGAATTCATGATCTTTGGGACAATTATATGCAACTGGCAATGGATCCTCACATAAAATATATTTTTTACAATTATTAGGATATGCCACTTTGGTACCATCTGGTTTACCATAACAGATTCCTAAATCGGGATCTTGAGTGGTAGATATGGTAGGAAATTTTGTAGTGGTTGTATCATCAGTCATTGTCGAAGATTCATCTGTTGTGGTGTTAATATCATCTTCAATAGTTGTTATAGCTGGCGTAGTGCTTGATCCCTTAAGACATATTTCTGGATCCTCATTGTGCTCACATTCTCCAATATTTGGATTATAATAGTCGCCATCATAACAATATAATATTAAAAACCCTCCTATACCATCCCAGTATATAAATTGTTGACAATTTTGTGGATATGGATAAGTAATTCCTAAAGCCTGGTCAGTACATAATTCAGTAGGACTCAAGGTTGTAGTGTAGACAGAAATTTCGGTTTCAGTGGTGAATTCTTCGGTGGTAGTTTGGGGTTCCTCTGTAGTAATGAAGGGAACCTCCGTAATTGTGGTTGATTCTTCGGTTGATTTGATGGGTTCCTCAGTAGTCGTGGTACATTCCACAGTTGTAGTGGTGTAATCTTCAGTAGATTTAATGGGATCCTCAGTAATCGTGGTGGGTTCCTCAGTAATCGTGGTGGATTCTTTAGTTGATTTAATGGGTTCCTCAGTGATTGTGGTGGCTTCCTCAGGAGTCGTGGTAAATTCCACAGTTGTAGTGGTGTAATCTTCAGTAGATTTAATGGGCTCATCAGTAATCGTAATAGGCTCCTCAGTAATTGTGGTGGGTTCCTCAGTAATCGTGGTGGATTCTTTAGTTGATTGGATGGGTTCTTCAGTAGATTTAATGGCGTCCTCAGTACTAGTAATAGGCTCCTCAGTAGTATTTAAGGGATCTTCAGTAGTTGTGGTGGATTCTTTAGTGGATTTGATGGGTTCCTCAGTAATCGTGGTGGATTCTTTAGTTGATTGGATGGGTTCTTCAGTAGATTTAATGGCGTCCTCAGTACTAGTAATAGGCTCCTCAGTAGTATTTAAGGGATCTTCAGTAGTTGTGGTGGATTCTTTAGTGGATTTGATGGGCTCCTCAGTAATTGTGGTGGCTTCCTCAGTAGTCGTGGTAAAATCCACAGTTGTAGTGGTGTGTTCTTCAGTAGATTTAATGGGCTCCTCAGTACTAGTAATGGGCTCCTCAGTTGTAGTAATGGGCTCCTCAGTAATCGTGGTGGGTTCCTCAGTATTCGTGGTGGATTCTTTAGTTGATTTGATGGGTTCCTCAGTACTCGGGGTGGCTTCCTCAGTAGTCGTGGTAAATTCTACAGTTGTAGTGGTGTGTTCTTCAGTAGATTTAATGTGCTCCTCAGTACTAGTAATGGGCTCCTCAGTAATAGTAATAGGATCCTCAGTAATCGTGGTGGGTTCCTCAGTAATCGTAGTGGATTCTTTAGTTGATTTGATGGGTTCCTCAGTAATTGTGGTGGCTTCCTCAGTAGTCATGGTAAATTCCACAGTTGTAGTGGTGGGTTCCTCAGTAATCGTGGTGGTCTCCTTTGTAGCTGTGGTGGATTCCTCGGTTGATTTTATGGGTTCCTCAGTAGTCGTGGTAAATTCCACAGTTGTAGTGGTGTGTTCTTCAGTAGATTTAATGGGCTCCTCAGTAACAGTAATGGGCTCCTCAGTTATAGTAATGGGCTCCTCAGTAATAGTAGTGGGCTCCTCAGTAATCGTGGTGGGTTCCTCAGTAATCGTGGTGGATTCTTTAGTTGATTTTTCTTCTGTAATCGTGCTGGCTTCTTCAGTAGTCGTGGTAAATTCTACAGTTGTAGTGGTGTGTTCTTCAGTAGATTTAGTTGGCTCCTCTGTAATCGTGCTTAATTCTTCTGTAGTTGTTGTCTCCTCCAACCAACACGATTCTTCATTGGCTTCCTCAGTACACATTCCATTTATTGCATCAAAGTACATACCCTCATTACAATATGCAATATGTGGCAAATTTTGTATGCATAAAATAAATCTACTGCAATCACTTTCATGGGGTAGTATGGTAAAGTCTGGTCTATTCGTGCATATATTATAGGGCATTGTCGGCGTTGGTGCTGGTAGGGTTGTAGGTAAAATACCACAATCCGAATCAATAGGTTCGACACAACTTTTTAGCTCAGAACTAAATTTTAAACCCCATGGACAATTATAAGCTATTGGTATAGGACTCTCACATACAATATACATAAAACAATCATCAGGATAGCCTATTATGGAACCCAAAGGTTCTTGGGCACATATTCCAGTTGGAGGTTGAGGTGTTGCTATAGTAGTGGATAATGTTGAAGTAGTACCTGTTGGCGGGGGAGTACCGGGCGTTGGATGTGGTGACTCTTCACAAATTACTTGATTGGGCATATCACAAATTTCTAAAACGGTATTAAATCTTTGACCATTTTCACAATATTTCAAATAAGGACATTCCCAGTTGCATACAATGAAGCCGGTACAATCGAAGGGATATTGCAGAAGAGATCCTTGGGGTTGATTATGGCAAAAATTGATAGTGATGCCAAGAGGTGGTATGCATTCTGCCGGTGGTGTGTTTATTTCGGAAGTAGTGGTGTATTCTTCGGTAGTAGTGATGGTTGGCTCAGTAATCGTGGTAGATTCAACAGGTAATTCTTCACACTGCGCCGTTTCTGGAGTATCACATATTTTCAAAAATGCATTAAATACATTGTCATCTTCACAATATTCCAATACTGGACATCCCATTTTACAATTAATATAAGCCTTGCAATTATAGGGATATCTTAAAAGGAAATTATCGTCATAATTTAAGCAACTATCGTTGGAAATACCCTCAGGTGCTTGACAATTTTTACCCCAGTCTTCATTAGAGTCAGTGGTACTGGTTTGTGGCAATGTTACCGCTGCTGTAGTATCATCTTCCTTGCCTGTAGTAGTTGTTTCCACACTATCATCACAATTTACCAAACGTGGAAAATTACAAATTTTAAAACGATTATCAAACCATAAATTAAGTGGACATACTCTAACTGTTGGATATTCACATATTAAATTATTGCATACTAAATATTTTGAACAATTTCCGGGATATGGTACCAAATCCCCAAAGATTTTTCCCTCACATGCTTCTCGATTTTCGGGACGTTGATCATTTTCTTCACATATTTCTACAAGGGTTTCATTGAAAACTGCAATAAAGTTTTCCGTGTTATTATTTTCATGACCCTTAGCGAATTTATTGCCGGGTTGGCCATCACTTGTAGCACCTTTAATGCCAATTGTTAACGCAATTATGATGAGAAGGCAACATTTTTTAAAAGGATTTTCTGAAAGAATAAGGGATTGGTACATTATTAATTAGTGGAAAATGTCAAAATTTAATTACTTTTTTCGAAAATGTCTCAGAATCCGAGACTTTCTCTATACAGAAAACTGTCTCACAATTTGAGACTTTTTCTGTACGGAAAAATGGCTCAGACTTTGAGAATTTTTTGTACATAAAAATGTCTCAGAATCTAAGACTTTTCTATGCAAAAAAAAACTCTCAGAATTTGGGACTTTTTTTTTACAGAAAGGTATCTCATTGTCTGAATCCTGAGACTTTTTCTATATGAAAAAAATGTCTACAATCGGGGACTTATCTTTAATGGAAAATGTCTCTGAATCTAAGACTTTTTGTATACGGAAAAATTTCCCAGATCCTGAGACTTTTTCTACACAAAAAATGTCTCAGAATCCGTAAAATTTTTACATACGGAAAAATACCTCAGAAACTGGAACTTTTTTTATACCTTAGGTTAGGTAAGCTTAAAAATGTCTCAAAATTTGAGACATTTTCCATTCGGAAAAATGTAGAGAATCTGAGACTTTTAGGGAAAATGTATAGAATCATTTTACTTAAAAATGTGTTAGAATTTGAGACTTTTTCTATACAGAAAAATATCTTGATAGTCTGAGAATTTTTTTAAACAAGTGAGGGGGTTAAATTCGGCTGTGCTGGGGACGTTGAGAGCACCTTCCCATCGCGATAAGTATACCAAATGTTTATTTTTTCAACAAAAATACAAAAACAAACATGTAAAAAAAGTGTGTTTATTCAGAGGTTGCTTCAGTTCTTTATGGGGAACTCTATTCCCCCTTGCCCGATTTTGCCCATTCACAAACTTAACCTGCCTATGAACATGAGACATATTTGTGCTGAACTTGAGGAATCTAGCTGTTTTATTTTGGACTGCATCGTGTTATCTACAGACAGAAGGACGGACAGATGGACATTCAGAGAATGTCTTAGAATGGATCAATAATATATGGGGCATTCCATGTCAAATGGGACACTTAATGGTCCAAATTGCTAATATATTTTTTTTAATTTTTGTTTTTTAAAAAAAAATCCAAAAAAATCTTAAAAACGCTCTATTATGCGATTTTTAAGTTTTAAAATTTAAATCTCATTTTTTAAAATGTTTGTACTCTTCGATTTTTTTGAAATTTTTTTGTGTAAAAGTTCTATCGATTCTACAAATTTTTTGCCCAGTAGAATCGTGGGATAATGATTATTACTATTTTTTTAAATTTTTTGAAAAAAAATTTATTGTAATTTTCCAATCTTAAAACATTTCTACTGCTCCAATGGTACGTCATAGGAGGTCCATTTGCAAGATCGACCCCCATTAATTTTTACGTCATATTTTTAGAACATACCTCCACTCCCTAAGTAGGCTCCCATACAAATTACAGTTGGAGCAAATTTTATATAAATTTAATTTTGAATGGAAGCCCACTTAGGGAATGGAGATAGGGCGTAGGTATGTTTTACAAAAATGTTGGAGGGTAAAAATTAATGGGGGTCGGTCTCACTAATGATCCCTCTCGGACGCACCATTGGACCGGTAGAAGCTGATTAAATAAAACAAATTTACAAAAAATAAAAAAAAATGTATGGGGACCGCCTTAATAGTTAAAGATAGGGGGTAGATGCGTTCAGAGAAAATGTTTAGACTAAAAAAATATTGTGGGTCAGTCATACATTTGATTGCTCTAAGGGCACTCTTAGGGCAGTTAGAGCGGTTGGAGCAAATTAAAAAAATGTCATTTTGTGTGGGAGCCCCGATAGAAATTGGAGATAGAAATGATTAGACGTAAAAATTAATGGGGGTCGGTCTTGGAAATGACCCCTCTATGACGCACCATTGGAGCAGTAGAAATGATTTTAAGATTGGAAAATTACAATAACATTTTTTAAAAAAAATTTAAAAAAATAGTAATAATCGTTAATCCACGAAGCTACTGGGCAAAAAATTTGTAGAATCGATAGAAGTTTTACACAAAAAAATTTCAAAAAAATCAAAAAGTACATACATTTTCAAAAATGAGATTTAAATTTTAAAACTTAAAAATCGCATACTAGAGCGTTTTTAAGAATTTTTTCGGATTTATTTTTTTAAAAAGTACGTAAAAAACAGAAATTAAAAAAAAAAAATTGCAATTTGGACCATTATTGAAGAAGTTATGAGTAAAAGAAGTTTGAGTAAAGGAACAAACTACCAATTTTTAAAACTTCAATACCTTTTGATAGTCATCAAAAAAATCTGAAAATTTACTACGAAAGAGTTTTCGAGGGGTACTAAAATCTGTAAACAAATTGGGAAAATCTAAAAAAAAATTATTCAAAGTATTCGATTTAACATGGAATGCCCCATATATACTTTATGGGGTCCGCGACTGATATTTCGATGCGTTACAAACGGAATGACAAAGTGACTGTACCCCCATACTGTGGTTGGAGGGTATAAAAATGGAATTGAGTCACTTAAAATTAAAATTTCCGATATCTCGAAAACTAACCAAGATAGAGCAAAACGAAGAAATTTTCCAAGAAAAGACAAAGAAAAACAAATATGAAACAGCCTACCTTTATCCATATGTGGACCCAATGGGTCCGAAATTTTGAATTAAAAATTCGCATTCCGGAATATTTTAAAAAGCTTGCATAATTGTTGTTGCTCTTTACTCGTAGAACTTCATCACAGAATACTCGAAAGCCCTGAAATCAAAATTTTTGTGAGTTTTTTGATTTTAAATTTTTTTAGGACCAAAAAACCCATTACTTTATGAGTTATTTGATTTTCAAATTTTT
Organism: Pegoplata infirma; assembly: GCA_963921195.1. Lineage (NCBI taxonomy): Eukaryota > Metazoa > Arthropoda > Insecta > Diptera > Anthomyiidae > Pegoplata > Pegoplata infirma. Next base: position 214,631,870 of record OY992539.1, on the reverse strand, counting down.
CAGGACCACAAAATCCACTACTTTATGAGTTTAACAGCCGATTTCTCAAAATGTTTGTTTTACGACCGGGATAAAAAGCTGTGAATCTACCCAAACTTTTTTGTGGTTGCTTTAAATGGCTCCATATGAAACAAGGATACTCTAAACATAATCGCCGATCTACCCACAGCTTCTTGTCCCGGTCGTAGAACAAAAATTTTGAGAAATCGGCTTATAAACTTATAAAGTAATGTAAAGAGCAATAAAAATGCCTTTGTCCTTTTTATTGTGTGGGCAATACTTACCGAGATATATTGGCTTTTTAAAATTTTCCGGAATCAGAATTTTTAATTTAAATTTTTGGACCTATTGTGTATTGTGTGGACACATGGATAGAGGAAGGCTGGGGAATCTAGTCCTTTCTATAAGGAAATATTTTTGAAATCCTAAACTTATTCTTTACAGAAAAATTTCTCTGAATCAGAGACTTTTTCTATAATCTATACGGAAAAATGTCGCAGAATCTGTTTTCAATACGAAAATATGTTTCAGAATCTGAGAGTCTTTTCTATAAGAAACAATTGAGAGTGTTGAATTCGGTTGTGCCGAATCTTTAATATCCTCCAATATGTAAAAAAAATAAAAAAAAAAAATTGACGTGGCGTTTTTTAGGGGGGGCAAGGGGAGAGGTGACTCCTTGGCCCTCGCAGTAAATGTTATCAAGTTCATTTTTTTTTCTGCTTTGTGCACTAAAGTGTTATAGTTTTATTGTTATTTAAATATTTGTTTATCCACGCCCTGAAAAGGGAGCGGGCCGAAAAAAACGAAATTTTTTAATACCCTGGGCCCAAGCGCAGGACTTTAAATATAAAATGTTTTAATTTTTTTCACAAAAATACAAAAAAAAACATCTAAGAAATTAGCATTTTTCAGACGTTCGTTAAGTTCTTCAAGGAGGAACTTTTTTCCCCGATATGGCCCATTTCCGAACTTAACCTTCCTAGGACCATAAGACATATTTGTGCCAAACTTGAGGGGTCTAGCTCTTTTAATTTGGTCTGCATCGTGTTAACTACAGACGGACGGACTTCTCTAGAATGTCTTATCACTAATCAATAATATACTTTTTGGGTCCCCGATCGATATTTCGATGCGTTACACACGGAATGAAAAAATGAGTATACCCTCATACTGTAGTTGGAAGGTATAAAAATATCTTAGACTCCTAGACTTTTTCTATACGGAAATATTTCTCAGAATTAGAGACTTTTTCTATAAGGCAATTATTTTCAGAATCTGACACTTTTTATATACGGAAATTTTTTTTTTAGAACCTAAGACATTTTCTTCACATATGTAGGTTTCCCCAAGTTCAATGGGCTGATAGTGTGCGGCATACATAAAAGCACTTTCCCTTTAAATATGTTTAACAGTAAAAATTTATTTATTTAACAGACTCAAAATGAGAGTGTTTCCGAATAATTTGGTTATCAGATTTGAATTTTTTCTATAACCAATAAAAACTGTATTACGGTGTTTATGGTATAAAGTTAGTGATAATCACTTTATACTAAGGATGGTTGCCGAAACGTCTTTCTATCTTTTGGTACAAAAGACCCATGAGGGTCGCAGTGCCAACAGTTGCCAGATACATTTTACCGTTGTCCCCAAACCATAAATAGTACGATTTTTTCATTTATCAGAACGATCTTTTTTTAACAATAACCTGAGCCAATTTGAAACGTTAACCAACCTTGCTCAAAACATAATCTTTAAACGCAACGTCATTATAATCAAATTTGTATTAAAACTTATAAAAAAAAAACAATAATTGGTTAATTTTTATTATTTATTGGTTCCAAATCGATAAATAAAAAACGATTATCTGATAAAGTATCAAAGGATATGATTTGCACCTTTTTAATTTTGTATGCACCACATGGTCAAGAACAACCCCTCAAAACGTGTCTCTCAAATTTTTAAACCCTCTAACCAATGTAGTGGGTATACTCACTAGGGCTGCTAATCCCGAAATCCCGGTATTTTTGTAATAAAATGAATCCCGGGATTTTTAAGCTAAAATCCCGAGTTTTTAAAATAGCTCTGTTTTTGCATAACTGTTTTTGCATAACCGTATATATTCAAATATCCCTAAAAAACTCCCAATCCCCAAATGAGATTTATTTTTGTTTTGCTCGCATAAAATCCCCAAGTCTGGTAGCCCTGGGACCCCATAATGTATATTATATTTTATTGATCCTTTGAAACACTATCACTTGTTTTAGATCATAATTTCCTGATTTTTTTTTTTAAATTTTGTTGTTTAAATTACACTGTGCAACACGATTTTGTACACTTAAAAAAATACGTTAGTAGATTTACTAATTTTTTTTTGCTAATGCTAGTTAGCTAACTTTTAGCAAATTATTAGTTGAGATTAGCATGTTAGCAAAAAATTCTTGTAAACTTCATTTAGCACATTATCAATTTTAAACAAACGTTGAACTAATTTCTTTTGCTAAGATTTGAAATTGAGTTGACAACATTTTTACAAGATTTTTTGCTAACATTAGCAAAAATAAACGGTAAATTTTTTTTTATTTTCAGAAAACTTAAAATGGCTCTATCTCGGAAACTAAGCCAGATAGAGCAAAATGGAGGGTATTTTTGGTTCTTAGAATGTCCATACTTTCGCGGGTCCTCTTCACATGTGTGGACCCTAATGGGCCCTAACTTTTGATCCAAAAAAGTTAGCATTCCCGGAAATTTTAAAATGCTCATATCTCGGTAAATATTGCCGACACAACAAAAAGTCCAAAAGCATTTTTGTAGCTCTCAATACGTAGAACAAGACCGCATAATAGTCAAAAGCTCTCCGAGTAATATTTTTGAAGTTATCGAGTTTTTTAATTCTCAAGACCCCAGTGGTCCCCTATAATCACATATCTCAAAAACTAAGCAAGGTAGAGCGAAACGGACACAAATTTTGGATCAAAAACTATGACGATTTTTAAGGAACCCAACTAGGTCTGGGCCCATCGGGGTCTGGACCTATCGGGTCCGAGCCCAATGGGGTTCTCAAATGTGTCAAAAAAAAAAAAAATTTTGTTAACTAATTATTGGCAAAACATTTTTGCTAACTTTAGCAAAAAAATTGTGGGTTCAAAATCAGCAAATTTTCTTGTAGGTTTACAAGCTTTTTTTGCTAACATTACAGTTTTTTTTTTGAGTGTATCTTGAATATTTTATGCAATTTTTTTTTTATTTTTTAATCTTTCCACTTTCATTCATCATTTTTAGAAACTGAAGAAATTATTTTTTTGAAAATTTTGTTTGTATTTTTTTATTGTTTTTTTTTTAAAGTTTAATATGCAAAAATTTAATTCTTTAAGCAAGTTCTCGTAATATATTTTCATTTTTTTTATTCACCTTTGTTAAACATTTAAATTTATTTGTTTTTTGTTTAAATAATTTATATTAAATTCATTTGTTAACAAAATTAATTCACTTTCTAGTGAATTTTAAATATTCACAATATGTATTTAATTTTCAATTGCCAATTATTTTCGTTTTTAACTCCTCAATGACTCGTAATTAACTAAATTTTAACAAATGAAATCTAAATAAAGTCTGTATAAATTAAGGCGAAAATCCAAAATCAAAACTGATTAAGACATAAACAAAACTGATTATAGCATTATCGCTGAAATAGAGAGGCTAGAAAAAATGATTGCAAAAATTATGGTCAACTTAAATATTAACAAAAAAAAAAAGTGTCATGATAAGTGCCATAAACAGTTTTGGGAAAAAACATAAATATATTAAATAAAATAAAAATAAATACAAATTACTGTCATCTAATACACTGAAAGAAAAACAAGTGAGAGTGTTTAAATCGGCTGTGCCGAATTTTTTATACCTTTTAAAAAGTCAGTAGGAAACACATTTTGCCAAGGCATCTGAATGAGATGCCTTTGAATGACACCCTGAGGGCCGTGTTCTGCGCAGTTTGGAGATTTCTTCACTGTGTATCGCTAATGGACGGTGACCAGACCTGGGGGCTAATTCTCGCAGTCGTGATCGAAATTATTTTGTTTCAAGTTAAATATCGATAGTTCGAAATTTGCGGATGATGGGACTCGTTACTTTTCGATTCGATTTAATGTTTCAGTGTTTTTGTATTTTTTAAAGCATAGTTTTAGGCATGTAATAAACGTATGATTTGTTTTTGTTTTAAATGTAAAACATGTTTTTGTCGCTCAGCCTAAACATATGCATTTATAAATATTTAGTTTTATTTTAATAATTTCGAATTATAACAGGCCTTTATTGGTGGCATACTTATCAATGTTCTGCCATACAAAGTTCACGGTTATGTGTTAACGCCGAAAATTCGGGTAGATAATATTAAATGCAATACATTGTAAATGAGTTTTTAATTGTAAAAAAAATGTTTTGCCGTCAAGCTGAATTGTATTAAATAATCAAATTTTATCAATATATTTTCAAAAATGGAGAGTTATTTACACGCATAGAGACATTCCAGGGAATTGTAAAGCCGATGAGCTTGCAAAACTAGGAACAACCTTACAGGTTCCAACAGAATTGGAATGTGTTGGTATGCCTCTAGAAACTTGCAAGCAAAACCTACGGCTTTGTTTAGCGACGGAGACTAATCAAAGATGGGCAAATGGATGGACGTGTGAGACAACACGACTGATTTGGCCTTCTCTTAATCAGGGGCGCACAAGTGAGCTGATATCGCTTCCAAGAGGAGAGATTTCGACGCTGGTTTCTATAATTACCGGACACTGTCTTATAGGGAAGCACGCAGAGCGGTTAAATGTGCCGTCGAATGACTTTTGCCGAAGTTGCATGGATGAAGAGGAGTTGGAAACTATCGAACACTTTATTTGCCATTGCCCGGCACTTTCTGGTCAGCGACTTGCTTCACTGGGATCTAGGGAGCTGTACGATCTTTCTGATTTGTCGGATGTCAAAATTCAACATCTAAGGAGTTTCATAGGAAGCTCAAACTGGTTTAACGACAGGGACTAGTAGGGAAACCTATTACGATCCCGTGGTATCACAATGGACCTCAGAGTCTACGTGTGTTGACGTAAAACGTCAGCAGCCACTTACAACCTAACCTAACCTACACGCATAGTTTAATTAAAAAAATAAGTGAAGGGTTAAAATTGTCCGATTTGACTTAAATTTTAATTATATAATTTTTAGACTAACTCTTGATTATACATTTTGACAAACAAACTAATTTTATATCGTATTCTATCTTCCAAAATTATTTCGTTTGTATGGAGGCGCATGGGTGTATGATACTTGTTTTTTTCAAGAAATTAGTTGCTAACTTTATTAGGGTTTTTTATGAAAATTTCGATAACTTCAACAGATAACTTACTTGAAAAAAGCATGTATCATACAGATAGATGGGCTTATGAGTAAATTTTGACTCACAGTCACTTACGCTCAAATCACTCACGTAAATTTTTTGTTTCAATCACGCTCACTTACTAATCACGTGAGTAAAAAAACATTGTTCACGCGTGACTAACGCCAGATTTTTTTCAACTCACGCTTACTCACAATCACGTGATTGAAATAAAAATCACTCACGCGTGATTCACGCAAATCACGTGACCAACGCCCATCTTTTATACACACTTCAAAAGCATTAAATACAAAGTTCTACTTGTTGAATAAGATTTTCCGTTTTTTTTTTTTGTATTTGTCTCTTAAAAAATGTTATTTGTAATTTTATACAAAAATTTAATACAGTAATATAAAAAAATACAGAAATAAACGGAATATCGAAAGCTAATTTGCTATCGAATGAAATACCGCACGATAACGTATAAACACTCGCTCGATATCGAATGACATAATTAGAAATTTCGATACACATAACTCGATCACGAGTGATATCATCCCAAAAGAAAAAAAAATGCACGTTCGAGTAGAATTTCGATCGCTATCGACTGCGAGAATTAGCCCCCTGGACGGAATAATCGATGAGGTACGTTGTCAAGAGTGTCTCTATCTTTGTCCCAAGTGCTGCCTGTTAGCACTTTCAAAATGGAGTTCCTCCCGTTCACTCGCCTGGTTATCTCTTCACAGTGTGTGGAGAATATAAAGAGGCTGTCGAAGTTGACCCCAAAAATCTTGGGGTTTTCACCGTGGGAACTGTCTGTCCACTTATGTGAATATTGAGTTCCCTGGTAACCTTTTTAGTCCACGTGGTGAAGAGTGTGGCCATTGAATTGGGTGTTGAAAGTTCGAGGTTCATATCTGCCAAAAAGTTGCGTAGGGTTGGCAGATAGCTAGCTGTTCCTCCAGGACTGCGATAACTTTTGCAAACAATTTTGCAGTCATCGGCGTAGTATATAAGCTTCAGCCCTGGGTTGGGATCGGGATTTTTGAGATGTAGGTACTAAACTGGATAAGGAAAAGGACCCTGCCTTGTGACCCACCCTGTTAATTTTTCTCAAATGCCGTCCTTGAACCTCTGAATTCTACATATGACTGCCTGCCAGCCATGTAGTTTGCCAACCAATTTTTGCAGGCGTTTGGAAGCGATGTCTAAGAGGTCTTGCAAGAGTTTCGTGTGGCAGACCGTGACGAAGGCCTTAGACAGATTAAGAGCGACCATTATGGTCCTCTCGTGTGGGCGCTTACTGTTTAGGCCTCTAGCTATGGGTCGTTAATTCAAACAGCGCAGTCTTTGTTTTGTGGCCAAAACAAAAGCCATGTTTGTGGTCTGCCATGGGGAGATTCTCCCAAAGAGAGGACAAATTCCAGGACCATAACCACTGGGGATAATAGAGTTGTAGGCATTTGGGATCTTCCCAAGTTATTGGGTTTCCCAGATTAAGAGCAGACCTCTTAAGTGGGCGCTTACTGTTAAGGCTTCCGGCTATGGTAGTCGTCATTTCACACAGCGCAATCTTTGTATTGTTACCAAAACGAAAGCTATGTTTGTGGTCTTCCATTTGGAGATTCTCCCTATGGAAAGGGATGAAAACTTCCAGGACCTTAACCACAGGGATAATAAAGTTATAGGCCTATATGATCTTCCCAAGTTAATGAGTTTTCCAATGTTGGGAACGAGGACAATCTTCCGCGGCTTTCACATATTTGAAATTCAAATTTTGAATTCTCCAAGGATTTGACACACATCCTAACCTTTTCCCCCACGTATTTGAGCATTATCATTGCAAGATTATCGGGACCTATTGCCGATAGCCTTGAAGACATCTTCCGGAGTGATCTCTTGCCAGATGCCAAGGTTAAGGCAGCACAGCTCCTTTGGAAGTAAAGGGCGTGACACTCTCGAAAGTGAGAGTGGGTCTTCGGCTTCTGCGGGGATGGAAAGGTTATTTATGATTGACCAAAGACATAACCTTTATCCGACATTTCTAAGTGCCGTAATCTCAGATCTATGCAGTGAGCAAAGACTAGAGATTTAATCTCAGCGCTCAGCTGCCCTAAACCTGTGTCCGCTGCGTTTTTTCTTCGGATGGCATCTCGTCGATCTGCTAGACGACATGTCTTGGGCGGGAAGTTCGGGCAGGAAGTTTAGGCTGGAAGTTCGGGCGATGCGTCCATCCGGAATGCAGAGGGGTTTCGCTACAACCAAGATCTTTCGGATGTTCTTCTCTCTCTGAACTTTTTGAAGGAGAAGTCAATTGCCCGGGATCTCCTCAAATCTGACCCAATCCGATTTACGAAAGCTCACAAAATCCGTTCCTCAGCAGATATGAAGTCCGGACTTTTTGTAATCTTATCGGTGATAGGGCACATCTCGAGTTGAGGGCGATGTAGGCATTCCAGGTGAGGAAGGCTACAAGTTCGGGACTGACTATTGAAAGATCTGCTGAGTTACGACAACTTGCGGTGATGCGAGTAGGTTGCCTGTAATTGATAACAAAGAAGTTTGTGTTATCAATTTGTTCGGCAAAGATGTTACCACTATCATCATTTTCCAGCTCAGAGTGCCAGCTATCATAATGCATATTTAGGTCATCGAGTTTGAATCTATTGTCATCCTCCAATACGAACACAATGGAAGGGCGATATTCTGGATGGCAGGTCACGGTTGGAGGGATGTAGACATTTTAAATCTCAACCTCTCTAGATCAAACAACGATTACCTGAAGTTCCAAGTGATCGTCGCTCAATGTGGTGGTCAGCGGACAAAAGTTAACGGAGTTATGAAAAAGAGACGCAAGTCTGCCTCCTTTGTGCCTCCTATAGTCTTGCCTTATGCCACTATAGCTTGAAGGGGAATTCCTGATCGTCAGCTTAGTCGCGTGGAGGACCGCGATCGGCATGCTTCTCTTGTCCATGAATTTCGTATCCTGCTTAACTTTAATCTCAGCCCGATGCAATTCAAGTGTAATGTTTTGAAATCAAGACCTTGTAGAGTTTCCGACAAACTGACCCTTGTGTGGGTGGCCGATCTGGTTCTTCAAGACAGGTGCGCTTCGCGCGTTGACAGCCTATCGTCTTCTGCAACAGGGACCGATGAGGTCCCGTTGGTGAAGATCTACATTCCTCAGTCCCAAGCAGCGTAGGTGAGCACTGTTTCCGTACGCTGCACATCTGATGGGATTGGCTTTACCAGTAAAATACCTTCCATACCTGTAACACATGTTGGTCATTGGCTCAGGGTTCAATTCAGTGTCACCGGCTTGGCCTAACCAATAAAAAACCTCCCACCCCTGTTTCACATGTTGGTCATTGGGCCAGGGTTCAGTTCAATGCACCGGCTAGGAGTGTTAGTAGTCTGAACAGGCATTTTGGTACTGTCTGATCAGTTGGAAGGGGGATAATGGATTAGGGGTTTTTTGTTCATACATGCTGGACAAGGGTGTCTGATGGTCCTTTGGCAAGGTTGTTGTTCTTGCGTCGATCTCGGGGCATAGACGCAACTGCTGTGAGAACCGTTGGGTCTACGCATTGGTTGTTGTCTCTACTGTGATTTTTATACCCTCCACTTAGCGATGGTATATATAAGTTTGTCATTCCGTTTGTAACTCATCGAAATATCAGCCTGGAACCGCATAAAGTACATATATAATTGATCAGTGATCGATTCTAAGACATTCTAGCGATGTCCGTCTGTGGAAATGGTGATCAAGGCCAAAATATTACACGGAGATGACTGAAATTTAACATATTTATTGGAAGTTCTCCTGAGCAATTTGGTATTGCATTTGAGCGATATCGGTTCAAAGGTTCAAAAGTTATGAACGAAAATGTATGGACACCTCAAAAATGTTAGTACATTCAACATAACCTAAAAATACGAAATGCTTTAATTCGACTGCTGGTTGACAGATGTGAACATCATTGAACACCAAATGGTATTTAGACAAGTACGAGCATATTTTTTGATAAAAAAGAAACAAATCTCGGATTTTTTTTTTAACATTTTTTTTTCGCGGAATTTTTTTTTTTTTAATAATTTCCTTTAAAATAAAGTTTTTTGCAATAATCTTTTCGAAATTGTGGAGGGTATCAATACATTCGGCAAGGCCGAATTTAACTTTTTTACTTGTTTAGATTAAAATTGTTTTTTCTCTGGTGTTTGTGGATCCTGTTGAAATTTATTTAATTTTTATTGAACAAATTTTTAAAAATTTAATAAAAACTTTGGATATAAATAAAAAATAAAAATAAATATTTTTTGCAGTTCTAGTCTTCATTGTAGATTTCGCATAAATTTTAATTGAAGTTTTCGTGTTGGTTGTTGTCTTCACTGTAGTTTTGTTTAAAATTGTGGTTCCAACGTTAGTGATTGGCTGTACTGTGGTTATTATGTGATTTCAGGAGGGGGTTTATATCTTAACTGTGGTTAAAGTGTTGCTGATGTGCTCCACGGCAAAATTTTTAATAAAAAATGTAGTTTCAGTGGTTGGTTTTTGTCTTTACTGCAGTTTTGTGGTTTCTGCGTTGGTTGTTGACTATGCTGACTTTGTTGACTGCACTGCGATTTCAGTTGGAGTTCATTACTTTACTGTGGTTTTCGTGTCGCTGATATGGTACATCGAGAAGTTTTTAATAAAAATTTAGTTTCACTGGTTGTTGGCTGTACTCAAGTGCTTAGTGATTTTAGCTTTATTTGAAGTTGAAGTTTTTGTGTGGGTTGTTGTCACTACTGGTGTCTGGCTGCACTGTTGTGGTTATAACAAAGATTTATTTAATTGTTTTACGATTGTCACAACCTTTATTTGATTATGATAACCGAAATATGTTTGTGCAAATACAAATTTGGTGTTGAAAACTACAATGTGGCTTAGTCAGCCGATACAACCGATTGTGACAACCACCTTTAATATGACTTTGAAACATTTGCGGTTGTAACAACTGCTTTTGTTTGGTTTCTTAACAACCTGTACTTGTGATCTGTCTATCACATTGCCTTGTTAAGGAATTATAATAGGTCTGTTCACTACATTCACATGCAAATGCTGAACCCCACAAACATATATAAAATTTGGAACAATCTTGTGGATAGGCAAATGAATAACCATTTAATTGATAATCACAAGTTTCTACTTTTTTCGGCGGTTCTTGACAAGCTGTTGAGGAAATATCTCTACCACACTCACCACTAGATGGATCATAATACGAATTTGGCATACAATTGATTAATTTTGGTTTAAAATTTAAACACATGTAGTATTTTGCACAGTTTTCGTAATACGGTAAGGTGGTACCGGTAGGTTTATTGTCACAGGTTTCGGGAGCAGAGGGAGTAGTTGGAGTATATGTAGTTGAAGTTGTGGTTGTTTTAAAACTACATTCAGCTAATTCAGCTGAAACACATTTTCCGTAGTATTCACTGAATTCTAATGAATCTGGACATTCATAAGCTACTGGTATGGGTTCGTTGCACTCGATATATTTATCACAATTAAAGGGATAGGAAATTTTGCTGTCCTTAGCTGCTTCAAAACAGGTTGGGAACTGGGAGTCAATGGCTAAGGAAAAAGTTTCTGTAATAGATGTTATAGTTTTAGGTTTCGCAGTATTCATAGTTTTGAACACCTCCTGTTTGCAAGAATCTTTTGCCGCTCCTGTTAAACATTCTCCTGCTAAACTATCAAAATTTTGATTTTCATTACAATATGCTAAATATGGCCAATTTTGTATACATATTAAAAACCTGCTACAATTATCTTTATAGGGTAATAGGGTAAACTCCGGTTTATCGGTACATGCATTATAAGAAACACCACAATCGGAATATCTAGGTTCTACACAATCTTGTAATTCCAAGCTAAATTGTAAACCAGAGGGACACTGATAACCATAAGGTATAGGACTTTCACATTTTATATATTTAAAACAATTATTGGGATAGGCTACTTTACGGCCTGGAGATTGTAGATCACATAGAGACAATGGCTTAGGAGTTGGAGGAGAAGATGTAAGACAATAATCGTGAGAAACCTGGGAGCTACAGTGACCTTGTATGGGATCAAAATATTGTGATTCTAAACATGTTTTTAACATATAATAACCATCTCCTAAACATTTATAGTATAATTGACAATTATTGGCATAAATTTCCCAGTCTCCTTCGTTAAGATTTTGGCAAATATTGTTAGGCTGCTGGATTGTGGAGCCCTGACAAGAACCTTCAATATCTGGTATACATTTTTGTAATTTAACCTCAAAATACCAATTATGATTACAAGAGAAGGCTATAGGTATGGGTTTAATACAACTTATATATTTTTGACAGTTATTGGGGTATACAATAAGTTCCCCCTCCTTCTTGTTATAACATAGACCCACAGTCGGTAAAACAGTTTCAGAGGTTGTTGTCTGTGCTGTGGTGGTGGTTGTAGTAGTTGCTACTTTAAGACATATTTCTGTATCATTACTAGGACCACAGTTACCAGAATCGGCATGATAATAATTATTATTTGGACAATTCATTATAACAAAATCTCCGGGACCCTTGCAGTATAAATACTGTTGACAGTTTGCTTCATATGGAAATGTTTTTCCCGCATCTTGATCTTTGCATTTTTCTGTAGGACTTAAAGTAGTAGACATCGTTGTGGTAATAGTAACAGGATCTTGACAGGCTGTAGAAATTTCTTCGGAGGGTGTATCACAGAACTTCAATTCAGTATTAAAAACCCATTCCTGGGGACAGGATTTTAACTCAAACTCTCCACTCAAACATTGTATATATTTAGAACAATCTAATTCATAAGGAAAAATAGTAAAATCCGGTTGGTTTATACAAAAATCTGGATTTATAACGTGCGGAATCATGGTGGTAACTGTGGGGGTAGTTTCCTCGTTTCTAGTAGTAGTTGAACTTAACTCCCCGCATATAACATCTTCTGAATTATCACATATTCCCAATAAATCATTAAATAGTTTATCATTTTTACAATATTCCAAAGAAGGACATTGTGATTTACATAAAATATAATTGGAACAATTTGGAGAAAACTGTAATACAGAATCTTGTTTCTGATTAGCACAGATATTAATATTTATATCCAAAACTGGTATACATTCCTGAGGTGTTGTTGTTATGCCAGGCATTGGTAACTCTTTACACTGGGCCATCTCGGGTAAATCGCAAATTTTTAAATGAACATTAAATTCTTTATCCACCGGACAATATTTTAAAACAGGACAACCCATAGTGCAATTTACATAAGCATTACAATTATAAGGATAGTTCAGCAATATATTATCCTCATAATTTAAACAAATATCCTTAGAAATACCATCTGGCAGTATACAATCTTTATCTGAATCATTGGAATCTGTCGTAGTTGGCATCGTTGTTGGATTTTGATTACATTCCACATCTTGTGGATAATTACATATTGACATTTTGGTATCCCACCATAAACCGCTGGAGCATTTCATTACCGTTGGATATTCACAAGTACATACTAAAAATAGTGAACAATTGCCCGGATAGGCAACGTGTTTACCATAAGTTTGTCCAGCACAGGCTGCTTGATTTTCAGGACGTTGTTCATTATTTGCACAACTTCTGACAGTTTTTACAGATGTAAGCGCAAGAAATATTAAAAAGATAGTCCATTTTCTTGGTAATGCTAGAAGTAGAAAAAAATATTTAATTAAAAACTATATTTTTAGAAAATTTTAAAAATAACCAGAGGCTAATATCGCCTCTTTTAACCCGTGGCGCCCGACGATCAAAGTTTTGGATTTTTAAAAATTATAAAAAAAACAAGTAAAAAAGTTAAATTCGGCCTTGCCGAATGTAGTGATACCCTCCACAATTTCAAAAAGATTATTGCAAAAAACTTTTTTTTAAAAGGAAATTACTTATAAAAAAAAAAAAAATTTTTTTTGAAAAAAAAATTTCCGCGAAAAAAAAAAATTATCAAAAAAAACCGCGATTTTTTTTTTCTTTTTTTATCAAAAAATATGTTTGTACTTGTTTAAATAGCATTTAGTGTTAAATTATGTTCACATATGTCAACCAGCAGCCGAATTAAAGCATTTTGTATTTTTAGGTTATGTTGAATGTACTAAAATTTTTGAGGTGTCCTTACATTTTCGTTCATAACTTGTAAACCGCTGAACCGATATCGCTCAAATGCAATACCAAACTTCTCGGGAGAACTTCCAATAAATGTGTTAAGTTTCAGTAATCTCCGTCGACAGACAAACAGACGGATATCGCTAGAATGTCTTAAAATTGATCGGGGATCATGAATAGATATGAGGCATTCCAAACCAAATGTCCCGCTACAGAAAACATGTGTCCCGTAGATTTCTGAATAGGTTGTTTGGATAGCCCTATATATAACTAAGAAAATTGCGTTTTTGGTTTTTCAAATTTTCGAAAACTGGGCTTAGGAGGCGTGGTCAAATATTGGAAAAATGGTAAAATTTGTGGCGAGTTGCCTTGATTAAATATTTATCACATTAAAACGGAATGCACCACAATGTCAAATATTTACGTTCTTATATAGTTTTGTATGGGCTGTCGATTAAATTTTTTTTTTTTTGGAAAATTTTCAGAACCCGTTCTGAAATTTTCCATTTTTTAAAAAAGTCAATTTATCAAAAATCCGGCCACTTTTTTTTTTCTTTTTTATTTATTTTTTTAAAAGTTTAGATGTTTGTCCATCCACACAAAAAAAAATCAGAAACACGTTCATCTTTTTTTTCGAGAAAATCGCATTTGAACTTTAAATTTCATAACAATTTTGTTATTTGCTTGTATTTCTTTGTTTTAAAGTTGCGAATGAGTAATATTAATTGCATAAATTAGAGATGCGCACCAATCACGTGATTACCGTGAATCACGTGAATCACGCGTGAATCACGTGATTCGTGAGTAATTTTATTTTCTAATCACGTGAGCGTGCGTGATCGTGAGTAACAAAAAAAAGTTCGTGCGTAATCGTGCGTGAGTAAAATTGCTGCGTGATTTTTTCGTGATTTTAATTTTTTCTCCGTTTTTTTTTGGTTACGTTTTTTTTATTTTTTAAGTTCTTTCAAATAAGTTAATAAATTTAAATTTAATAAGTTTTTTAAGCAATTTTAAAAAAATTTCGCTCCACTGTTCGAATTGACTTAAAATTTGCCATAGCATATTTCATATTTGGATTTTCAAAATTCAGTATAGTTTTCGAATTATCGCTGGTCGAAGTCGACTGATTTAGCAAAAGTGAGAAAAATACAACCTGTATAAGGAATATAATCTTATTCCTGTTAAATTTTTTAAAACATTTCAAAAATAAAAAAAAATAAAATTTCTAATGGAAAATTATGGGATCCTCGTACTCAAACCAGAATAGCTTTTGATCCCCCTCTGAATTTTGGATATGTTACACAAAACATTTTGACTATCACCGAATTTAAAAAAAAAAAATCCAAGATGTGTTGTTTTAAATATTCGCAAAGAAAAAAGTTATTGCATTTTTGATACTTTTCTTTAAAGAATCCTTTTGCATTTAAAATTATTTCCAAAAAGCACAAGACTTAAGCTCTCATATGAGCCACGAATTGTGAAAATCGGATAATTGCTTAAAAAGTTAGAACATGTTTTATGTGATGATATGTTTTTCTAATTTTGCAACAAAAAAAAGTCGAGCTTTGACCTGCCATAAAACGATCAGTAAACCGAATTTAAAAAACGATAGAAAGTCACATTTTCATAGGTATGTTGGCTATCTATGTGCCAATTTTCAATTAAATCTGAAGAAACCATTCCCAAAAACGAATAAAATTGGCTATTAATATTTTAGAATTGCCCTTTTATAATTACAAAAACATTTGTAAATTTAAATAAATGTTAAAAAAATAAAAAAATATGGAATAAAGTTTTTTTTTTATTTTATTTTAATTCGTGAGTATTTCGTGAACGTGATTACATCGTGAGCGTGATTAAAATTGTTTTCTACTCACGTGAGCGTGCGTGAGCGTGAGTACAAAAAAAAAAATTCGTTCGTGATCGTGCGTGATTAAATTTTTTTTTTCGTGAGTGTGCGTGATCGTGATTGAAAAGTCACTCACGATCCCATCTCTAGCATAAATATTCGTCATACGCTCTGTTGACACAAGAAAATACAAGCAAATTACTAAATTGTTTTGAAATTTAAAGTTCAAATGCGATTTTCTCGAAAAAAAAGATGAACGTGTTTCTGATTTTTTTTTGTGTGGATGGACAAACATCTAAACTTTTAAAAAAATAAATAAAAAAGAAAAAAAAAGTGGCCGGATTTTTGATAAATTGACTTTTTTAAAAAATGGAAAATTTCAGAACGGGTTCTGAAAATTTTCCAAAAAAAAAAATTTTAATCGATAGCCCATACAAAACTATATAAGAACGTAAATTTTTGACAATGTGGTGCATTCCGTTTTAATGTGATAAATATTTAATCAAGGCAACTCGCCACAAATTTGACCATTTTTCCAATATTTGACCACGCCTCCTAAGCCCAGATTTTGAAAAATTTAAAAACCAAAAACGCAATTTTCTAAGTTCCATATAGGGCTATCCATATCACCTATTCAGAAGTTTACGGTACACATGTTTTTTTTCGCTGGACATTTGGTGTGGAATGCCTCATATGTCAACCAGCAGCCGAATTAAAGTATTTTGTATTTTTAGGTTATGTTGAATTTACTTAAATTTTTGAGGTGTCCTTACATTTTCGTTCATAACTTTTGAACCGCTAAACCGATATCGCCCAAATGTAATACCAAACTTCTCGGGAGAACTTCCAATAAATATGTTAAGTTTCAGTCATATCCGTGTAGTATCTTGATTGTGATCACCATTTCCACAGAGAGACGGACAGACGGGCATCGCTAGAATGTCTTAACATCGATCGGGGATCATGAATATATATACTTTATGGGCTCCCAGACTGATATTTCGATGGGTTACAAACAGAATGACAAATTTATATATACCCTCTATCACTAAGTGGAGGGTATCAAAATTTCCATGCAAATGCAATTTTTAATTGCGTCAATTAAAAAATTACTCAATTATTGTTTTTAAATTTAAACAAGTGATTACTCAAATTTGTTTCCTCCATATTTTTTTCTGTGTATCTCCTTGCACTTGCAATTTTTAACCTTTACAATTAAATTAACTTAAAAAGTTTATAAAAATTACGCAATTTTTAAGTTTTAGTAAAAACAAGTTAAATTTTAAAAGTTTTAATTAACTAATTATTTTTCTTCTTATTGGTAATGGAGTTTTACTCCTTATTAGTAATCCGAGTCAGTAACTACTTATTTATCTCCATACTCTTCACTACTTATTTTTGTCTCACGCCCATGTTAAAATAATTAGTGTTTCATTCAATAAGTAACTACTTATTAACATCTGCTTCGGATTACAAAACCCATTACTAGTAATGCCAATTTTTGCTGGGTGAGGTTAGATTTTTATATGGCAGATTCCAATTTAGCAATTCAGCAAACACGTGCGTAAAAGGTTTTAAGTGAATCTGTTATTTAAAAAAAATCGCCATGTTGAATCTGCCATTTTGAAAGACAAAATGCAGATTCTTCTTTAGCGACCAGTAGAACCCGTGTATGAGTTTTAAGCGAATCTGTAATATTTTTAAAAAATTGGGCGCCATATTGAAATTTAAAAACCGCCACTCGGCATTGAAAAGTAAATAATTTGAAGTAATTTCCAATTTTTTTAAAAAAATGTTAAACCCATACCAATTTTGGAGAGAGCGGTGGCCCGGTTGACGAAGAACAACCCCATATATACATCGTCATATAAACTACCCCAACGATTATAGATTTTTGACTAAAACTAACTTAATGAAACCGAATTTGGACACAACCGATACACCGTTGGATAGGCCTTCAAAAAACCTTTCGACCTGTATAAAATGTTCATATAGTTTCTTTTGATGAATGGGAAAATCCTCAAAAAACCAAAAAAATCCCGTTTTTCCGCCTCCATTTTGACCCGCTAAATGTGAGGGTGGGCAGCAATTCAAAAAAACCTTTCGATCTGTATAAAATATTCATATAGTTTCGTTTGAAAAATCCTCAAAAAAATCCCCCTCCCCTTTGACCCGCTAAATATGAGATTGGGCAGCTAAGAAAAAAACAGGTAGCTTTCATTTTTCTCTATTTCCCATATGCAAGTTTTAAGACAATCGGTGGGTGCCCTCTGAAAGACCTCTCTTTTGAGTCTAGGCGTTGCTGATCAGTGATCACCTTAGACCTCTTTGGTAAAGGTTTCTCGTCTGGCGAGCGCAGTGCTAGGACCAACCGGTATCATTTGTGTCCATGTTTTAAAACACGTCCACACTTGTCAACAGTTAAACGAGTATACTAAAACTCAAACTGTTATACAAATGTTATAAATGTATAAATGTTATAACTGTTATACAAATTTTGATAGTAGTACAAATGACTGTGTATACAAGTTTCATTCATATTGTGTAGTATATTGTGGGGGATATCAAAATTTAATAACTAAATATTATCAGTCAAATTATAATCTTTAATGTATATTGTCAACTGAAATGTAGAAAGTCGCCACAAAACGAAATCGTAAAAAATGTGTGAAAAATACAATAATCAATTTTTATACCCTCCAACCAACCACAGTATGGGGGTATACTCACTTTGTCATTCCGTTTGTAACGCATCGAAATATCGGTCGGGGATCCCATAAAGTATATATGGGGCATTCCATGTGAAATCGGACACTTTGAAAAACTTTTTTTTTAGATTTTCCCAATTTTTTACAGTTTTTAGTACCTTTCGAAAACTCCTTCGTGGTAAATTTTCAGATTTTTTTGATGACCCGTTCAAAAGATATCGAATTTTTAAAAATTGGTAGTTTGTTCCTTTACTCAAACTTCTTTTAATCATAACTTCTTCAATAATGGTCCAAATTTAAAATTTTTTTTTTTTTCAAAATTTTTGTTTTTTTACGTACTTTAAAAAAAAAAATCCCAAAAAATTCTTAAAAGCGCTCTAGTATGCGATTTTTAAGTTTTATAATTTAAATCTCATTTTTGAAAATGTTTGTACTCTTCGATTTTTTTGAAATTTTTTTGTGTAAAACTTCTATCAATTCTACAAATTTTTTGCCCAGGAAGATCGTGGGATAACGATTATTACTATTTTTTTAAATTTTTTGAAAAAATTTTATTGTAATTTTCCTATCTTAAAATCACTTCTACTGCTCCAATGGTGCGTCATAGAGGGGTCCTTTATAAGACCGACCCAAATTAATTTTTACGTCTTAACATTTCTTTGGAACAAACTAATACCCTATCTCCAATTTCTAAGGGTGCTCCCACACAATACGACATTTTTTAAAATTTGTTACAACCGCTCTAACTGCCCAAATAGTGCCCTTAGAGCAACAAAATGTATGACCGACCCACAATATTTTTTTAGTCCAAACATTTTCTCTGAACACACCTACCCTCTATCTTTAACTGTTAAGGCGGTCCCCATACAATTTTATTTATTTTTTGTAAATTTGTTTTATTTAATCAGCTTCTACCGCTCCAATGGTGCGTCCGAGAGGGGTCATTAGTGAGACCCTCCCATAAAGTATTTAGAAAGTATTTAAAAAAACAAAAATTTTGAAAAAAAAAAAATTAAATTTGGACCATTATTGAAGAAGTTATGATTAAAAGAAGTTTGAGTAAAGGAACAAACTGCCAATTTTTAAAAATTCGATATCTTTTGAACGGATCATCAAAAAAATCTGAAAATTTACCACGAAGGAGTTTTCGAAGGGTACTGAAAACTGTAAACAAATTGGGAAAATCTAAAAAAAAAGTTTTTCAAAGTGTCCGATTTCAGATGGAATGCCCCATATATTATTGATCCATGATCGATTCTAAGACATTCTGTGAATGTCCGTCCGTCCGTCCGTCCGTCTGTCTGTAGATGGCACGATGCAGTCCAAAATAAAAAAAACTAGCCTCCTGCAATTTGGCATAAAGATGTCTTATGGTCCTAGGCAGGTTAAGTTCGTAAATGGGCAAAATCGGCCCAGGAAAACCAACCTCTAAAAAAATACACTTTTTTTACATGTATTTTGTATTTTTGTTTAATAAACGTAATATTTGGTAAATTTATCGGCATGCGAAGGTGCTCTCAACGTCCCCAACTGACCCACATCACCCCGCCCCCCCAAACAAACGTCCCTGACAATTTTTTTTTACATTTTGGAGGGTATAAAAGATTCGGCATAGCCGAATTATACACTCTCACTTGTTTTTGGTAGTTACGTCTGTTAGCATTTCAGCTGACGATATGTAGTTAATTCGTTTATGACAATAATAAAATTCTAATATGTGCAAATTAATAAATATTTAATTAAATAAATATCCAAAAATACTTTCAGATTAATATTACATGCACTTTAGGAAAAAATTGTATCGTATCAATACGACATGCACTTAAGGAAAAAATTGTATCGTATCAATTGATGAAAAGTTACATTAAAAAAATGTAATAGGATGATGTCATCAAAATTGATTTAATTTTTTGACATGAGAAAAACTTGCTTCTTTAGACAAACAACATTTATGAAATATTTCATTAAATTTATGAAACTTTTTCTTATTGTGGTAATTAAGTTATGTATGAGGGTAATTCTGAATAAAAAAATCACAAAATTGTAGAAAAAATTAAGAAAATGTTTGAAACTCTTAAAAAGTTTCCATTTCTGGAAAATTTGTAAAATGCTAGAAACTTTAGAGGTAAAAAAATTATGCTAGAAAACTCAGAAAATTCAACAAAATCCCAGAAAAAATATAAAATTCGAAATATCAGGCCCAATTAAATATTGACAAATTCAGAAAAACACAGCAAAATTCAGAAAAAAAAATGTGAAAAACTAAGCAAATCAGAATTATTCTGAAAAAGTCAGGCAAAAACAAACAAATAAGAAAATTATAGTCTGTCAAGACCGACCATATAATACCCTGCACCCGAGTTACCCGGAAAATGGGTCACAAGTTCAAAAATTTCTTATTTCTGTTATATATTTACCTTTATTAAACATTTTAAATTGCTCGATTTTTTGTAAACGACGTAAAAAATAATTTATATTTTCTCCCAAATTTTTATCACTTGGAAAATTTAATTTTGTTATTAACTCCTCAAAGTTTAATTATTGACTAACATTTTTTCTATGAACAGCATAATTATTATCGATATATTACAGCAAAAAAAACCTCCAAAAAAATATTCAAAATAAAAAAATACTATGTATAAATGTTTATCAAAGATAAGTGGTTTGAAAATTTTTTTTGGCAATAAACATTAAAAACGGAAACAAAATATTACAGAGAAAAATATAAAAAAAAAATATGGTTGTGGAAATCAACAATGTTTTTGAATTAAAATATCGTGCAAAAGCGTCAGAGCAGACTCTGAAGCCCCTGCCCATATACTATATGATGCTTCAATGAATCAAAAGAATTGGAAACACTAATGTCATTGATTAGCTTCACCGCCCTTCTCAGAAACGGTACAGAAGCTTCAGAATAGACTCTGAAGCCCCTGGCCATTTTGAGAGTTGTATTCCATTTTCGGACGGATATATCTGGTATAAATAGTAAGGAGATCGCATCGTTTCAGCAAAACCAAGACACTTGAATGCCTCTTTCGACACTTGAATGCCTCTTTTGACACTTAAATGCCTCTTTCGGCACTTAAATACGTGTTTATTCCACTGTTTTATCATGCCCAGAACATGAAAGGTATCCGGTTCCTATTCCATCCATAGCTGCAGATGACAATGCTAACTCCACCACCCATCTGTAGGTTAAAATACAACATAAGGTCTTGCGTGCATTAAAATCGACCTTATTCGCTAGACCTCACTCGAAAATTGTAAAATGGTCCTGGTTGAGTCAGTCATTAATGATCTGTCATATGCCCCTATCTCCAAAGATCTTGGCCTGTGATCAGGGTTGGCAACCGATACCCACCTAGAATAACGGTATTTGGCTATAGTACCGCAACCAATAAAGATATGGTCATTTTCAAAAGCGATTATGAAAGCTGATGAAATTTCTAGTATTTTACATGTCTCACTTCGTGTTTCTACCGGTTCGTTTATTTAATATAGGTCAATACCTTTATAAAACCGTTTGAAACGGTATTATAACGGTATTGACCTATATAACTAAAACGAACCGGTAGAAACACGAAGTGACACATTTAAAATACTACAAATTTCATCAGCTTTCATAATCGCTTTTGAAAATGTCCATATCTTTATTGGTTGCGGTACAGTAGCCAAATACCGTTATTCTAGGTGTGTATCGGTTGCCAACCCTGCCTGTGATCGAATAAAAATGAATGGCAAATGCTGCTGTCTTCTGCAAAAGAGTAGATTGGGTTAAAGATCTGACCAAGAAGGTCATTAATAAAGATGTGGAATTGAGTAGAAGAAAGAAGAGAACCTTGCGGTACCCCTAAATTTAGCTGAAACTCGTTTGATGAGACCCCATCTAAAACAACACGTATAATGCGGTCTCTGAGAAAACTCGTTTTACAAATCGAGAGAAGGCATTACCGACGCCAAAAAGAACAAGCTTTGCCACGAGTGCCCCGTGCCACACACTATCGAACACCTTGGAATTATCTAGAGCAACCACTTTACTCTCACCAAAGTGGTAGAGGGACCGACTCCAACGTTCCGATAGAAACCCCAGATCGTATATCGATCGCTACGGAAGCCATACTGTCGATCATTTAAAAGTGAATTGGTTTCTAAATACTTTACAAGATGGTAGTGATAGAAAGCACTTTGGAAAGCGCAGAGAAAATTTTGATTGGGCGGTAATTTTAAGGGTTGTTAGCCGCACCCTTTTTAGGGATTGGCTGAACATTAACCACGTTCCAGCAAGAGGGGAATACTTCCGCACGCTAGGAAGAGCTGAAAAGGTTTGCCAATGGACGTGCTGACATAAAAGAACACTATTTTAGCAACAGTACTGATATGCCATCCGGCCCAGGTGACTTTTTTACGTTGAGATATGCATGAACCCTTTTGACTGCTCGGGGCGAAAGAAAATCGAAAGCATAGTATAGGATTCCCTTTCAAGAACGGGCAGTGGTTGATCGCTTTCCGGCCAGAAATATATTCTTGCAAAGAGTTCAGTGACGAGGTTGGCCTTATCAACCGGGTCGGTGAATGATTGATCATCCTTTAAAAGAGTTTAAACGACCATTGGTCTTACTGCCCCGAGAAGCAGAAAGGACTTTTGCACGTAGACGCCGCGGCGCGCCGTTTCTATAAAACCTGTTCGCTTCCAAGTAAATTGGCACACTCAGTTTTCGCGTTTCTGCGACGGAGATCGGTAACGAAACTCTTATTTGAACGCCAATTACTTAATGCTTCCTCTAGGTTCAAGTATTTTCACATCGTACTCTTCAGGGTGGGAACCGAAGAAGAGGTCAAGAGTGTTTTGCGACTGCCCTTCAACACACGACTGCCCTTCAATTGTTTAGAGTCCTTTGGTACGTTTTTGTATGTAGACTGTTATATTTTGACATCCGACAAATCAGAGAGATCGTGCAATTGCATAGATCCCAACGAACAAAGTTTCCAGTTGAAATGCTTACAAAAATCGTTTTATAGAGAGAAATAAAGCGTTTCGGCACCAAGTTAGAAACGCCACGAAGAGTAGAATATTTAAAAGATGCATAAAAAGTACTGTGAATCTAATTTCTCAGACGTGCAAGTATTTTCACTTCGAACTTTTCAGGGTGAAAAGTGAAGCTTTTTTATAGAGAGAAGTAAATCGTTTCGGCACCAAGTTAAAAACTTCACGAAGAGTAGAATATTTAAAAGATGCCTAAAAAGTACTGTGATCCTAATTTCTGAGAGGTGCAAAAATTTTCACTTTGTACTTTTCAGGGTGGGAAGGGAAGAAGAGGTCAAGAGTGTTTTGCGACTGCCCTTCAACACACGACTGCCCTTTAATTGCAAAGAGTCTGCCCTTTAATTGTATGGAGTCTCAGAAAGTTCGAGCAGTTGCATAGATCCCAACGAAAAAAGTTTAACGTGTGCCCGATTATTACTGCAACCACTTCCAAAATATCCCCTTTTTAAAGCGCAAGTAACGCACTTGTGCACTTTTAGTTTAGATAAGACCAGATCTATTATATTGTTTCACAGGTTTGCTTATCTATGATTAGTCTTCACCAGTCATAGTTAGAAATTACGAAGTCACCCCTTCTATTTTGTTTATTTTTGTTTACTATTACTTGAGACATGTGTGGTAGTATAGTATATCAGATTACTTGCTACTGTGAAATTATAAATTTTTAATGAAAAAATAATTAACATAGATAATAAGAATAACCAATTAAGATTATGGCAACAATACACCTACCCCTCGATTTACAAGATTTCGTTATTAAAATTGTAACATAATCTTTGATGTAACAAGAATAATAAAAAAAAAAAACACCGCCAGATTTTATTTAAAATTTAAATTTGAAATAAAAATTTTATTTTTCCTTTAATTTTTTTTTATTTTTAATAAGTTAACAATTTATAAATTTCGTTTTTTTTACCAAGGACATTGATATAAACTTTTTGGAACACATTGTTTTAAGGTTTCACTAAAATACCAATTATCACTGCAGTTCAAAATCATGGCTTCCGTGCCAAAACAGAAATAGTATTTGGTACAATCACCAACAAATCTCATTACTTTACCAAAGTTTACTTGAGAGCACTCTGGTTGGACATATGTTGTAACTGAGGTTCCTTTTGTGGTTTGACAGCTTCCAGTTAACGCATCGTAAATGCCATTTGAACATTGAATTACTATAGGTACGGGATATTGACAGATAACATATTTACTTGAATCACCGGGATAAGGTAATTGTGTACCGGATTTTTGGCCACAACATATATTATCACTTTGAGGTTCTTCGGTGGTTGGCTCTAATGTGGTTGTGGTTTCAGTTGTTGGTTCAGTTGTGGATGTTTCTCTACAAGCTGTTGAAGAAACAGTATTGCTACACCATCCTGTAGAGGAATCGTAATATGTACCGGTGACACAACTGACTGTTAACTGAAGACCATTTACACAGTAATAAAATTGGGAACAATCATCCGGATGGGGAAAAGTATAGCCATTAGGTTTATTTTCACATATTGTTTCGTTATCGGGTGGATTTGTTGGCTCTGCTGTTGTTGTTGGCTCTTCAGTAATTGTGGTAGCTGATGTTTCTCTACAAGCTGTTGATGACACATTACTACTACACTCTCCCGTAGAGGGATCAAAGAATGTATTGGGGAAACAATTTACTAATAGTTGATTACCATTTACACACATAAAGTATTGGGAACAATTATCTGGATTGGCTAATGTATGTCCATTTGGTTTATTATCACATGTTTCTTCGTTAGCAGGAGGGGTTGTTGGAGCTGTTATGGTTGTTGTCTCCGCTGTGGTTGTTATCTCCGTTGTGGTTGTAGTTTGCGTTATTGGTTCGGTTGTGGTTGTTTCTCTACAAGCAGTGGATGAAACAGTATTACTACACCATTGTGTAGAGGGATCGTAATATGCACCGGGGATACAACTAACTATTGTTTGATAACCATTAAAACAGTAATAAAATTGGGAACAATCATCCGGATAGGGGAAAGTATAGCCATTAGGTCTATCTTTACATTTATCTCCAGGGACTGGTTCGGCTGTGGATGTTGTCTCCGATGTGGTTGTTGTTGGCTCTTCGGTGGTTGTTGTCTTCGCTGTGGTTGTTGTTGTTGGCTCTTCTGGGGTTGTTGTCTCCGTTGTGGTTGTTATCTTCGTTGTGGTTGTTGGCTCTTCAGTGGTTGTTGTCTTTACTGTGGTTATAGTTTCTGTTGTAGTTGCTGCTTCTCTGCAAGCAGTTGGTGAAACATTACTACCACACGTTCCCGTAGAGGGATCATAAAATGTATTGGGGAAACAACTAACCAATCTTGGATTACCATTTACACACATATAGTATTGGGAACAATTATCTGGATTGGGCAACGTATGACCATCTGGTTTATTATCACAGGTGTCTTCATTTGCCTCAGGGGTTGTGTTTGGAGTAGTTGGTTCGGTATTAGGAGTTTCAGTTGTTCCGCCTATTTCCTTACAAGCTGTATTCGATGTTTGATCATCACATTCACCAGTTAATGGATTGAAATAGGTATTATTATCACATCTAGTTAAATATGGTAATCCTTGCAAGCAGGTAAAGTATTTGGAACAATCATTTTCATAAGGATAAGTATAACCATTAGGTTGATTAGTACAAGGTCCTTGCGGTAGTTGTGTGGTAGTGATAATCTCTGTTGTGGCGGTTGTAGCTTCTGTTGTTGTTGTCGGAGGCGTAGTGGTTTTTATGCTACAATCTGCCAATTCTGGTTTAACACATTCGCTCAAGTGTGCACTAAATTCTAAACCCTCTGGACAGTCGTAACCTACTGATAAGGGTTCACGACATACAATATATTTATTACAATTACCGGGATAGGGTAATTTAGTGCCAAGCGGTTTACCATAACAGGGACCTAAATTAGGATCTTGTGTAGTTGAAATAGTGGTTGGTTCTGGTGTAGTGGTAGTTTTTTCTGTAGTTGTTGTCGGACTTGGTGGTGGCTTAGTATATTCCACCCTACAAGCATCTTGTGGAGCTCCTC
Source organism: Pegoplata infirma (assembly GCA_963921195.1). Classification (NCBI taxonomy): domain Eukaryota; kingdom Metazoa; phylum Arthropoda; class Insecta; order Diptera; family Anthomyiidae; genus Pegoplata; species Pegoplata infirma. The sequence goes on along the minus strand of OY992539.1, from coordinate 214,605,691 downwards.
CTATACATTCACCTCTTGTAATATCAAAATACTGACCCTCATTACAATAGGATATATGTTCCACATCTCTTATACATATTACAAACATGCTACAATCTTCTACGTATGGTAATAGGGTAAAATCTAATTTACCAGCACAACGATTAGAGGGTAAAGTGGGTATAGGTTCAGGAATTGTGGGAGTGGTTATCGAACCACAATCTGAATCTATGGGATCTACACAACTCTGTTGCTCTGTACTAAATTGTAATCCAGAGGGACAATCAAAACCAACTGGTATGGGGCTTTCACACAATATATACTTATAGCAATTATCGGGATAGGCTATTTTAGAACCTGAAGGCTGTTGCGCACAAATGCCTGTGGGTGGTCTAGGTGTTGGAATTTCTGTTGTTGTCGAGGTAGGTGCTAAAGTTGTATCAAAATTTTGTTGACAATAATCAGCCGATACTTGTGAACTACATTCACCCAGAATAGGATCAAAGTATTCTCCCTGGGTACATACCTGCAACATATAAGCACCATCTCCTAAGCAGTTATAAAAGAATCTACAGTCTTGTGGAAAAATTTGCCAATCTCCTTCGCTAAGACCTTGGCAAATGTTACTTGGTGGTGCGGCGGTAGTAGTGATATTAGAAGGCAAATCTGTGCAAGATCCTTCGCTATCTGGTACACATCTTTGTTGTTCTACATTGAAATACCAATTATTGTTGCAATAGAAAGCAATGGGTATGGGAAGAACACAACTTATATATTTTTGACAATTATCGGGATATTCTATAAGTTCACCATTAGTAAAATTACCACAGATACCTAGATCGGGTGCTTGTGGTGTAGTAATTGTGGTTTCTGTGGTAGTAGTTGTAGCTTCTGTGGTGGTTGTAGTGGTCGGAGTGTTTGTTTGTGTTGTTGTTGTAGTTGTAACGATACATATATAGGGATTATCACTAGGTCCACAGTTGCCAGAGTCGGGAAAATAAAAATTATTACCCGGACAATTCATTAGTATGTAACCTCCATTATTAACACAAAATATATATTGGCGACAATTTGCTTCATATGGGAATGTAGTTCCAACATCTGCATTTGCACATTTTTCTGCAGGACTTAAAGTAGGGGCCACTGTAGTAGTTATTGGTTCTAGACAGGCCGTTGGTGATACCGAGGGTCCACAGTTACCCGTATTGGGATCAAAGAAATTATTATTAGGACAGGGTAATAAAACGTAAAACCCATTATTTGTACATAAATAATACCATTGACAATCATCTGTATAGGGGAAGGTAGTATTTTCCGGTTGTCCCAAACACAATTCTAAGATAGGAGCTTCAGTTGTAGGTGCTTCGGTAGTAGTCGTTATCTGGGTAGTCGTACCAGTATAACAATTTTCTGCGGAAGCATCACAAAGTCGTAGCTGATAGTTGAAATACCAGCCATTGGGACAGGATTGTATAATAATCTCTCCGCCAAGACATTGGAAAAATTGGGAACAATCTTCCTCATTAGGGTATATAGTAAAATCTGGTTGATCTAAACATAATTCGGGATTAATATTAGGTGGCAAGTTCGGAGTAGTTATTGGTAATTGAGTGGTAGTTGAAATTTCAGTTGAGGGTTCTGTTGGAGTTGTTGGAGCTGGTGTAGTTGTCGGAAAAGGTATTTCTTCACATATGACTCCCGACGGTAAATCACAAATACCTAAGAAAGCATTAAATATTCTACCATTATCACAATATTCTAAATAAGGACATTGCCAAAGACAAACAATGTAGGCGGAGCAATTGTAAGGATATGGTACAAAGGCACCCTGAGGTTGATCAGCGCAAATGATGATATCTATCTCGGAAGGTGGTGTACATTCACCGGGTGGGGTTATAATTTCTGTTGTCGTGGTAACTTCCTCAGTAGTCGTGGTGGGTTCTTCGGTAGTAGTGGTGATTTCCTCAGTAGTCGTGGTGATTTCCTCAGTAGTCGTGGTAGGTTCTTCGGTAGTCGTGGTAGGTTCTTCGGTTGTTGTAGTCGGCGGCATAGGTAATTCTTCACATTGTGCTACTTCTGGTGTATCACATATTTTCAATAATACATTAAATACCTTATCCTCTTGACAATAATGCATTACCGGACAACCCATTGTACAATTAATATATGCATTACAATCATAAGGATATCTTAAAAGGACACCATTGCTATAATTTACACAAATTTCAGCTGACATACCCTCAGGTGCTGTACAATTTGTAGCCCATTCACTGGATTCAGTTGTGGTGGTAATAGGAGTTGTCGAAGTTATAGGTATCGTCACTATTGCACTATCGTCACATTCCACCGCATGTGGAAAATTGCAAACTTGTATTGTAATATCAAACCACAGACCATCTGGGCAAAACATAACCGTAGGATATTCACAATTACATACTAAAAATCTTGTGCAATTTCCCGGATATGGTACTAGAGCACCAAATTCTTGACCAGCACATGCTGCTTGATTTTCTGCACGTTTTTCGTTATCCACACATGTTCTTATGGTGGTGTATGTTAAATTTTCCAAATCATATTGTGTGACGGCTTTTAAAGTTGTCGTTAAATTTGTTTCATTTTCTTTATTTACCACACAATCAGAATCAGTATAATTTACACAACCGCGTGCTGTTGCACTAAATCCCTTACCACTAGGACATGGCAGCGTAACGGGATATTGATTCAAACAGTATATATAAGAGGTACAAGTTCCTTCAACGGCTAAAACAGTACCGTCTAACTTGGAATAACACGCCTGTGCGCTACTCGTGATAATAGCGATCAATGTGAAAAAGAGCACGTTTGTGAAGGGGGACACTGAAATAAAAGATATTTAATAGATTAGAAAAAGTGTTTTTTTTTAAATAAAGATAGGGACTTCACCATTTACAGATGATATTTGAAAAATATCAATTGTAATTGGAAGATTCCATTTTTAGTTCGTGGACTCTACTTGTAATTCAAAGAATCCATTTGTAATTCGATTCGATGATTTCAATGAATTTTTACGAATTACGACTGGAATCTTCGAATTTCAAACGGAATCTTCGAATTACAATTGGAATCTTCGAACTACTGGTAGAATCTTTGAGTTACAATTAATCCGTATAACATTTGTAAATGGTCTAAATCAAAAAATGGCTTGGTCTCCCTCGCTATAAATGTTGGCACATTGATTTATTATGATTTTTGCACTTAATTAATGCTACTACAATTTTATAATTTATTGTAAAAACTCGATAAGCAACATTTCACTTTATGGTGGTTTTTGCTTTGAAACTTTTAAAATAATACAGAAAATAGAACTTTTGCAGAATTCTTATTCTCCATGTACTTGTACAAAGGGTTAAAACAAGACTTCTGCCAAAAATCTGTCAATTGAACAGCAGCAGAAGGCGAAAAACACAAAAAATAAAATGGTGCTCAAGCTCTTGCAGTAAGCTCTTCAATTATTAAAATTTATTTTGTTTGTGTAAACATGCTCACAAAAAGGGGCGTGCCGAAAAAAAAATAAATTTGATTAAGGGCCCCTTGTGGAATTTTGAGCGGAATGAGAAAGTTTTATAAAATACTGCTTTGTATGGGAGCCCCCATAAGGGAGTGGAAATAGCGTGTGGTGTGTTTAGAAAAAAATTAAAGAAAGCATAGTCGGTCAAGACCGACCATATAATACCCTACACCAGTGTTTTCCGGAAAATGGGTCCCAAGTCCAAACATAGATCGATTGGATCTATCTTTTGTTAGATCTTTATTTAGTGTAGAAAACACACAAAGATCAAATTTATTGGGATTGGTTTATTTTTTTTGCCAATAGACCGATTTAACTGAATATCGGTCGAAATTTGTATATGGGGGACAATTATCAAATATTTTCATTTCTATGAATTTTGTGGGAATTATGTGAATATCGGGAGGGTAGTTTGTATGGGCACTACCAGAAGGACTGACCCGATTCCTTTGAAATTTGGAATGATGATTAGTGCATACACAATTTGATTACCTATTAAATTTCAAAGCGATATCTATTAAAATACAGTTATTAGAGTCATTTAAGTCTAATCCAAAGGGGCGTTTGTAGGGGGGCTAGGTCTTAACACGGACCGATTTTTTTCAATTTCAATAGACTTCGTCCTTGGCCCAAAAGATGCTTAAGTTTCAAATTTCAAGTCAATTAATTGAAAATTGCGACCTGTATCGTGCTTAAACCGATAGAAGGACGGACGGACGGACATCACTAAATCAATTCAAAAAGTAATTCTGAGTCGATCGGTATAATTGAAGGCAGGTCTATGACCAATATTTCGGGTAATTACAAACATCAGCACAAACTCATTATACCCTGTACTAGAGATGGGCGCTGGTCACGTGATTTGCGTGATTCACGTGAATCACACGTAAGTGTGAGTGATTTTCATTTCAATCACGTGATTGTGAGTGAGTGTGAGTTGAAAAAAAATCTGAGTGAGTGAGTCGTTTTTTTGCGTGAGTTTGTGTGATTAGATTTTTTGATTTGCCCAAATTTTTTTTTAATTTTTTGTAAAAAATTTTTTTTGGAGTTTTTTTCTTTTTTTGGTAACAAAATTTTATTGCGTGAGTAGATTTTGCGTGACTCACGCGTTAGCGTGATTGAATCTGGCGTGATTCACGCGTGAGTGTGAGTAAGTTTTTTATTACTCACGTGAATAGTGAGTGAGCGTGAGTAAAAAAAAATTTGCGTGAGTGATTAGTGATTGATTCGATTATTGTTTGCGTGAGCGTGAGTGAGTGTGAGTCAAAATCCACTCACGCGCCCATCTCTACCCTGTACCACACAGTGATGTAGGGTACAAATACTTAACTTAAACTTTGGAAAATTATTCTTCAAAATAGTTTATAAATTTTCCCACAATTTAGTTAAATTTAACTAAAAGTTGAGAAATTTTCTTAACTGTTAGTAAAAAATTTTAGTTCATGCACTGTTAAATTATTTTCTTTAAATGAAATTCCCTTATACATGGAAGAAATTCTTACCGCCAAAGAAATTTACCATAAATGTGTGGAAAAAAAAAAATTTTTTTTTTTTTAGTTTAATGACGTAATTTTCTACCAATTAGTTCATCTTCTTAAATTTTTAGTAAAAATTTTATAACTCGGGTAATTTTTTTTTTTTTTTTTTTCAAAAAACCAAAAATGACCTCGAAAACTAAACCAGATAGAGCAAAATGGAGACCATTTTTGGTTCCTTGGATCGCCATAGTATCGCCGGTCCTCTTCACATGTGTGGACCCTAATGGGTCCTAACTTTGCATTTAAAAAAGTTGACATTCTTGAAAATTTTTAAACGCTTATATCTCGGTAAATATAGTCAACACAACAAAAAGTTCAAAAGCATTTTAGTAGCACATAACATGTAGAACAAGACCGTCAAATACCCAAAAGCTCTCCGAGTAAAAGTTTTAACGTTATCGAGTTTTTCAAAATTCCCAAGACCCTAGTGGTCCTCTAAATTCACGTATCTCAAAAACTAAGCAAGGTAGAACGAAACGGACAAATATTTTGGATCAAAAACTATGACGATTCTTAAGGAACTCAAGTGGGGCTGGGCCTATCGGTTCCGAACCCAATAGGGTCTTCACCCAATCGGGTCCTCAAATGTGTATGAACTAAGTGGAAATAAAATTGTTCCCATTTTTTATTTCAAATTGGCATAATATTTGGCATAATATTGAAAATGGGACAAACTCATTATCAATTTTCTTTGAATTTATTTAGTTGTCCCATTTTTTAGTTAATTTTTTTTTTTTGAGTGCAAGGACGAAGCCTATTAATCGGAATTTCCCGTTTTAAAAGTCAAAAAAGGAACCCATTGCCCACAGGTCCAATATTTTTGTGTGTTATTGTAGTATAACACCGTCCGACAGTCAATATTAAACATGAACCGGATGATATACGTCTGAGTCTAGAGGATTTGTAAAATCCAGTTCGATTTTTAACAACTTTCTGTTGGACGGTGAATTTTGACACCGACGATTTCAACAATCAAAAAATAAAAATAAAAATTCGCTTCACCTTAATGTGTAGGGTATCATATGATCGTTCTTAACCGACTTTAATTGTCAAATTCTTGTTTGTTTACATGATTTTATTACCCTCAAACCACAGTATGGGGGTATACTCACTTTGTCATTCCGTTTGTAACGCATCGAAATATCGGTCGGGGACCCCATAAAGTATATATACTATTGATCCATGATCGATTCTAAGGCATTCTGTGAATTTCCGTCAGTCCGTCCGTCTGTCTGTAGATGTCACGATACAGTCCAAAATAAAAGAGCTAGCCTCCTGAAATTTGGCACGAATATGTCTTCTGTTTGTAAATGGACAAAATCAGATCAGGGGGAAAAAAGATCCCCCTTAAGAAACTAAATCAACCTCTGAAAAAAGCCATTTTTATAGGTTTTTTGTACTTTTGCTTAGTAAACGAAACAGTTTTTTGTCAGAAAAAGTGCAAATTCCTGCAGTTGGATCCAGAAAGGTGGTCTCTCATCGCAGAAACCCCCCTCAAAAAAAATACGCCCCTGTTTTTTTAACGTGTTGGAGTAGACTGGCATTTTTCTGTAAAGCAAAATTTTTTGTTCTCCGATTTTCAAAGTCCGGGCATTTTTTTATTCTACTAGGCCTAAACCTCATGTGGTATCAATTTGAGGCCAATCGGATTAAATTAACCCGTGGCGCCCGGCGGTCAAAGTTTTGGATTTTTGAAAAATTAAACAAACATAAATAAAAAATAAATATATCTTTCGACACATCATATTTGTTAATATTGATGTGCTGATCACGAATATCAAAAAAAAATTAAATCGGTCAAACAGTTTTGGAGATATCGCTATTTGAAATTTGCAAAAAATGGCGGTTTTTTCCTACGGTCAAGAAATTTTTAAAAAAAGTCTTGAAATTTTATTCCGCCGACCCTTTTGTAGAACTTGAGACAATCCTTCATTTAAAACTAATTTGAGCCAAATTCGATAATTTTAACCCGTGGCGCCCTTCGATCAAAGTTTTGGACTTTTGGAAAATTTCCACCAAAATTTGGGATTGTTGAAAATGAAAAAATAAAAAATAAAATATCTTGCGATACATTATTTTTATTAATTTTATCATGCTGAATACGAATATTAAATTTATAAAATCGGTCGAACGGTTTTCGAAATATCGCCATTTATAATTTGTCAAAAAATTGCAAAATGGGCGTTTAAGATTTTATTTTTAAAAAAAGTCGTGGCGACTTAAAATTTGTCAAAAAATTGCAAAATGGACGTTTAAGATTTTTTTTTTATAAAAACTCTAAAATTTTCTTTATTTTAACCCTTTCATAGAGCTTGATACAATCTTTCATTTAAGCTTAATTTGAGCCAAATCCGATCATTTTAACCCGTGGCACCCTTTGATCAAAGTTTAGGGTTTTTGGTAAAAAGTTTCTAAAAAGCCAAAACTTTGATCGATGGGCGCCACGACTTAAAATGATCGGATTTGGCTCAAATTAGTTTTAAATGAAAGATTGTCTCAAGTTCTACAAAAGGGTCGGCGGAATCAAATTTTGAGACTTTTTTTAAAAACTTTCTTGAACGTAGGAAAAAACCGCCATTTTTACAAATTTGGAATGGCGATATCTCTAAAACCGATCCAGCGATTGTATTTTTTTTTTGATATTCGTGCTCAGCGCATCGAAATTAACAAATATGATGTGTTGAAAGATAAATATTTTTTAAATTTTATTTTTAAAATTTTTTCAAAATTCCAAAACTTTGACCGCCGGGCGCCACGGGTTAATTTAATCCGATTGACCTTAAATTTGTACCACATAAGTTTTAGACCTAGGACAATAAAAATTTGCCCGGACACTTGGGAAAATCGAAAGTTGACAAAAAAAAAAATGCCAGTCTAGTGTTGGAGGGTATAAAAGATTCGGCACAACCGAATTTAGCACTCTCACTTGTTCAAACACATTTTGACAAGTGGCTCCGTTAAATCAGCAGTTAGCAGCTAACTAACTGTTCAATGAGTAATCCACACTAAATAAAATAGATTTCTTATCAAATCATTAAACGCTAAGGTAATAAACGGTTGGAATAGTTGGGGTTTCCTCTACATTCTTTCATTAACAACTTTGTGTTCTAAGAACTAAATTGTAAATAAAATAAAATAATACTTAACCACTTTAGATTAGGGAAAATATTTTAAATACACAACAAAAATTTCTTTAAGCACGTAGAAAAGTCTCTTTGTGGACTTATTCCTAATAAGTTTGGATATGCTTACAAGAAGTGGTGTAATTTTTACAGCGAGTAAATTTTCCCCCTATACCGATTTGTCCTATTTTCGAACTTAACGGGGTTTGGGACTATAAGGCATATCCTTAACAAGTTCCACCACTCTATCTCCTTTTGTTTTTCTTTTATCGTGATTTCAACAGACAGATTGACGTACATCGCTAGATTTTGTTTAAATCATTCAAGAATCTTTATAAGTGTACTTTATAGGGTCTAAGACCGTTATTTTAATGAGTTTCACATGGTATGACAAATTGCGTTTCACACGGAATGACAAATTTAATACTCCCTCCATTTTTTGAGAGGGTATAAAAGGATAAAAAAAATTTAGATAATTTCACCACTTTTATTTTCAAATCTTTTTAAATTTAAATACTCCTTGCTTTTGAATTATTAAAATTTGCCATTATTTAAAAAAAAAATATATTTATCTATTTTTTTGTAATACAATAAAAACAATTTAATTTTTTAAAAAAACCATAAAATCACCTTTTTTAAACATTTTTAAACTTTTATAAAAATTTTTTTTTTTTTTATCACTTCAAATTGAAGTTTTTGGTGATTGTTTTATATTATTCACTTAATTGTGAATATATTTCACAAACAAAAACACTTTTTCACTTGTTTTCTTTTTTAAAATTTTCGTTTTTAACTCCTTGAAGTTTCGTTATTAACTAAAAAAATAATTTAAAAAATTTCATTGAAATGTCTAAAATTTGTTTAAAAATATAAAATTAAACAGAAATCATAAATGCAGATTGATTGGAATAGAAACACGCAAAAGTGATTAAAATATTATCGAGGAACTAATAATATATTTGGTCAGTTAAACACAAAAAAAAAAAAAGAAAACGCCGAAGATAAGGGAGAACAACAAATTTTGGCAAAGCTAAAATTCTTGGAAATTTAAGGCAAATTTTTTAAACACTACCCTACTAAAAAAAGTTTAGATAAAGTAACTTTTTATTTAATATAATTGTATATGGCCGTACAAAAAATTTTATATGGTGCGCCATATAAAAGGATATCGAATCATGCACAGAAAAAATATTGAGAAAAACAATTTCAATAATCACTTGTTTAAATTTTTAAATAAGATTTGAGTAATTTTTTAATTGACGCAATTAAAAATTTAGTTAGAAATTAAAAAAAAAAAAATTGAGTAAATAATTTAATACAAAATTTATTTTTTTTTCTCTTCGTGTTTTGAATTCTCATTTAGTTTATAGTTTTTTTGTATACGGGGCATTCCATATGAAATCGGACACTTTGAAAATTTTTTTTTTAGATTTTCCCAATTTGTTGACAGTTTTTAGTGTCCTTCGAAAACTCCTACGTGGTAAATTTTCAGATTTTTTTGATGGCCCGTTCAAAAGATATCGAATTTTTAAAAATTGGTAGTTTGTTCCTTTACTCAAACTTCTTTTACTCATAACTTCTTTCATAATGGTCCAAATTTAAACTTTTTTTGTTCAAAATTTTTGTTTTTTTACGTACTTTAAAAAAAAATCAAAAAAAAAATCTTAAAAGCGCTCTAGTATGCGATTTTAAAGTTTTAAAATTTAAATTTAATTTTTGAAAATGTTTGTACTCTTCGATTTTTTTGAAATTTTTTTTTGTAAAATTTCTATCGATTCTACAAATTTTTTGCCCACGGGAATCGTGGGATAACGATTATTACTATTTTTTAAAATTTTTTGAAAAAAAAATTATTGTAATTTTCCAATCTTAAAATCATTTCTACTGCTCCAATGGTGCATCATAGAGGGGTAATTTATAAGACCCACCCCCATTAATTTTTACGTCTTAACAATTCTTTGGAACAAACTAATACACTATCTCCAATTTCTGAGGGGGCTCCCACACAAAACGACATTTTTTAAAATTTGCTCCAACCGCTCTAACTGCCCTAATAGTGCCCTTAGAGCAACAACATGTATGACCGACCCACAATATTTTTTTAGTCCAAACATTTTCTCTGAACACACCTACCCTCTATCTCTAACTGTAAAGGCGGTCCCCTTACAATATTTTTTATTTTTTGTAAATTTGTTTTATTTCATCAGCTTTTACCGGTCCAATGGTGCGTCCGAGAGGGGTCATTAGTGAAACCGACCCCCATTTATTTTTACCCTATAACATTTTTTTAAACATACTTACGCCCTATCTCCACTCCCTAAGTAGGCTTCCATTCGAAATTACATTTTTATTAAATTTGCTTCAACTGTTATTTGTATGAGAGCCTACTTAGGGAGTGGAGATAGGGCGTAGGTATGTTTTAAAAAAATGTTGTAGGGTAAAAATAAATGGGGGTCGATCTCACTAATGACCCCTCTCGGACGCACTATTGGACCGGTAGAAGCTGATTAAATAAAACAAATTTACAAAAAATAAAAAAAATTGTATGGGGACCGCCTTGACTAAAAAAATAATGTAGATCGGTCAAACATTTAGTTGCTCTAAGGGCACTATTGGGGCAGTTAGAGCGGTTGGAGCAAATTTTAAAAAATTTCGTTTTGTGTGGGAGCCCCCTTAGAAGTTGGAGATAGGGTATTAGTTTGTTCCAAAGAAATGTTTAGACGTAAAAATTAATGGGGGTCGGTCTTATAAATGGCCTCACTATGACGCACCATTGGAGCAGTAGAAATGATTTAAGATTAGGAAATTAAAACAAAATTTTTGAAAGAAATTTTAAAAAATAGTAATAATCGTTCTCCCATGATCCTACTGGGCAAACAATTTGTAGAATCGATAGAAGTTTTAAAAAAAAAAAAAAATTCAAAAAAATCAAGGAGTACAAACATGTTCAAAAAAGAGATTTTAAAACTAAAAAATCGCATACCAGAGCGCTTTTAAGAATTTTTTGGATTTTTTTTAAAGTACGTAAAAAAAATAAAAATTTTTAAAAAAAAAATTGAAATTTGGACTATTATTGAAGAAGTTATGAGTAAAAGAAGTTTAAGTAAAGGGACAAACTACCAATTTTTAAAAATTCGATATCTTTTGAACGGGTAATCAAAAAAATCTGAAAAGTTACCACGAAGGAGTTTTCGAAAGGTACTAAAAATTGTAAACGAATTGGGAAAATCTAAAAAACAAATTTTTCAAAGTGTCCGATTTGACATGGAATGCCCTCCATCGATTTTAAGACGATCTAGCGATGTCCGTCCGTCTGTCTGTCTGTTGAAAATACGCTAACTTTTAAAAGACTTTACTGAGGCTCCTGAAGTTTGGCACATATGTTGGTACTTTACCTGGTCAGGTTGGTATTGCAATCCAGCGAAATCGGTTCAGTGGTTCAAAAGTTATGAGCAAAATAGTGAATATCAGCAAGGGGTTTTCAAGAATTTGCAAGATAAAAAACACGATAACTTTCGATAGACAATTCTGAGGGTTTTGAAGCTTAGCATATACATATATTTGTCGTTCTCGTGGTCTGGTGCGTATTAAATTTCAGCCAAATCGGTCCAGTGCTTCAAAAGTTATTAGCAATACCGTGAATTCCAGATTGGTTTCACCTTAAATTCACGTGTTGAAAAAACAGAGCTTTTAAAAAACTAGCTTTAAAAACATTGGTAAGCCAAAATATTACTTTACAAAGTATTTTTCCCACTCAGAAATATTTTTACACTAAAAAAAAATTTACACTCGAAAAAATTTTACACTCAAAAAAAAAAAAAAATTGGTAAAATTTTTTTACAAAAATGGCAAAAAAAGTTGTTACTCAAAATAAAATATTTCTAATCAAAATTGTTCATTTTTTCACGTTAAAAAAATATACTGTCCTTTAAAAAAGGCATTGTGGAGGGTATTCGAATTTAACTTTTCTACTTGTTATACCCTACACCACACTGTGGTACAGGGTATAATGAGTTTGTGCTGATGTTTGTAACTACCCGAAATATTGGCCCTAGACCCACTTTTAAGTATACCGATCGAGTTAGAATCACTTTTTGAGGCGATGTCCGTCCGTCCGTCTGTCTGTCCATGTAAACGGTGTAAACACGATACAGGTCGCAATTTTTAATCAATTGACTTGAAATTTTAAACTTAAGCCTCTTGGCCCAAGGACGAAGCCTATTGAAATTGGAAAAAATCGGTCCATATTTAGACCTAACCCCCATACAAATTTACTCTTTAGTTTTGGCTCGAATGACTTTAATAGCCGCATTTTAATAGATATATTTTCGAAATTTGGCAGGTAATCATGTTTCATCCACACAAATCACCATTCCGAATTTTAAAGAACCAGTTCTTCTTGTAGCCCCCATACAAACCACCTTCCCGATTTTCACATAATTCTTGAGAGAGATTTCATGAAAATAGAAAATATTTAATTAAAATTCTGTTTGTGTATGTCAAACGCGTTCTTTAATAACCTTATCAAATCTGATTATCATCGAACCATTTTTGGACTTGGGTCCCATGTGAAAATTTCGCCCGATATTCAGTTGAAGCGGTTTATTGTCAACAAAAAGAAGCCTATTCCACTCACATTTGGTTTGTGAGTGCTTTTTACACTTATTAATGATTTGACAAAATATAGATCTAATCAGTCCATGTTTGAACTTGGTACCCATTTTCCGGGAAACTCTGGTGAGGGTATTATATGATCGATCTTGACCGACTATAATTTTCTTACTTGTTTTTTATTATAAATGTGTATGTTGTTATTTTTGTTCCCTATTAGTTCATGTGTCCAAGTTTTAAATCAAATAAATTTAACAAAAACTTTGTAAATTTTCAGAGTTTTTTTGATAAACTTCTGTTCTCATACAAACATTTTACAGATAATTCTTTAAATTTACAGTTTTTTTATCGAAATAATTTAACAGAGTTTTTACAAATATTTACGTAAATTTACACAGTATTTCTCTGTAAAATTGTGGTCCCATTTAACTAATATTTTACTAAAAACTATGTAACTTTGCAGTTTTTTTTTTGTCCAAACCATTGTACAGAGGTTTATAGTAATATAACAAAAAAATCTTGCTGGTTGGAAATCTATGGTATTTTCTGCTGGCTCAGCAGAGTATCTCTGTAACTTAACAGAGTGATTATTTTGAGTGTTCCGCTTAAATGCTTAAATTTGTAAAATTTTTCACTCATAAAATGGATTTAACTAACTAAAACTTTGTAAATTTACAGAGTTTTTTTTGGTAAAATTAAGGTCGCTTTTATCAGCATTTTACAGATAATTCTGTAAATTTACAGTTTTTTTATCAAAATCATTTTGCAGAGTTTTCTTCGTAAATCAACAAAAAAAATCTTGCTGGGTTGAAATCTATGGTATTTTCTGCTGGCGCAGCAGAGTATGTCTATAATTTAACAGAGTGATTATTTTGAATTTAAATGATTTGTTTCAAATTATTTTGAAACAAATAATTTTGAGGTCAATCAAATGAGTTTTTTGAAATCTGACGTTTTTTTATATTACCTAGTGTAGGGTGCTTTAAAAGGAAAATCCCAGAAATTGTTACCACTTATAATTTAAATCTATTTGCATTTGTTAATTTTATTTTGATTAAGGTAAAAATTCACTAGAAATTAAAGATTAGAAATCTTAGCTTAATCATAAATATTTTTGATTTTTGGCAATAAAACGGAAAAATAAACGGAAGCAATCATAATTTTAAACTTTAAAAAGTAACTGATTTTAAAAATATAAAAAAACATATCAAATTTGTTTACTACTTACCCATCGATAAATATTTTTGAACAATCACTGTCAGTCTTGTCATTTTCCATTACAGTAATAATATTTTTTTTATAATATATTATTGTATGTTGTCATTTAGCTATTTGTGGTCTAGTCTTGAGTTGTCTTATCTTCAAATTTCATGCTGGTGGTTAGTTAGGTGGTTTTGCTCTATCTAAACTTTAGACTCATTTACCGGTAAATCAAAAAATGTTGATTTTTTTTCAATTTTATTTAATGAAATTGTATTTTTCATTGCAAAATTCAAATTTGATTGATTATGGTTTATCCATAAGCGTAGCTAGACCATTATTCTGGGGTGGGCAAAAGCCCCCCTCCCAAAAAAAAAAAAAAAAAAATAAAAAAAAAAAAAATTTAAACTAAAAAACATATTACAAGAAGTCACAAAAAAAAGGATTTAAAAAAATTTAAGTTAACTACTATTTTCGTTAAAAATATATAAACAATAACACTGCTCGACACGTTTTTGCGCAGACATATTGAATAAATTTTCTAAAGTATTTTGGCCTCCTGAACACGAATCTGTCATCAGAAAAGTTGTATCAAATAGCCTTGTCGAGATTTAGGCATTTTCATTTTTTGTGGACTAAGCCCTCAAAACCGAATTTTTTTTAATATTTTTTTTATTTGAACATGGTCCACAAAAATTTAAAATGGCTATATCTCGAGAAGGCGATTTGATACAATTTTTCTGTTGACAGATTAGTGTTTAGGAGGCAAACATTTTTGGGAAATGTGTTTAATCTTTTTTTTAATTTTACCAAAAAAAAAAAATAATAAAAATTGGTACGAAAAAATTTATGAAAAAAATATGAAAATTTGGTTTAAAACTTTGATTTCTTTTGCAAATATTTCTGGTTATACTTAATGGATTTTGTATTTTAAACCCAGGTTCTTTTTCTTGGAGTGTTTACTTTACATATCTGCTTTGAAAAGGATATTTATTGCAAAATTTGGATACTTATAAGGATGTAACCATAAAAATGACATCTTGAACTTCCTTAGAATGTCTTGATGATATCCTAGATCGCACCGAGTTCGGATTTCTTGCAAAAGTTAGATAAATTTTTTGGGAATTTGAATAAAAAAAAATATGAATATCTTTTACATAAAATTTTCAAATATTAAAAAAATTTTCGGTTTTGAGGGCTTGGAGTCTAGGGTGGGCTTTGCCCACCCCAGCCCCCCCGTTTCTACGCCTATGGGTTTATCATATAAATATAACGATGGCGAATATTCAAAACTTGCTATCTGCATAGTGAAATTTTTTTTAGAAGATCAAACATCACTGTTTTTTTAAGGTAATTGTAAGAGTTATAATTTATCTTTTTATACCCTCCACTTAGTGATAGAGGGTATATATAAGTTTGTCATTCTGTTTGTAACTCATCGAAATATCGATCTGGGACCCCATAAAGTATATATATTCATGATGCCCGATCGATTTTAAGACATTCTAGCGATGTCCGTCTGTCCGTCTGTCTGTGGAAAATGCTGTCGCGGACAAAATATTGCACAGAGATGACTGAAACTTAACATATTTATTGGAAGTTCTCCCGAGAAGTTTGGTATTGCATTTGAGCGATATCGGTTCAGTGGTTCAAAAGTTATGAACGAAAATGTAAGCACACCTCAAAAATGTCAGTACATTCAACATAACCTAAAAATACAAAATGCTTTAATTCGGCTTCTGGTTGCCATATGTGAACATAATTGAACACCAAATGGTATTTAAACAAGCACGAACATATTTTTTGACAAAAAAAAAAAAAAAAAATCGCGGATTTTTTTTACCAAAATTTTTTTTTCAATTTTTTTTTTTTTTTTAAAGTAATTTCCTTTTAAATAAAGTTTTTTGCAATAATCTTTTTGAAATTGTGTAGGGTATCACTACATTCGGCAAGGCCAAATTTAACTTTTTTACTTGTTTCTACTATATAATTTAAAACAATTGTTTTTGAAATAATATTTCAGTTAAAAATTAATTTGATAGATGAAAACTAATTTAGTAAACACATTTTTATCAAAAACTCTTTTTGGAAAATATTGCAGTTAGCAAGTTTTCAATATTTGCCCTCGATATTTAAATTTGCTTATTGACAATGAAATCAAATGGAAATTTTTTAAATGACTAAGGTATTTTCGACAGGATTTGAAAATATAATGTCAAATAAGTAAAGAAGTTATATTCAGGCTGTCATATGAACTTCTTAGTCTAAAATTTTTTTATAAATTTTGTTAAAAATGTTAAAAATGCATTTAAAATTAAAAATTTTATAATTTTTTTTTAATGTTAAAAAGGATTTAAAATTAAAAAAATAAACCAGTAAAAAATCTAAATTCGATCGATTCCAATATACCCACTTTTATTGATTTTTATTTTCAAAAAGAGTTTATCATAGTTCGAGGACATTTATTTTTTCTCATTATGGAAAAAATTTTTGTAATTTTCAATTCAATCCTAAAAATTAAAAAGAAATTCTGATTAATTTTTATTAAAAATAAAAATTGTTTTATTCGACCTTTAAAATATAATATTTTGAGGATGTTTATTCTGGCTCGAGGTCAATATTTTCTTTACTAATTATGTTATTTATGAATATAAATAAATTTAAAACAAAAAAATAATTTTCTTGAAAATTATGCTATGAGAATATCATGGTTTTAATTAGTAGTATCATTGATAAACAGGTAGTATCATTGATAAACAGGGTGGATCTAGTACCGGGTAAAGAAAGGATGGCAGGCGTTCGGAAGGTTAAACAAAGTTTGGAAGTCTTCAATCCTTTCGATAAGAACAAAGTTGAATATTTTCAACTCAAACGTTAAGTCAGTTGTCCTTTACGGATGTGAAACGTGGAATGCTGCCAATTCTGATGTTAATGTGGTACAAGTGTTCGTTAACAACTGTCTCCGTAGGCTACTAAAGATATTCTGGCCCAATACAATTTCTAATGCTCGTCCGTGGGAAAAAACACAGCAGATTTCTATTTAAAGCGAGATATGCAAGCGTAAATGGAAATGGATAGGGCATACTCTCCGTAAAAACAACAACGATGTTGCCAAGCAGGCACTTGAATGGAATCCGCAGGGAAGTAGACGTAGAGGTCGTCCTGCTCACACATGGAAGCGACAACTCCAAGAAGAAATTAAAAAAGTTCGACTTAGCTGGAGAGAAGTCAAATCAATAGCTCCTAATAGATCCGAATGGAAGAATTTTGTTACGGCCCTATGTTCCTCTTAGGAACAACAGGAACTAATAATAATAATAAATTAGTAAAGAAAATAATGACCTCGAGCCAGAATAAACATCCTCAAAATATTATATTTTAAAGGTCGAATAAAACAATTTTTATTTTTAATCAAAATTAATCAGAATTTGAACATAATGGTTGGCACGCCATGTGATGAATAACCCTAATATGGAGTATTACTCACAACAACAACACAAATAACATATTGTTGTAGTCCAATGGACTATCGTATGTAAAATTGTTTTAAATATTTTTGTTGGTTTTTGACAATCGTTACCTTATTAGTATGGTACAATTTCTTCGTCTTTCTAATTCTCGTTGTGAATAGAGGAGAATATGTATTAATATTTTAGTTTGTGCACAAACGATTTGTCATTAGACTCGTTTGCTACTTTGTAGTAAATCGTTTCTTTTTTTGCTAAATAATCTTGACAATGGAATATGACAAATTCCGAAACACGTGTCGATTAAGTCTTGCAAAATTGACCAACATAAATAAATTTAAAACAAAAAAAATAATTTTCTTGAAAATTATGCTATGAGAATATCATGGTTTTAATTAGTAAAGAAAATAATGACCTCGAGCCAGAATAAACATCCTCAAAATATTAAAAAAAAAAATTAAAGCAGAAACCCTATAAGTATTTGTTAAGAGAGGCTAACCCCCTAACTAAACTGAATTCAAAATAAAACAAGTAAAAAAATTATAGTCGGTCAAGACCGACCATATAATACCCTACACCTGTTTTTCCCGACAAATGGGTCCAAGTTCATATATGGACCGATTGGATCTTTCTTTTACCTAATCTTTAATAAGTGTAAAAACAGTCACAAACCAAATTTGAGTGAAATAGACTTCTATTTGTTGCCAATACATCGCTTTAACTGAATATCGGCCGAAATTTTCATATGGGGCCTAAGTCCAAAAAAAGTCAAGTAAGCGTTAAACCCACACAAACAAAATTAAAAAAATATATTTTCTGTTCTCATAAAATTTGAAAGATTTATATAAATATCGGGAAGGTAGTTTGTATGGGGGCTACAAGAAGAACTTGTTCGATTCCTTAAAAATTTGGAATGAATATTACTGAATATAAAACACATTTATCTTCTAAATTTCAAAAGGATATCTATAATAATACAGTTTTTAAAGTTGTTTGAGCCAAAATTAAAGCGTACCTTAATATGGCGGCTAGGTATAAACATGTACCGAATTTTTCAATTTCAACAGAATTGGGACCTGTATCGTGTTTTAAATTCAAAGTCGATCGGTATACTTGAAAGTGGGTCTAGGACCAATATTTTGGGTAGTTACAAACATCAGCACAAAGTCATATACCCTGTACAACAAAGTGGTGTAGGGTATATAAAGGGGGTATATAAAAATAAAGAAGGAAATTGGTGGAGAGGGGGGGGGGGGGAAGATAGAGAACGATAAAAGGAATTATCTATAGGAAAAATGTCTCGGAATCTTAAAATTTTTCTATAGTAAAAAAAGAAAAATTTCGGAAAAAGAAACGAATGAAAATCTTTCTATAAGAAATATCTGAAAAATCAGAAAATTTTTATTTCGGAAAAAATGGATGAAAATTTTGCTACTAGAAAAATCTGAGAATTTTTCTTTTGGAAAATCTAAGAATTTTTCTATAGGCAAATCTGGAGAGGGTGGATATATATATAAAAAATGTTTCTGAAAAGGATACTTTTTCCATTGGAAAAGTCTGCGAATTTTTTAATAGGAAAAATCTAAAAATTTCTCTATGGGAAAAATCTGAGAATTTTATTCAGAAAAAATTTTAGAATTTTTTTATTGAAAAAATTTATCAGAATCTAAGACTTTTTCTAGAAAAAATGCTCAGAATCTGTCTGCATAAGATACTTTTTCTATAGGAAAAAAAAAATGTCTCAGAATCAGAACTTCGAAGGATTTCATTCCTTAATTCGATTTGGCATTCTGAATTTAGTAATTGCATTCCCCAATCACATTTTAGCGAATTAAATGAATTCACTTTAGACTCATTCGATTTATAAATATCGAATGCATTCGACTTTCAAAAATCGAATGTATTCGATTTTTTTTTCATTCGACTATTAAAAAATCGTATCCATTTCATTGCGAGTGCAATCGATTTTCTTTTCATTCAATTTGAAAAATCGAATGGCTTATTCATTCATTGCATAAAAAACTTATAAAAACTAACCAAGATAGAGAACATTTTTTGTCCATAGTATCGCCGACACTCTTAACATGTGTTGACCATAATGGGTCCTAATTTTGAATCTAAAAAAATTGGAATTCCCGACAATTTTAAATGCGCATATCTCGCTAAATACTGCTGACACTACAAAAAATCCAAAATCATTTTTATAACTCTTGGCTCGTACAATACGACCGCCAAATACCTTAAAACTATCCAAGTTAACGTCTTTTAGTTACGCAATTTTGAAAATTCTCAAGATCCTATTAGGCCCCTAAATTTCTTTATCTTAAAAAAAAAATAAAAATTTTTGGATCAAAATCTATGTCTAACTTTGAATTTAAAAGTTTTCAGGAATACCAATTCTTTTTGTATTCAAAATTGGGGCCCATTCGGGTCATCACATGTAAAGAGGGTCGGCGATACTGTGAACCAAAATTTGGATACGTTTTGCTCTATCTTTTTAAAAAATCGATTGCATTTGCAGAGAAATGATAAAAAATCGAATGCATTAAATTTTTCTAAATCGAATGAACAAGAAATCGAATGCATTCATTTTTTCCATTCAATCGAATGCATTTCAAGGACTGCATTCAATGTTGATTTATAAAATCGAATGCATTCACTGACTATGAAAATTGAATAGGTTTTTTTGAGAATTCTTTCGAAAAGGATTTCATTCTTCGAAGCTCTGCTCAAAATATAAGACTTTTTCTCTAGAAAAAATGTCTTAGAATTCGAGACTTATAAAAAATTTCTCGAAAACTGAACCTAAGTATTTTTTAGACATTTTTGCGGTGTCCGTCCGTGTGCGGAAAGCACGATGCA
This sequence comes from Pegoplata infirma, assembly GCA_963921195.1. Classification (NCBI taxonomy): domain Eukaryota; kingdom Metazoa; phylum Arthropoda; class Insecta; order Diptera; family Anthomyiidae; genus Pegoplata; species Pegoplata infirma. The sequence continues at coordinate 214,585,365 of OY992539.1, read as the reverse complement.
GTCCGTTGTTGTGGTCGAAAATGTGCAAGATCGGATTAGGGAAAAAAATATTTTTTAAGAACAAAACCAACGTCTCACGTTTACATTTGAAGACCTCTCACTTGTTTTTCTTTTTTAACCGCCCTTATATAATAATAGATTCATGTATTTTAGTTTGTTTTTGGCCAAATTGTAGGGTATTTTGACTTTTTATAACTTTTTGTTTATTCTAGATAAGAAGTTATTATGCGCCTAAAAATATGTTTTATATATTTGAAAACCTGTAAATAAAAACAGCACTTAAATGTAGATAATTTTTATCAGAAGAAAAACAAATAATTAAAAATACAGACGAGACTTACCGACTAGAAACAACTAAATGCCAATAGTTTTTAATCAGTTAAAAAAAATTAACAATATAGAAGCCTAACTGACTTTGAGTAATAACTCTTTCCAACGTATAAGCAGTCACAATACGTCATAATTTTATGATCTTAAAGTGATAAAGTCTAAAAGAAGCCGTAGACGCTGTTAACAAGTAGTTGACTGTAGGGCCAAATTAAGGTATGGCATGGCCCAAAAGAATTTGGGGCTTCGCTAGAAAGTAAAAAGTCGCATGACAAAAAAAAAACATGCTTTTGGTACTACTTTAATTCATGTTTTACCTATTTTAAGAAAAAGAAGCTAAAAAAATATTTTGAGTAGGGATATTCTAGCTCGAGGTTATTTTTCTTTACTAATTAAAACCATGATATTCGTGTAGAACAATTTGGTTTTAATCTGACCTTTTCTATCTCAGAATCTAAGACTTTTCCTATACGAAAAATGTCTCAGAATCTGAAGTTTTCTATACGAAAAATGACTCAAAATCTGGTCCAAGATCTGCCTCTAGTAACAGCATCTCAACAATCCATAAACAATGATATAGAAGAATCAGCATTAAATGATAATGTTCAGCATATAGAAGAACGCGATCACGCTGAAGTCGATCAACCTGAAGTCGGGGAACCCAATATTTCCAACGATTTGTATGTTAAAGTGCTAAGGTCCGGTAGACGGATTATGAATAATCTTACTGTTACTGAAAATTTTGATAATCCGACAACTGTTAACGAGATATTAGCAAGGGATGATCGTGATATGTGGATTGAGTCGATGCAGACTGAATACAAATCTCTAGTTGAAAAAGGTACGTGGACGTTAGTTGAAAAGCCAGAAGGCATCCCAGTATTAAAATGCAAATGGGTGTTTACCGTGAAACGAGACCAAAATGGTAATATTAACCGGTATAAATCAAGGTTAGTTGCAAAAGGTTGCAGCCAAAAGTATGGCGTCAACTACACCGAAACTTTTTCACCGGTAACACGATATTCAACAGTACGAATGGTGCTAGCGTTGGCTGCTGAATTCAAATTGCATGTCCATCAAATGGATGTTACAACTGCATATCTGAATGGTGAAATTGATGCCGAAATCTACATGCAGCAGCCAGAGATGTTTGAAGATACCGAGTTTCCAAACAAGGTATGTAAATTGCATAAATCCATATACGGACTTAAACAGTCTGGTAGAAAATGGAATGAAAAATTAGATGAAATTCTAAAAAATATTGGATTTAGCCAATGCACATCACATCCGTGTGCTTATACGATGAATAGCGAAAAGAATATTGTGATTCTCATTGTTTACGTAGATGATATTCTTCTCGCGTGTTCGTGTGAAGAAGATTTAATGCAAATTAAATCCCAAATTGGGTTACGTTTGGAGATAAAAGATAAAGGACAAGTAGACTACTTTCTGGGGATGGAGGTTAAGAGAAAGTTGCCTACAGGCCCTTTATACATTTCGCAAAGAAAGATGGTACTGGAACTACTTAAAGAGAACAACATGGAAAATGTACGAAAAGTAACAACTCCATTAGATCCAGGTCAAAAATTTAAGAAATGTGATGAGTGTACCAATTGTAAAAAAGTCGATGCAACAAAGTACCAATCGTTAATTGGATCGCTAATGTATATTGGATTGTGTACTAGGCCAGATATCCTGCATGCGGTTACAAAACTTTCACAGTTCAATCAAGATCCACATGTCGAACACTTAAATGGAGTTCATCATGTCTTAAGGTATCTGAATAACACCGTAGAATTGAATTTACATTACAGATCCACTGGAAAGCCATTTCATGGTTTCGCAGATTCCGATTGGGCTGGAGGTTCAGATGATAGACGGTCATTTACTGGTTTTGTGTTTATACTAGCAGGTGCAGCTGTAATGTATGAGACTAAGAAACAGCCAACAGTCGCTTTAAGCAGCACTGAAGCCGAGTATATGGCGTTGTCGGCTGCTACTAAAGAAATTCTTTATGTACGTAATTTATTATCTGAGCTTGGATTTAAGAGACTCGTGAAAAATGCTACAATTTTGTATGGTGATAATATAGGCTCTCAACAACTTGTTAAAAACCCAGTCTACCATTCCAGAAGTAAGCATATAGACATCAAAGTTCACCATGTTAGAGATGTTTTCAAGGATGGAAAGCTTGATTTAAAATACGTCCCATCAAATGATAACACAGCTGACATTTTGACAAAATCACTAGCAAAGGTCAAGAACAAGCAATTAACAGAAAAGCTGGGTTTACAATAATTTAGTAAGTTTTCATTAAGGGGTAGTGTTGAAAAATACTTGTTAAGTTTTCTCCAAGAAATACTTTGTAATAAAAACATAAATATTTTGTTGGCATGAAAATTTTGTTCAGGAAAATAAATAAAATTTTCATGTCATTCTCTGTAAAATATTTTCCAAATAAATACGTTTCTTTTTGTTTCTATAAATCCCTGTTTTTTCCTTTAACACTTTTTCTATACGAAAACATTTCAGAATCTGCGACTATTTCTTTACGAAAAATGTGTCTTAATGGCTTAGTAACTGAAACTTTTTTTTATACTATAAACGTCTCAGAATCTTAGACCTCTTCGAAACGAAAATTGTCTCAGAATCTGAGACTTTATATATACGAAAACTGTCTTAAAATCTGACACTTTTTCTATACGAAAAATGCATCAGAATCTGAGATTTTTTCTGTACGAAAAATGTCTTAGCATCTGAGACTTGTTTCATACGAAACATGTCTCAGAATCTAAAACTTTTTCTATACGAAGCATGTCTCAGAATCTAAGAATTTTTCTATACGAAAAACATCTCAGAATCTGAGACTTTGCTTACGATAAGTGTCTTAGAATGAGACTTTTTATATTGAAAAACTTTTATGATCTTAAGACTTTTATAATCTCCGAATTTAAAACTTTTTCTGTACACCCATAGAAGAAACATGATTGCGACAGCCATAATGAAGTGGCAACATAGTATGTTTGATAACCTTATCATAACATGATTATAGCGATAATTTTATAATCTTCGCTGATCATAATATGATAAAAAAAATTACATTTTATAAATATTCATTATCATAGTAGGGTTGTCACAATCATATACATGATCAAATAGATCAACCATACTATGTTGCCCCTATATTATGGGTAGTTTGGTGTGCTGCAATCATTTTTCAACACATTTTTTTCTCTGTGTGTATGTGTTGTGGAGGGTTTCTTTTTCTTGATATAAAAAGTGCTATTGGACTTTTGAACAGGTTTGTTATTATCTCCCAAGTCACATTTTAATTTCTTATTTGTTTTAATTGAATCTGAACATGTATTAAAAAAATCTACTAAATTTCTTCCAAGAGCTAATTTTATTTTTTTTTCTTTACAGAGCCTGTTTTAAAGGTAAGAATATTTTTTCTAATCGAGTTATTCTGTTTTCCAAGGAGCCCCATAAAGGGCCATTTCTGTCGGTTATTGAAATTGGCGCTAGGTTTAATATCCGTAAAATAAATTGTAAGTGATTTTTTTTTCAATAAAATTTTCGAAATTTATGTAAAATACTTTTTTAGGAGCATTTCTATTGTGAGACCTCTAAAGAGAGCCTATGTAGAGATGCCCCACATCGGGCGCCATTTTTTTTACTTTAATTATTTTTTTTGTAGCTATAGACTAGGTGTAAAACAAATTAACCCAAAAAACTGCATCTAATGGCTCAAATTTTAGTTTCACTATTTTTTTTAACGAAAAATTAGACTTTTTTTCGACAGAAAAATTCTCAGATTTTTAAACATTTTACTATCTCATCTCATTCTAAAAAACATTTTTGGGATATTTTTCCTATAAAAAAGGTTTCCGATTCTTATATTTGGTTTGTATAGAAAAAGTTATAAATTCTGAGAACGTTTTTCAATAGAAAAAGTCTCACACTCTGAGACTTTTTTCCTATAGAAAAAGTCTGAGATTCGGAGACATTTTTCCTATAGAAAAAGTATCAGATTCTGATACATTTTTCCTATAAAAAATGTCTCAGATTCTGAAAAATTTTTCCTATAGAAAAAGTCTAAGATTCTGAGATATTTTTCCGATAGAAATAGTCTCAGATTCTGATACATTTTTCCTATAGAAAAAGTCTCTGAAAATGTTTCAAATTCTGAGCAACTTTTCCCATAGAAAAAGTCTCAGATTCTGAGACATTTTCCTATAGAAAATGTCTCAGACTCTTAAGACATTTTTTTTTAATAAAAAAAGTCTCAGAGTCTGAGATATTTTTCCTATAGAAAAAGTCTCAGATTCTGAGACATTTTTCTTATAGAAAAAGTCTCAGATTCTGAGACATTTTTCTTATAGAAAAAGTCTCAGACTCTGAGACATTTTTCTTATAGAAAAAGTCTCAGATTCTGAGACATTTTTCTTATAGAAAAAGTCTCAGATTCTGAGACATTTTTCTTATAGAAAAAGTCTCAGATTCTGAGACATTTTTCTTATCGAAAAAGTCTCAGATTCTGAGACATTTTTCTTATAGAAAAAGTCTCAGATTCTGAGACATTTTTCTTATAGAAAAAGTCTCAGATTCTGAGACATTTTTCTTATAGAAAAAGTCTCAGATTCTGAGACATTTTTCTTATAGAAAAAGTCTCAGATTCTGAGACATTTTTCTTATAGAAAAAGTCTCAGATTCTGAGACATTTTTCTTATAGAAAAAGTCTCAGATTCTGAGATATTTTTCTTATAGAAAAAGTCTCAGATTTTGAGACATTTTTCTTATAGAAAAAGACATTTTTCTTATAGAAAAAGTCTCAGATTCTGAGACATTTTTCTTATAGAAAAATTCTCAGATTCTGAGACATTTTTCTTATAGAAAAATTCTCAGATTCTGAGACATTTTTCTTATAGAAAAAGTCTCAGATTCTGAGACATTTTTCTTATAGAAAAAGTCTCAGATTCTGAGACATTTTTCTTATAGAAAAAGTCTCAGATTCTGAGACATTTTTCTTATAGAAAAAGTCTCAGATTCTGAGACATTTTTCTTATAGAAAAAGTCTCAGATTCTGAGACATTTTTCTTATAGAAAAAGTCTCAGATTCTGAGACATTTTTCTAATAGAAAAAGTCTCAGATTCTGAGACATTTTTCTTATAGAAAAAGTCTCAGATTCTGAGACATTTTTCTTATAGAAAAAGTCTCAGATTCTGAGACATTTTTCTTATAGAAAAAGTCTCAGATTCTGAGACATTTTTCTTATAAAAAAAGTCTCAGATTCTGAGACATTTTTCTTATAAAAAAAGTCTCAGATTCTGAGACATTTTTCTTATAGAAAAAGTCTCAGATTCTGAGACATTTTTCTTATAGAAAAAGTCTCAGATTCTGAGACATTTTTCTTATAGAAAAAGTCTCAGATTCTGAGACATTTTTCTTATAAAAAAAGTCTCAGATTCTGAGACATTTTTCTTATAAAAAAAGTCTCAGATTCTGAGACATTTTTCTTATAGAAAAAGTCTCAGATTCTGAGACATTTTTCTTATAGAAAAAGTCTCAGATTCTGAGACATTTTTCTTATAGAAAAAGTCTCAGATTCTGAGACATTTTTCTTATAGAAAAAGTCTCAGATTCTGAGACATTTTTCTTATAGAAAAAGTCTCAGATTCTGAGACATTTTTCTTATAGAAAAAGTCTCAGATTCTGAGACATTTTTCTTATAGAAAAAGTCTCAGATTCTGAGACATTTTTCTTATAGAAAAAGTCTCAGATTCTGAGACATTTTTCTTATAGAAAAAGTCTCAGATTCTGAGACATTTTTCTTATAGAAAAAGTCTCAGATTCTGAGACATTTTTCTTATAGAAAAAGTCTCAGATTCTGAGACATTTTTCTTATAGAAAAAGTCTCAGATTCTGAGACATTTTTCTTATAGAAAAAGTCTCAGATTCTGAGACATTTTTCTTATAGAAAAAGTCTCAGATTCTGAGACATTTTTCTTATAGAAAAAGTCTCAGATTCTGAGACATTTTTCTTATAGAAAAAGTCTCAGATTCTGAGACATTTTTCTTATAGAAAAAGTCTCAGATTCTGAGACATTTTTCTTATAGAAAAAGTCTCAGATTCTGAGACATTTTTCTTATAGAAAAAGTCTCAGATTCTGAGACATTTTTCTTATAGAAAAAGTCTCAGATTCTGAGACATTTTTCTTATAGAAAAAGTCTCAGATTCTGAGACATTTTTCTTATAGAAAAAGTCTCAGATTCTGAGACATTTTTCTTATAGAAAAAGTCTCAGATTCTGAGACATTTTTCTTATAGAAAAAGTCTCAGATTCTGAGACATTTTTCTTATAGAAAAAGTCTCAGATTCTGAGACATTTTTCTTATAGAAAAAGTCTCAGATTCTGAGACATTTTTCTTATAGAAAAAGTCTCAGATTCTGAGACATTTTTCTTATAAAAAAAGTCTCAGATTCTGAGACATTTTCTTTAAGAATTAGTTTCAGATTGTGGGACATTTTTCCTATAGACAAAGTCTCAAGTTCTGAGACATTTTTTCTATAGAAAAAGCCTTATATTCTTTGTCATTTTGCCTATACAATGATTCTGAGATTCGAAATTTGTCAGATTTAGATTTTCCTCATAAAAATTTTAAGATTTTTCCTTTAAAAATGTTCAGATTTTTTTTTCTATGAAAAATTTTTGGATTTCAAAATTTTTTTCCTTTGGAAAATTTTTTAGAATGTTTTATTCCTACTTCTTTTTTTTATACCCTCCAACCACAGTATGGGGGTATACTCACTTTGTCATTCCGTGTGTAACGCATCGAAATATCGGTCTAAGACCCCATAAAGTATAAATATTATTGATCAGTGATCGATTCTAAGACATTCTAACGATGTCCGTCTTTGGAAGACACGATACAGTCTAAAATAAAACAGCTAGACTCTTGAAGTTTGACACGATTATGTCTTATGGTATTGGGCTGGTTAAGTTCGAACATGGGCAAAATCGGAGCAGGAGGAAAAAGTCCCCAGTTTAAGAACTAAACCAACCTCTGAGAAAACGTAATTTTTTATATTTTTTTTTTACTTTTGCTTAGCAAACGATACATTTTTATGCCCGAAGAAGTTCGAAGTCCTGCAGTTGGATCCAGGAAGGTTGTCTCCCACCGCCGAACCCCCCCCCCCAAAAAGGAGACGACACTGTTTTTTTAACGTGTTGGAGGGTATAAAAGATTCGGCACAAGCGAATTTAACATTCTCACTTGTTTTTCTTCTTTTTTTTTCTTTTTATTTCCTTTTTATTCCTTTTTTCTGTATTTTCCTTTTTTTCTCTTTTAAATTTGATCTGGGGGGGGGGGGGGGAAATTTCCCCTTTCCCCCTCCCTTGTACCCGCTCATGTGCAAAAATGACCAACATAAATAAATTTAAAACATAAAAATTATTTTCTTGAAAATTATTCTATGAGAATACCATAGTTTTATTTAGTAAAGAAAATAATGACCTCGAGCTAGAATAAAACTAATTAAAATATATTATTTTAAAAGTCGGCTAAGACGTTTTTGTTTTTTTTTAATAAAAAGTAATTATAGTTTGTATAAAACTTTTTTTAATCCAGATTTAAATTCGATGTTTTTATATTTATTTTTAGCATTTAGAGTCTACACCATTTACAGATGTAATTCGTAAAAGATCAATGGTAATTCGAAGATTATTGATCTTTTACGAATTACAATTGATCTTTTTCGAATTACAATTGATCTTGTACGAATTACAATTGATATTTTACGAATTACAATTGATCTTTTACGAATTACAATTGATCTTTTTCGAATTACAATTGATCTTTTACGAATTACAATTAAAATTTTTCGAATAACAATTGATCTTTTACGAATTACAATTGATCTTTTTCGAATTACACATGGAATCTTCGAATTACAATTGATCTTTTACGAATTCCAATTGATCTTTTACGAATTACAATTAATATTTTTCGAATTACAATTGATCTTTTACGAATTACAATTGATCTTTTACGAATTACAATTGGAATATTCGAATTACAAATAGAATCTTCGAATTACAAATGGAATCTTCGAATTACAAATAGAATCTTCAAATTACAAATGGAATCTTCGAATTACAAATGGAATCTTCGAATTACAAATAGAATCTTTGAATTACAATTGATCTTTTACGAATTACATCTGTAAATGGTGTAGTGAAATATGATAGATTTGTTTTTGAAGATTTTAAGAAACTTTTATAATTTTATGTGGCATCACTGAAATCATTCATGACCGGTTTCGATAAAGCAGTTGTGAAGGTTGCTGTCTGAGCTAAGGCGTCTTTGGGTATTATAATTTAGGTTATTTTAACACTTAAATCCAGGTTTATTATAATTTAGTCCTTAAAGACATATTTTCGAATCATCTGTTACTATGTGGAATCATAATATTGGTTATAGAAACAAGTTAGTATGAAAAAATACTCGAGGATCGATAACGCAGTTTTGCAGGTTGTTGTCTAGGATTAGGCGGTGTTTTGAATAGATTTAATCGTGCTATGTTATCAATCAGTCCTTAAAAACATATTTCTGAATCATCTGTTAATATGCAGGCTCCCGAAATAGTATCATAATATTGATTATAAGGACAATTTAAAATGAAAAATCCTCCATTACCATTACAATATATAAACTGATGACAATTTTGTTGATATGGAAACACGACACCTGCATCCTGATCCACACATTTTTCGCTAGGACTTATTGAAGATGGTGTTGTAATGTTGGGATTTTCAGTAGTCGTGGTGGCAGTGGTGGGTATAAGTAATTCTTTACAATCATCAAAATCGGGGGTATCACATATTTGCAAAATCACATTAAAGAACTTATCGTCATCACAATACTGCATAATGGGACAACCCAGGGTACAGTTAAGATAAGCATTACAATTATAAGGATACTTCAAAAGATAATCATTATTATAATATAAACAAATATCTGCGGACATACCCTCAGGAGTTAGGCAATCTTTACCCCAATTACTGGAATCAGTTGTGGTAATGATTATAGGTGTGGTTACTTCTTCCGAGGTGGTTTTATCTAAAGGTGTAGTTGTTTCTATGTTATTATCACAGTTTACTAAGAATCTAAAATTACAAATCTTTAAGGAATTATCCCACCACAGATTATGGGAACATTCATGAACTGGGGGATATTCACAGAAATGTATACAAGTTAAAAATTTCGAACAGTCACCAGGATATGGTACAAAAGCACCAAAAACTTGTCCTTTACAGGCAGCTTGATTTTCAGGACGTCTTTCATTGTTGCATCTACCTGGGGTGGTTTGTGTAGAATCTCCCGACTCGGTAGTTATAATAGAAATAGGAGTTGTTAAACCATCCGTGGTTGAGTTATTGACAGGGGTAGTTGTTCCATCATTAGCATCACAGTTTACAAAACGTGGATAGTTACAAATTTTTCTAATGTCATCCCACAATAGAATACCAGGACATTGTGTTACCGGCGGATATTCACAGATATGTATACAAGCTAAAAATTTTGAACAGTCACCAGGATATGGTACCAAAGAACCAAATACTTGTCCTTTACAGGCAGCTTGATTTTCAGGACGTCTTTCATTATCACATCTTAGCCGGGTTGTGTCAGTGGGTTCTTCCGATTCGGTGGTTATAATGGAAGAAGGTGTTGAAGTTGTGTTATTAATGGCAGTAGTTGTTCCAGAACTTTCATCACATTCCACTAAGAAACGAAAATTACAAATCTTTAATGCGTTATCCCACCATAGATTATGGGGACATTCATGTACCACAGGATATTCACAGAATGGTATACAAGCTAAAAATTTCGAACAGTCACCAGGATATGAAACTAAAGCACCAAAGACTTGTCCTTTGCAGGCCGCTTGATTTTCCGAACGTCTTTCATTGTTGCATCTACCTGGGGTGGTTTGTGTAGAATCTTCCGACTCGGTAGTTGTAATAGAAGTAGGAGTTGTTATTCCCTCCGTAGGTGTAGTTCCGTTGCTATTATCGCAGTCCACTAAAAGTGGAATGGAACAAACTTTAAATCTGTTGTCCCAATACAGTCCATTGGGACACTCTCTCACAACAGGATATTCACAAAAATGTATACAACCTAAAAATTTCGAACAGTCACCAGGATATGGAACTAAAGCACCAAAAACTTGTCCAGCACAGGCTGCTTGATTTTCGGGACGTCTTTCATTGTTGCATCTACCTGGGGTGGTTTGTGTAGAATCTCCTGACTCGGTAGTTATAACAGAAGTAGGAGTTGTTATTCCCTCCGTAGGTGTAGTTCCGTTGCTATTATCGCAATCCACTAATAGTGGTATATTACAAACTTTTAATCTGTTGTCCCAATACAGTCCATTGGGACACTCTCTGACAACAGGATATTCACAAAAATGTATACAAACTAAAAATTTCGAACAGTCACCAGGATATGGAACTAAAGCACCAACAACTTGTCCAGCACAGGCTGCTTGATTTTCCGGACGTCTTTCATTGTTACATCTACCTGGTGTGGTTTGAGTAGAATCCCCCGATTCGGTAGTTATAATAGAAGTAGGAGTTGTTATTCCTTCCGTAGGTGTAGTTCCGTTGCTATAATCACAGTCCACTAAAAGTGGAATATTGCAAACTTTTAATCTGTTGTCCCAATACAGTCCATTAGGACACTCTCTGACAACAGGATATTCACAAAAATGTATACAAACTAAAAATTTCGAACAGTCACCAGGATATGGAACTAAAGCACCAACAACTTGTCCTACACAGGCTGCTTTATTTTCGGGACGTCTTTCATTGTTGCATCTACCTGGGGTGGTTTGTGTAGAATCTCCCGATTCGGTAGTAATAATAGAAGTAGGAGTTGTTATTCCCTCCGTAGGTGTAGTTCCGTTGCTATTATCGCAAGCCACTAATAGTGGAATATTACAAACTTTTAATCTGTTGTCCCAATACAGTCCATTGGGACACTCTCTGACAACAGGATATTCACAAAAATGTATACAAGCTAAAAATTTCGAACAGTCTCCAGGATATGGAACTAAAGCACCAAAAACTTGTCCAGCACAGGCTGCTTGATTTTCAGGACGTCTTTCATTGTTGCATCTACCTGGGGTGGTTTGTGTAGAATCTCCCGACTCGGTAGTTATAACAGAAGTAGGAGTTGTTATTCCCTCTGTAGGTGTAGTTCCGTTGCTATTATCGCAATCCACTAATAGTGGTATATTACAAACTTTTAATCTGTTGTCCCAATACAGTCCATTGGGACACTCTTTGACAACAGGATATTCACAAAAATGTATACAAACTAAAAATTTCGAACAGTCACCAGGATATGGAACTAAAGCACCAACAACTTGTCCAGCACAGGCTGCTTGATTTTCCGGACGTCTTTCATTGTTACATCTACCTGGGGTGGTTTTTGTAGAATCTTCCGACTCGGTAGTTATAATAGAAGTAGGAGTTGTTATTCCTTCCGTAGGTGTAGTTCCGTTGCTATAATCACAATCCACTAAAAGTGGAAAATTACAAAAGTTATCCTTGTTATCCCACCAAAGACCACTAGGACATTCATGAACTACTGGATATTCACAGAAATGTATGCAAGACAAAAATTTCGTACAATCTCCAGGATATGAAACTAAAGCACCAAAAACTTGTCCTTTGCAGGCTGCTTGATTTTCGGCACGTATTTCATTGTTACATGTGCCTTGTGTGGTTTGTGTAGAATCTCCCGACTCGGTAGTAATAATAGAAATAGGAGTTGTTTCTGTCTCCGTGGTTGAACTATTTATAGCAGTAGTCGTTTCATTACTAGCATTACAATTTACTAAAATCGGTAGATTACAAAATTTAAATGTATCATCCCACCATAGACCATTTGGACATTCTTTAACCACTGGATATTTACAGACTTGTATACAAACTAAGAATTTTGTACAATCGCCGGGATAGGGCACTATCATGCCCGGTATTTGTCCCTCACATGCTGCTAAATTTTCCGGACGTTTTTCATAATCACACATTCCATTGGCATGTTGCGCGGTTAAGGTTAGTAGTAGGAAGAGGAGTAGAGTTTTAAATTGTGGAACTGTAATGATATTTTAGAAAATTTTAAATATTTAAATTAGTAAAATAATTTTATTGGAACTTTTTTCATCCTACACCATTGACAGATATAATTCAGCGAAGATCAATTGTAAATTGATTTGAAATTCTACTTGTAGTTCGAAGATTCCAATTATATTTCGAAGATTCCATTATAATTCGAAAATTCCATTTATAATACGAATTACAATTGATATTTTTCGAATTACATCTGTAAATGGTGTAATTTACCCCTTTTCGATTATAACACTTAAAATGTTGTGTTTGTATAATTTATAGTTAATCACTTTTTCCATGCTCTCTCTCTTTTCTTAACTCAATGAGAATTAACAAAAACAAAATTGTAGATTGCGAAATAAATAAATGAATTAAAGGAATTTAAAGTTTTTTTGATAAACAAGTGATTAATTTCAGAATGACATCTGTCATCAGGGGCCCCATTTATTGAAATATAGAACGTAGACAATTTTTTTTGTATACCCTCCACTCTTGTGATAGAGGGTATTTATAAGTTTGTCATTCCGTTTGTAACATCTCGAAAAAGTGGTCTAGGACCCCATAAAGTATATATATTCATGATCCTCGATCGATGTCCGTCTGTCTGTCGGTTGAAAACACGCTAACCTTTGAAATACTTTACGGAGGCTTCTGAAGTTTGGCATATATGTTGGTCATTTACCTGGTCAGATATGTATTGCAATCCAGCGAAATCGGTCCAGTGGTTCAAAAGTTATAAGCAAAAGTGTGAATTTCGGCAAGTGTTTTTCGCGAATTTGAAAGATAAAAAACACATCTTTCAAAAGACAATTATGAGTGTTCTTAAGCTTGGCATATATATTTGTCGTTTCCGTGGCCTAGTTCGTATTGAATTTCAGCCAAATCGGTCTAGTGGTTTAAAAGTTATTAGCAAAACCTTGAATTCCAGATTGGTTTCACCTTAAATTCACGTGTTGAAAAAACCGAGCTTTAAAAAAACAAGCTTTAAAAACATTGGTAAGCCACAAAATTACTTTACAAAGTATTTTTGCCACTCGAAAATATTTTTGCGCTAAAAAAGAAAAATTTACACTCGAAAAAAATTTTACACTCAAAAAAAAATTTGGTAATTTTTCTTTTTTTTACAAAAATGACAAAAAAAAAGTTTTTTAACTCAAAATAAATATTTTTAATCAAAATTGTTCTTTTTTTTCAAGTTAAAAATTTTACTATCCTTTAATAAAGGGCATTGTGGAGAGTATTCAGATATTCGGTCAAGTCGAATTTAACTTTTCTACTTGTTTTTTCATGCTCTCTGTCAGTGTATACCAATGGTGCCCAAACACTTGTTAAAGATCAACAATGATTCAAAAAAACTCCTTAGTTGTTTGCCATCATTCAAAGAAGCAGGTCGATGTCGCTTTGTTTGATAAAAAAAACTACACAAATAATATTTATTGTTGTTATGATTTCTTTCAGAGCAATAGTACTAATACACTCTCATATTTCTTAAAAATTACCACTATATTACGTTTCTCTTTTTGGGCACCACTGGTGTATACATTTGATTTTCTTAACTCAATGAGAATTAACAAAAACAAAATTGTAGATTGCGAAATAAATAAATAAATAAATGAATTAAAGCAATTTAAAGTTTTTTTTGATAAAAAAGTGCTTAATTTTAGAATGACATCTGTCATCAGGGGCCCCTTTTATTGAAATAGACATTTTTTTTTTATATTTTAAGTTTTATTGTTCGCAGTAGCATATAATTCAAATTTAAGTGGTAAACACTTGAAATTTAATCTTGAAACTATACGTCAGTTAATGATTATTCATAAAATTCTTAGTAATCAATATTAGTTAAATTAAAAAAAAAATAACTGTTGTTATGTATTCCATCATAGTCATATGTGGAATACTAATTTTGGGGGCTGGGGAATCAGTAAAGTGGTTCGATTCAATATTCGATTTAATTTCAAGGCTTTTAGAATCGGTGGGAATTTGATTTTCAGTGAAATATCGGTCTGAGACTCCATTACGCCTGACTGTATGTATTAGAGATGGGCGCGTGAGTGGATTTTGACTCACGCTCACTCAGGCTCATGCAAAAAATAATCGAATCACTCACTAATTAATCATGCTCATCTTTATTTTACTCACGTTCGCTCACTATTCATGTGAGGAAAAAAAAAGTTGGTCACGCATGACTCACGCCAGATTAAATCACTTGCTCTCGGTGGTGTTCGTCGGGGGACACCTTCGCTATCGTGAAAAATATTTTGAAAAAGGGGCGGACGGAAAAAACGACTTATTCCAATTCCATGGGTCCAAGTCCAGGAATTTGATCTTCTTTAGGCATAAAAATGTTTGATTTGTTGAACAAAAATATAAGAAAATCCTGTTAAAATATGGTCCTTTTTCAGAGGTTGGTTTAGTTCTCCAAGAGAGAACTTTTTGTCGGCTGGTCCGATTTTTATACCCTCCACTCTAGTGATAGAGGGTATATATAAGTTTGTCATTCCGTTTGTAACACCTCGAATTGACAGACTTTTGAAAAACTTTACGGAGGCTCCTGAAGTTTGGCATATATATTGGGCATTTACCTGGTCAGGTTGATATTGCAATCCAGCAAAATCGGTCCAGTGGTTCAAAAGTTATGAGCAAAAGACTGAATTTCGGCAAGGGTTTTTCATTGTCTTACGAGATAAAACACAAGGTAACTTTCGAACGACAATTCTGAGAGTGCTGAAGTGTAGCACATATATTTGTCGTTCCTCTGTCCTGGTTGGTTTCAAATCTCAGCCAAATCGGTTTAGTGGTTCAAAAGTTATAAGCAAAACCCTGAATTTCCGATTGGTTTCACCTAAAATTCAAGTGTTGAAAAACCCGAGTTTAAAAAAAAAGCTTTAAAAACAATTATAGGCTGTAGGCAAAATCGCCCAAAGAAAAATGGCCCAAAAAAGAAAACGAAAATTCGCCCAAAAATTTTTCATACAAATTTGGGTCATATTTCATATGAAAAGTTACCCAACATTTTTGAGCAAATTTTCATAGTTTTTGGGCAAAATTTCGAAATTAATGATTTTTCATTACGAAAAATTACCCAAAAATTATATATGAAAAATTGCCCAATTTTATTTTGGTTTTATTTTTTGTCAAAATCTTAAAATGTCAAAACTGAAATATGTATGTCACAATAAATCAGTATATTATTATTTTTAAACACAGTAAAGCATATCGTGTTTTTTTATAAATTATATATTTAACTAACCAAGAATAAGCTGAAGCAAAACCGTTCCGTTGTTGCTAACATACAAAGGCTCTGGTGGGAATCGAACACAAAACCCCTGGTCTTACATGTAGACTACCACGCTATATATTAATCTATCGCAGCGCAGTAGAAAATCAAAAGGAATGAATTTAAAAACAGCATGCAATTCCGATTAAAGCTCCGCAGGCAAAAAATTTTACCAACAAATTTTAACAAAAAATCGCGCGATTTTTTGTTAAAATTTGTTGGTAAAATTTTTCGCCTGCGGCGCTTTGATCGATACTAGTTCCAATGTTTTTAATTTCGTTAAAATTTTAGTTTCACACTTAAAACTTTTACATCAATTACTTATGCATTTTACGAGCTGTATTCTCAAAACAACGATCTATAAAAATAAATAATAACCACGTAACCTACCTTAAAAGTTTTTGTCTTTGTCTTAAAGTTCTTCTGCGTAGCCGGCCTTCGGCCGGGCATAGGAATTACCATCTCCATGCCTTAGACCAGCGGTGCCCAAAAAGAGAAATTTTTTTGTTTTTTACGCTCTCTGTTGTTAGTTTCGTTGTCGTTCATATTGTGTGCGTGTGTCTTCGTTGATCTCTAACAAGTGTTTGGGCACCATTGCCTTAGACCCACACTCTCCGCAAAAGAAAGCTTTTCTGTGTATTATGTGTTTTGGAAAAAATGTGTTAGAAAAAATTTTTTTTTATTTTATTTTGGGCCATTTTTCATTTCTGTTTTGGGCTTTTTTTCGTTAATTTTGGGCGAAGTTTCGTATTTTTCTTTTTGGGTAATTTTTCATATTTTTTGGGCGATTTTTCATAAAATTTTTTGGGCGATTTTTCTTTGGGCGATTTTGCCTACAGCCACAATTATAAGCCACAAAATTACTTTACAAAGTATTTTTGTCACTCAGAAATAGTTTTACACTAAAAAAAAAATTTACACTCGAAAAAAATTTTACACCCACAATAAAAAATTAGTAAATTATTTTTTTTTCTACAAAAAGGATAAAAAAAAGTTTTTTACTTAAAATAAAATATTTTCACCAATTTTTTGCAATAATCTCTGTTTAACATTGTGAGGATATTTGTACTTGTTTAAAATCTTACCATCTTTAAACATGCTAATTTTTTTAATTTATTTTTTTTATTCACTTTATTGTGAATTTACTAAAAACTTTCCGTCTTTATTTCGTCAATTGTTTTCGTTATTAGTTCGTCGAACTTTCATAATAAACTAAAATTTATTTTATGATATAAAGAAGGAAATCCATTTTTATTATCGACAAAGTTACTTACCTTAGCCAAAACATATAATTCTCTAGCAAAAAATATAGAGTAGTATAAACTTAAGATAAGGGTTATCAAAAATTTGGCAAACAAAAAAAAAATGCAATTAAATTAGTGAAAATTATGGGCGTACGGACATAGCGCCAAGGTCATATCGCCCAAAACCGTAAATGTCATATCGCCCAAGCTGCGACATATAGCCCAAAATGATGGGTCTAAAAATGTTATTTCTCCCAAAACTATATTGTCAAAAAATCCAAAATATTTTTTTTGGGTGAAATTGTCGAAATTTCGAAATTTCGACTTCTTTGATTTGTTTTTTTGTAATAAAAGTTTTCTGCGTAGCCGTCCTTCGGCCGGGCTTAGGGATTACATACTCCATGCATTAAACCCACCCTCTCTGCAAACCAAAGCTATTTTGGTTATCAGGCCTTTTTGAGGCATAACAAATTTGATAGTGTAAAGGCCTGCTACCCTAGAAAACTTTACTTTGCGGAGAGGGTGGGTTTAATGCATGGATTTTGTAATCCCTAAGCCCGGCCGAAGGCCGGCTACGCATAAACACTTTAAAATATTGTGTTAAAAAAAAACAGTATTGGTGAGTTTTATGATTATTTTTTTGGGGGCTATGACATTTTATAAATTCAACATTTTGATATTTGGGTAATATGACATTTTTGATAATTTATATTAATTTAAAGAAAATTGTTAAAATACCCAAAAATAATGGCCATATCGTCCAAAAAATTTTGCAACAACAACTAACACACATTTTTTTTGGGTGGAATGACGTTTTTAAATTGGGCGATATGCACTTGGGCGCTATGTCCGTACGCCAAAATTATGGTAGGTGAAGAATAATTAAACGATGGATGCCCTACAGCAGACAAGTTTTCTGAAATTTATAAAATGTGAATAGTTGATTTTGGAATAATGTGCTGTCGGCTGCAGGCAAAATCGAACAAAGAAACTGAAATTTCGCCCAAAAATTTTTCATAAAAATTTGGGCCATATTTCATATGAAAAGTTACCCAAAATTTTTGGGCACATTTTCATAGTTTTTGGGCAAAATTTGTGTTTTGGGAAAAATGTTTTAAATTTTTTATTTTTTTTTTTCATTTCTTTCTTGGGCTATTTGCGTTCATTTTGGGCAAAGTTTCGTATTTTTCTTTTTGGGTAATCTATATAAATAAAAATCAATTGTCGTTCGTTGGTAACAGCATCAGTTGAGAACGGCTGGACCGATTTGGACAATTTTTTTTTTTGAAATGTTCGTCATAGTCCAACTTAGGTTTTTACGTAAAGAAAATTTGACCACACCCACTTTTACGCCCACTTTTTTCGATTTATCTAAAATCAGAAAACGGCTGCACCGATTTGGGCAATTTTTTATTTAAATGATCGTAGTAATCCAATTTCAGTTTTTACTAAAAGAAAAATCGACCACGCCAACTTTTACGCCCACTTTTTTCAATTTATGTAAAATCTGAAAAGGGCTGGACCGATTAGACTATTTTTTTTAATGAATATTCATCATATTCCAACTTTGGTTTTTCGAAAAAAGAAATTGACCACTGCCACTAACTTTTGTTGAAAATGTTCCTCATAATTTAACTAAGGTTTTTACGGATAGTAAAATTTACCACGCCCACTTTTTTCTATGTATGGAAGGAACTATAAGGGCTATACCGATTTTTAAGAAAAAAAAAATTTCCATGCCTTCTTTGACGCTCACTTTTCCCGATATATATATTTTAAATCATGGAATGGCTAGATAAATTTAACTAATTTTGTTTTTAATGTTCGTTATAGTCCAACTAAGGTTTTTCGGAAAGAACAATTTTCCATTTTTACGCCCACTTTTGAATGGATCGACCGAGTTGGTTAAATTCAAATAACGTGTTTACGGTAAGAAAAGTTGTCCACCCACTCTTTTTTTCAATATTTTTAAAATTTTCTCTATAGAAAAATAAAATATAGAATAATAAAATATAAATAAAAATCAAATGTTCGCATCAATTGCGAACTGACCGATTTGGATAATATGTTTTTTAAATGTTCGTCTTTGGTTTTTGTTTTGGAAAACAAATTAATCACGCCCACTTTTGTGCCCCTTTTTCCGTATATAAAAAATCGGAGAACGGCTGGATCGATTTGACTATTTTTTTTTAAATGTTCGTCATAGGTTTAAACGGAAATACAAATTTTTCACGCCCGCTTTTATTTCGATATATCTATAATAGAAGAACGACCGACGACAATATGTCATGGTCAAGCGTTTAATATAATATTAAAATTTTGTAATTATATATATTGCTAATTTATGAAAATAAAGAATACTACTACTACTACTACTACTACTACTAATAGAAGAACGGTAAGATAGTAGTATTTGCTGATGTTCGTGATAGTACAACTAAGGTTTTTACGGAAAGAAAAATTGTCCACTCCCACTTTTTTCAATACATCTAAAATCGGAGAACGACCAAGTTTACGATCATTATAATCCAAGTAAGGCTGTTACGGAAATAATTATTGTCCTCCCCCACTTCAAAGCCCACATTTATCAATATCCTTAAAAATTGCAACACTTGAGTACGCCTGGACCGATTTGGCAATTTTTTTGTTTTAAGTGTTCGTATTAGTCCATATAATTGTTCGGAAAGAAAAACTGTCCTCGCCCACTTTTTTCAATGTATCTAAAATTAATTTTTACTCTAATTCGCTATATTAAAAAATATATTTTTAGGGCGGATTACTTAATGAAAAGTTAGCTGCTAACTGCCGATTTAACAAAGCCTTATGTCAAAATTTGTATGAAAAAGTTAAATTTAACGGATAGTAATTTTATAACGGAGCATTGAGTAATCTAGCATTTAAAGATTCCGCTTAAACTTGGTACAAACGATTTAAACCTTTGGGCACAGACTAAATACAGACTCGACAGTAGAGTTTTATAAGAAAAAATGGGGAAAAACTAAGCGATTTTAGGAGAAAACACAGCGGTTTTTAGTCCGTTTTACGCTAACATGGTAACACTTTCTACGACTTAGGAGTGAGTGAAACAACAAAAACCGATCTGGCATCCATTTTTCTAATGGCGCGTTATATTAGCTTTCTCTTTCTAACCTAATTCGTAGAATATTTTGAAAATATAAACCATATGGTTAAAGAATACTTTTTTGACACCTGTCACTTATGTCGAGTCTGTATTAGTCTGTGCTTTGGGTATTGTTAACATATGTACAAGTTTAACTTACCACACAAATTTTACCGCCCTCTTTTGTCTAAATAAGTCGACTATTAATGACCAGACCGATTTTTTATGTTAATTATAGTTCTAATTAGCTATTTAAGAAAATAGAAAAGAAATAGAGAAAAGTGCCCCTGAAAAATGGAAAATTCGGGAAAACTTTATTAAAAGTGTCCCGGAAAAATGGAAAAATTCGGGAAAAAAATTTGTTTTTGAACTCAACAAGAGCTCACGATAACAACGAAGGATATGCGTAATTTATTTTTGTGTTGTTCGTAATGATACTAAAGAAATTTAAAATTTGTTCAGTTCGCAAAGTCGAAGACATTGTATTTTTTAGTTCCTAAAATATAATTTTAAGATGATTATCTGCCTAATCGGTTTTTTAATACCACGCCCACAAATTTTTCTAAGCCAAGAAATTCATTACATTTTTTGCAGGGCTATATATTTGAAGCGAGACGAAATATAACACTGATCTTATATTTGGGCCAGCAACGCGGACCGGGCCAGCTAGTTTTTCATATTTTTTGAGCGATTTTTCATACAGCCTGTGCTTTCCTTGTGTATTTAAATATAAAAAACTAAAATATGTGCTTAAAAACGCACATAAAGCTTTATAGGTCCTTTGCAATCCTAAAATATTTTTTTGAGAGCGGTTTCGTTCTTCAAAAAATTGCCTACTATCGTGTTTAAACGTCATTTGCCTGTCTGTCAAATGTCATTTTCCTGAGGGAGATTGCCAATTTAAAAAGATTTAATTGAAATTTGCAACATAAGTTGTTCTTTGTCAGGCAAAAAGCTTTTTGAAATCGAAAAAAATTACTGACTTAGGCCTTTATTCATAATACTTAAAGTGTACTTAAAGTAGGTTTATTTGACAAATATTCATGCAATATCAGTCAAATAAACCTACATTAAATTTAATTTACTCATTATGAATAGCCCAGTTAATGTTTAGACCTAGCCCCTACAAGGTATTATATGGTCGGTCTTCACCGACTATAATTTTTTACTTGTTTTTAAACATTACTGTAGAAAAAAAAAAATAAATTCATGTAATCTATGCTATCAATTGTTTTTAACAAAATTTTCCAATATTTATTTATTTTTAGTTAAAATATTTAAATTAAAAGCATTGCCTCCAATCAAATGCGCCTTAAGTTATGCTTAAAATTTTAAGAAATTTTTTGTTTGAAATTTTTAACTATTATTTTTAACCCGTTAATGCACTAAAAGATCTGGGCCCGAATTACCGCATTCGTGATCGAATGAAATTTCGATACATACAAAACTTTGGTACCTATTTTAAAAAAAAGTATAATAATTTCACTATATATGGGGCATTCCATGTCAAATCGGACACTTTGGAAATTTTTTTTTTTTAGATTTTCCCAATACAGTTTTTAGTACACTTCAAAAACTCTTTCGTGGTAAATTTTCCAATTTTTTTGATGACCCGTTCAAAAGATATCGAATTTTTAAAAATTGGTAGTTTGTTCCTTTACTCAAACTTCTTTTACTCATAACTTCTTCAATAATAGTCCAAATTTAAATTTTTTTTTTTCAAAATTTTTATTTTTTAACGTACTTTAAAAAAAAAAAATCCCAAAAAATTCTTAAAAGCGCTCTAGTATGCGATTTTTAAATTTTAAAATTTAAATCTCATTTTTGAAAATGTTTTTTGTGTAAAACTTCTATCGATTCTACAAATTTTTTGCCCAGGAAAAAATTTTATTGTAATTTTCCAATCTTAAAATCATTTCTACTGCTCCAATGGTGCGTCATAGAGGGGTCATATATAAGACCGATTTTATATTTTTTTAGTCCAAACATTTTCTCTGAACACACCTACCCGCTATCTCTAATTGTTAAGGTGGTCCCTATACAATTTTTTTTTTTGTAAATTTGTTTTATTTAATCAGCTTGTACCGGTCCAATGGTGCGTCCGAGAGACGTCATTAGTGAGACCGACCTCCATTTATTTTTACCCTAGAAAGTTTTTTTAAAACATACCTACGCCCTATATCCATTCCCTAAGTAGGCTTCCATTCAAAATTATATTTTTATAAAATTTACTCCAACTGTTATTTGTATGGGAGCCTACTTAGGGAGTGGGGATAGGGCATAGGTATGTTTTAAAAAAATGTTGTTGGGTAAAAATAAATGGGGTCGGTCTCACTAATGACCCCCTCTCGAACGCACCATTGGACCGGTAGAAGCTGATTAAATAAAACATATTTAAAAAAAATAAAAAAAAAATTTATGGAGACCGCCTCAACAGTTAAAGCTAGAGGGTAGGTGTGTTCAGAAAAAAAATGTCGTTTTGTGTGGGAGCCCCCTTAGAAATTGGAGATAGGGTATTAGTTTGTTCCAAAGAAATGTTAAGACGTAACAACTAATGGGGGCCGGTCTTATAAATGACCCCTCTATGACGCACCATTGGAGCAGAAGAAATGTTTTTAAGATTGGAAAATTACAAAAAAAAATTTTCAAAAAATTTTAAAAAATAGTAATAATCGTTATCTCACGATCCTCCTGGGCAAAAAATTTGTAGAATCGATAGAAGTGTTACACAAAAAAAATTTCAAAAAAATCGAAGAGTACAAACATTTTCAAAAATAATATTTAAATTTTAAAACTTAAAAATCGCATACTAGAGCGCTTTTAAAAAATTTTTTAAAAAGTACGTAAAAAAACAAAAATAAAAAAATAATAAAAAATGAAATTTGGACCATTATTGAAGAAGTTTTGAGTAAAAGAAGTTTGAGTAAAGGAACAAACTACCAATTTTTAAAAATTCGATATCTTTTGAACCGGTCATCAAATTTGGTTCAGAATTATGCCCTCTATTGGAAAAAAAAGAAAAAATTAAAAATATTAATTTCTAAATACACCGATTCAATTACTATAGTATTTGAATTTCCTCCTAGCACGAAAATTGTAATATTGATTACTAAAGTAATTGGTTCAATTATTTTAGTAGTTCAACCAATTACTTGAGTAATATATATTACAATTTTTGTGCTAGAGGAAATTCAAATACTAAAGTAATTGAATCAGCGTATTTAGCAATTGATTTATTTTTATTTTTTTCCAATAGACATGGTGAGCCTCAGCGATGTTTAGGTTGAACTTTGGTGTTGACGAAAAGTGTAAACGCAGTTCGATTTCTACTTGATTAAATGTCACAAAACTGTTAACAGCGAAATCGTAGCTGCTTGCATTCGCGAGATATCGCGAAATTAGTGTTTTTGTATTTTCTAAAATTTTGACAATGAAGTTTTTAAATAGCTTTAAAAACTGAGTATGCAGATTTAATTGTATTTATTTACAGGTCACAAAACAGTTAACATCGAAATCATATCTTCTCAATTTTGCGAGAAATCGCAAAATTAAAAAAAAAAATAAATAATTAGAAAAAATTTGATTTTTCGCGTAAATTAGCAGTCAAGATATTGATTTGAGCAGTTTTACCACCTTTAACAACCTAAAATTTAAGCTGCATACAATATATTTGTCGTTTCTTGATTTTTTTTCATTGATTTTAGACACCAAAGAAAAAATAAATTTATTAATAAAAGCAGTAATTTTGAGATATCTCGCGAATCTATAATTTTTATGCTTGCAGTTTTGTCACCTTTAATAACCTCGAATTTAAACTGCATACTACATTTTTGTCGTTAATTGAAGTAAATGTTTTTTCAGACCAAAAATAACACAAAGAAATGAATAATTAGTAGTTTAGCGAGTTTTTTTTAGCGATATCTCGAGGAATTGAGCAGCTAGAGTTTAAATGTTAACAGCTTTATGACCTTTGATCAATAGCAAATCAAACTGCATTTCGTGATTTTCAACAATGTTAAAGAAACTTCTTTTATTAATCAAAACAAGAAATTCTCCCAAAAAAGCTGTTTTTCGCTATTTCTCGCGAAAGTGAGCAGCCATAATTTTTTTATGGGCAGTTTTAATATCTTCCATCATGCTCAAATCAAACTGCATACCACTTCTTTTTATTATTTCTAAAAAACCGGTTTTAAAATATAAATACAAATAATAAAAAAAAATTATATAATTACGCGATATCTCGCGAAATTTAACACCTACAATTTCGATGTCAACAGCTGTGTGATCTTTGATCAAGCACAAGTAAAACTGCTTATCTTAAGATAAAAAAGAACAAAAACAGCAAAAAATTAATTTCGCGATTTCTCGCTAACTAATGAAGATAGGATTTTGGCGTTTACTATTCTGTGACCTTTAAGTAAGTACAATTAAAACTGTATACCCAGATTTTGAAAATATTTAAAAAGCTTCAATGTCAAAATTTTAAAAAATACAAAAACACAAATTTCGCGTTATCTCGCGAATGCGAGCAGCTACAATTTCGCTGTTAACAGTTTTGTGACATTGAATCTTGTAGAAATCAACCTGCACTTACACTTTTCGTCGACACTAAAGTTCAACCTAAACATCGCTGAGGCTCACTGTGTAGAGGGCGTAATTTTGAACCAAAATTTAAAAAATTTAAAGTAGTTCATTTCTCACATAATTACCTTTCATATTGACCAATTTTTTTTTTTGGGCAAAACAACAGTTTTTTCTGTCTTTTGGCAAAAAAAGTCAAAAAAAGTTTTGGATTAAAAATTTTTTTTTTTTTTTTGAAACATAGAAAAAAATTGTGTCCAAACTACTTTCCATTACGACTAACCTTGGTGCAAATTTTATCGGAAGACATCGATTTCAAAAGTTGATTCACTTGAGACGAAAACTCCCATATATTTGTTATTTACATATTCTCATCATTCTTATAGATTTTGAAAAATAGATATTTTAAAATTACTCTTGTAAATCAAAGACATTTATCTTATCGTTTGTAAATTTTTTAACAAAACATCTTCTAATGATTTTTTGACAAAAATATCTGTGATAATAATATTTTTTTAATAATGCTATAAATTGTGGATACCATAAAAACTAAGAAACAGATGTATTTCGGAAGTATTGAACAACGAACATAATGAAAAACATAATTATTTTAGTTTTACTAGGCCTGGGGCTACAAGAAATTCGGGCTACTAAGGTGAGTTATTTGGATATACTTTTTTAAATTTTTTTTTATAGATTTTTTTTTAATTTTAGCTTGGCCGCCAATTAAAAGATTCAGTGTGTGCTAATAAAGATAACGTTATGGTTGCCATGCCTGGTTCTTGTGCAGGATTCTTTTTTTGTGTAAAGGGCAATGCCATAGCTGGTTCTTGTGGTATTTTCTATCAATTTAATCCACGTCTAGGTATATGTGATCATCCTCAAAGAGCCGGCTGTAATATAAATATGGCTAAGTCCAAAAATGAAGTAGCTACAGACCAGGAAGCGGAAATGTTATGTAAGACAACCAATTTCGAAAATCTTGCATTTGGTAAATCACAATCTTGTGTCCAATTTTATGTCTGTAACAATAAAGAGGCCATAAAGAGAGTATGTCCACCACAAAAACATTTTAACACCAAGACACAAATTTGTCAAGATATTAAATTGGCTCAGTGTATTTATGCTAAACCTTTGGAAATGGAAAATTCTAAATATCCACCATTTGAAGTTGCTAAACCTCAGCAGTTAGAAGTTGCTAAACCTCCGCAGTTAGAAGTTGCAAAACCTCCGCAGTTAGATGTTTCAAAACCTCAGAAGTTAGATGTTTCAAAACTTCCACAGTTGGAATTTGTCAAACCTCAGCAGTTTGAAGTTCCAAAGCCTCCTCAGCTACATGGTGCTAAACCTCCGCAGCTACATGTTGCTAAACCTCCGCATTTACATGTTGCTAAACCTCCACTGTTAGATGTTGCTAAGCCTGTGGAATTAGAATTTGCTAAACCTCATCCATTAGCAACTGCTAAACCTTTAAAAGTTGATACTGTCAAACCTATGGACTTACAAACTGCTAGACCTATAACGCAAAATAGCTTAAATAAGCGACAAGTTCCTGATTCTTTATGTTCTCGTGCCAAACAAGATTCGATCATACCACATCCTTGGGATTGTGGCTTATTTGTTTATTGTGTTAACGATAAGCCCATGGTTATGAATTGTCCTAACGGTTTACATTTCAGCCTACAAAAAAAACGTTGCGAATGGCCAGCCATTGCCAAGTGTGTGACAAGTCGTAATTAGAAAAACATTTTAAAATTTATATGTTTAAATAAATAGACTAACTGAGAATTTTAAAAAAACGTAATTTAAAGAAATTCTTAGATTTTAAGACATCTTGCCTACATGAAAAACTTACATCCCCGTCCCGGTCTTCGTTAAAAGGATCAGGAGATGGAAGTCCCCGTTTGTAAAGTTCTTCCCTTTGTAATCTTTAGTTAACTTACAGGGGAGGTCTTTTAGAAGGCACCCCTCCGATTATCCTGAAACTCGCATATGTGAATAAGAGGAGAAAAATAAGAGTTGCCTGTTTTTATAGCTGCCCAATCTCAAATTTAAAAAAGTGTTGCCACATTATAAAAAAGTTTGGTCTTTCGGGAATATCCGAACTGGAATTTCGCCAAACGCAAAAGTACGGGTCAGCTAATTTTAATAGAGATTATTATATATGATTTAGTGAGACCGACCCCCATTTATTTTTACCCTACAACATTTTTTTAAAACATACCTACGCCCTATCTCCATTCCCTAAGTAGTATAAAATTTTCTCCAACTGTTATTTGTATGGGAGCCTACTTGGGGAGTGGAGATAGGGCGTAGGTATGTTTAAAATTAGGTATGGCAAAAAATTTGTAGAATCGATAGAAGTTTTACTCAAAAAAATTTCAAAAAAATCGAAGAGTACAAACATTTTCAAAAATGAGATTTAAATTTTAAAACTTAAAAATCGCATTTTTTTTTTAAAAGTACGTAAAAAAACAAAAATTTAAAAAAAACCAAGTAAAAAGTTAAATTCGGCCTTGCCGAATGTAGTGATACCCTCCACAATTTCAAAAAGATTATTGCAAAAAACTTTATTTAAAAAGAAATAACTTTTTTTTGTTAAAAAAAAATTCGCGATTTTTTTCTTTTTTTGTCAAAAAATATGTTCGTACTTGTTTAAATACCATTTGGTGTTCATTTATGTTCACATATGTCAACCAGAAGCCGAATTGAAGCATTTTGTATTTTTAGGTTATGTTGAATGTACTGAAATTTTTGAGGTGTGCTTACATTTTTGTTCATAACTTTTGAACCTCTGAACCGATATCGCTCAAATGCAATGCCAAACTTCTCGGCAGAACTTCCAATAAACATGTTAAGTTTCAGTCATCTCTGTGCAATATTTTGTCCATGACAGCATTTTCCACAGACAGACAGACGGACAGACGGACATCGCTAGAATGTCTTAAAATCGATCGGGCATCATGAATATATATACTTTATGGGGTCCCAGATCGATATTCCGATGAGTTACAAACGGAATGACAAACTTATATATACCCTCTATCATTAAGTGGAGGGTATAAAAAATAAAAAAAAAATTACACATCTCCTATGAAAAATTATATAAAAACTGAAAAAAATCTAAAAATCAAAAAAATTTGGACCCCAACATCTCGTAAACAAATTTAAACAATATAAGAGCACACATGAATTCAGCGACCCAAAATCCATATAGGACGCAAATTTCAATGAGTTTGGATGATTAGTTTTACCCTGTGACCGGGACTTTTTGATTTTCGATCCACTGTGCGATGGATGACTCTACATTTCAAAATTATGACTTTTATATCGGGAGATTAAAAAAGTACCAAAGTACTTTTTTTTACCCTCTTATCATCGTAACTTTCTGTAAATGTTATTTCAAAATTGGGGTTTCGCTGAATGATCCTACATTCCACATTGCATTTCACTGTAGGATCCTACATGTCAAATTTTGGTTCAATATTTACAAAAAAGTACCAAGTTTTCCTTTTGACCCCCATTTTGTTCTCCTAAAATCTTTATTTCCAAAAACGACTTTTTTAACGTTTTTTTTTTTTTTTTGTTGCTGGATCCTAGATCCTAGATTTAAAATTACAAGTTTACAATAACATTATTTTAAAAAATCAAAAATGTACCAAAGTAATTTTTTTACTCCCTTTTATCTTTTTAGAATCAGAAATTCCTTAAAGTATTTTTTGAGAATGTTTTGTTGCGATTGAAGATCCTACGTTTCAAAAAGTTTTTATGACTATTGATATCAGGAGATCAAAAAAGTACCAAAGTATACTTTATATCTTCTTGATATAATAATAATTATAAAAAAGTATCAATGTTTGCTTTTGACCCTCTTTTTGTACTCTTAAAATCTTCTTTTTCTAAAAATTATTTTTTTTAGAATGTTCGCAAGAATATTATTTTAGGAAATCCAAAAGGTACCAAAGTACATTTTTTATCTCTCTTTTAAAATTTTGATTTTTATGACTTTTATATCGAGAGATTAAAAAAGTACCAAAGTACTTTTTTTACCCTCTTATCATCGTAACTTTCTGTATTTTTTTTTTTTTTGAAAATTGGGGTTTCGCTGGATGATCCTACATTCCACGTTTCATACCAGATCCTACATGTCAAATTTTGGGATTATAGGGTTGTTTGCTCAATAATTACAAAAAAGTACCAAGTTTTCCTTCTAACCCCTATTTTGTTCGCTTAAAATTCTTTATTTCCAAAAACGACTTCTTTAATGTGTTTTTTTGCTGGATGATCCTAGATTTAAATTACAAGTTTACCAGACCATTATTTTAAAAAATCAAAAAGGTACCAAAATACATTTCATACTCCTTTTAGAATCAGAAATTCCTAAAAGTCTTTTTTTTTTTTGAGAATGTTTTGTTGCGATTGAAAATCCTACATTTCAAAAAATTTTGGCTACTAATAGCAGGTGATCAAAAAGTACCAAAGTACACTTTATACCCTCTTATAACACAGTGCAACACCCAAAATCGAAATGGGATGAAACCAAAAGCAAATGAAAGTTGACATATTCCATAACAAACCCATCAAGGCTTTTTTCTAGTTCAGAGGTAGATTTTAATAATTTGGCTATTCAGTAAATAGGTACTGGACCGAGTGCAGCAAAATTCATACCAGTCATAGCTGAAGTAATTTTGTGCTTAAGTTTGGAAACTGGACCCTACATGTCCAATAAGGGCACCACCAGGGGCCTTTAAAGTAGGACATGTTTAGTACACAAAAACTTTAAATGCTTTAAAATCACCAACTTTAAATGCGTGTAAAATAAAATCTAGCTCTGACCTAAAAAAAAGGCCTTGAGGGTTTTGTTATGGAAAACGTCAGCTTTCATTTGCTTTTGGTTTCATCCCATTCCGATTCCGAAAGTTCGATTTTGTATCACTGTGTAATTACAACTTTCTATGGTTTTTTTTAAAATGTGATTTTCGCTGGATGCTCTTATATTCCACATTTCAAGTTTCAACTCAGAATATAGAAAAAAGTACCAAAGTAAAATTTTTTACTCTTTTTATCCCATTGAAATCGACATTTCTAACAGGTATTTTTTCAGAATTTTCTATCGTTTCTATTAGGAAAGTCGGAATTTTTAAAAAGTACTTTTTCCCAATTAGTTTTTCTGCCGTATGATCCGACATTTTAAATTTCGAATTTATAGGACTATTATTTCTGGAAATCTAAAAAAAGTACTAAGGTACCTACACAATGTGTAGTACACATGCAGCCTTTGAAAAATGTCTTTTGTTTCAAAGTTTTTGTTTCTATAATCTTTATTTCAGCAAATTAAAAAAAAGTACCAAAGTAAACTACTGTCCCTTAGAATCGGAATTTCCAAAAATACATTTTCTGAGTTTTTTTCCACCAAAGGATCCAAATTCTAAGTTTCTATTTCACTATTATTTCTGAATATATAACAAAAAGTACCAAAGTCCACTCCTCAGTCAGTCACCCAACACTTAGAACACAAAAAAATTGAAGTCTAAACACATTTTAGATAGAAATATTCTAAGATTCTGAGAATTTTTTTTTAAGAAAAAGTCCATTTTTCCTATACAAATATTTTCCAACTCTAAGACACTTTTCGTCTAGATACAAATTCATCAATTTTGTAAGATAAAAAAAAAATACTTTGCCGTTCTTTGATTTTAATTGTATTTAAATTTTATTAATTTTTTGTTCAAATTTTAAAACTTTTTATAAAACTTTGGAAAAATAACATAACTTCACTTAAAAGGAAAAAAAAAAAAAATCAAATTTTATAAACTAAATGGGAATTCCAATTGCAGGTGATTCATATTTTAAATTCTTCTATTGTTTAAGTATTTTAATCTGTCTCCAATTTGGCTTAATGTGTATTTTAATTAACATCCAAAACTAGTGGGCCAATCACATACGCCCAATTTGCTATTGAACATTAGGGGGGCACTGCAAGATCGTTCAACTTCGCATTCACATTGACAGATGACATACGAAGCACTACATGTATTGTTGATATTGGCGAAATAGGTGCCGTCACGTTTTCCTACACAACGACCACCGGTAGCACAATGTGTACCGGAGGGACCAGAAATAGGTGGCGAATAGGGCTTATCACAGTTAGCATTTTCGGGAAAATCGCACAAACCATTTGCTGCATTAAAATGGAGGTTATTTGGACAATAGAAAATTATGGAAGCGCCATTTTGACAGACAATAAACTGTTGACATGTTTCACCAGAGATTTTTTCACCATCAGATTTTCCACAACAAACACCCTCGCATTCACCGGGGGTTGAAGGTGCTGGAATAGTTGGGGTCACATCAGTATTTTGTGTTCCACCGCTTGGAGTTGTGTTGCTATCATTGGTAGTACCGTCATCAGTACTTGGAGATTCTCCGCTAGGGGTGGTGTTGTTATCATTGGTAGTACCGTCATCCGTACTTGGAGATTCTCCGCTAGGGGTGGTGTTGTTATCATTGGTAGTACCGTCATCCGTACTTGGAGATTCTCCGCTAGGGGTTGTGTTGTTATCATTGGTAGTACCGTCTCCCGTACTTGGAGTTTCTCCGCTAGGGGTTGTGGGAGTTTCTTCACTTGGTGAAGGTGTTGTTTCACTTGGAGTGGGAGTTGCTTCACTTGGTGTAGGTGTTCCTTCACTTGGAGTGGGTGTTCCTTCACTTGGAGTGGGAGTTGCTTCACTTGGTGTAGGTGTTCCTTCACTTGGAGTGGGTGTTGCTTCACTTGGAGTTGGAGTTGCTTCACTTGGTGTAGGTGTTCCTTCACTTGGAGTGGGAGTTGCTTCACTTGGTGTAGGTGTTCCTTCACTTGGAGTGGGAGTTGCTTCACTTGGTGTAGGTGTTCCTTCACTTGGAGTGGGTGTTGCTTCACTTGGTGTAGGTGTTCCATCACTTGGAGTGGGTGTTGCTTCACTTGGAGTTGGAGTTACATCGGTACATGGTGGCTCTTCAGGAGTTGGAGTTGCTTCACTTGGTGTAGGTGTTCCTTCACTTGGAGTGGGAGTTCCTTCACTTGTAGTGGGAGTTGCTTCACTTGGTGTAGGTGTTCCTTCACTTGGAGTGGGTGTTGCTTCACTTGGAGTTGGAGTTACATCGGTACATGGTGGCTCTTCAGGAGTTGGAGTTCCTTCACTTGGAGTGGGAGTTGCTTCACTTGGTGTAGGTGTTCCTTCACTTGGAGTGGGTGTTGCTTCACTTGGAGTTGGAGTAACATCGGTACATGGTGGCTCTTCAGGAGTTGGAGTTCCTTCACTTGGTGTAGGTGTTCCTTCACTTGGAGTGGGAGTTGCTTCACTTGGTGTAGGTGTTCCATCACTTGGAGTGGGTGTTGCTTCACTTGGAGTTGGAGTTACATCGGTACATGGTGGCTCTTCAGGAGTTGGAGTTCCTTCACTTGGAGTGGGAGTTGCTTCACTTGGTGTAGGTGTTCCATCACTTGGAGTGGGTGTTGCTTCACTTGGAGTTGGAGTTACATCGGTACATGGTGGCTCTTCAGGAGTTGGAGTTCCTACACTTGGTGTAGGTGTTCCATCACTTGCAGTGGGAGTTACATCGGTACATGGTGGCTCTTCAGGAGTTGGAGTTCCTTCACTTGGTGTAGGTGTTCCTTCACTTGGAGTGGGAGTTCCTTCACTTGGAGTGGGAGTTGCTTCACTTGGTGTAGGTGTTCCTTCACTTGGAGTGGGTGTTGCTTCACTTGGAGTCGGAGTTACATCAGTACATGGTGGTTCTCCTGGAGAGGGAGTTCCTTCACTTGGCGTTGGAGTTCCTTCACTTGGAGTGGGAGTTGCTTCACTTGGTGTAGGTGTTCCTTCACTTGGAGTGGGAGTTGCTTCACTTGGAGTTGGAGTTACATCGGTACATGGTGGCTCTTCAGGAGTTGGAGTTCCTTCACTTGGAGTGGGAGTTGCTTCACTTGGTGTAGGTGTTCCTTCACTTGGAGTGGGTGTTGTTGCACTTGGAGTTGGAGTTACATCGGTACATGGTGGCTCTTCAGGAGTTGGAGTTCCTACACTTGGTGTAGGTGTTCCATCACTTGCAGTGGGAGTTACATCGGTACATGGTGGTTCTCCTGGAGTGGGAGTTCCTTCACTTGGCGTTGGAGTTGGTTCTGTTATTGGCGAACAACACACATCACAATCACATGATACACACTGATCCACAATAGGCATAGATTTGGTATAGGTACAACCAGCTCTTGAAGGTAAATCGCACATTTCCAATTCCCGATTAAAATGTAAACCCGGCGGACATTCACGTACAACTACAAAACGTTGGCTTGAACAAATCAAAAATTGTGTACAGCTTGTCGGTAAACCAATACGCTTTCCAGCATTTTGCGCACTACATATGCTGGCTAACGAATAATCCAAAATTGTTACAAGACACAGCGAAATTGAAAGTAATTTCCACATTTTTTCTTTAATTACTCGTCGAATTTTTATGACCGGCGAGCGAAAGTATTTAACCGCAAACGAAACGTTACAGGAGATACGACTAATTGCTTTGGAACAATATCAAAGGTCGTCTATTTATATAGATGGTGAAATTGTTTTTCTTAATTTAATTATTGTTTAACTAATAATGGCACAAAATAACTGATGATAAATTATTATTTTTTTGTTTATTTTAATAAATATAATATAAAAATTATCAACTTTTAACTGAAAACACATTCTGGAGCATGTTATCAATAAAATGATCTTGTTTTTCTTTAATTGATAAGATGTCCAACAGTAACGTAGTTGGTAACAGGTGTTAAAGATCAAATTTTTGTCAATAATATTGTCATCTCAAATTTAAAAATTATATGTCTGATAAGAGAGTCATACACTTGCAGTATCGTTTATGAGAAATAAGATTTTGATGAACTTGTTTGACGACTATTGCAAAAAAAAAACCTTCCATCCAACAAGTCGTTCAACTTGCAGTATCGTGTATAGTGGCTTTCCTGGAGTAGGAGTTTATTCACTTGGCTTGGGAGTTTCTTGAATTCGCGTTTGAAAGCTGTATGTTTCGTTTCAGATTTCTTTGGTTGAGGACGCAATATTTCAAATTTTGCTGCGTGCTCTTACATTCCTCATTTCAAGAAACCTTTACCAAAAAAGTACTTTAAAAGAAAAAAAAACACTTTTTTAAAAAAAAAGTACTTTTTTGAAAAAAGTGCCTTGAAAAAAGTGCCTTTTTAGAAAAAGTAACACTTGTTTACTTTGTTAAAATATTACTTTTTTAGAAAAGTACTATAGTATGTACTACTAAAAGAAGTACTTTTTTTTTCCTAAAAAAACTTTTTTCACAAAAGTACTTTATGTAAAAGAAAAGAAGTACTTTTTTTAGAAAAAAGTTGTACAAAATTACTTTTTTTTTAGAAATTGTGCTTTTTAGAAATAAGTACTTTTTTCAAAAAAATACTTTTTTGTCTTAAAACTAAATTTTTTTCTAAAAAGTACTTTTTTTTCTAAAAAAAGTTTTCTTAAATAATACATTTTAGGAAAAAAAGTACAATTCTAACTAACAATAACACTTTCGTATGAAGGTACGCTTATACCTAACTCTGAAGATATAAGGCTGGCTTCCCTATCCTCTATTCTAATGTTCATTCGGAGTATTGATACAGATGGGCAAAGGGTAAATACCCACATGGTACATGCCAGGTAAAATAGGTAAATTGGGTAAAAATTGGTGTAAATACCTGGGTATTTATCAAAAAGGTTCAGTTAGTTACTTGAGGGGTCACAAGTTAGGTCGACCCCCATTGTTTTAAGAATAAAATACTTTTTTAAGAAAAAATAGTATTTTTTTTTAGAAAAACAGTAGGACTGTCAATCCCGAATCCCGAAATCCCGGGATTTTTGTCATAAAATGAATCCCGAATCCCGGGATTTTTAAGCTCAAATCCCGGGATTTTTGAAACATTAAAAATGTATGAGAATTTATTTTTAAAAATACAACTTTTTTCAATTATTGTTACATTTACATCAACAAATTAAAACTAAAACTTTTTTTGAATTTTCAACGTAGCTGGCCACGAATTTTGCTGAGCTGAGAATTCTATCCAGGCTTGCTGAATAATAGTCCAACGCACTAACCATTAAGCCACAGTCACGGAGCCCTTTGACCAAAGTTGGCAGATTTTGGCGAAAATTTTCTAAAAAACCAAAACATTGATCAAAGAGCGCTACGGGTAAATTTAATCCGATTGGCCTCAAAGTTTTAGGTCTAGGAGAAAAAAAATTTTCCGGAACGTTCAAAATTGGAAGAAAAACTTTTTTTATACAAAAAAATGCAAGTCTAATGTATTATATTATTACATTTCCCCTTTAAATGTTTTTATTATTTTAAATTTTCTTTAAATTAGTTTTAAAATTATACAGTGCAACACCAAAATCGGAATGGGATGAAACCAAAAGCAAATAAAAGTTGTCATTTTCCATAACAAACCCCTTAAGGTTTTTTTTAGTTCATTGCTAAATATTTAATATTAATAATTACTTGAAAACTGCATAAGTGGCGTATACTTAATATTTTAATTACCTTTAAATAACAATAAGAATAATTAGAAATCATTTTTTTAGTAATTTCGTTATAGCGACTCACGACTCCCTGCTTAATAGGCTAGCACGCTACCAACTAACACACTGTAGCCCCTTAATATGCACAATAAAATTGAAACTTAAAGAGTCTACTATTTTTTTACTTTTATAATCAAAGAAATTTAATCCCAAAAAATCCCGGAATCCCAAAAAATCCCGGGATCCCGAAAAATCCCGTGATCCCGAAAAATCCCGGGATCCCGGGATTTCGATTTTCAAATCCCGAATCCCGGGATTTTAAAAAACCGATCCCGTTTGACAGCCCTAAAAAACAGTACTTTCAAAAAAAAAAAAATAAAATACTTTTTCAAGAAAAAATAGAAGTTTTGAGAAAAAATAGTACTTTCTTAGAACAAATAGTACTTTTTTTGAAAAAAATAGTACTTATTTTAGGAATAATAGAAAAAAGTACTTTTTTGAAAAAAGTACTTTTTTTTAAAAAAAGTACTTTTTTTTAAAAAAAGTGCCTTTTTTTAAAAAAAGTGCCTTTTTATTTTGTTAAAATATTATTTTTTTAGAAAAGTGCTATAGAATTTTTTTGACAAAAGTACTTTTTCTAAAAGCAAAGAAGTACTTTTTTTAGAAAAAATTAATACAAAAGTACTTTTTTTTAGAAATTGTGATTTTTAGAAAATAGTATTCTTTTTTTAGAAAAAAGTACTTTTTTCAAAAAAAATTTACTTTTTTCTGAAAAAAAGTACTTTTTTTTTGTCTTAAAACTAAATTTTGTTCTAAAAAGTACTATTATATATATTTTCTTAAATAATACATTTTAGGAAAAAAGTACAATTCTAACTAACAAGGAAGGTCTTTCATAGGGCACCCACCGATTGTCCTGAAACTTGCATATAGGAAAGAGGGGAGGAAAATATGAGTCACCTGTTTTTTTCTTAGCTGCCCAGTCTCATATTTAGCGGGTCAAAGAGGAGGGGAAAACGGGATTTTTTTCGTTTTTTTTGCAATTTTTCACATTTCTTCAGAAGAAACTACTATATATGAATGTAATGTGGATCCAACTTTTTGTTGGATCCACATTACTGTGGGTCAACATTTTTTAATTTTAATTTTTTTTTTTCTTATTTTTTTTAATTTTAATTAATTAATTCTGTTAATATTTTTTTTTTTTTTTCATTTTAATAACATTTTTCTTAAATTTACCCTTTAAATTCAAAAACCGGAAAAAAAAATCTGGCCCACCGAATCCAAAAATGCCAAGACGCCAAACAGAGACACCAGTTTATTTTGTGCCTAAGTAAGTGATGCCGAGACGCCAAAACGCAAAAAAAACCTGACACCCTTTTATTTTGGCCTATGTAAGAAACGCCAAGACGCCAAGACGCCAAACTTATTTTGCCGTTAGAAGACTGAATATCCTCTTATGGGAGATATATTGTTCTTGGATGTAGCTCCAACTCCAAGTGAAGCAACACCCACTCCAAGTGAAGGAACTCCTACACCAAGTGAAGGAACACCTACACCAAGTGAAGGAACACCTACACCAAGTGTCGGCATCAATTACTTAATAATCTCCCTATTCAAACTTCTAACGCTAAAATAAGTTTGGCGTCTTGGCGTTTCTTACATAGGCCAAACTAAAAGGGTGTCAGGTGTTTTTTGCGTTTTGGCGTCTCGGCATCACTTACTTAGGCAAAAAATAAGTAATATTTGCATTTTGGTATTTTTTATTCGGTGGGCCAGATTTTTTGTTTTTTTGCCGGTTTTGAATTTAAAGGGTAAATTCAGGAAAATGCCATTTTACTTTGTTAAAATATTACTTTTTTAGAAAAGTACTATAGAATTTTTTTAACCAAAGTACTTTTTTTTTAAAAAAAGTATCACTTTTTTCAAAAACAAATTACTTTTTTCTGAAAAAAGTACTTTTTTATACCCTCCAACCACAGTATGGGGGTATACTCACTTTGTCATTCCGTGTGTAACGCATCGAAATATCGGTCTAGGACCCCATAAAGTATATATTTTATTGATCAGTGATCGATTCTAAGACATTCTAGCGATGTCCGTCCGTCCGTCCGTCTGTCCGTCTGTAGAGGACACGATACAGTCCAAAATAAAAGAGCTAGACTTCCGAAGTTTGGCACGAATATGTCTTATATTCCTAGGCAGGTTAAGTTCGGAAATGGGCAAAATCGGACAAAGGGGAAAAAAGTTCCCCCTTGGAGAACTAAACCAACCCAAGAAAAACAGCATTTTTTGCAGAGTTTTTTGTACTTTTGGTAAGCAAATGCAACATTCTTATCTCAGAAGAAGTTCAAAATCGCAAAGGGAAGGTGCCCCTAACGTCTCCACCAACCCCCCCCCCCAAAAAAAAAAAAATACGCCCCTGGATTTTTTTTTTTTTTTTTTTTTACATTTTGGAGGGTATAAGAGATTCGGCACAGCCGAATGTAACACTCTCACTTGTTTTGTCTTAAAACTAAATTTTGTTCTAAAAAGTAATTTTTTTTAAAAAAAACTTCTATATTTTCTTAAATAATACATTTTAGGAAAAAAGTACTATTCTAACTAACAAGGAAGGGTTTAATAAGGCACCTACTGATTGTCCTGAAACTTGCATATGGGAAAGAGGGGAGGAAACTAGGAAGTACCTGTTTTTTCTTAGCTGCCCAGTCTTACATTTAGCGGGTCAAAGGGGAGGGGGAAAACGGGATTTTTTTCGTTTTTTTACGATTTTTCACATTTCTTCAGAAGAAACTACTATATATGAATGGAATGTGGATCCAACTTTTTGTTGGATCCACATTCCTGTGGGTTAATATACAACATGGAGTCTTGGGTGCATTAAACTCTACCTTGTTTGCAAGAACTCACCCAAAGATTGTAAACAGGTCCTGATTAAGTATGTCATTTATCATTTGCCTTTTGCCCTCAACCTCGACAAGTCTTAGCCTACGATCAAAGGAAACTGTTGCTGTCATCTGCAAAAGAGTAGATAGGATTTGAAGTTTGTCTTAGGAGGTCGTTAAGAAAAATGAAAAAAGGGTAGGATAATGAACAAAAGCAAACGGAATCTTCCAATTTAAATTCATCTTTTAGGAATTACATATTTAGGGCAGTTCGGGCAGTCTCTAAAGCGTTACTTTGTTAGAACCCCTAATGAATGTTATGGTGGTGTACCCCCCCCCCCCCCAAATATATTTAATCCAAATTAAAATACTTAAATTGATTTAGAAATGCTTATAAAAAATATTTATTTGTCTTTTTATGGTAATGCACAAGTTACAGCAGTCGAATAGTTGCAAACGGATAGTTTGTTATCCCAGTATAAACCAGCAGAACAACTCATTTCAACTTCACATTCACACTGGCATATCACATATTTGGAACAATCATTCAATGATGGGAAGAATGTGCCCTCACGTTGGCCGACACAACGGCCTCCACTGGGGCAAGCAATACCAGATGGTCCAGCGGATGGTCCCGAGGG
This sequence comes from Pegoplata infirma, assembly GCA_963921195.1. NCBI lineage: Eukaryota > Metazoa > Arthropoda > Insecta > Diptera > Anthomyiidae > Pegoplata > Pegoplata infirma. The sequence goes on along the minus strand of OY992539.1, from coordinate 214,546,551 downwards.
TGGGCTATATGGCCAGGGGCAATTATAGTTTTGTGGATAGTCGCAAATTTCATTGTTGGGATCATAAACTAAATTATTGGGGCAAACAATTTCGACGGCACAACCAAAATTACACTTGTAGAATTTATTACAAATGCCATCGATGGGGAATAGAACGCCCTCATCTTGATTTTTACAGATATTACTATCGTTATCGCAAGTTACTTGAACTGTATCATTACCGCTACCACTAGCACTTCCGTTAATATGACCACAAGTTTGGAATTCTTCATCAAATGCAGTACCATCGGCACAAGGTCTCTCAATTTCACATTCACACTGGCATACAATATAACCATTGCTATTGGGATTTGCAAACATAACGCCATCCGGTTGACCAACACACTTGCCGGGTTGTTCACATGATGTTCCCGAAGGACCAGCGGACGGACCTGAAGGTGTTGTGGGCACAGGTGTTGTTGGCCCAGGTGTTGTGGGCCCTGGTGTTGTGGGCGCAGGTGTTGTTGGAGCAGGTGTTGTTGGAGCAGGTGTGGTTGGCGCAGGTGTTGTTGGAGCTGGTGTGGTTGGCCCAGGTGTTGTTGGCGCAGGTGTTGTTGCCACAGGTGTTGTGGGCCCAGGTGTTGTGGGCGCAGGTGTTGTTGGAGCAGGTGTGGTTGGCGCAGGTGTTGTTGGAGCAGGTGTGGTTGGCGCAGGTGTTGTTGGCGCAGGTGTTGTGGGCCCAGGTGTTGTGGGCGCAGGTGTTGTTGGAGCAGGTGTGGTTGGCGCAGGTGTTGTTGGCGCAGGTGTTGTTGCCGCAGGTGTTGTGGGCCCAGGTGTTGTGGGTACATTTGTTCCGTTAATATGACCACAAGTTTGGAATTCTTCATCAAATGCAGTACCATCGGCACAAGGTCTCTCAATTTCACATTCACACTGGCATACAATATAACCATTGCTATTGGGATTTGCATACATAAAGCCATCCGGTTGACCAGCACACTTGCCGGGTTGTTCACATGATGTTCCCGAAGGACCAGCAGACGGACCTGAAGGTGGTGTGGACTCCCAGGGACAGTCAACATTTTGGGGATAATCACAGACATGAGTTGAAAGGCTGTATAGTAGATTATTGGGGCAGGTTATTATGTTGGCACAACCGCCTACGCAGACAATATATTGATTACAGGTACCATTAACGTAGGAAGTATCACCGTCAGGTTTATCGAGGCAAATAGTTAAATTATTGGAACAAAAGGGTGGACCTTGACCGGGTGGGACAGGTGTTGTTGGAGCAGGTGTGGTTGGCGCAGGTGTTGTTGGCGCAGGTGTTGTGGGCCCAGGTGTTGTGGGCGCAGGTGTTGTTGGCACAGGTGTTGTGGGCCCAGGTGTTGTGGGCACAGGTGTTGTTGGAGCAGGTGTGGTTGGCGCAGGGGTTGTTGGCGCAGGTGTTGTTGGAGCAGGTGTGGTTGGCGCAGGTGTTGTTGGCGCAGGTGTTGTTGCCACAGGTGTTGTGGGCCCAGGTGTTGTGGGCGCAGGTGTTGTTGGAGCAGGTGTGGTTGGCGCAGGTGTTGTTGGCGCAGGTGTTGTTGGCGCAGGTGTTGTTGGAGCAGGTGTGGTTGGCGCAGGTGTTGTTGGCGCAGGTGTTGTGGGCGCAGGTGTTGTTGGAGCAGGTGTGGTTGGCGCAGGTGTTGTTGGCGCAGGTGTTGTTGCCACAGGTGTTGTGGGCCCAGGTGTTGTGGGTACATTTGTTCCGTTAATATGACCACAAGTTTGGAACTCTTCATCAAATGCAGTACCATCGGCACAAGGTCTCTCAATTTCACATTCACACTGGCATACAATATAACCATTGCTATTGGGATTTGCATACATAAAGCCATCCGGTTGACCAGCACACTTGCCGGGTTGTTCACATGATGTTCCCGAAGGACCAGCAGACGGACCTGAAGGTGGTGTGGACTCCCAGGGACAGTCAACATTTTGGGGATAATCACAGACATGAGTTGAAAAGCTGTATAGTAGATTATTGGGACAGGTTATTATGTTGGCACAACCGCCTACGCAGACAATATATTGATTACAGGTGCCATTAACGTAGGAAGTATCACCGTCAGGTTTATCGAGGCAAATAGTTAAATTATTGGAACAAAAGGGTACTGCTAAAACTAGACCAAGGCTAAAACTTAGCATTAACAAAGCACCAAGTACTGAAATAAAAAAGAAAATTGATTCAAATTAATATGTATAAATATTTTGTATAGGATTATTCTAGCTCGAGGTCATGTTGCTTTTTGAATTACAAAAATGTTATTCTCATAGAATAATTTTAAGAAAATTTTTTTTTTGTTTTAAATTTATTTATGTTGATCATTTTTTGCACGACTTAGCCGACACATGTTTCGATTTCGTCAATATATTGTCAAGACTATTTAGCAAAATATAGATTCTGCGAAACAGCCTATACTAACGTGACCAAAATCCTTTAGGGGTTTAAGTTTACTATTATAGTACTTTAACTTTTTTTTTTGGTCTTAAGCCAAATACATTAAGTCTCCGCAAATTTGTTGAAAAGTGTTGTTTTTGCATGTAAACGAAATCTGTGCAGTGTACTAGAATTATTTTACATAATATTTTTGGCACTCAAATATAAGTCTAACACTCAAAAATAATTTTTCCACTCCATTTTATTTTGAATTTAACTCAAAATTTTTAACACAATAAAAATAATAACAAGTGAGAGTGTTAAATTCGGCTGTGCTGAATCTTTTATACCCTCCAAAATGTAAAAAAAAATTGTCAGGGGCGTTTGGTTGGGGCGGGGGGGGGGGGGGGGTGATGGGGGTCAGTGGGGGACGTTGAGAGCACCTTCCCATCCCAATAAATATAACAAATGTTTCACTTATTTAACAAAAATACAAAAAAACATGTAAAAAAAGTGTACTTTTTCAGAGGTTGGTTCAGTTTTTCAAGGGGGGGCTTTTTCCCCCTTTGCCGATTTTATCCATTTACGAACTTAACCTGCCTAGGAACATAAGACATATTCATGCCAAATTGCAGGAGGCTAGCTCTTTTATTTTGGACTGTATCGTGCCATCTACAGACAGGCTGACGGGCGGACATTCACAGAAAGTCTTGGTATCGATCATGGATCAATAATATATATACTTTATGTGGTCTCCGATCGATATTTCGATGCGTTACAAACGGAATGATAAATTTAGTATACCCCCATATTGTGGTTGGAGGGTATAAAAAAATTTTATTACAAAAACTTACGTTAAAAGGGGTTTACACAAAAGAAAAATAATTGTTAATTAAAAAAATTTAATTTTTTGAAAAAACGGTCAAAATATTTGCTAAATACACAGTACAACACTAAAAAAATTACAGGGTTTCGACGAGTGAGTCTGGTTTTCACAATTTCCCTCAAATTTTACAAATTTAATATCGTGGGCTGCATTGTAGCTACAGAGTCCATTTTTGGCTTGTTTTAAAGCTCTTAATATTCCCTACAATATTACTATCACGAAAAAAAAAAAATAAAAAAAAATTAAGGGTGCCTCTTGTATTAAAAGGTAGTGGCAAGGGGTGGGGGAAATCGGGGGATAGTATCTTTCAATTTTTTTAACTTGTTTTTTTAAGAGTAAGTTCTAGAGAGCATATCCTGAAATTTGTATCTTGGGACAACAATGGGAGGCGCAAGAATGTCGCAATTTGTTGTTTTTTTGGGAAAATTTTGAAAATTTTTGATTTTGGTTGATCCCATTGTTGTCCCAACATAAAAATTGTAGGATATGTTTATTAGGACTTGCACTTTGAGAATACCAAGTAAAAAAAAATCGGGGGATACTTTCCCCCCATTTCCTCCACCCTTTGCCACGACCTTTAAATAAGGGGGACACCACTTCCTTTTTTTGGAAATTTTTTTGGTTATGGTAGGTCTTGTAGAGCGTATTATAAGCTTTAAAACCAAAAAAATGGACTCTGTTGCTACAAAAGCTACTGTTTAAGAGTGTTGGATATTGGAGATTTTGGGGGAAATTGTGAAAAATTTTGATTTTGAGCGATCCCATTATTGTCCCAACTTAAAAATTTTAGAATATATTCCTTAGGACTTTTTTTTTAGTTTTTTTTGATTGATTTCACTAAGAATGACCCATAGGCGTTTTATTAGAGAGACGGTTAAAGTTTCCCAGCTTTGGCCTGTCCTTGCAGCATATCGGTATATTAAACTATGTTTTCTTTACATCTGATGTATAAGGTATGTTAAGCATTTTTGTAGAAAATATTATGGCAAATATATTTGTGGAACATATTAACCCTCTAACTCCACATAATAACGGTATTTTTTGGCTCTATTCTAACAAATCGTAAAAAACACCCCAAAAGAGGGGAAGGAAGAGAAGGAATGAAGTGTTCTACAAAAATGTTTGCCATACAATTTTACTATATATATCAGAACACACCAAAGCCCAAAACTTAATGCAAACACCAAAAACCAGTCAAATTAAAGGTTGCCCATTAAGGGTTAATTTATTTTTTTAAATTTTTTTTAATTGCCAATCTTGAATTTGATTAGGATACACACAAAAAAAAAAAATTCCAATGAACGATTTTCATAGTATTTATGAACAAATTCATACAATTTATTATCTTTTTCATAATATTTATAAACTTTTTCATAGTATTTATGAAAAATGTTAAATAGTTCTCAAATTTCACATATTATGATTTATTCATTAATACTATGCAAAAGTTTATAAATATTATGAAAAAGTTAATAAATTGTATGAATTTTTTCATAAATACTATGAAAGTAGTTCATTGGAATTTTTTTTTTGTGTGTATGTTCAGCAACTTTGTAGAAAATATTATGGCAAATATATTTGTGGAACGTATTAACTCTCTAACTCCTCCACATAAAGGTAATTTTTGACTCTATTCCAACAAATCGTGCAAAACACCCCTAAAAAGGGAAAGGGCGGGCATGAAATATTTTACAAAAATAGCGTTCATAAAATTTTACTATATATTTCAGAACACACCGAAGCCCAAAACTTAACAGAAACACAAAAATCCACTCAAATTCAAGAATGAATTTTAAATGCGCAATCTTGAACTTGACTCTTTTTTATACCCTCCACTCTAGTGACAGAGGGTATATATAAGTTTGTCATTCCGTGTGTAACACCTCGAAATATTGGTCTAGGACCCCATAAAGTATATATATTCATGATCCTCGATCGATTATAAGACGATCTAGCGATGTCCGTCCGTCCGTCTGTCTGTCTGTTGAAAACACGCTAACTTTTGAAAGACTTTACAGAAGCTCCTGAAGTTTGGCATATATGTTGGGCATTTACCTGGTCAGGTTGGTATTGCAATCCAGCGAAATCGGTCCAGTGGTTCAAAAGTTATGGGCAAAAGACTGAATTTCGGCACTGGTTTTTCGTGAATTTAAGAGATAAAAAACACGCTAACTTTCGAAAGGCAATTCTGAGGATGCTGAAGCTTGGCATTTAGTTTTGTGGTTCCCCTGGCGTGGTTTGTATTAAATTTCAACCAAATTGGTCCAGTGGTTCAAAAATTATTAGAAAAACCGTGAATTTCAGATTAGGTTCAGCTTAAATTCACGTGTTGAAAACTCGTTAAACATATTTTCAAAACATTGGTAAGTCACAAAAATATTATTTTACAACGTATTTTTGTCACTTAAAAATTTTCTTTTCACTAAAAAAAAAAAATACACTCGAAAAAAATTTTACACTCAAAAAAAAATTTACACTCAAAAAAAATTTAGTAAATAATTTTTTTTTTTTTCAAAAATTACTTAAAAATTTTTTTTTTACACAAATAAAATATTTCTAATTAAAAATTTAATTTTTTCCACGTTAGAAAATTTACTTTCACTTTAGTAGGGCATTGTGGAGGGTATTCACAGATTCGGCCAAGTCGAATTTAACTTTTCTACTTGTTTGGTGTTTGTGTTAATTGTTGGGTGTTGGTGTGCTCTGCCATATATAGAAAATTTTTATGCGTAACATTTTTGTAAAACACTTCATCCCTGCCCTTCAACTCTTTCGGGATGTTTCTTACGATTTGTTAGAAAAGAGCCAAAAAATTCCGTTATGATGGGGAGTTAGAGGGTTAATACGTTCCACAAAAATATTTGCCATAATATTTTCTATAAAGTTGCTGAACAAACCCTACACCTCAGATGTAAAGAAAACAGAGTTTTATGTACCGATATGCTGCAAGAACAGGCCAAAGCTGGGAAACTTTAACCCCGTCTCTCTTTAAAAACGCCGATATTATCTCTCAAAACGCTGACACACTTGTTTGGGAGTTAGAGGGTTAATATGTTTCACAAAAATATTTCCCATAATATTTTCTACAAAGTTGTTGAACAAACCCTACACCTCAGATGTAAAGAAAACATAGTTTTATATACCGATATGCTGCAAGAACTGGCCAAAGCTGGGAAACTTTAACCGTCTTTAAAATAAAATTCCGATTTGATCTTTCAAAACGCCGACTCATGCGTATCTTTTTTTTATTGTTCTGCTTTACCAGAATCAATCGTCGGATCCACGTAATTTTGGAAAAAGTTTGAAATTGTTGTTTTACTTAATTATTTTTTTTTAATTGCACTAAAACTATTTAACTACCTTTCACCATTTTATCTTTTTTATAGTAAAATAATTTTTTTTTTTTAAATAATTTAAAATTTTAATCACTTTCAAGTATTTAAATGTTTAACGTTCTCAACTCTACTACCGACTAATGGTAGGTATCGAAACGTTTTCTAGATTAAACCTTTTCTTTTTGAAATAAATATTTATATAAAATAATATTAGCTGAAAATTACACTAGTTTACAAGAATTTTGCACAAGTTTTTAACAAATTTTTATAAGTTTTCGATTAAGCATTCATTTTAAGGTAGCCGCAATCAAAAATAAATGTTATATTATATTAAAAAAATGAAAATATTTGAGCTCGAGTCTCCTTTTTAATTATTTTTATTTACTAATTTTTATTTATTTTTTTTTGCTAATATTTCGTCTTTTTTTAAATGACATCATCTAAGCTTTAAATTAAAGAGGCCTCGAGCTTGAATATTTTCATTTCTTAATAGTAGCCGCAATACTTTTAAAATAATAGTTTCCATACAAAAATCATTATCGATGTCTTGTAAACTAGTGTTATCGAAATAATCAATATCAAATTGATAATTTGTATTCAAAAATGTCAATTTAAAATTGATATTTCATATCTATATATCAGTATTGCGGACGTTATCATTTGATTAATACTTTCATTGCATTGTTTTTGATTTATTTTTAAAGTTAAGAATATTATTTTTTTGATTTTTATTTTGCTGGTATAAAGGGAAACCAAAAATTTGCTCTAAATATTTGTAGTGTAACAACGAAATATCCTTAAAAAATTTTAAAAAATAAGCTTTACATATTTTAAATTAAAAGTTTACGGGGGAGTCTTTAAAAATTTGAAGAGTAAGCTTTACATATTTTTATTAATCATTTTTTTAAGTTTATGTGGGACTTTTTTTTTAATAAAAACAAGTGAGAGTGTTAAATTCGGCTGTGCCGAACCTTGCATACCCTTCAACGTTTAAAAAAACAATAAAAAAATGGCAGGGGCGTTTTTTTTTTGGGGGGGGGGGGCTTGTGGGGGTTTCTTGGAGACACCTTCTCTCTGGTCAAAAATGTTTACAAATTTAATTACTATGCTTTTTGTACAAAAGATATACAATTTCATCATTATATAAATTATTTGCTAATATCCACGCCCACAAAAGCGGGCGGACCAAAAAAAGTCATTTTCAAATCCCCTGGGTCCAAGTCTAAGACTTTGAAGTTTTTCAAGCATAAAAATGTTTCATTTGTTTAACAAAAATACAAAAAACCTATAAAAAGTTACCTTTTTTCATGGGTTGGTTTACTTCGTCAAAGGGGAACTTTTTCCCCCCTGGTCCGATTTTGTCCATCTCCGAACTTACCTAGCCAATGAACATAAAATATATATGTGCCAAATTTCAGAAGTCTAGCACTTTTATTTTGGACTGTATCGTGTCTTCCACAGACGGACGGACAGACATCGCTAGAATGTCTTAGAATCGATCACTGATCAATAATATATGGGGAATCCCATGTCAAATCGGACACTTTGAAAATTTTTATACCCTCCAACCACAGTATGGGGGTATACTCACTTTGTCATTCCGTGTGTAACGCATCGAAATATCGGTCTAGGACCCCATAAAGTATATCTTTTATTGATCAGTGATCGATTCTAAGACATTCTAGCGATGTCCGTCCGTCCGTCTGTAGAAGACACGATACAGTCCAAAATAAAAGAGCTAGACTTCCGAACTTTGGCACGAATATGTCTTATATTCCTAGGCTGGTTAAGTTCGGAAATGGGCAAAATCGGGCAAAGGGGTAAAAGTTCCCCTTGGAGAACTAAACCAACCTAAGAAAAACCGCATTTTTTGCAGGGTTTTTTGTACTTTTTCTAAGCCAACGCAGGATTTTTATCTCAGAAGAACTTCAAAATCGCAAGGGCAATGTGCCCCCTAACGTCTCCCACCAACCCTCCCCCCAAAAAAAAAGACGCCCCTGATTTTTTTTTACATTTTTGAGGGTAAAAAAGATTCGGCACAGCCGAATGTAACACTCTCACTTGTTTTTTTTAGATTTTCCCAATTTGTTTACAGTTTTTAGTACCCTTCAAAAACTCCTTCGTGGTAAATTTTCAGATTTTTTTGATGACCCGTTCAAAAGATATCGAATTTTTAAAAATTGGCAGTTTGTTCCTTAACTCAAACTTCTTTTACTCATAACTTCTTCAATAATGGTCCAAATTTAAATTTTTTTTTAAAAATTTTTGTTTTTTACGTACTTTTAAAAAAAAATCCAAAAAAAAAATCTTAAAAGCGCTCTAGTATGCGATTTTTAAGTTTTAAAATTTAAATCTCATTTTTGAAAATGTTTGTACTCTTCGATTTTTTTTGAAATTTTTTTGTGTAAAACATCTATCGATTCTACAAATTTTTTGCCCAGGAGGATCGTGGGATAACGATTATTACTATTTTTTTAAATTTTTTGAAAAAATTTTATTGTAATTTTCCAATCTTAAAATCATTTCTACTGCACGAATGGTGTGTCAGAGAGGGGTTCTTTATAAGACCGACCCCCATTATTTTTTTTTGTCTTAACATTTCTTTGGAACACACTAATACCCTATCTCCAATTTCTAAGGGGGTTCTCACACAAAACGACATTTTTTAAAATTTGCTCCAACCACTCGAACTGCCCTAATAGTGCCCTTAGAGCAACAAAATGTATAACTGACCCACAATAGTTTTTTAATCCAAACATTTTCTCTGAACACACCTACCCTCTATCTCTAATTGTTAAGGCGGACCCCATACAATTTTTTTGATTTTTTGTAAATTTGTTTTATTTAATCAGCTTCTACCGGTCCAATGGTGCGTCCGAGAGGGGTCATTAGTGAGACCGACCCCCATTTATTTTTACCCTCCAACATATTTGTAAAACATAATTACGCCCTATATCCACTCTCTAAGTAGGCTTCCATTCAAAATTACATTTTTATAAAATTTGCTCCAACTGTTATTTGTATGGGAGCCTACTTAGGGATTGAAGATAGGGCTGCGGTATGTATTACAAAAATGTTGCAGGGTAAAAATAAATGGGGGTCGGTCTCACTAATGACCCCTCTCGGGCGCACCATTGGACCGGTAGAAGCTGATTAAATAAAACAAATTTACAAAAAATAAAAATAATTGAATAGTTCATGCGAATAAGGACGAATAGACCACTTTTTCGCAAACACGTTTTTTTGCATAAATGCATTTTATTAGCAGAGCCCTACAATCCTATGCAGAAATTTTGGGGAAATTTTGACTTTTAAGGCTAAAAAAATGACTTTAAAAGTGCAATAATTCGTATATTTTTGTTTAAATTGGGAGTGAACTAACGCACAATTTTGATTAAATACAACACAAAAACATACAAAAATTTTACTTTCGGTAACAATGTGTTAAAAGAACATTACGAGGAACAAACCACACTTTTTATATTGGCAAAAAATTTGACCGTTCTTAAGTTATAAGACTTTAAAGTGTGGAAAGCAAAAAGGGCGAATATCCATCCTTAACAAAATATTATATAAAAATTATTTAGCTGCGAGTTTAAAATTGATATTAGCTAAAATTTGAAATTGTACACAAAAAAAACAATCTTAGCACATACAAACAAATTAACCAGACTTGTGAAAAAAAATCTTCAGTGTTACCGCGTCCTTTTATGTTACATCGTAATATGCAGTCAAGGGTTAATATTGTAATTTCTAAAAATGTATTTAGTGTCATAAAGAATTACTACTGCATCAAAAGGCAGGAATATTAAAAAAAAAAATTAAAAAAAAAAAAAAATTTTGCATGTCCTTGCAATCCTTAAATAGTGTATCCTCGAAGTCCTTAAAGTGTTACAAACAAATACCAACCATAGTTCGTCAAGTTTTGCAAGTCTCGTGAAAATGTAGTCAAAATCTGCTGCAAAATAACACATTTTTATTCAAATTTCAATACATTTTTTTGGATATTCGCCCTTTTTCCATTTAAGCAAAAAATTAAAGTCCAATATTTGGCAAGTTCTCTTTCGAATACCTTACTAAAATTTTGTATATAGGTAGATGTGACTTAAACCTTTAAGCTAATACCAAAAAGTTGACAAAAATATTATTTTTTAACCGTTTCCTGCGTTTTTATTGTCCCCTGTAAAATTCTACAAATGGTCTATTCGTCTTTATTCGCATGAACTATTCAATTGTATGGGGACCGTTTTAACAATTAGAGATAGAGGGTAGGTGTGTTCAAAGAAAATGTTTGGACTAAAAAAATATTGTGGGTCGGTCTTACATTTTGTTGCTCTAAGGGCACTATTAGGGCAGTTAGAGCGGTTTGAGCAAATTTTAAAAAATTTCGTTTTGTGTGGGAGCCCCCTTAGAAATTGGAGATAGGGTATTAGTTTGTTCCAAAGAAATGTTAAGACGTAAAAATTAATGGGGGTTGGTCTTATAAATGACCCCTCTATGACGCACCATTAAAGCAGTAGAAATGATTTTAAGTTTGGAAAATTACAATAAATTTTTTTCAAAATTTTTAAAAATAGTAATAATCGTTATCCCACGATCCTCCTGGGCTAAAAATTTGTAGAATTGATAGAAGTTTTACACAAAAAAATAAAAAAAAAAATCGAAAAGTACAAACATTTCCAAAAATGAGATTAAAATTTTAAAACATAAAAATCGCATACTAGAGCGCTTTTAAGAATTTTTTGGAATTTTTTAAAAAAAGTACGTAAAAAACAAAAAATTTTGAAAAACAAAATTTGAAATTTGGACCATTTTTGAAGAAGTAAAAGAAATTTGAGTAAAGGAACAAACTACCAATTTTTAAAAATTCGATATCTTTTGAACGGTTCATCAAAAAAATCTGAAAATTTACCACGGAAGAGTTTTCAAAGGGTACTAAAAACTGTAAACAAATTGGGAAAATCTATTTTTTTTTTTTTAAAGTGTCCGATTTGACATGGAATGCCCCATATACTTTATGGGGTCCTAGACCGATATTTCGATGCGTTACTCACGGAATGACAAAGTGAGTATAAACCCATACTGCAGTTGGAGGGTTTTTTTTGTCTCCGGGTAAATTTAGGGATTACGAAGCGGTTTAAGTTTTTTAATTTTTTTATTTTAAAAATACGTTATTTTTTTTTCAAAAAAAAAAAAATATATATATTTTAAAGAAGTGTGTGCCTCTAATTAATAGCTTATCTTTTTAATAAAACGAAGATTACTTTTTTTTTTATAAAATTTTTTTTAAGACAAATATCTTATCTATTTATCAAAACGAATGTGGGGAACTTTCATGTTTTTGCATATTTTTGGGGTTCACTTATTTATTTATAAACAATTGCTGCCTTATATTTTGTTTAAAAAAAAATAGCAATACTCTAAATTGTTTTTATAATTTTCAAGATTTTGCGTAAAGTAATAAAATAAGGAAGTACAGTAGTTATTGCTTAAATAATTTTATCAGTTTTTCATCATTAAATAAGAGAGGGAGACGTTGGGGACATCTTCCCTTTCATGCGATAGATGTTTTCAAAAAAAATTTATTATGATTCTTGCAACTAATTCATCCCGTTAATCATTATTTAAATACATTTTTAATATCCACGCCCACAAAAAGGGGCGGGGTAAACTTTTTCTTATTTTTATACCCTCTAACTACAGTATGGGGGTATACTCACTTTATCATTCCGTGTGTAACGCATCAAAATATCGGTCTAGGACCCCATATATATTTATGATCAGAGATCGATTCTAAGGCATTCTAGCGATGTCCCTCCATTCGTCTGTAGTTAACACGATGTTGTCCAAAATAAAAGAGCTAGACTGGTAAATAAGCAAAATCGAACCAGAGAGAAAAAAGTTCCCCCTTGAAGAACTAAACCAACCTTTGAAAAATAAAAATTTTTCATATAATTTTTTATGCAACCTTGTTATTTATGCAACCTTGTTATGCTACAAAAAGTTCAAAGACCTGAATTTGGATCCAGAGGATTAGAAAATGTCGTTTTTTCGGTCCGCCTCCCCTTTTGTGGGCGTAGATTAAAAAAAATTAAATAAGGATAAACTTGTTTTTCTTTAGATCAAAAAGCATACAAATGAATTTTTAAACATATATTTCGAGAGGAAATTTACCACTAACCAATTACCACTAACGACCCCCCCCCCCCAAAACAAGATAACGCCCCTGAAATTTATTTTTTTTGCATGTTGGAGGGTAAAATAGATTCGGCACAGCCGAATTTAACACTCTTACTTGTTTTTTTAAGGATTTTGAACTTTTTCTGAAATAAAGTTGTTGCATTTACTTAAAAAAGTTACAAAAAACCCTACAATAAATGACGTTTTTCTGTGGTTGGTTTAGTTCAACCAGGGAGAACTTTTTTCCCTTAGCCCGCTTTAGGCCATTTCTGAACGTACCCAGCAAAACCTTAACAATGGTAACGGTTAAATAATGCATTATCATGTATTGAATACCCAAAAAACATGCAAAAATATCGATTATTTTTCCCCTACCGCTTACCATAGACATTACGTTTTTGTATTTTTCATGCATTATATAAACCTCGTTCATTACTTTGAGTCTCATACCATACAAAAATCATCAATCCAGTGTAGGGTAAAGTAAAGTAATATTACTTTATCGTATACTGGATTAATTGTGGGGCAAATAGATCCTTATCGGAGCAAAGGTGGCGGCAAAAATCACTCCTCGGAGTCGCTCCTAATTTTTACATCCTAACAAATTTTATAAACAAACATTCTCCCTATCTCCACTTCTTAAGGGGGCTCCTATATTTTTATGACATTTTTATGAAATATGCTACCACCGCTCTAACTGCCACAGGGTTGCCCCTAGACAAGTTAAATGTATGACCGACTTCCAATGTTTTTTCAATACCTACATTTTCTCAGGACTTAGAGTTGTGTCGTTCACGAACGAACTAGTTCAATTCAACTATTCACTTAACTGAGCGGTTTATCTAGTTCGTTCATTTCAGCTCTTTTAGGTCTTTTCGTTCATTCAGCTTAATTAGTCATTACTTTATTTTGATCTTTCAGTTTGGTCGTCAATTTTTGTTGTTAATTTTGTCATTAGGCGTTAGTTTTCTCTTCTCTTTTGGCACGTTTCCTCAGCATTTATGTCTTTTTTTTACAAAAATTGTATATATTTTTTTTAATTAATGTTTTTATTCAACATTTTTGTATATTTTGAACGAAATGATCAAAATGATTCGTTCACGAACTGTTGAACGAAAACAAAAATTTACCGATTTGAACTAGATCAACGATCAGTATCATCAAAATGATTCGTTCACTGAAAACAACAAATGAGCGATTGAAATAGATGAACGAACTAGGTCTTTTATCTGAAACGAACGAAAATGAGCGCTCACTCAATTGAACGATTAAGCACAAGTCTATTAGCTACCCTCAATCTTTAACCCTTTGTTTTTTTAGAACATCAGCTCATAGCGCTCACATAGTTCATGGGGTAAAATGTATTAATTTTTCGCTCCAAAAAAAATTTTTTTCCGAACATGCCTACCCCCTTTCTTCACTCCCCAATTGAGCTCCCATACAAAAAGCCATTTATTAAACATTTTCCTGCACCGCTGTAACTGTCCCAGTTAAGTTAAATGTATGCCCCACCTCCAATATTTTTTTAATACCAACATTTTCTCAGAACATATCTTCTATTAATCTTCAACCCTAAAGGTTGTCCCCATGCATTTGTGCTGATGTTTGTAACTTCCCGAAATATTGGTCCTACCCCCATTTTTGAGTATACCGATCGACTCAGAATCACTTTTTGAGTCGATCTGTCCATGTAAACGGTGCAAACACGATTTTTAATCAATTTACTTAAAATTTGATACTTACTCTCTCTTACCCAAGGACGAAGACTATTGGAAAAAATCGGTCCATGTTTAGACCTAGCGCCCACACAAAGGTCCTCTTTAATTTTTGCTCAAACGACTCTACTAACCGTATTTTAATAGATATCCTTTCGAAATTGGGCAGGCAAACGTATTTTGTATTCACAAATCACCATTCTGAATGTTAAAGGAATCCCACCAGTTCTTCTTGTAGCCCCCGTACAAAGCTCCTTCCCGATATTCACATAAATCACTCAAATTTCATGAAAATAAATAAAAAACGTTTAAATAAAATTTTGTTTGTATGTGTTTAACGCGTACTTTTATAACCTATTCAAATCTGATTATAACCGGACCGTTCTTGGACTTAGGCCACATATGAAAATTTCGTCCCATATTCAGGTAAGCGGTTTATTGTCAACAAATAGAAGCCTTTTTCACTCAAATTTGTTTTGTGAGTGTTTTCTACACTTAATTATAGATTTGACAACAGATAGATCCAATCGGTCCATGTTTGGACTTGGGACCCATTTTCCGGAAAACACTGGTGTAGGTCTTGACCTGCTATAATTTCTTACACTCAAAATATTTTGTAAGTAAATTCAACTGAAAAAACATTTAAAACAATCGTTTTTCCTTTTAAAAACGGACTACTTTTATTTCACTTGAAACAACATACTTTTTCAGTTATTTTTAAACGTTAATAAATGACTAGACATTCCGTGAAAACAAACGATATTTCAGTTATTTTAAATGTTTACAATTTTTTATATTGTGAAGTAAAAATAATTTTTTTTGATAAACAAACTACAAAAACCGTACTTCTGTAAAATTATACGGTATAATCAGTTAAAAATAATTTAACTGATAAATTTTTTTTCCGTAAATTTTTGTAGTTTATTGTTTTAACAACTGTATAAATCTTTCAATAATTTAGTTTTTTTGAAAAACAAACGATAAAACGTTTAAAACAACTTTAACTAAAAACTGTTTTGAATAACCGTAAATAGTTACTGTAAAACTTTTCTAGGTGTACTTGTTTTCTATATTAAATTTACTAAAAATTTATTCTACCAAAAACTCGACTTCAACGACTACACAGCTCAACATGAAAATGCGTATTGGATTCTGGTAATTGATTTAGGTAGTGTTTGTTGCGCTGATTCCAAATCTGCGACCCAAATATGTCTATCACGTCAGGATTTTGAGTTATTCGCGGTTAAAGTGCCGAAAAGGCCAATTTTCACCCTTTTTGAAAGCTTATAATTTAAGATCCTGACATGCGATTGACTTGGTATCAAGCTCATTCAAAAGTATGTAATTTTCTCTTTAAGACAAGATAAAATGTTCTTGGAATTTAATTTTCTAAAATGGTAAAAAAATCATTAGCAAAAAACCTTCTATTTTTTAAATGTTTAGTTTATTTACACAGTGCTTTTCAACAAATTTCCATACAAATACACATATAAATAATAAATTTAAAGCACTTACGGCTAATGATTTTTGTGCAGATGTTTGTAACTACCCGAAATATAGGTCCAAGACCCACTTTTAAGTATATCTATCGACTCAGAATCACTTTTTGCTTCAATTTAGCGATGTCCGTCCGTCTGTCCGCGTAAACGGTTTAAGCACGATACAGGTCGCAATTGAAATTTGAAACTTAAGCCTCTCTTAGACCCATTGAATTTGGAAAAAAATTTGTCCATGCTTAGACCTAGTCCCCATACAAAGGTCCTCTTTAATATTGCCTCAAATGACTCTAATAACCGTTAGGTTAGGTTGTAAGTGGCTGCTGACGTTTTACGTCAACACACGTAGACTCTGAGGTCCACTGTGATACCACGGGACCGTAATAGGTTTCCCTACTAGTCCCTGTCGTTAAACCAGTTTGAGCTTCTTATGAAACTTCTTAGATGTTGAATTTTGACATTCGACAAATCAGAAAGATCGTACAGCTCCCTAGATCCCAGTGAAGCAAGTCTCTGACCAGAAAGTGCCGGGCAATGGCAAATAAAGTGTTCGATAGTTTTCAACTCCTCTTCATCCATGCAACTTCGGCAAAAGTCATTCGACGGCACGTTTAGCTGCTCTGCGTGCTTCCCTATAAGACAGTGTCCGGTAATTATAGAAACCACCGTCGAAATCTCTCCTCTTGGAAGCGATATCAGCTCACTTGTGCGCCCCTGATTAAGAGAAGGCCAAATCAGTCGTGTTGTCTCACACGTCCATCCATTTGCCCATCTTTGATTAGTCTCCGTCGCAGAACAAAGCTGTAGGTTTTGCTTGCATGTTTCTAGAGGCATACCAACACATTCCAATACTGTTGGAACCTGTAAGGTAGTTCCTAGTCTTGCAATCTCATCGGCTTTGCAATTTCCTGGAATGTCTCTGTGCCCTGGGACCCATATAAGTCGTATGTTAAACTGCTTGGCCATCTCATTTAAAGACGTCCCAGCAAAACTTACCTTACCATATAAGGTATAAAATAAGGTATAAGATCTCTTATTTTATACATTGCAGCATTGATGATTTTAACAGGCGATGAGACTAAAAGTAATGCATATACATTATCACAAAGAATACCAGTAAGGTATAAAATAAGTCATAAATTTATAACAAAGAATACGAGTAAGGTGTAAAATATATGATATTTTATAGGTTACGAGTAAGGAATATAATATAGCATACCAGAACGTAATATATAAGGTGTTACGAGTAGTGAAAAAGTAATTTTGTATTAAATTTACTCACGTGATTGTAAGCGAGATAAAATATACTCCTGGGTGAGTGTGTGTCATTAACAAATTTCTGTCGTGAATCCATCTCTAGTTTAAACTTATGCATTTTTTTTTAAAATATTTATTTTTTATGTTATTGTAATGCATTATGTATTCAATTATAAATAATGCATTATTTCAAACTTTGAAATAATACATAATGTAACCAAATATAAGTCATCCATGATTTAATGTTTAGAAATAATAAATATGAAATACATTTTTTCCAATAATCATGCATTACGTAGCTAATTATTAGTAATGTATTATTTTTCACTTTAAAATAATACGTTGTGGAACAAATGTTTGGTAAGACATCATAAAATAATGCTACAAATAAGATATATACATTACCTGGTAATGTGTTATATAATCACCACCCATTACCAAAGTTTTGCTGGGGTGCGGCAGTTAAGGGCAGATCTTGTTTTCAGAAACATTGAATCCAGGGACTTCACCGCGGCTTGACTGTCAGTATATATGTTGACTGCGGTTGTAGACAAGACATTGCAGCTCAACCAGTCAGCCACTAATAACCGTATTATAATAGATATCCTTTCGAAATTTGGAAGGAAAACGTGTTTTGCATTTAAAAATCATCATTCCGAATTTTATAGGAATCGGACTAGATCTTCTTGTAGCCCCATACAAACCACCTTCCAGATATTCACATAAATCTCTCAAATTTCATGAAAATAGAAAATATTTAAGTAAAATTTTGTTTGTGCGTTTTTAACGCGTACTTTAATAATATAATCGGACCATTTTTCGACTTAGGCCCCATATAAAAATTTCGTCGTAAAGCGGTTTATTGGCAACAGATAGAAGCCTATTTCACTCAAATTTGTTTTGTGAGTGTTTTCTACACTTAATTATAGATTTGACAAAAGATCCCCATTTTCCGGGAAACACTGGTGTAGGGTATTATATGGTAGGACCTACTAAAATTTCTAACTTGTTTTCTATATTAAATTTACTATAATCTACCAAAAAACTCGACTTCAACGACGATTTGTTAGATAAGATGATTAATAACAGAACAACTTTCAAGTGTTGTATTATATCTATACTTTTATTTCAGAAATATAATAATTTTTAAAGCATTAATGAAGATTTTATTAGTATAACCTCCTAGAAAATATTAGATCTAAGATCTGGGTCCACGACGACCGTGGTGATGTCCAATTGATCGGCCACGACCACGTCTATCACCACCTCGGTGAGAACCGCGGTGAGCACCTCTACCACGACCTCTGCGATCCCAAGGTCCACGACCAAATCTTTTACCACCGCGGAAACCGCCATGCTTTGGACGACGACCTTTACAGCTGCGTTTAGTTGTAGCGCCACCATTATCAACAATTACTTCGGTAGTTGCATCAGTACCATCATCGACTTCGGAAGGAGTTTCAGTAACTCCAACATCGGTGTTATCACCATCATCGACAGGAGTTTCAGGATCGACAGGAGTATCAGGATCAACTTCAGTAGGGATTTCAGGATCGACAGGTGTATCAGGATCATTTTCAGTAGGAATTTCAGGATCGACAGGAGTATCAGGATCAACTTCACTAGGAATTTCCGTATCGACAGGATCAACAACATCTGTTCCATCACCACCAACGCCAATATCAACAATAGGAGTATCATCGATAGGATCAACAACATCACCAACACCAATATCTACAACAGGCGTGTCTACACCAACATCTAAAATAGGTGTATCATCACCACTATCACCAACATTAATATCAACAATAGGGCTATCATCAGCAACATCACCACCAACAACAGGAGTTTCATCAGCAACACCACCTACAACAACATCGATCACACCATTTGATGGATTGTTGCTTCTTGGTCCATTACGCCTACGCTTTAGAGCATTTACTTTAACAAATGGTGTTTTATTGCCCGCTTTATTACGTTTACCACCGATTTGAGCATTAATTAAACTTCTCTCAGATTTCTTAGCCCTTGTTAGAATATCAGCTCTTACTAAACTTCCTTTATTATTTTTATTTCTTGGCAAAATATCAGCATTTAATAAACTTCCCTTGGTAGATTTATCTTTTGCCAATACATCCACATTAAGGGCAGAAGTTTTAGGAGCACTGCGTCTTGGCACCACCTGTGATGAGGCCAAAACAATCAGTCCTAATAGGCAGGATACTAATAAAACTCTCATTATAGTATTTTTTTATGAAAAGTCTTTAAAAACTTGTTTTAAAAACTTCAAATGTTTAATGATAAATATTTTTCAAATTGGGTAGGTTTTTATATGAAAAATGTTAGCATCTTCAATTTTATTTAGATACGAGTTGCGTAAATAAATATTTAATAAAATTTCAAACAATAGACTCTTTTTAAATAAATATTTAAACCATTATTTAAAAATACACACTTGTTTATTTAAATTCGTTGGTTTTAAATATTAAAAACAAAATGTTTCAATTAAACAAATACTACGTCATTGTTGAATTAAAAAAAAAAAATCCCAGTGCAGTCAAGTGGGTGATAGACGATATCATTTCACTATTTCCTGCAAAACATGTTTTTGAAACTTAAATTTTTTTCGTTGTCAAAGGTAGAATTCTTATCATATTTCAAATTTGTGCACGCAATGCGTTCGAAATGTTTAAGAATTTCGCAAAAAAAAAAAAAAAATATTCACCAACACTCTTTACTACTTCAGCAGATGTAGAAAACGATCAAAATCAAAATTCACACCAAAATCTTCTCATTTTCAGATACAATTCGTAGTTGATCAATTAAAAATCAAAGATTTTATTTGTATTTCGAAGATTTAATTTGTAACACAGTGCAACAATCAAAATTAGATGCTAGATGTTTTTTATACGTATTTGAAGTTGATGGAATATTATAAATACTTGAAAACTGTATAAGAGGCGTATACTTAAGTTTTCCAGTACCTTTAAATAACAATCATACGCAACGGTGAACAGCGGTTTATTTTTATACCCTCCAACTACAGTATAGGGGCATACTCACTTTGTCATTCCGTGTGTAACGCGTCAAAATATCGGTCTAGGACCCCATAAAGTATATATGGGGCATTCCATGTCAAATCGGACACTTTGAAATTTTTTTTTTTAGATTTTCCCAATTTGTTTACAGTTTTTAGTACCCTTCGAAAACTCCTTCGTGGGAAATTTTTAGATTTTTTTGATGACTCGTTCAAAAGATATCGAATTTTTAAAAATTGGTAGTTTGTTCCTTTACTCAAACTTCTTCAAATTTCAAATTTTTTTGTTAAAAATTTTTGTTTTTTTGCGTACTTTAAAAAAAAAAAAACCCAAAAAATTCTTAAAAGTGCTCTAGTATGCGATTTTTAAGTTTTAAAATTTAAATCTCATTTTTGAAAATGTTTGTACTCTTCGATTTTTTTGAAATTTTTTTGTGTAAAACTTCTATCTATTCTACAAATTTTTTGCCCAGGAGGATCGTGGGATAACGATTATTACTATTTTTTTTAAATTTTTTGAAAAAAATTTATTGAAATTTTCCTATCTTAAAATCATTTCTACTGCTCCAATGGTGCGTCATATAGGGTTCATTTATAAGACCGACCACCATTAATTTTTACGTATTAACATTTCTTTGGAACAAACTAATACCCTATCTCCAATTTCTAAAGGGGCTCCCACACAAAACGACATTTTTTAAAAATTGCTCCAACCGCTCTAACTGCCCTAATAGTGCCCTTAGAGCAACAAAATTTATGACCGACCCACAATATTTTTTTAGTCCAAATATTTTCTCTGAACACACCTACCCTCTATCTTTAACTGTTAAGGCGGTCCCCATAATTTTTTTTTTTATTTTTTGTAAATTTGTTTTATTTAATCAGCTTCTACCGCTCCAATGGTGCGTCCTAGAGGGGTCATTAGTGAGACCGACCCCCATTTATTTTTATCCTACAACATTTTTATAAAACATACCTACGCCCTATCTCCACTCCCTGAGTAGGCTCCCATACAAATAACAGTTGAAGCAAATTTTATAAAAATGTAATTTTGTATGGGAGCCTACTTAGGGAGTGGATATAGGGCGTAGGTATGTTTTAAAAAAATGTTGTAGGGTAAAAATAAATGGAGGTCGGTCTCACTAATGTCACCTCTCGGACGCACCATTGGACCGGTAGAAGCAGATTAAATAAAACAAATTTACAAAAAATAAAAAAAAATGTATGAGGACCGCCTTAACAATTAGAGATAGAGGGTAGGTGTGTTCAGAGAAAATGTTTGGACTAAAAAAATATTGTGGGTCGGTCATACATTTTGTTGCTCTAAAGGCACTATTAGGGCAGTTAGAGCGGTTGGAGCAAATTTAAAAAAATGTCGTTTTGTGTGGGAGCCCCCTTAGAAATTGGAGATAGGGTATTAGTTTGTTCCATAGAAATGTTAAGACTTAAAAATTAATGGGGGTCGTCTTATAAAGGACCCCTCTATGACGCGCCATTGGAGCAGTAGAAATGATTTTAAGATTGGAAAATTACAATAAAATTTTTTCAAAAAATTTTAAAAAGTAGTAATAATTGTTATCCCATGATCCTCCTGGGCAAAAAATTTGTAGAATCAATAAATGTTTTACGCAAAAATTTTTTAAAAAAATCGAAGAGTACAAACATTTTCAAAAATGAGATGTAAATTTAAAAACTTAAAAATCGCATACTAGAGCGCTTTTAAGCATTTTTTGGGATTTTTTTTTTTAAAAAGTACGTAAAAAACCAGAGTTTTTTTTTTTAAAAGTACCACGAAAGAGTTTTCAAAGGGTACTAAAAACTGTAAACAAATTGGGAAAATCTAAAAAAAAAAAATTTCAAAGTGTCCGATTTGACATGGAATGCCCCATATACTTTATGGGGTCCTAGACCTATATTCATGATCCTCGATCGATTTTAAGACGATCTAGCGATGTCCGTCTGTCTGTCTGTTGAAAACACGCTAACTTTTGAAAGACTTTACGGAGGCTCCTGAAGTTTGGCATATATCTTGGGCATTTACCCGGCCAGGTCGGTACTGCAATACAGCGAAATTGGTCCAATGGTTCAAAAGTTATGGGCAAAAGACTGAATTTCAGCAAGAGTTTTTCGTGAATTTACTATATAAAAAACACGTTAACTTTCGCAAGGCAATTCTGAAGCTGCCGAAGCTTGACATAGATATTTGTCGTTCCCTTGGTCTGGTTCGTATGAATTTCAGCCAAATCGGTCTAGTGGTTCAAAAGTTATAAGCAAAACCGTGAATTTCAGATTGGTTTCACCTTTAATTCGCATGTTGAAAACCAGTTAAACATGTTTTAAAAACATTGGTAAGTCACAAAAATATTTTACAACGTAGTTTTGTTACTCAAAAATATTTTTACACTAAAAAACAAAGAAAATACACTCGAAAAAAATTTTACACTAAAAAAAAATTAGTAAATTATTTTTTTTTTCAAAAATTAAAAAAAAAATTTTTAAATTTTTTTTTTTTTTTAACACAAAATAAAATATTTCTAATCAAAAAATTAGGAGTCTAGCTGTTTTATTTTGGACAACATCGTGTCTTCCACAGACGGACGAACAAACGGACTAACGAACATTCATAGGATCTCTTAATAAATAATGGATCAATAAAACATAAGTATATTACTTAATGAGGTCCTCGACCGATATTTCCATGCGTTAAATACGGAACGACAAAGTGAGTATACCCTCATACTTTGGTTGGAGGGTATAAAAGGTACAATTTGCAACTCAAGTTATAATAAGAGTTGCCAACTTCTACTACTGTTTCTAAAACTACTACTTCTAAAACTTCTATCGGTATTATCTATATAATTATTAATAATTGCGTGTTATATTTGTTGAATGAATAATTTTATTTCTGAATTAAATGATTAATTTTAAACAGATCTGGGTCCACGAAGACGTCCACCACTTGGAGCACGTCTTTCACCTCTACTAGGACCACCTCTTCCTCTGCTGGAACCACCTCTTCCTCTACCGGGACCTCCTCTTCCAGGACCACCTCTTCCTCTACCGTGACCATGACCTCTACCACCATGACGATGATGACCTCTACGACCATGACGATGGTGACCACGATGATGAGGACGACGACCCTTACAACCTCTCCTTGTAGTTGTTTCAACTCCGCCAGTAGTTGTTTCCTCAACAGGTGCTTCAGTGATTTCTTCAACGGGGTCTATAGTGATTTCTTCAACGGGGTCTTCAGTGATTTCCTCAACTGGGGCTTCAGTGATTTCCTCAACTGGGAATTCAGTGGTTGCAGCAGCTCTAAGATTACTAAGTCTAACAAGGGGCCTTACCGCTTTAGCACTTTTCTGTGAATTTGTAAACCATGAGAAAATATCAGCACTTAGAAAACTTCCTTTATTATCTGCTGACTTTGACAAAACATTAGCATTTACTAAACTTCCTTTAGGCTTAGTTGACTTTGACAAGACATTAGCATTCACTAAACTTCCTTTAGCATTTGTTGACTTTGACAAGACATTAGCATTCACTAAGCTTCTTTTAGCAGCCGTTGACTTAGACTTAGACAAGACATTAGCATTAACTAAACTTCCTTTAGCATTCTTTGACTTTGACAATATATTAGCATTTACCAAACTGCCTTTAGCATCCTTTGACTTTGACAGGATATTAGCATTTACTAAATTTCCTTTGGTAGACTTATCTTTAGCCAATAAACCCACATTAATGGCCGAATCCTTGGAACCAGTAATTCCCGATAACTGAGCTGTAGCCAAGACACTCAAGCTTAATAAGCTGCATATCAATAACAATTTCATTATTGTTGTTTTGAAGACTTTAAAACTCGATTTAAAAACTTCAAGTGAATTTTATTTAAATTTGGAAAGTTTTTTATACCAAAAAATGTTCTGCAGCATCTTCATTTTAATTTATAAATTTAAATCAGTGATACGCATTTTTGTAATTCCTATTCCCGCGGGAATAGGCGCTGCTTGTGCGCTGTCGACACACATACACTATAAAATTCTGTTGCTTGAGCAAATTTGTTGATTTTTCGCTTGCTACTACCCACACAAGCATAAATGTTATAGTATATGTGTGCGCATCGCTGATTTAAATAAATAGTTTAGAAAAAATTTAAAACAATAGCGGTATTTTCTATTATTAAATAACAAATTTTTTTATATACACTAAAAGTAAAATGTCAGTGCAAACTAGAGATGGGCACATGAGCAGATTAAAGCGTGATCACGCGTGAGTGTGACTGAATTCAATTTTACTCACGTGATTGTGAGTGAGTGTGAGTGGGGAAAAAAATTGCGTGAGTGAGTGTGCGTGAGTAAGATTTTTGGGTGAGTGAGTGCACGTGAGTCGATTTTTTTGCGTGAGTCGATTTTTTTACGTGAGTTTGCGTGATTTATTTGCTCTTTATATTTTCTTTCGTACCAAAAAAACCAACAAAAAATTGTAAAATTTGGCTTAAAAAAGCTGAACTTTAAATTTTGATTAAAAATTTTAAAGATTTTTGAAATTTTACTGTTTAAATTTTTTTTATAATTAAGAGTTTCGTGAGTGTGAGTCAACGTGAGTGTGAGTTGTATTTAATTTACTCACGTGATTGTTAGTGTGAGTAGAAAAAATATGGTCGTGAGTCGTGAGTGTGCATGATTCAAAAATTCCTGTCGTGAGCGTGAGTGAGTGTGAGTCAAAAATCCCTCACGCGCCCATCTCTAGTGGAAACTACAGAAAAATCTGTTGAAGATACACCAAATTTAAATTATATATGACGTGGGTTACTGATATTTTCTTTCCACTTTCTAATCAGCGAAAAAATCTGTTTCCAGCTGTCTGAAACTCATCAAACACATTCAGTAAAAGTATAAACTCCGTTAAAAGTATTTACTTTGGCACGAAAATTGGATAAAATTTTTTTTTATAAATTATAAAGTTTTAAATATTTTTACAGACTCAAAAAAAACTTCATAAAATTACAAAAAAAAATGTTTAACATTATTTATTGCTATTTCCTATTTTTCTAGAATTCCTAGTAAAAATTGCGCGCTTTTTTGTTATTTTACAAACTTTTTACCAATAAAATTTAAAATTTACAACTTTTTTGACGCGATTAAAATTACTAGGAATTTTCGCGACTTTACCAGATTTGTGCTACCTCCTATTTTAATAGAATTTCTAGTAAATATTACGAAGTTTTTTGTAATTTGACAAGCTTTTTACCAATAAAATTGTAAATTTACAGCTTTTTTGGCGCAATAAAACTTACAAGGAATTCTCGTGAATTTACAAGATTTTTTTTGTAAAATTACTTTGGAAAATAACAAAATAAATATAAAATTACAAACAAAAAACTAAAGTGCGATTGAATTTTTTTTTGTTAAAAAACAAGGAAAACTGTCAAATATTGGTAAAATGGGATTACGAGACTTTTTATAGTAATTTGACAATTTTTTTTTTTTTGAGTGTAGTTGTAAATGTTTTTACAGAGTTTTTGAATCACTCAAAAAAACTTGATAAGAAAAGCTTGTAATTTTTTTGAATAACGCACACTCACTCACGACCATATTTTTTCTACTCACACTCACTCACAATCACGTGAGTAAATTTAATACAACTCACACTCACGTGCACTAACGCAAGCTTCACTCACACTCACGTTGACTCACACTCACGAAACTCTTATTTATAAAAAAAAATTCAAAAACTAAAATTTTAAAAGTCTTTAAAATGTTTTAGCAAAATTTTAAGTTCAGTGAAATTTTACATTTTTATACCCTCCAACCACAGTATGGGGGTATACTCACTTTGCCATTCCGTGTGTAACACATCGAAATATTGGTCGGGGACCCCACAAAGTATATAGAATATTGATCCTTGATAGAATCTAATACATTCTAGTGATGTCCGTCCGTCCGTCTGTAGAAATAACGATGCAGTCCAAACCAAATGAGCTAGACCCCTGAAATTGGGCAGGAATATCTCTTATTTTACTGGTAAGGTTAAGTTCGAAGATGGGCAATATCGGACCAGGGGGGAAAAAGTTGCCCCTTGAAGAACTAAAACGACCCCTAAAA
Organism: Pegoplata infirma; assembly: GCA_963921195.1. Classification (NCBI taxonomy): domain Eukaryota; kingdom Metazoa; phylum Arthropoda; class Insecta; order Diptera; family Anthomyiidae; genus Pegoplata; species Pegoplata infirma. The sequence continues at coordinate 214,520,137 of OY992539.1, read as the reverse complement.
AATACGATATTTTTAGGAGTTTTTTTTTAATTTTTGCTCAACAAATGTAACATTTGTATGCCATATTATGTTCATAGACCTGCGCTTGGACCAAGGGGGTTAGAAAATTCGATTTTTTCAGGGCTTGGTTATAGAAATTAATTAAAAATAACGATAAAAATGTATTATTTAAGCGTCAATATCATAAACAAATATTTTGTAAACATATATAGCGGGGGTACAGGTGTCCCCCACCAACTTCGCCGACCCCCCCATCCGCCCCCACCATCCGCCCCCACCAAAAAAACAGACGCCCCTGCAATTTTTTTTTAATTTTAAACGTGTTGGAGGGTATAAAAGATTCGGCACAGCCGAATATAACACTCTTACTTGTTTTTTTTTTTTGCTTTTTTAACTCAAATTTTACAATTTTTTGTTACTTTTTTTGGTACGAAAGGAAATATGAAGAGCAAATAAATCACGCAAACTCACACAAAAAAATCGACTCATGCACATTTACTCACGCAAAAATCTTACTCACGCACACTCACTCACGCAATTTTCCCCCAATCACACTCACTTACAATCACGAGAGTAAAATTAAATTCAGTCACACTCACGCGTGATCACGCGTGAATCACGCTCTAATCTGCTCATGTGCCCATCTCTAGTCCCAAGTCCAATCATGGACCGATTGGATCTACATATCTTTTGTCAAATCTTTAATAAGTGTAGAAAACACTCACAAACCAAATTTGAGTGAAATAGGCTTCTATTTGTTGTCAACAAACCGATTTACCTGAATATCGGGTGAAATTTGCATATGTGTCCTAACAATAAGTCCAAAAATGGTCTGATTATACTTAGATTTGATTAGGTTATTAAAGTATGCTTTAAACACACACAAACAAAATTTGAATGAAATAAAATTACTGAGATTTATGTGAATATCGGGAGAGTGGTTTGTATGGGGGCTACAAGAAGAACTGGTCCGATTACTTTTAAATTAGAATGGTGATTTGTGAGTACAAAACGGCAATTTGAGCTAAAATTTAAGGGGACGTTTATATGGAAGCTAGGTCTAAGCATAAACCGATGTTTTCCATTTTTAAAAGGCTTCGTCCTCAGGCCAATAGAACCTTAAGTTTCAAATTTCATTGCGATTAAAAATTGCGACCTGTATCGTGTTTACATCTCTGGATCGACTCAAAAAGTGATTCCAAGTAGATCGGTATACCTAAAAGTGGGTCTAGGGCCAATATTTCGGATAGTTACAAATTTTTAATTACACAGTGCAACAACCAACATCGGAATGGGATGAAACCAAAAGCAAATGAAATTGGGAACTTTCCATAACGAAACTCTCAAGGTTTTTTTTTAGTTCTGTGCTAGATCTTTTTTAATTATAATAATAATTACTTGAAAACTGTATAATTGGCGTATACATAATTTTGTAATTGTCCTTAAATAACAATCAACGGTGCACAGTGGGTTATTTTTAATAATTTGGCTATTCAGTAAGTAGGTACTAAACCGAGTAAAGCGAAATTTATACCGGCTATATCTAACGTAATTTCGAGATTAAGTTTGGACACTAGACCCTGCATGTCAAATAAGGCACCCCCAGGGGTCCCTTATTATATGAGAATATCATAGTTTTAATTAGTAAGCTAAATAATGACCTCGAGCTTGAATAAACCTATTTACAATACAAACCAATTGCAAATTTTCGAATTAAAATTTATCTTTTTCGAATTACATCTGTAAATGGTGTAGTCAACATTTTTACAGAATTATTTTACTTTAAAAATATAAAAATTACTTAAAAATGACATTGTTGAACGCATTCATGGATTCGCCAAAGTCGAATTTACCTTTTCTACTTGTTTGCATTCAGTTCGGTTTTGTTTGTTATTTTTCGAAAATTACGACTTGAAAAGAAAGAAAACTTTGTTAAATGTACATATATTTTACAATTTATTAATCGAAAATTTTTATTACACTTTTTTTAACATCATTAATCCTTAGGCCAATCACAAACTTGTAAAGCTTCATTAAATACTAAACCCGCCGGGCAGGGCATTAAAATTTCACACTCACATTGGCAAACAATATAACCGTTGCTGGAATTGTCCGAGAACAAAATACCATCACGTTGTCCCACGCATTTGCCGCGCTGAACACAAGTTACACCTGAGGGACCAGCTAGGGGAGGTTCAGGGGCAGGAGTTGGTAAAGAGGCGGGAGGTGTAACAGTTCCATTGCCAGCTTCGCCTTCACCTGGTGGCTCAGTGGTTTCACCACAGCTTGGAGGTGTAGTTGGTGGTTCTGATGGTTTTGTTGGACGTGGTGTAGGCGGTGATGGTGGAGTTGGAGATCCTGCTGGAGCACAAGTTGTAGTCTCAGATCCTGATCCACTACCTCCCTCGCTTGGTGGTTCAGATGGGGGTGTTACATTTCCTCCTGGTTTTGTTGGACGTGGTGTAGGAGGTGATGGTGGCGTTGGAGATCCTGGAGTACTACAAGGTGTTGTTTCAGAACCTGATGGCGGTTCAGGTGGCGAATTTTCACTGCCTTCCTCAGTTGGTGGTTCAGATGGTTTTGTTGGACGTGGTGCAGGCGGTGATGGTGGAGTTGGAGATCCTGCTGGACCCCAAGTTGTAGTCTCAGATCCTGATCCACTACCTCCCTCGCTTGGAGGTTCAGATGGGGGTGTTACATTTCCTCCTGGTTTTGTTGGACGTGGTGTAGGCGGTGATGGTGGACCACAAGTTGTAGTCTCAGATCCTGATTCACTACCTCCCTCGCTTGGTGGTTCAGATGGGGGTGTTACATTTCCTCCTGGTTTTGTTGGACGTGGTGTAGGAGGTGATGGTGGCGTTGGAGATCCTGGAGTACTACAAGGTGTTGTTTCAGATCCTGATGGCGGTTCCGGTGGCGAGTTTTCACTACCTTCCTCAGTTGGTGGTTCAGATGGTTTTGTTGGACGTGGTGTAGGAGGTGACGGTGGAGTTGGAGATCCTGCTGGACCACAAGATGTAGTCTCAGATCCTGATTCACTACCTTCCTCACTTGGTGGTTTAGATGAGGGTGTTACATTTCCTCCTGGTTTGGTTGGACGTAATGTGGGAGGTAATGTTGGTTTTGTAGGAGGTGGTCGGGTAGGTGGTTTTGGTTGTTCTGTTGAACAAGGTGACGCCAAATTTCCTGGTTTATTTCCTCCTCCTGAGTTTCCAGATAGATTTCCTGGCCTTTCTTCTGGACGACTATTAGCATCACATTGAACACGACATGCAATACAATCGATTACATTAGCATCATCATAGTCTAATGAAGGGCGAGCATAGGTTATATCACAACCAGCACGATATTTAAAATCACAGATGGCCTCAAAACGATTAAAGTGTAATCCAAAGGGACAATATCTTATTTTCGATGTAACACCATTACGGCAGATAATAAATCTTGAACAATCAGCTGGATGAGCTAAACGTGTACCCTCCACCTGATCTTCACAAATATCTAAGCACCAGACAACAACACTTAGGTTCCAGCCTAGGAGCACTGCTATAATAACAACACCTGAAATGTGATTTACAAAAAATGAAACTTTTATAATCATTGAAATTTGAAAATTCTAATTGAAATTCTAATTAAAATTCAAATTTGAAAAAGATCAATTGAAATTCGCAAAAGAAAATTCGAAAAATATCAGTTAAATTACGAAAAGATCAGCTGAATTCGAAAACTCGAACTGATATTAAATTTTTAAAAATATCAATTGAAATTCGTAAATTATCAATCAATTTCGAAATTTGACAATAATTGAAATTTAAAAAAGATGTTGTTTGTCAAAGATTAATTGAAATTCAAAAAAGATTAATTAAAATTCAAAAAGATATTATTGATCATTTACGAATTTCAATTAATATTATTCGAGTTTTAATTCATCTATTTCGAATATTATTTGGTCATTTTCAAGTTTCAATTGATCTTCTACGAATTTTGAATTTTTCTTCTACGATTTAAAATATTTTTTTTTTTTTTTTGAATTTCGGTGGAAATGTTTAAACTTGAATTAATCTTTTTCTAATTTAAATTTAAATCTTTAAAATTTGGTAGATTTTTTTTTTTTTAAATTTCAATTGATCGTTGCCCAAAAACTATTCATATTTTTCAATTTCAATCGATCTTTTTAAAATTTCGATCGACTGCTTTTGAATTTTAATTGATCCTAAACGAATTTTGATTGATCTTTAATGAATTACAATTGTTTTTTGTATACCCTCTACTTACAAGGGAATACTCCAACCGTTATACACCGATTTTCCTGAAACTTTAAATATTTACAAAAGAAATGATTTAAAGGATGGGTTGTCTCGGCTTTCAGGTAAATAGGTTTATAACGGTACTTCACTTGTTATGGGTAACTCGTCACAACATCGGTCTGGGACCTCAAAAAGTAGAAATATTATTGATCAGTGTCCGATTCTAATACATTCTAGCCAGAGCTTCGAAGAATGAAATCCTTTTCGAATGAATTCTCAAAAAAATCCATTAAATTTTCATAGTACGTGAATGCATTCGATTTTATAAATCAACATTGAATGCAGTCCTTGGAATTCATTCGATTGAATGGAAAAAAATGAATACATTCGATTTCTTTTTCATTCGATTTAGAAAAATCGAATGCATTCGATTTTTTATCATTCCACTGCGAATGCAATCGATTTTTTAAAAAGATAGACCAAAACGGAGCCAAATTTTGGTCGATAGTATCGCCGACTCTCTTTACATACGATGACCCTAATGGGCTCTAATTTTGAATCCAAAAATTGGTGTTCCTGAAAATTTTAAAAATGCACATATTATCTGCCTACAAGACAAAAAGTGTGAAGAGTGTTGGCGATACTATGGACAAAAAATTGGCTCCATTTTGCTCTATCTTGGTTAGTTTTTTAAGTTTTTTATGCAATGAATGAATAAGCCATTCGATTTTTCAAATTGAATGAAAAGAAAATCGATTGCATTCGCAAGTGAATGCATTCAATTTTTAAAAGTCGAATGAAAAAAATCGAATGCATTCGATTTTTGAAAGTCGAATGAAAAATAAATCGAATGCATTCGATATTTTTAAATCGAATGAGTCTAAAGTGAATTCATTCAATTCGCTAAAATGTGATTGGGGAATGCTATCACTAAATTTTCATTCAGAATGGCAAATCGAATTAAGGAATGAAATCCTTCGAAGCTCTGATTCTAGCTCTCTCTTTTCACAAAAAAAAATTTTCCGAGAATTTTTTTTTTTCAACACAACGTTTTTTTTCTGCAGGAGGGTATCGATACATTCGGCAAGGCCGAATTTAACTTTTTTACTTGTTTTAATTTCAATTAATTTTTTTTTCTAAGTTCTTTTAAAAATATCAATTGATAAGTATTTTTAGAATTTAAGTTTAATTTTTACGAAATACCATTCATCTTTTACGAATTACAATTAATGTTTTACAAATTACAATTGAGCTTTTACTAATTTCAATTAGAATCTTCGAATTTTATTTGATATTTTTTTAAGATATGTATGTACGAACAGTTTTTCGACTAACTGTATACCAGACATGTGCGCGGATATATTCGTTTCTTCGCTTACACCGAATCATTCGCTTCAGAGTACAGTGTTTGCAAATTAGAATGTTTAGAATGATGAGTAACCCAGCAAACTTAGATTACCAAATAAGGTATAAAATAAGGTATAGGATCTCTTATTTTATACATTGCAGCATTGATGATTTTAACTGGCGATGAGACTCAAAGTAATGCATCCACATTATCACAAGCAATACCAGTAAGGTATAAAATAAGTCATAAATTTATAACGAAGAATGCGAGTAAGGTGTAAAATATATGATATTTTATAGGTTACGAGAAATGAAATAATATAGCATACCAGAAGATAATATATAAGGTGTTACGAGTAGTGAAAAGGAAATTTTGTATTAAATATACTCACGTGATTGTAAGTGAGTGTAAGTAGATAAAATATGCTCGTGAGTGTGTGTCGTTAGAAAAAAAAAAAAATATAAATAATGCATTATTTCAAACTTTAAAATAATACATAATGTAACCAAATATAAGTCATCCGTGATTTAATGTTTAGAAATAATAAATATGAAATACATTTTTCCAATAATCATGCATTACGTAGCAAATTTTTAGTAATGCATTATTTTTCACTTTAAAATAATACGTTTTGGAACAAATGTTTGGTAAGACATCCTAAAATAATGCTACAAATAAGGTATATACATTACCTGGTAATGTGTTATATAATCACTACCCATTAATTACCAAAGTTTTGCTGGGAACAACGAAATGCAAATGTTTATTATTTGAACTTTAAGAATTTTAAAAAACATTCGTTTCTAGAATGACAAACATAGCAATTCTAAAAATCACACCGTGTTCTATAATATTTTTAATAAAAAAGCAATTCGAGCAATAGTTTTCAATGTTTAACCTTTTTTGTCCTAAAAATAAAGTCTTTAAACTTAAATTTCCATATCTCGGAAACTAAGCAAGATAGAGCAAAACTGAGCAAAATTTCGAATCAAAATCGATAGTCTTATTCTATGATCCAAAAGCTACGAAATTGCTTCTCAACTTTTTATCATGTCGGCGGTAGTTACCGAGATATTCGCATTTTAAAATTTTGGGGAATTCGAATTTTTTGATTCAAAGTTAGGACCCAATAGGGTCCACACATGTGAGAAATTGATTTTGATCCGAAATTTTGCTCTGTTTTGCTCGATCTTGCTTAGTTTTCAAGATATTTGAATATTAAATTTTAATATTTTAAATTTACTTTATGCCGTAAGTAAACTAACGAACGAACTGAAAATGAAAATTTTTATTCGGTGAGCTTGAAATTAAAAAAAAAATTGTCCAAAAAAAATTTTTGTCGAAAAAAACATGTTTTTCTTGAAAAAATCATTTGATTTATTCGCTTCAGAGTACAGTATTTTAGAATATTTCTAATTCTAAAATACTGTACTCATTTTTTCTTTTCATTACAAGCATTGAATACATTATTCAATTGTTTCGATCTGAAAGAATAGAATGGTGTTTTTCATTCAAATTTTTTAGAATATCTCTAAACGACTTTAAAATGCATTCGTGCACATGTCTGCTGGACCTTATTTTTTATTTTCGATTTTCCGAAATCGGAGCCCTATTTTGTGTGAGGCTAGGATAAAAAAGCAATTTATTTATTTATACAAACAAGTAAGAAAGTTATAGTCGGTCAAGACCGACCATATAATACCCTACACCTAGGGTTGCCAGATACTATAAGTCAAATAACTGGAAAATGGAAGATTTTCAGCTGGATTTTTTAAAAGTAACTGGACCCATACATTTTTTTAATAATCTGAAAAAAAATCACCCGATTTTCATATGTGAGATACATATTCTTATTTTGGACTTAATGGCGGTTTCTATTTATCACGGCAAATATTCCCTTTTTAAGCAATTTTATTACTTTTTCGAGCATCTCGAAATGCTGATGTTAAGCTCGTCATTGGCCTGAGGATGGTTAGAGTATATTTTTCTTTTTAAATAACCTATCAAAAATACGTTCAAAGTGGCAAAAAGTCAAATCTGGAAATCAAGAAGGACAAGTAAAATTTCCCGGACGTGCAAAGTTAAAAAAGAGCGACAACAATTGACCATCATTTGCAGATTTGACCCATACAGACATATTTTTGTGGAGTTATTTTAAAAGCAAAATGTACGCCAATAATCCTTAAATCATCGACGAGCGAAATCAACTCTAGACTGGCCGAGATGCTCGAAAAAGTTGTAAAAAAACTAGCGAAAATGCAGTACATTTTCCGTATCCAAAAGAGGCATTAATGTTATTTTTATGATTAATGTTTTATTCAAAAAGTAGTCCCAAAAAATTGTAAAAAAAAAAATTTTAAATTATGAAAATCCTTTTTCAACTGGAAAAATTATGTTTTAACTGGAAACTGGACCAGACCTCGAATAACTGGAAAATCCAGGCCATTCCAGGCCGTCTGGCAACCCTACCTACACCAGTGTTTTCCGGAAAATGGGTCCCAAGTCCAAACATGGACCTATTGGATCTGCCTTTTGTTAGGTCTTTATTAAGTGTAGAAAACACACACAGATCAAATTTTAGTGGAATTGACTTATTTTTTGTCAATAGACCGATTTAACTGAATATCGGTCGAATTTTTTTATGGGGGACTAAATCCAAAAATGGTCCAATTATATTGCGATTTGATTAGGTTACTAAAGTTCACGTTTAACACATAAAAATAAAATTTTTATCAAATATTTCCATTTTTATGAATTTTGAGGGAATTGTGTGAATATCGGGAGGGTGGTTTGTATGGGGACTACCAGAAGGACTGACCCGATTTCTTTGAAATTTGAAATGGTAATTCGTGGTAAAATTTGATTACCTGCTGAATTTCAAAGCAATATCTATTATAATACGGTTATTAGAGTCATTTAAGCCGAATCTAAAGGGGGCGTTTGTATGGGGGCTAGAGGTTAACATGGACCGATTTTCTCCAATTTCAATAGGTTTCGTCCTTGGGCCAAAATATGCTTAAGTTTCAAATTTCAAGTCAATTGATTGAAAATTGCGACCTGTATCGTGCTTAAACCGATAGATGGGCAGACGGACAGACGGACGGACATCGCTAAATTGACTTAAAAAGTAATTCTGAGTCGATCGGTATACTTGAATGTAGGTCTAGGACCAATATTTCGGGTAGTTACAAACATCAGCAGAAACTCATTATACCCTGTACCACAGAGTGGTGTAGGGTATAAAAATATGAGCTGGATTGGTTAAAAATTGTCGTGCCGCACTCACATTGTGGATTGTTTGTGAGAACAAAAAATGTATATGTTTTGACGCGCTGAACACGAATATCGAAAAAATTTTAAAATTGGTCGAAGGGTTTTCGAGATTTCGGTTAACTTTGAAAAAAATGGTGGCTTTTTCCTAAGATCAAGAATTTTTAAAAAACAAATTTCAAAATTTCAAATAGCGATATCTCGAAAACCGTTCAACCGATTTGAAAAATTTTTGGATGTTCGTGTTTAGCACATCGAAATTATAAAGAAGACATTTGTTTTTTTAATTTTTACCCAATTTCGTATTTTTAATATTTTTGTCAAATTTTTATTTATCTTAACCTCACACAAAATTGGCTTCCGATTTTGAAACAGATCAGTTTTAAATTTGCCCATACATTGGAGGTCCACCTTTCTGTATACATTTCAAAAAAACCCCTGTTATCTCCGTTGCCTTACCTTTAAACATAATTTCATGCAGAGTTTCTTAATCTCTCTCTGCTAGACTAAATGCTACAGATTTAAATGTATAATTTGCAAAATATTAAAATAAACTAAAGTTTACATTTGAATACAAGTCATTTATATACGATTTCTGTAAAAACTCATTAATTTGTAGTATGTAAAACCTTTTTAAAAGAATATTGTACCATAATACTTTTTAAAAACCACTTGTTTTTACATGTTTTGTTAGAAAGACTACAAGAAAATGAAGTTTTTAAACTAATTAAATTAAAATAATATTTTTTTTGTAGGGAAAAATAATTTAGAGTTTTTTTTTAAACCTGTGCCAGTTCAAAATGACTGAAAAAGACAGAAACAAATTTTAAAATCGGTTGATCGGTTTTCGAGATATCGCCATTTTAAATTTGTCAAAAATTGCTGTTTTTCTACGTCCAAAAAAATTTTTTAAAAAAAATCTACAAATTTCTTTGCATTGACCTTTTATAGTGTTTGAGACAGTCTTTTATTTAAATTTAATTTTAGCCAAATCTGACTATTTTAACCCGTGGCGATCTTTGATCAAAGTTTTGGACTTTTGGAAAAGTTTCACCAAAATTTTGGATTTTTGAAAATGAAAAAATAAAATAAAATGTGTCTTCCGATACATACTTTTTATTAATTTTAGCATGCTGAATACGAACATCAAAAAAATTCTAAAATCGGTCGAGATGTTGTCGTGATATCGCCATTTTAAATTTGTCAAAAAAATTGCAAAAATGGCGATTTTTTCTACGTTCAAGGATTTTTTAAAAATAGTCTTAAAATTTCTTAACCTTGACCCTTTTAAAAAGCTTAATTCAATCTTTCATTTATCCTGATTTGAGCCAAATCCAATACTTTTAACCGGTGGCGCCCTTCGATCAAAGTTTAGAGTTTTTGGTAAAAAGTTTCAAAAAAACCAAAACTTTGATCGATGGGCGCCACGGGTTAAAATAATCGGATTAGGCTCAAATTAAGTTTAAATGAAAGACCGAAAATCTCTTTTGAGTCGTTTTAGCGTTGTCCGTCCGTCTGTCCGTTTAAACGTAAATTTGACCTCTTTTTGACTCAAGGTAGACCGCTATTGAAAATGGAAAAAAATCAGTCCATGTTTAGACCAGTTAAAATAAAACAGTTCTTAAGTTAATGTTCTATTTTTTTTATATATTTAAAGCATTATAGAAAATTAGAAAAAATTTCAGATTCACAATCAATTTCATCATCAACATCATTAGGAATTTCAACATCTAAAAAGATTACCTTACAACAAACTGCCTAGAGGCAATATATCTAGATTATCTGATTTAGAGTTTCTGCCCTTTGAATTTTTATTTCTTGACAAAATATCAACGTTTAACAAACTTCCTTTTGAATTTTTGCTTCCTTTAGACTTTGTGTTTCTTGATAAAATATCAGCGTTTATCAAACTTCCTTTCGAATTTTTATTTCTCGACAAAATATCAGCGTTTATCAAACTTCCTTTGGAATTTGTATTCTTTGACAAGATATTGGCGTTTACCAAACTTCCTTTAGCGTTTTTATTCTTTGATAATATATTTGCGTTTATTAAACTTCCTCTTAAAGGTTTATCTTTTGGTAATGGAACTCTTTTAGGGGCATTTTTAATATTTTTCCTGCATGGACGTTTTGTCACAACAACTTCTGGAGCTGAGGTCGTTGCTGGTTCTGGAGTTGTTTGGGACACTACTAACACAATAACGCTTAAAAAGCACAGCAATATTAAAGTTTTCATTTTTACTTTTAATCTAATTTTAAATTAACTTTAAAGAGATTAATGATAAATTTTTTAAAAATTTCTTAGGTTTTTATACAAAAAATTTATCATCATGTTTTATATTGTTTATTTTAATTAAATAAATACTAACAAAATTAAAACAATAGTTAACGTTTTTTTTTAATAAATAACAAAGAAATTAAAAACTCGAAATATTGATACACTGAAATAAAGCACTTAATCATATTAAAGTAAGGTTGCGTTAACTTGATGAAAGGTTTCAACAATTTTTATTTAATGTAACGTGTCATCTATATGATGAAAAATAACAGTTTTTCACTTAGAAAATTATTGCAGTTACTACATGACAATCATTTGTGTAGTAGTTGTTGTTTTCAACTACCATTTCAGTTGTTTTTGTATGAAAAAATCTCAAACAACTATTTTTTGTAGTCGTTTTAAAAAAATAAAGACAAAAAATTACTACATTGTAGTAACAGTTGTTTTATGTAGTTGTTTTTAGTCTATAACAAGTAAAAAAGTTACATTTGACCTTGCCGAATGTATTGATACCCTCCACAATGTAAAAAAAAATTATTTGCAAAAAAAAAAAAATTTTTGATAAAAAAAAGTTTGAAAAAAAAAATACGCAAAAAAAAATTTTTTGTATGTTATTATGTTTGTACTTGTTTAAATACCATTTGGTGATCAATTCTGTTGACATGTGTCAACCAGCAGCCGAATTAAAGCATTTTGTATTTTTAGGTTATGTTGATGTACCAAAATTTTTGAGGTGTCCTTACATTTTCGTTCATAACTTTTGAACCGCTTAACCGATTTCGCTCAAATGCAATACCAAACTTCTCGGGGGAACTTTCAATAAATATTCTAAGTTTCAGTCATCTCTGTGTACCATTTTGGCCGTGATCACCATTTCCACAGACAGACAGACAGACGGACATAGCTAGAATGTCTTAAAATCGATCGGGGATCATGAATATATATATACTTTATGGGGTCCCAGACCGATATTTCGATGAGTTACAAACGGAATGACAAACTTATATATACCCTCTATCACTAGAGTGGGGGGGGGGGGTATAAAAAAACTTGAAAATTTTTAGAAAAAACGGATGTATTGAAAGTTGGAAGTGTCATATGCAGCAGGAGTTATTAACAAACTATTTTAACAAAAATAAAAAATCAGTTAATTTGAGTTACAGTTAAAACAACTGTAATTTGAAGATGTTTTTACTGTTTTTTGTAATTGTTAATCTATAGTTAAAAAGAACCACAATTTTTGGTTGATTTTACCGTAAAATGTAGTAGACGCCAAAAATGAGTTCTTTTAACTGTATTTTGTAGTCATAATTTATTTAGTGTTGGCTTAAAAATGTGTGAAACGCGTATAGCTCGGTATATACTGCCGATACGTGGAAAACGGTATATCTCGGTAAATAATGTATTCATTTTGGATTCAATGCAAATTATATTGAAATATCGGTCGAGGACCCAATTAACCCTTTCACTCCCCTTGTACACTACAGTGTACACATCTTTAAAAATTCATTAAAAATTAACCGTACAACATTTTTGTGTTTTGTTTTGACAAGATTGATCATTGAAGGGTTATCTTTACGATAGATGTGCTCGGAAAAATAAATTTGCATTCCGGTGGACTCTACACGCAATATTTGGTGGCAAACTGGAAATTTTTCAAATAACGTAAAAAAATTGCAAAACAAAATAAACGTTAAAAAGTTCTCAAAAATCGAATAATAATCGTACAAGCTTTCTTAAAAGCGTATTTTGTAGAACTTTTCGATACGAAAAATACAAAATTCGAATTTTGGAAAAATGTTTACTCGTTCGGGAGATATTGCATGTGAAAGCTTCAAGTTTGGTTGGATATATCTCCGCTAGAGGGCGCGGTAGACCAACGAAATCAACAAAAAGCTTTTACTTTGCATAGATCATAGATGGGAATTTTTCATTACCATTGAAATTTAATTACCATTGGTTGATATCAATGGTAATGAAAAAATGTTCATTACCATTTAATGGTAATTAAATTTTTTAATTGAAAAAATAATTACTAATGGTAATGAAATGCACCAATTGAATAGTTCATGCGAATAAAGACGAATAGACCATTTGTAGAATTTTACAGGGGACAATAAAAACGCAGGAAACGGTTAAAAAATAATATTTTTGTCAACTTTTTGGTACTAGCTTAAAGGTTTAAGTCACATCTACCTATATACAAAATTTTAGTAAGGTATTCGAAGGAGAACTTGCCAAAAATTGGACTTAAATTTTTTGCTTAAATGGAAAAAGGGCGAATATCCAAAAAAATGTATTGAAATTTGAATAAAAATGTGTTATTTTGCAGCAGATTTTGACTACATTTTCACGAGACTTGCAAAACTTGACGAACTATGGTTGGTATTTGTTTGTAACACTTTAAGGACTTCGAGGATACACTATTTAAGGATTGCAAGGACATGCAAAAAAAAATTTTTTTTTTAAATTTTTTTTCTAATATTCCTGCCTTTTGATGCAGTAGTAATTATTTATGACACTAAATACATTTTTAGGAATTATAATATTAACCCTTGACTGCATATTACGATGTAACATAAAAGGACATGAAAACATTTTTGTTTTTTTTTCGCAAATCTGGTTAATTTGTTTGTATGTGCTAAGATTGTTTTTTTGTGTACAATTTCAAATTTTACCTAATATCAATTTTAAACTCGCAGCTAAATAATTTTTATATAATATTTTGTTAAGGATGGATATTCGCCCTTTTTGCTTTCCACACTTTAAAGTCTTATAACTCAAGAACGGTAAAATTTTTTGCCAATATAATAAGTGTGGTTTGTTCCTCGTAATGTTCTTTTAACACATTGTTACCGAAAGTAAAATTTTTGTATGTTTTTGTGTTGTATTTAATCAAAATTGTGCGTTAGTTCACTCCCAATTTAAACAAAAATATAAAAATATACGAATTATTGCACTTTTAAAGTCATTTTTTTAGCCTTAAAAGTCAAAATTTCCCCAAAATTTCTGCATAGGATTGTAGGGCTCTGCTAATAAAATGCATTTATGCAAAAAAACGTGTTTGCGAAAAAGTGGTCTATTCGTCCTTATTCGCATGAACTATTCAATTGTTGAAAAACACCAACTATAATTGGTTTCAAAACCATTGGTTTGCACATTTTTTTTTTTTGAAAAGTTAAAAATTTAAACATCAAAGTATGTTTTTCAAAAAAAATATGGAAATGTTAAAGACTAAAAACAAAATGCAAATAAAATTTCAAATATTGTGTTATACAAAGGCAATCAACGTGTATTTGGTTTATAAAATGTGAAAAACTAAAACACCATATAACAAAAAACAACAGATATTTCCAAATATTAACGATTTTGACAATATTGTGACGACTTTTACTAATGGTAATTATTTTTTTTAAGTGATGCCATACCAATGGTAATTATTTTTTTTTTTAATTTTCATTAGTAATTAAATTGATTAGTAATTTAATTGGTACAATTGATACAACCAATGGTAATGAAAAAAAATTCATTACCATTGACATCAATTAAATGGTAATTAAACCATCAATTAATTGGTCCCTTTAATTAATTAGTCCCATCTATGGCATAGATCTACATTTTCACAAATTTTGGTCAAGAAATTACTAGCCAATAAAAGTCGGTAGTGAAAGGGTTAAGTATACATATAACGATATCCATCAGTCTGTCTGTGGAAAGAAGGCTGCGTCCGAAACCAAAAAATCTGTAAATTTGGTAAATGAACAAAATCGGATCCGTCTGTATGTAAGACGAATCTAACAAGGGCATTATTTCAATCTCGTTATGAACCAATTTGCCTGAAACTTAAAATATATATAAAAGAGACGATTTTAAGATTGGGGTGTCTCGGCTTATCGGCCATGTAAATGTTTAAAAATTTCGTTGTTCCCTTATAAAACAATGTGGACCTTCGGGAAAATTTTGATAACTGCCGAACTAACAGGAATATCGTCTAGAGCAAAAATACGTATCGACTTAAATTTAATACAGATTATTTCGTATTCATATGGATATCGTAGGCCTATGTCTTCATATAAATACTCCCCCAAAGTTAACACATTTTCTTGAAAAATGTATTTAACGAAGCGAAAATTCTGCCACCGTTGGATAGGCATTAAAAATCCTTTCTTCTTATATAAAAACATCATATAGTTTCTTAAAAAGAAATGCCTGAAAAATCCAAAAAACGATTTTTTCGCCATTTTTTGACCCATGTTTTGAACCCCTAAATCCCAGATATGGCCGATAAGCCGAGACACCCCAACCTTAGAATTGTCTCTTTGATATATATTTTAAGTTTCAGGCAAATCGGTTCATAAGGGTTGAGATACTTCCCTTGTTAGAAAATTATTGCAGTTTTTACTTGACGGTCATTTGTGTAGTAAGTAGTAGTTGTTGTTTTCAACTACAATTTAAGTTGTTTTTGTATAAAAAAATCTCAAACAACTATTTTTTGTAGTCTTTTTAAAAAAATAAAGACAAAAAATTACTACATTGTAGTAACAGTTTTTTTATGTAGTTGTTTTTAGTCTATAAAAAAACCTTTTAATTTTCTAGAAAATTTTTAGAAAAACGGATGTGTTGAGAGTTGGAAGTGTCAGATTAGACTGGCATTTTTTTGACAACTTTTGATTTTCCTAAGTGTCCGTGCAAATTTTTATTGCCCTAGGTCTAAAACTTATGTGGTACAAATTTGAGGTCAATCGGATTAAATTAACCCGTGGCGCCCGGCGGTCAAAGTTTTGGATTTTTGAAAAATTTTTAAAAATAAAATTAAAAAAATATTTATCTTTCGACACAACATATTTGTTAATTTCGATGCGCTGAGCACGAATATCGATCGGTTTTCGAGATATCGCCATTTTAAATTTGTAAAAAATTGCGGTTTTTTCCTACGTTCAAGAAATTTTTTAAAAAAAGTCTTAAAATTTCATTCCGCTGACCCTTTTGTAGAGCTTGAAATAATCTTCCATTTAAAACTAATTTGAGTCAAATCCGATTATTTTAAGCCGTGGCACCCATCGATCAAAGTTTTGGCTTTTTAGAAACTTTTTACCAAAAACCCTAAACTTTGAAGGGTGCCACGGGTTAAAATGATCGGATTTGGCTCAAATTAAGCATAAATGAAAGATTGTATCAAGCTCTATGAAAGAGTTAAAATAAAGAAATTTTTAAAGTTTTTTTTTTAAATTCTTAAACGTAGGAAAAAACCGCCCATTTTGCAATTTTTTGACAAATTTTAAATGGCGATATCTCGGAAACCGTTTGACCGATTTTATAAATTTTTTGATATTCGTATTCAGCATGCTAAAATTAATAAAAATAATGTATCGCATGATAATTTTTATTTTATTTTTTCATTTTCAAAAATCCAAAATTTTGGTGGAAATTTTCCAAAGTCCAAAACTTTGATCGAAGGGCGCCAATGGTTAGAATGATCGAATTTGGCTCAAATTAATTTTAAATGAAAGATTGTCTCAAGCTCTACAAAAGGGTGGGCGGAATGAAATGTTGAGACTTTTTTTAAAAAAATTCTGAAAAAAACGCCATTTTTTGCAAATTTCAAATAGCAATATCTCGAAAGCTGTTCGACCGATTTTATTTTTTTTTTATATTCGTGCTCAGCACATCAAAATTAACAAAAATGATGTGTCGAAAGATATATTTAGTTTTTATTTATTTTTCTTTAATTTTTAAAAAATCCCAAACTTTGACCGCCGGGCGCCACGCGTTAATTTAATCCGATTGGCCTCAAATTGGTACCACATGAGGTTTAGGCCTAGTATAATAAAGAAATGCCCGGACTTTGAAAATCGGAGAAGAAAAAATTTTGCTATACAGAAAAATGCCAGTCTACTGTCAGATGCATCAGGAGTTATTAACAAACAATTTTAACCGTTTTTGATGTTTAGAAGTTTGTTTTTGTTAAAACAAAAAAAATATCAGTTAATTTGAGTTACAGTAAAAACAACTGTAATTTTAAGTTGTTTTTACTGTTTTTTGTAGTTGTTAATCTATAGTTAAAAAGAACCACAATTTTTGGTTGATTTTACCGTAAAATGTAGTAGACGCCTAAAAACCAACAACAAATGTAGTTGCTAATCACGCTTTGAACGACATTGTTAAGCTACAAAAATATTTTACAAAGTGTTTTTGTTATTCCATTTTAGGATTTTTATTTATATTTATAGCCTGACTATATCTTAGAATTTTTTCAAAATTGCTTTAAATCTTTCAAATCCTGTGTGCAGTGAATTGTTTAAAAATACACGCTTATTTATTTAAATTTGTATGAAAAGTTTTATGTAAATACACTAATAAAATATTTAATCTTATAATGTCATTATTAATACTAAATAAATATTTAGCAAAAATTGTTTAAATAAAAACAAAATTTTCTAAAATTCCCATAATATTAAAAACATTCACATTAGAGTGACACTTAATTATCCATTTTGTTTTGAAGTATTATCGATCTTAAGTCTAGTTTAGTCTTGTTTGCATAAATGTATTTACATACAAATTTGGTTAACTTAACATAGAAACTGTGTTAAGTTTACCAAGTGTTTATAGTATTGTTTATTTACATCATTTCTTGTTTTTTTAAAATAAATTAACGTTTATTTTTTCAAACAAGAAGTATTGACATCTGTTTATTTCTCTTATCTTTTGTAATTTTTCATTTAAGAAAATTGTTGTTTAAGTAAATATTGGTGTTGTTGAACTAAGTGTTTTACAATACACATTAGTTATAATTTTTTGTTGTTTTAAAATAATATAATTCTTGAACTTGGTATGTAAAGAATAAAATTTTTTATAAATTTTAGGTAAAAAATAAAAAAATTAAAACTATTATTTAAATTATTATCCTTACTAATATTATTTACACCCCCCAAAAGGGGCGGAACTAAACTACTCAGGGCGGGACTAAACTACTCAAATAATCTCCACTCTCAAAATATTTTGTACACTCAAAAAATTATGTTAGTAAAATCAACTGAAAATGTCAGTTAAAATAACTACTTTGTAAGTTGTTTTGGGGCCAACTACTTTTTCAGTTAAATCAACTAACAATGTTAGTTATTTTAACTGACAAAAAACAACTGACTTATGTAGTAAAAACTACTTACATTTGTAGTCAAAACAACTAAAATGTAGTAAAAATAAAATAATCAATAAATAATTTTTTTTTTTTTCAACAAATTTTTCAGAAAAAAAATTTGAAGACCAAATTTTTTCAAAGTTTTTCAAAAACGAAAATTTATTTTTATTTTTGGAAAAAAACTGAAAATTGTTCAGAGATAAAAAAAAAATAAAATTAACTACTTTTAATAACTGTTACTACATCACAGTACTTTTTTGTTAGTTATTCAAAAAAACTACTTAAAATAACTAACAGAAATAGTTGTTTGATATTTTTCATACAAAAACAACTGACTTTGTAGTTGAAAACAACTAACTACTGTAAAATATACAAACAACTAACATGTAGTAACTTACATAATTTTCTGAGTGTAGGCAAAAACAAATAAAAAACATATTTAAAACAAGTGATAAAACAATTGAAAACCATTCCAGTAATTATTCGTTTGTTTATTTTTTACAGTTCATAAAATTTTCTAAAATAACTTCGAACATTTAAAAATAACGTCACTTTCATTTTTTACCACCAAATTTGAAAAAATAACCTACGAAAACAAACCAAATTAATGATTGTTGTGTTATTTTTACCAAAAAATTAAAAAAAAAAAAAATACATACGAAAACATTAAAAAATAATAATTTCGTAGGTTATTTGAACAATTTTTCTATTGAATTATTTTTTAAAAAATTTTGCCAAAGTCACTTGATACAAACTTGTTTTTATATTTCTATAATTATTTTTTTTTTAATTTTTTTTCTAAAAAAAATAACCCACACAAGTAGGTAAAAACTAATGATATCCCTTAAAAAATGCCAACAATTAAATAAAAATAACTTGTACAAATCATTAAAAATTAAAGAAAAATCACTTATTTTTACTTACAGAACAAAAATTAATGACTTTAAAAATTGAATGTTAATGAAAATCTTTATTTTGTATGTTGTTATTTTTAAAACAAAGAACAGAAATATTAATATCAAAAAAAAAATGAACATAAAACAAATGTTTTTTCTTTTAAAAGCGACAAATGAACTTCTTCTGGCATAAAAATGTTTCAATTGTAAAACAAATATTCTAAAAAATTTCTAAAAAAATACTCAAAATGGAACATTTTCCCCTGGTTTCTTTGCCCATTTACGAACTTAACCATTTTACGACTATAGGAGATATTCGTCCCAAAATGTAAGGCTCCAGCAAATTTTGGTTCATACGAGAGCTTGTTGAAGTGAGTTAGTAATATGTGTTATGGTAATAGGCTGGCTAAGTTTGTAAATAGGCAAAATCGGATAAGGGGGAATATCCAACTTTTGAATAACGCCATTCTTACACGATTTTTGTTAAACAAATGAAACCCTTATAAGAAACAGTTTTAAGTTACAAGAAATTTAAAGTGCTGCACTTGAACCCAGAGGATTAGAAAATATATTTTTTTCAGAAAAAATGGAAGACCAAGGTTTTTTCAAGTTTTTTTTTTTTGTAAAAAAAGTTATGAAAAATAAAAAAAAAAACGAAAATTGTATTTTTATTTTATGGAAAAAAAACTTTAAAAATTTTTCAGAGATAAAAAAAATAAAAGTAACTACTTTAAATAACTGTTACTACATTACAGTACTTTTTTGTTAGTTGTTCAAAAAAATGACTTAAAATAACTAACAG
Organism: Pegoplata infirma; assembly: GCA_963921195.1. Taxonomy (NCBI): domain Eukaryota; kingdom Metazoa; phylum Arthropoda; class Insecta; order Diptera; family Anthomyiidae; genus Pegoplata; species Pegoplata infirma. The sequence goes on along the minus strand of OY992539.1, from coordinate 214,500,155 downwards.
AAATAAGTGTTTGATATTTGATATTTTGATAATACAAAAACAACTGACTTTGTAGTTGAAAACAACTAACTACTGCAAAATATACAAACAACTAACATGTAGTAACTTACATAATTTTCTGAGTGCGTCTTTATTTAGATTGCGACACATCTTTTTATTATTTTATAAAATTTATTTACTTTTATTTAAGTTTTTCTTTTAAAATAAAAAAAGTGGGTTTTTTAATAACTCTTTTTATTAAAAAAACATGTGATAGTGTTAAATTCGGCTGTGCCGAATCTTTTATGCCCTCCAACACAATAAAACAAGTAGAACAGTTAAATTCGACTTGGCCGAATCTATGAATATCCTCCACAATGCCTTTTTTAAGTGATAGTTAATGTTCTACTGTAAAAAAAAAATACAATTTTGATTAAAAATAATTTATTTTGTGTAAAAAACTTTTTTTTTTTAGTAATTTAAAAAAAAAAAAAAAATTTTTTGAGTGTAAAATTTTTTTCGAGTGTATTTTTTTTTTTTAGAGTAAAAATATTTTTGAGTGATATAAATACGTTGTAAGATATTTTTGTGACTAAACCCTTATGTACCGATTTTTCTGGAACTTAAAATATACATAAAAGAGACGATTTAAAGGTTGGGATGTCTCGGTTTATCGGGCATATCAGCAATCAGAAAATTATGTAAGTTACTACATGTTAGTTGTTTGTATATTTTACTGTAGTTAGTTGTTTTCAACTATAAAGTCAGTTGTTTTTGTATGAAAAATATCAAACAACTATTTCTGTTAGTTATTTTAAGTCGTTTTTTTGAACCACTAACAAAAAAGTATTGTAATGTAGTAACAGTTATTTAAAGAAGTTTTTTATCTTTTTAACTCTGAAAAATTTTCAGTTTTTTTTCCAAAAAAATAAATTTTCGTTTTTTTTTATTTTAATTTTTTTTTTTTTTAAAAACAAAAAAAAAAACTTTGAAAAATTTTGATCTTCAAATTTTTTTCTGAAAATTTTTTGAAAAAAAAAAATTATATATCGTGAACCTACCCAGGCAGAAAAATACAAGCCAATACTGGCCCAGTAACGTTAACGGTAGTACAAGTATTGACGGGACGTAGTTTTTTTGGTATTTCAGTACTGACCCGGTTACCCAAATGATAACTCTGATATACGGTTGGCCCAGACGTTCAGACAGCATCGCAAAAGCACTGTAAAAACCAAAAAAACAACGTTGTCCCAATACTTCAAATACAAAAAAATCGGTATTTATATTTTTATTTATTTATTTTATATTATTTTTTCAAGGCATACTGGCATATTGAATGGAAAAGGTTTTAAATTGAATGTTTTAGGATTTTGATGTGACATCCCAGCTAGGGTTCTGTTTTTTGTCTTAATCGACTTTATGCTTTGTTTTACTTGTTGTCAAATGAAAAAAATATCTTTTCCAAAAAAAATACAATGATTATTACAACGATTGCTCATAATCTTATCCACATAGCGGATAAGGTAATTAATACAAGGTCCCCAATACCAGAGTTTTCAACTTTTTAAAATAGCCAAGGGTATATTAAATCACTTATAAATTTACCAATCAGTAATATATGTTTATGAAAGTGTTTATTAAAATACTTTTTTGAAGTTACTTGATGCTGCATTTATTAGGGTTTTTGTAAAAAAATTTCGATAACTTCAACCAAAAATTTTGAATTTATCGTAATTCCCATAGAAAAGCCCTAATAAGTACATGCAGCAACATGTACAACATTAAGGGGGATTACTCAATTAAAAGTTAGCTGCAAACTCATTTAACGGAGCCTTATGTCAAAATTTATATGAAAAAGTTAAATTTATTTAATAACGGAGCATTGAGTAATCCAGCCTAAGTAATGGTAATATAATGATGGTAACGGAAATTTTTATTGCTGAACTTCCGGTTAATAAATAGAATATTTACAAAACAAATAGTTTTAGTTCACACCAAAAAATGTAAAAAAATAATAATATTAAGCGGTAAGATTTTTTGTAATAAAGTACTGGTACAGCACTTTTAGAGTTGTTATTTCCAACACTGGAAATGTAATCTATTTTCAATAAAAAAGGTACTTTGCCAGTACTATATTTTTTGTACCGCTGGTAATTTCTGGCTGGGTATATTCAAAATATGCCAACTCAAATTTGACGGAAATGAGTTTCCGATGGCAAATAGCTCCCCTATGTAATACCTATCTGCCATAAAAATTTCAGAGCAAAAAAATAATTTGTGGTCGTTTTACATCCATTTTTGTTATTGTGCTAACTCAAAGTACATATTTTTTTGGTGGAAATAAATGCCAACTCCCATTGTAAATTTCCAAAAATTTTTCAAAAAATTAAAAAAAAAGAATTAGACCACATATCTTATTGCATTGGCTGCTAAACACGAATCTTGTAAAGATTTTGATATCTAATGACTGGTTCTTGAGATATTGCCATTTTGAAAATATCGGTAAATAGTGTTTGCAAAAAAAAATTGCTTATATTTATGTAACTTTCAAACTATTTATCAGATTGAAACATTATGAATGGGGCAAATAAAGTCAATGATATACCCAGCAAAACTTACCTTACCATATAAGGTATAAAAAAAGGTATAAGATCTCTTATTTTATACATTGCAGCATTGATGATTTTAACAGGCGATGAGACTAAAAGTAATGCATATACATTATCACAAAGAATACCAGTAAGGTATAAAATAAGTCATAAATTTATAACAAAGAATACGAGTAAGGTGTAAAATATATGATATTTTATAGGTTACGAGTAAGGTATATAATATAGCATACCAGAACGTAATATATAAGGTGTTACGAGTAGTGAAAAAGTAATTTTGTATTAAATTTACTCACGTGATTGTAAGCGAGATAAAATATACTCCTGGGTGAGTGTGTGTCGTTAGAAATTTCCTGTCGTGAGCCCATCTCTAGTTTAAACTTATGCATTTTTTATAAAATAATTATTTTTTATGTTATTGTAATGCATTATGCATCCAATTATAAATAATGCATTATTTCAAACTTTGAAATAATACATAATGTAACCAAATATAAGTCATCCATGATTTAATGTTTAGAAATAATAAATATGAAATACATTTTATCCAATAATCATGCATTACGTAGCTAATTATTAGTAATGTATTATTTTTCACTTTAAAATAATACGTTGTGGAACAAATGTTTGGTAAGACATCATAAAATAATGCTACAAATAAGATATATACATTACCTGGTAATGTGTTATATAATCACCACCCATTACCAAAGTTTTGCTGGGTAAGCTTTCAAAATAGCTAGTTTGGAGTGACCCTATTGCAATACAGCGTGAGTTACAGAGTGCCAAAGTTGACCACCCTGAGATTAAAAGGCTTTCGGAGCTAGTAACTTTTAAAAATATGTAAAGATTTTTAATTTTTTGTTCAGTTTTTGCAATTACCGTACTAAGGATAACAAAAACCAAAAAAAAAAATTTTAAATTTTTTCCAAAAAAAATGTATTTTTATTTTCCGACAAAATATGCCAACTCTAAAAAAATATTTGTTTTTTGATATAGTAATAAATGCCATCTCTGAAAAATACGCAAACAAGTGCAAAATATACAAATTTTTGCGTAGGTAAAAATTGTTTAGAATATTTAAACCATCTTGTGGAAGGTACATTGTTTATTTTTGCAATAATATGCGAAATAACTAGTTTTTTAGCTCTCCTGAACAGTAAGCTTTTTCGAGTTGGCATTCATTGAATATAGTTCGACGATATTGATTATTTTATTTTTACTACATGTTAGTTGTTTTGACTCAGTTGTTTTTTTTTTGAGTTAAAATAACTAACCTTGTTAGTTGATTTAACTAAAAATGTAGTTGACGCCAAAACAACTTACAAAGTAGTTATTTTAACTGACATTTTCAGTTGATTTTACTTACATAATTATTTAAGTGAGTGTTTAAAAATTTCGTTGTCCCCTTATAAAACAATGTGGACCTTCGGAAAAATTTCGATAACTCCCAAACTAGTTTTTAAGAACAAAATGGATGAAAAATCCGAAAAACGATTTTTTCGCACTGATATGGCCGATAAGCCGAGATATTGGTTCATAAGGGCTTAGATACTTCCCTTGTTAGATAACTTTTCAAAACAATATTTTTTTTACGCATTTTTAATTAGCATTTTGACTCAAAACGCAAAAAAAAATTTTGTGTCCGAAACTTAAAAAATGTTCGGGGCTTTTTTCACTTAAAAGTATTTTTAATGATTTTTGTAACTCTTACTAATGCAAAAAAAATCAACAAAATTTTTTGTGTTCTGGAGTTTTTCAAAAAATGTTTTATATAAAAAATTTTTTAACATTCTTTGCTTCAAAACGTAAAACCAAATTAAGCCTGAAAAATTTTTCAAGGCTTTGAAAATGTTGGTATGTTTTATTATCTCCGGTCACGGGGTACGTCATTTTGAGACATTTTAGTTAAACATCCCATTTTCGTCAGTCACAGGATATGTGATCTTCGATCAACCGATAACGATATAATTTACACCAAATGTAAAAAATCTAATAAAAAATATTAAACGGTAATATTTTTTTTTGTAAAAAAGCACTGGTAAAGCACATTCAGGGTTATTATATCCAACACTGGAAAAGTACTATATTTTCCAAAAAAATACGACTTTGCCAGAACTATATTTTTTGTACCGCTGGCAATTTCTGGCTGGGTTGCGACACATCTTTTTTATTATTTTATAAAACTTATTTACTTTTATTTAAGTTTTTCTTTTTAAACAAATAAGTGGGTTTTTTCAATAGTTCTTTAAATTTCAAAAAAAAAAAAGTAAAAAGGTTAAATTCGGCCTTGCCGAATGTAGTGATACCCTCCACAATTTCAAAAAGATTATTGAAAAAAACTTTTTTAAAAGAAAATTACTTTTGAAAAAAAAAAATTGAAAAAAAAAATGTCCGCAAAAAAAAAATGTTGGTAAAAAAAACCCCGCGATTTTTTTCTTTTTTTGTCAAAAAATATGTCCGTACTTGTTTAAATACCATTTGGCGTTCAATTACGTTCACATATATCAACCAGCAGCCGAATTAAAGCACTTTGTATTTTTAGGTTATGTTGAATGTACTAAAATTTTTGAGGTGTGCTTACATTTCGTTCATAACTTTTGAACCGTTGAACCGATATCGCTCAAATGCAACACCAAACTTCACGGGAAAACTTTCAATAAATATGTAAAGTTTCAGTCACCTCCGTGTAATATTTTGGCCGTGATCACCATTTCCACAGACAAACGGACAGACGGACATCGCTAGAATGTCTTAAAATCGATCGGTGATCATGAATATATATACTTTATGGGGTCCCAGACCGATATTTCGATGAGTTACAAACGGAATGACAAACTTATATATACCCTCTATCACTAAGTGGAGGGTATAAAAAAAGTGAGAAAATTATAGTCGATCAACACCGACTATTATAGGAAACTGGGTCTCAAGTCTAAACATGTATCCGATGGGATCCATATCTTAAATTAGTGTAAAAACAAACGACCATTGCTAAAAAAATAAGCTTATTTTACTTAAATTTTGTTTGTGTTTGGTTTTACGCTAGTTGAAGATATGAATCAAATAGGATCCATGTTTAGACTTGAAACCCATTTTCCGGGAAACACTAGTGCAGGGTATTACATATTATATATTGTTGAGAAAAAAATCTATAATTTTCTTTGTCAATTGAATTCGATTGTCTGTTTTAATTGAAAATGAGCCCGCAATTGAATTTTTTTTGTGAACCGAAATTTTGGAGGTTTTTTACATATTTGTTCAAAACTTTTGAACCGGTAAACCGATATCGCTTAAATGCAATACCAAACTGCTCAAAGCATATATAAGAATTTATGTTAAAGATACAGTCACCTCAGTGTTTTTTTTTGGCAGTGCTTGCCATTTTAACAGACAGAAGGAAGTCGCTAGATCGACCTAAAATTGATCGAGGTCTAATTTGAGGTACTAGACCAATATTTCGCGGTATTACAAACGGAATGACAAACCCATCCTGTATTAAACCTGTTTCTATCACTTTGTGTGTGACATAAAAACTTCAAAAAATTATTCAAAACTGTGGATGGCATTTTTGGGTCGGCACAGCTGAATATAGCATTTTTTCTAGTTACTGTTTAACTTTAGCAATTGATCTTTCTAAATAATTTCCTATAAATATTTACTTTTGTTTTAAAAAGAAATAAGAACTTCAAAAATGTCGTTGCTCTATAAAAACCCATGAACTTAAAAAAAAACACACCATTTAAAAAATTCAGAGTTAAAATTAAATTTAAATAAATAACATCATTATTAATAATGAAATTTTTATTATTATCCTGCTTATTATGCCTAATTGGGTTGACTATTTGCCAGGAATATGAATTACGTCAACGTGCACCAGGTTTAGAACCTGAATTGGTTCTAAAGAAAATAAAACCTATTGGGGGCTCTGAAGTGGAGAATAATGATAATACTGTTGATTTATTAAAAACAACTCCAGCTTCTGTTATTAAACCGAAACCTGTAAAAAGATGTAAAGCTCTACGCCCTGAATGTGGTTATTTTCTCAATAGGTTAAGAAATAATACTAGAAAAAATGTTATTAGAAGAAATAAAACATTGTAAGAGAATTAATATGATAAATAAGAAAGTTAAAGTTGGTCAAGACAATATACTATGATTTTTTGCTATTGAAATGGGTGAATTCTAAAAAATTGGTCCAGAAAGTTTCTCAGATTTTAAAAAATATTCAAAAATTTACAGTTTCTGAGACAGTATTCCTCATAGAAAACTTCTCAATATCTGAAGTATTTTTCAAATAGGAAAATTCTCAGATTCTTAGACATTTTTCCGTATAAAAAATTTCTCAGATTCTGAGACATTTTTTCGTATAGAAAAATTTTCAGATTCTGAGAAATTTTATCATACAAAAAATTTCTCAGGTTTTGAGAATTTTTTTCCGTATAGAAAAATTCTCAGATTTTTTGCTATTAAAATGGGTAAATTCTAAAAAATTGGTCCAGAAAGTTTCTCAGATTTTGAAAAAATTTTCAAAAATTTACAGCTTCTGAGGCATTATTCCTCATAGAAAACTTCTCAATTTCTGAAATATTTTTCAAATAGAAAAAAGACATTTTTTCGTATAGAAAAATTTTCAGATTCTGAGACATTTTTCCGTATAGAAAAATTCTTAGATTCTGAGACATTTTTTAGTATAGAAAAATTCTCAGATTCTGACCCATTTTATGGTATAGAAAAATTCTTAGATTCTGAAACATTTTTTCTTATAGAAAAATTCGGAGAAAATTTTCCGTATAGTAAAAATTCTCAGATTCTGAGAAATTTTTCTGTATAGAAAAATTTTGCATAAAAAAATTCTTAGATTCCGAGATTCGGAGAAATTTTTCCGTATAGTAAAAATTCTTAGATTCTGAGAAATTTTTCTGTATAGAAAAATTTTGCATAGAAAAAATCTTAGATTCTGAGACGCTTTTCAATACAGAAAAACTCACAGAATTCTGAAATATTTTTCTAATAGAAAAATTCTTAGATTCTGAGACATTTTTCTAAGAAGAAAAATTCTGAGATTTTGAGACATTTTTCTGTATAGAAAAATTCACAAATTCTGAGACAATTTTTCGTATAGAAAAATTTACAGATTCTGAGACATTTTCCCGTATTGATTCTGAGCCGATTTCCGCATAAAAAATTCTCAGATTCTGAGACATTTTTCTGTATAGAAAAATTCTCCTATTCTGAAACATTTTTCCGTATAGAAAAATTTGCAGATTCTGAGTCATTTTTCCGTATAGAAAAATTCTTAGATTCTGTGACATTTTTTCATATAGAAAAATTTCAAATTCTGAGACATTTTTCGTATAAAAAAGTTCTCAATTTCTAAGACATTTTTCCGTACACTCAAAAAAATACGTTAGTAGATTTACTAATTTTTTTTTGCTAACGCTAGTTAGCTAACTTTTAGCAAATTTTTAGTTGAGATTAGCATGTTAGCAAAAAATTCTTGTAAACTTCATTTAGCACATTAGCAATTTTAAACAAACTTTGAACTAATTTCTTTTGCTAAATTAGAAATTGAGTTGACTACATTTTTACAAGATTTTTTGCTAATATTAGCAAAATAAATGGTAAATTTTTTTTTATTTTCAGAAAACTTAGCGCTATCTCGGAAACTAAGCCAGATAGAGTAAAATGGAGGCCATTTTTGGTTCTCAGAATCTCCATAGTATCGCCGGTCCTCTTCACATGTGTGGACCCTAATGGGCCCTAACTTTGGATCCAAAAAAGTTAGCATTCCCGAAAATTTTAAAATGTTCATATCTCGGTAAATATTGCCGACACAACAAAAAGTCCGAAAGCGTTTTTGTAGCTCTCAACACGTAGAACAAGACCGCAAAATAGTCAAAAGCTCTCCGAGTAATATTTTTGAAGTTATCGAGTTTTTAATTCTCAAGACCCCAGTGGTCCCCTATAATCACGTATCTCAAAAACGAAGCAAGGTAGAGCGAAACGGACACAAATTTTGGATCAAAAACTATGACGATTTTTAAGGAACCCAACTAGGTCTAGGCCCATCGGGGTCTGGGTCCGAACCCAATGGGGTCCTCAGATGTGTATAAACTAAGTTCAAAAAAAAAAATATTTAGTTAACTAATTATTGGCAAAACATTTTTGCTAACTGTAGCAAAAAAATTGTGGGTTCAAAATCAGCAAATTTTCTTGTAGGTTTACAAGCTTTTTTTGCTAACATTACAGTTTTTTTTTTTTGAGTGTATAGAAAAATTCTCAGATTGAGAGAAATTTTTTCGTTTAGAAAAATTTTCAGATTCGTAGTTATTTTTCTGTATAGAAAAATTCTCAGATTTTGAGACATTTTTGTGTATGAAAAAAATTCTCAGATTCTGAGACATTTTTGTGTATGAAAAAAATTCTCAGATTTCGAGACATTTTTCAGTATAGAATAATTCTCAGATTCCGGGACAGTTTTCCGTATAGAAAAATTCTCAGATTCAACGACATTTTTCCGTTTAGAAAAATTCTCTGACCTTTTTCCATAAAGCAAATTCCTCAGATTCTGAAAAATTCTCTAAAAAGATTCTTAGATTTTGAGACATTTTTCCGTATAGAAAAATTCTTAGATTCTGAGACATTCTTCAGTACAGAAAAATTCTCAGATTCTGAGATATTTTTCCGTATAGAAAAATTCTTAGAATCTGAGACATTTTTCCGTATAGAAATTTTTTTAGAATCTGAGACATTTTTCCGTATAGAAAAATCCACAATTTCTGAGACATTTTTCGAATAGAAAATTGCTTAGACTTTTTTTTGTTTGTAAATTCTTGTAATTAAAAAAAAAAAATCGCCGAATCAAAATTTATTTCAAAACTTTCTTTGAATTTGTTGATATTTAAATACGTTTTGGTGGACGATCACCCCTGGAAGAACCGCGTTGAGAGCCAGAGTCGGGACTACCGTCTCGTCGGGGACCGTCTCGTGGGGGACCATCTCGTGGTGGACCACGTCGTTCCCCAGAATCGTTACGATCTCCTCTAGGTGGACCACGTTCTTCTTCGTCACTACCTTCAGGCCTGCGATTACCTTTCCTACAAGGAGCTTTAGTTGCTGAGTCTTCCTCAGTTCCAGTACCAGCACTTCCAGTACCAGTAGTTCCAGATCCAATATCTCCAGTGCCACTATCTGCATCGGAAGTATCATCAGTATAATCATTACCAGCTTCATCAGCATTTATTTTGGCAGTCTTTTTATTGTTTGATAATACTTTTTGATTTGCTTGAGATTTACGTTTTTTTGAATTGGTGCTAGATTTTCCAGATTTTTTATTTCTTTTTAATGCTGAATTTTTTTTTGCAGATTTTTTAGTATTAGCATTTTTTAAACTTTTTGTTGAAGATTTATCTTTTGATGAACCAATATTTTTAGTTAGAGAATTTTTAGCAGAAGGACTATTGCTTTTAGCTGTATCAGCTTTGGCCAGAGATTTATTGGATGATTTATTGCGAGTTTTTCCCGATTTGGCACCAGACTGAGCAGAAACTGCCAGTACCATCAGTGTTAAAAAACAAATTAACAATATTTTGTTCATTTTATTTTCAAACTTTAAATTTTTTATTTGAAAATTAATAATGATAGACGATCTTTAAGAGATCATCAGTTTTTATAGCAAACGGACTTATGAGTTCTGACTTCAAATCTATAGCAAAATATTAGGATTATTTTTTATTATTGATTTAAATAAATATTTTAAACAAAAGATCATTGTTTTAAATGCACACTTGTTTATTTAATGATTTAAAAATAAAATAAATTAACTAAATAACTTTAAATGTATTCAAATTTTAACGTAAAATTTCTTACAGTGTATTCAAAAAGTTAGTTCTCAGAATTTTAGAAAATTTCTATATCGAAAAATTTCTCAGAATCTGAAAATTTTTCTATATGAAAGGAAACATGTATCAAAATCTTAGAAATGTCTCAGAATCTGAGAACTTTTCTCTATGGAAAAACTAAGAATTTTTTTATATGTAAAAATGTCTCAGAAACTCAGAATTTTTCTATAAGGGTATTCATTTCAGCTTTTTTTTGGTTGTAAAAATGAAAAATTGGAAAAATGTAACTTTTTATTACAACAAACACATGAAAAATTTTTCCACTCAAAAGTTGCAATTTAAACAACCTATATCCAAGTGTAAAATTATCAGAGTAAAAAGTTACATTTTTCCAATTATTTAAGCGTTGCCATTCATTACTAGTCAAAGAAAAAGTACAAAAATTTGCTACTGTTATTTAAGTTTTTTCTACCTCGGCAGCCCTTATTGAACATGTGTTTGAAATTTTTCTTCGAAGAAAATATGTATACAAATAATTTTGGTTATAATAATAGAAATTAAGAATTAAACAACAAGAAAAAACTGTCGAAATAAGTAAAAAGTGTAATTTATAAGTTAATTGGTTCATTCATCGAATAATTTAATTATTTTTGGAAACTTTGTATCACAATTTTTTTATGTACCCGTTCACATCAATGAGAGTGGAATCTTACATTTTTCATTTTTCCACTTTTACATTCTCTGAAATGAATACCCTTTATATGAAAAAAATTTCTCAGAATCTCAGAAATTTTATGTATGGAAAAATGTCTCAGAATCTGAGAATTTTTCTATATGGAAAAATGTTTTAGAATCTGAGAATTTTTCTTTATAACTCAGAATCTGAGAATTTTGCTATATGGAAAATTGTCTCAGAATCTGAGAATTTTTCTGTATGAAAAAATGTCTCAGAGAATTTTTCTATATGAAAAAATGTTTCAGAACCTGAGAATTTTTCTATGTGGAAAAATGTCTCAGAATCTGAGAATTTTTCTATATGGAAAAATGTTTCAAATTCTGAGAATTTTTCTATATGGAAAATGTCTCAGAACCTGAGAATTTTTCTATATGAAAAAATGTTTCAGAACCTGAGAATTTTTCTATGTGGAAAAATGTCTGAGAATCTAAAAATGTTTCAATATGGAATAATGTCTTAGAATCTGAGATTTTTTTATATGGAAAAATGTCTCAGAATCTGAGAATGTTTCTATATGAAAAAATGTCTCAGAATCTGAGAATTTTTCTATATAGAAAAATGGCTCAAAATCTGGCAATTTTTCTACATCGAAAATGTCTCAGAATCTGAGAATTTTTCTGTATGGAAAAATGTTTTAGAAACTGAGAATTTTTTTTAAATGAAAAATGTCTCAGCATCTGAGAATTGTTCTATATGGAAAATGTCTGAGGTTTTTTTCCATATGGAAAAATGTCTCAGAATCTGAGAATTTTTTCTATATGGAAAAATATTTCAGAATCTGACAATTTTTCTACATGCAAAAATGTCTCAGAATCTGAGAATTTTTATTTATGAAAAAATGTCTCAGAATCTGAGAATTTTTCTATACGAAAAATGTCTTAGAAACTGAGAAGTTTTCTTTATGGAAAACTGTCTCAGCATCAATAAATTGTTCTGAATTTTTCTATATGAAATAATCAGAATGGAAAAAAATTCTCAGAATCTGAGAATTTTTCTATGTGGAAAAATGTCTGAAAATCTAAAAATGTTTCAATATGAAATAATGTCTCACAATCTGAGAATTTTTTTTTACGGAAAAATGTCTCATAATCTAAGAATTTTTCTATATGAAAAAAGTCTCAGAAACTGAGAATTTTTCTATATGAAAAAATGTCTCAGAATCTGAGAATTTTTCTATATGGAAAAATGTCTCAGACTCTGAGTATTTTTCTATATGAAAAAATGTCTAAGAATCTGAGAATTTTTCTATATGGAAAAATGTCTCAGAATCTGAGAATTTTTCTATATGGAAAAATGTCTCAGAATCTGAGAATTTTTCTATATGGAAAAATGTTTTAGAATTTGAGAATTTTTCTATATGGGAAAATGTCTCAGAATTCTAAAATTTTTCTATATGGAATAATGTCTCAGAATCTGAAAAATGTTACAGAATCTTAGAATTTGTCTGTATCGAAAAATGTCTTAGAGTCTGAGAATTTTTCTATATGTACAAATTTCTCAGAATCTGAGAATTTTTCTATATGGAAAAATTTTTCAAAATCTGATAGTTTTTGTATATGAAAAAATGTCTCAGAATCTGAGAATTTTTCTATATGAAAAATAAGCTCAGAATCTCAGAATTTTTCTATATGAAAATATGTCTCAGAATCTGAGAATTTTTCTATATGGAAAAATGTCTCAGAATCTGAAAGTCTTTCTATATGGAAAAATGTCTCAAAATCTAAAAATTTTTCTATATGAAAAAATGTCTCAGAATCTGAGAATTTTTTTGTATGGAAAAATGTCTTAGAATCTGAGAATTTTTTCTATATGGAAAATTGTCTCAGAATCTGAGAATTTTTCTATATGAAAAAATGTCTCAGAATCTGAGAATTTTTTTTATATGGAAAATTTTCTCAGAATCTAAGAATTTTTCTATATGGAAAAATGTCTCAAAATCTGTCTCAAAATCTGAGACATTTTTCTATGTGGGAAAATGTCTCAGAATCTGAGAATTTTTTTATATGGAAAAATATGGAAAAGTGTTTAAGAATCTTACCCTATTTCAAGGGTGTAAAATAGTGTACTTTTGGTACTTTTTATATTTCCAGAAAAAAATTGTCTAGAAAAAACCATTTAAAAAAAAAAAATCCGATTCTAAGGGGCAAAAAGAGTAAAATAGTGTCCTTTGGTACTTTTTTTATTTCTCCTGAGATAATGGTCAGAGATATTAAAATTTCAAACAAAGGACCCTTCATCAAAAAAGAAAAATACGTTTTTGAAAAAGGTACTTTTTTTGTAATTCCAATTTAAATGGGGGGGTAAAAAGTTAAAAAATTTGCACTTTGGTACTTAATTTCTATTTCCTGAAAAATGGCTTAATAAACTTGAAATTTGGAATGTAGGATAATCCATTAAAAAAATATTCTGGAAAAGTACTTTTTAGAAAATTTCGTTTCTGAGAGTGTATAAAAATGTAGTTTGGTACTATTTCGATCTGCTGAAATAATAGAGGTATTCAGAGTCTTGCTACCAGCCCTGGCAATGTAGAAAAAGTGTACATCTATCAAAAAATACATGTGTTTTGAAAAGTAATTTGAAAAAGTGCTCTTTTACCACCATTACTAGGGGTGGCAAGCAAGACTCTGAATACCACTAATGTTCATAAAAACTGGATTTTTGGAATATAGGATTCTCCATAGAAACGAAACATTCTGAAATTTCGAAAAATGGAAGATACAAATGGACAATTGGTATTTTTTTCGATTTCCTTAAATAATGGTCTTATAAGATTGATCCTTCAGAAAAAACACACTTTGAAAAAAAAATTAAAGGATCTGGACCGAATTTCAGCATTCGTAATAAAATGAAATTTTGATCAATACCAAACTTTAAAAAAAAGAATCTTGAAAAACGAATAAAACTAGTATACAAAAACTAATGACGAATATGGTATCGTACGAAAACCTACTTGAAACGAAATGAAATTGAACAGGGAACGAAATGGAATGGAACAGGGAACGACATGCAATGACATTTTTTTTACTAAAAATATTATTTAGTACGAAATAAAATCTAAAATTCAATATCGAGAAATGTTTTATTATCTTTGAAGATATCTTTAGTAAAATGAATGTGTTACCTGCCAGAAAACGTTAGAAATCTATGGTAAGATTTATTATTTTCCTGACAAATACAAAACTTTATAATAAAAAACATATGGTCAATAATTTATGGCTAGGTTTGAAGTGGTTGTTATCGCCTTGCGGCAACAAAAATAGACTCCAAGGTCCATTGCCACCCAGTCGCATACCTTTCAATAAAGAATTTTACTTAATTTATTTTTAATATCCATAAGTGTTCTAAGAATTAACATTAAAAATAAATTTAATTTGAAAAATTAATCTTATCATTTAAATTCGTAAGTGTGCCCAAAAAATCAATCAGAACTCACAAGGGAAGTATCTCAAGTATATATAAAAGAGACGATTTTAAGACTGGGGTGTCTCGGCTTATCGGCCATATCAGTGTTTCAAAATTTCGTTGTCCCCTTATGAAACAATGTGGACTTCCGGAAAAATTTCGATAACTCCCGAACTAACAGGAATATCCTCTAGAGAAAAAATCCGTGTCGGCTTAAATTTTATAAGGATTAAGTATTTCGTATTCATATAGACATCGTAGGTCTATGTCTTCATATAAATACCCCCCAAAATTTACACATTTTCATGAAAAAAGTATTTAACGAAGACAAACTTTTACAAGGTTATGTCACCGTTAGATAGGCACTAAAGAAACCTTTCTTCTCATATGTAAACATCATATAGTTTCTTAGAAATAAATGGCTGAAAAATCAAAAAAAAGATTTTTTCGCCATTTATTGACCCATGTTTTGAACCCCTAAATCCCCGATATGGCCGATAAGCCGAGACACCCCACCCTTAGAATTCTCTCTTTTATATATATTTTACGTTTCAAGCAAATCGGTTCATAAGGGTTGAGATACTTCCCTTGTCAGTATTCTGCTAAAATAAATCCTACACTCAAAAAATGATGACGATAGATTCCACTACAAAAGACAGTTAAAACTACTACCTTTGTTGTTGTTTAGGCGTCCACTACATTTTACGGTAAAATCAACCAAATATTGTTGTTGTTTTTAACTATTGATTAACAACTAAAAAAACTGTAAAAACTACTTCAAATTACAGTTGTTTTTACTGTAACTCAAATTGTATGATTTTTTTTATTAACAAAAAAAAAATTCTAAACGTCAAAAACGGTTAAAATTATTTGGAAATAATTCCTGAACATCCATTTTTCTAAAAATTTCTATAAAATTATAAGTTTTTTTATAGACTAAAAACAACTACATAAAGCAACTGTTACTACAATGTAGTAATTTTTTAAAACGACTACAAAAAACAGTTGTTTGAGATTTTTCATACAAAAACAACTGAAATTGTAGTTGAAAACAACAACTACTACTTACTACACAAATGACCGTCATGTAATAACTGCAATAATTTTCTACATTCGATTTTTTTTTTACCAAGGTCATTTTTTAAAAAATTAATTTATCAAATTTAGTACAAGAATTTGGATACCCATTTCTAAAATAACCCCCACAATCCCGTAACATGATTCTGGGCTAAACGGTTAAAATTTTTCTTTAACATTTTTATTCCCTTGTATCATAATAATTTTAAGAAATCAGGAAATTTTTAGTGAAAAAAAATCTGAAGAAAACAAATTTTGTCAAAACAAGTGATAGTAATAAATTCGGTTGTGCTGAATTTTCTATACCCTCTTAATGTGCAATTTTATACAATTTTATTATTAAAACTGGGTCCAAGTAAAGGACTTTGAACGTTTTCTAATATAAAAATGTTTTATTTATTTAACAAAAATATGGAAAAACCAGTAAAAAAATGGTGTTATTTTTGAGATTGGTTTAGTTCTTCAAAGGGGAACTTTTTCCCCCTATTCAGTCTATTACCGTAAGACATATTCGTGCCAAATTTCAGGAGTCTACACTAAAAAAAATCCTTGTAACTTTTTTTTGTTTGCTACTCCCTATTTGACAAAAATTCCTAGTAATTTTACAAGATTTTTATCAATAATTTTTATACCCTACACCACTCTGTGGCACAGGGTATAATGAGTTTGTGATGATGTTTGTAACTACCCGAAATATTGGTCCTAGACCTACCTTCAAGTATACCGATAGACTCAGAATTACATTTTGAGTCGATTTAGCGATGTCCGTCCGTCTGTCCGTCCATCTATCGGTTTAAGCACGATACAGGTCGCAATTTTTCATCAATTGACTTAAAATTTGAAACTTAAGCATCTTTTGGTCCAAGCCTATTGAAATTGGAGAAAATCGGTTTAAATGACTCTTTTAACCGTATTAAAATAGATATCGCGTTTAAATTCAGCAGGTAATCAAATTTTATATGCATAAATCACCATTCAAAATTTCAAAGGAATTGGGTCAGTCCTTCTGGTAGTCCCTATACAAACCACCTTCCCGATTTTCACATAATTCCCTCAAAATTCATAAAAATGGAAATATTTGATAAAAATTTTATTTTTAGGTGTTTAACGTGTACTTCAGTAACCAAATCAAATCGGAATATAATTGGACCATTTTTAGACTTACAATTAGTCCCCCATATAAAAATTTCGACTGATATTCAGTTAAATTGGTTTATTGACAAAAAATAAACCAATTCCACTAAAATTTGATCTGTGTGTGTTTTCTGCACTAAATAAAGATCTAACAAAAGACAGATATAATCGGTCCATGTTTGGACTTGGGACCCATTTTCCGGAAAACACTGGTGTAGGGTATCATATGGTCGGTCTTGATCGACTATAACTTTCTTAATTGTTTAATTTTACAAGCTTTTTACCAATAAAATTGTAAATTTACAAATTTTTTGATACAATAAAATTTACAAAAAGGTTTCGTAACTTCACTAGATTTTTTGCTACCTCGTATTTTACGAGAATTTCTTGTAATTTTATAAGCTTTTTACCAATAATTTTGTAACTTTACAAGCTTTTTACAAATAAAATTGAAAATTTACAGTTTTTTTGACGCAATATAAATTACAAGGAATTCTCGTGAATTTACTAGATTTTTTTTTTGTAAAATTATCTAGGAAATTTGTAAAATTACAAAAAAATGTAAATTTCAATCCAAATTTGTTTGTTAAAAAACAAGGAAAACTGTCAAATATGGTAAAATGGCATTACGAGACTTTTCCTAGTAATTTGACAAAGTTTTTTTTTGTGTGTAAGTATTACCTACGGAATGACAAATTTAATAAACCCCCCAATATTTTCGTAATGTAGACTATTTAAAAAATAATTTAAAATTGTCAGCGTTATTATAAATTAATCAAGTGCAATTTAAATATCAGTCTAAATTTGTAACATATTGTCATTCATTTTTAAAATAATTTTGACATGTGCATAAATTGTTTATTAATTTCAATCGTTTAAATTCAAGTGTATTATCTTATTACTGTTATAACAAAAAAAAAAATAGTAAATTGATTTATTAATTTTGCATTTTGTATTATTGAATTATAATCTTTTTTTGTTTCTTTTAATAAATTTATTATAGATTATTTTTAAAGTGTTTATTAACATTGCCGAGATTCTCACACGTTTCATTGATAAATATTTAACACAATTTTGACGTTTGGCAAAGTTATATTACTAGAAATGTGTCATTGAGATTTTGTACAACATATACAGTGGCTCACAATCTAAGTTGGTATATACATTCGCACGTCCTGATTCCAAAACTTCAATCCAAATTTTTCCATCATGTTCCGTTTTCGAGATATTCGTGTTTGAAAATTTTTCTATGCGAAAATCTCGAATATCTCTAAAACGGAACATGCTAGAAAAATTTGGATTGAAGTTTTGGAATCGAGAGATCCAATTTAAACAAAATCAAGTCCTAAGTATTTGTTCGAAGCAACATAACAGTGGACCAACAAATGTGCGAAATTATTGGATCTTAGAAAATTATTGCAGTAACTACATGACGGTTGTTTTTGTAAGAAGTAGTATATACATATATGGGCTATTTCACGTCAACGGGAGACCCCCCCGCCCCCAAAATTCTATTGGCTTAAAATTTAGCCAATGATCTCTACTTTTGAAAGCTGAGTGGCGGAAGTTGAACCCAATTGTAAGCCAATATGGCGGCGCGAATCGGGATACCCCGATCGGGATATGCTGAAAACTAATGAAGGAGTTATCGGATTTTTCTGAAATTTGTTATCAGGGGGTTTATTGGGACGCTTATTTCAAATTTTCATTCAGATTTCAAAAATTCAAAATGGCGGATCCAATATGGCGGATGATTTTTTCGAGGTTTTCGCGTTCAAATAAAACTCGGTTTCAGGGTGTATTATGGGTCACTAAACACGATTCTGAATTTAGATTTCCAAAATTCAAAATGGCGGATCCAATATGGCGTTTTTTTATTTGTTTTTAATTTCGATTTTTTTGAAACTTGGTATCCGGGGGCTATTTGGGACGCTGATTTCGGATTTTTATTCAGATTTTAAAAATTCAAAATGGCGGACTCATTATGGCGGATGGTTTTTTTTAAGTTGTCGCATTCAAATAAAACTTGGTTCCCGGGTGTATTAGGGGTCACTAAACCCGATTCTGAATTGAGATTTCCAAAATTCAAAATGGCGGATCCAATATGACGTTTATTTTTTTTTTTTTTAATTTCGATTTCCTTGAAACTTGTTATACGGGGGTTATTTGGGACGCTTATTTAAAATTTTTATTCAGATTTCAAAAATTCAAAATGGCGGAACCAATATAGCAGTTAATTTTTTTTTTTTAATTGTCGCATTTAAGTTAAACTCGATAACCGGGAGTTTTATGAGTCACTTATTACGAATCTCAAATTCTTTCCATCTATTTCGATCTCTGGCAAGTAGCTTAATTTCGTTCCATGTTTTTTGAGCTGATTCGTGTTCATTTCGTATGCACCGGATCCATGTATTACGTGGTCGGCCTGGATGTCGTTGACCTTGAGGGTTCCACTCTAGTGCAGCTCTGGCAATATCATTTGCTGGTCGCCTGAGAATATGGCCGATCCATGTCCATTTACGTTTCTTAATATCAGATTCGATGGAACAACAATCTGCCAGATTCCAAAGGGCTTCATTTGATACCCAATTTGGCCATTATACGTAATATCTGTCTCAGACACCGATTCACGAAAGTTTGTAAGAAGTAGTAGTTGTTGTTTTAAACTACAATTACAGTTGTTTTTGTATGAAAAATCTTAAGCAACATTTTTTTGTAGTTGTTTTAAAAAATAAATAAATTCAAAAAATAGCTACATTGTAGTAACAGTTGTTTTATGTAGTTGTTTTTAGTCTATGTAGTAACAGTTGTTTTATGTAGTTGGTTTTAGTCTACAAAAAGTTGTATTTTTTCTAAAAAAAGGTTTAATAAAACGTATTTGTTTAACGAGTTGGATCTGTGGGGTGCAGCAGGAGGTGACTGGACATAATCCCCACAGACATTACCCCCATAACGGAAATGGGAATTATGACCGAATTCATTACGGTCATAATCCCCATAATAGTTGTTGGGATTATGACCGAATTCATTACGGTCATAATCCCCATAATAGTTGTTGGGACTATGACCGTTTCCAAAACGGTCACAATCCTAATGGGGATCCCCATAATGGGTATTATGGCCATTTGGTTCGTGGTCATTATCCCCATAAATCTGGGAATTATCTCCGTTTTTTATTGGGATTATGTCCAAATAATTTTCGGTCATAGTCCCCACTACCATTATGGGGATTATGACCGAAATGAATTTGGTCATAATCGCCATAACGGAAATGGGGATTATGTCCGTGGGGATTATGTCATGTCGCCGCAGCAGGAACTATTAATAAATAAATAATACCTAAATTAATTTAATTACAATTTATACAAATATTGTTTTTGTTTTTTTAACAATTTTACAGTTTTTATCGTTTTAGAAGATTTTTTTTGTTAATAAAAAAATTCAGACAATTTGAGTTACAATAAAAACAACTGTTATTTGAAGTTGTTTTTACCGTTTTCTGTAGTTGTTTATATACGTTTTTTTAAAAATTAAATGTTTTTTTATTGTTTTTTATTGTTTTTTATTAATTTTTTAATACATATATTATTTTTATACATAATAAAAAATAAATACATACAACTACACTTAAAACATAAATTTTCATATTATGATTTAATTTAACATCCAGCACTTAAGTATTAACCTACACTTAAGTGTGCGATTTTTTAAGCAGTTTGGATTAGAGTTTGCAAAACGATTAAAATCGTAATCGTAATTGCGATTAATCGTACGAATTAATCGTAATCGTAATCGACAAAAAAATGATGCGATTACGATTAATATTTTTCTATGAAATACACTGTTTTTGTAACGAATTTAAATCAGTTCCAAAATTTTTTGAAACCCATTTTAAAGTATCTATTTAAAATTATTTTTCAAAAAAACTAAATTACTCTAAAAAACGATTACTTTCGAAACAATTTCAAACAAAAATCATTGATTCTGGAATATTAAGTAGAATCGATTGCAGGATGATATGATGCGTTCTGGTACCGATTATTTGGAACGGAAAATTTTGATGTGTTGGCCATGATTCATTTAACTTGTTTGCAATTTTTCATTCCTTTTCTCGTAATAGTCATTCAAATTTAAAAGAAAATTTCAATTCTGATATGAGTAAGTTTTAAAGAGTTTTGTTTTCAAAATATACTTAAAAGGCATTGGTCGGGTTTGGTCGAAAAATTTAAACATGAAATTTTTTTAAAAAAACGTAATTTTTTCATTCTTTGACCGCTGGTTGCCTTGTAATTTTTTTTTATAAATTTCATCGCAATTAGCTCCTTAACTGGCCATCGGCAGGTATACCGACACGACGCCACAGAAAATTTGATGAAATGGAAGCACCTTTTGGAAAGGAATCTCGAGCCAAAGAGCGAATCCAAACCAGTCACAGTTTAGAGTACTCTTTAGTAGCACAGATAAAGAGCTATTAAGACGCAGTAAAATCAAGTATCTTTTCAGTGCTGATGGAAGCACTCTTTGAAGAGTTTATTCAAGCGCAATGGAAATGTAAGAAAATCTAGTATTTTTCTCCAAAAATCTTTTTGATGTTGAATATGTCAAAAATTAAAGTATGTGTAAAATTTTATCAACAAAGAATTTTAACTATAAGTTTTAAAAAAATTTCTTAAAAAAGACTCTCAAAGGCGCTCGAGCGATCTTTCGATGCGCAATGATATACTAAAAAAGAGACTGTGGTTCCAAAATCTCGAATTATTTTTACTGGGAAAGTTCGAAAGTTTCGTACTTTCTAAAATATAAATTTCAAAAGATTTTTTTAAAGCTATTGAAACTCAAATTATTTAAAAAATTCGATTAATCGTAATCGCGATTAACGGCAAATTTTTTAATCGTAATCGCGATTATGAAATATCTCGATTAGTTGCAAACTCTAGTTTGGATCATTTAATTGTATTTTTTTAAACTAGTTCGCCTTTGTCCAAATTACTTGATAAACAGACACTTGAGTGTAAGCATTTTCTAAGTGCTGTCTGTAAAATCCAGCCTAAATTTTTATTAATAGTGCATTCACATTGGCATCGAAAGCCCGTTTAACGAGGTTTCGCCTCAAACCTCATTTGAAAGTACGTATTTTCCCATACAAATTGAAAACTTCTGTTATGAGTTTTCAACGAAAGTACGTTCGAAAGCTCTTAAATTTCATAAAGAAAATAAATTAAAGAAAGTGTCAAAAATAAAAAATAAAAATATTAATATATTTTCATAAAAAATAGCATTAAATCAAAAGATTTAAATAAATTACTGTAAATTAGTGCGAAAATTAATTAATTGTGTGCGATTAATGTCGGTATGTTCGCAAATTTTATTCGGTAATTTTCGAAAACGTGATAACCATCAAAAATTTCGGGTGTGAACGGTTATGTTTTCAAAATGAAATTACGTACTTTCAACGAGGTTTCGAGCTGAGTGTGAATGTACTATAAATATTAAATTTTATGCACCAGCAAATTGATTTTTTATTTTTTAATTTTTTGTAATCTAAAATTTTTTGAAAAGGTTTTGATTAGTAGATAAAATTGGGTATGTGTGTGTGTTGTGTTTCAGTTTTATTATTTCAAAAAAAATGTTTCACAAAAATTTTTTAAATGAAACCCTAGCAAATATACGATTCTATATAATTTTCAGATGTAAATTGAAATACATCTAATACAATCAAAGATGCCATCAATTGATATTAAAAGCGTTTAATTGAAGTTCAAAAATATCAGTTTAAGTTCAAAAAAAAAACACAGTGATACAAAATCGAACTTTCCAAATCGGAATGGGATAAAACCAAAAGCGAATGAAAGTTGACAGTTTACATAACAAAACCATAGAGTGTACATAGAGGCGAAGGCGTCAAAAATTGAGTTGTCAAAGAACTGTATACATGTATTTGTTGACAAAGTACGACTTGTAAACATGAATTGTGTTTTGAATTCACATCGACAACGTACGTGTGAGATATTAGAAAAAGATAGTGATACATATTATTTTTTCTTTCACCTTCGCCTCTATGTTTCTCTATGAACAAAACCCTCAAGGCGTTTTGTTAGTTCAGCGCTATATTATTTTTTGCACCCATTTAAAGTTGGTGATTTTAAAGCATTTAAAGCTTTTGTGTACTAAACATGACCTACATCAGGGGCCTCTGGGGGTGTCCTTATTAGACATGTGGGGTTCAGCGTCAAAACGTAAGCTCGAAATTACATTAGCTATAACAGGTATGAATTTCGCTGCAATCGGTCCCGTACCTACTTACTGAATAGCCAAATTATTAAAAATACATCACTGTTCACCGTTGCGTATGATTGTTATTTAAAGGCAATTACAAAATTAATCATACGCCTTATACAATTTTCAATCAGTATTTTTTATAATTATAATAAAAGTTCACCAACTTCAAATGCGTTTAAAAAAATCTAGCGCTGAACTAAAAACGAGGGTTTTTTATGTAATATGTCAACTTTCATTTGCTTTTGGTTTCATACCATTCTGATTTCGGTTGTTGCACTGTATAATCAATTCTAATTTTAAAACTAATAGCAATTTCAAAAAGATCAATTGAAATTCAAACAAGTAAAAAAATCGGTTTAGTCGAGTCAATTGAGTTGAGAGTGGGTTGTGCAAGCCTAAAATAAGGAAATTTGTAGGCAACTCCATGGCGCTCCAACTTAAAATAGTCCATTGTACCGTAAGGTCAAATCTATTAGTATCTGCAGAATTTTCTAAAAATATTTTGGGATTGATGGTTTTGCCCAAAAAAATATTTTAGAAAAAAAATATGTAGTTCAAATGTTGTATTAGAAAATTTAGGAAAACCTCGAAAATTTTAATACATTCCACATAACCTCAATCAATTGGTAAAGAATAAACGGAAATAACGTTGAATTTATAGTAAAGGAGGGTAGCATTTTACGCATTTTTCCCGATTGCGCTATAATATGGCCTATAGTTTTCGATCAGTTAGGTGGCCACTAGGGTGGGTCGTTTTGCCACTTTTTTGTCGGATCGAAACACTATACCCGGCAAAAGTTGTCTACCCAGATGGGTATTACAGATGTGATTTTTTTTGGAAATCGATTGATATCTTCTGCTCTCAGAATGGGCTCAAAGTTTCGAAATTTCGGCTAAAAATCCCAAAATGCCAATTATTGAGGCTCGAAAAAGCGGTTATTTTTTTTTGGTAGGGATATGTTATTTTAAACGTAAACTCCATTTTAGGCATCAAAATGCAGTTTTAACCCCTCCCGGAGGTCCAGGGAATACCCCCGATATCCAAACAGGATGTGAATTTCGGCTAAAAATACCCTAATTGATAATTATTGTGGTTCGAAAAAGTAGCATAATTTTTGGGTACAAATATATTATTTCAGACGTTAAATACCTTTTAGGCATCAATATGCAATTTAAGCCCTTTCGGAAATCCAGGGAATACCTCCGATATCCTAAGTGGGAGGTGAATTTCCAAAATTGTAAAAAATTCAATTCCAGATAAAGTGTCATTATATATGGGTAAAGATGCCTTAAAATCCTATTTTTAACGATACCTCCCCACCCTCAATATCAGGAAAAATTGTCACAAATTGAAATTTGAATTCAAATTTTGTTGGAGCTTGTCTAGAAGTTAAATCCGATTTTATTATGCCATCCCTTGCGTTTTTGTCGCACCTAGATCATAGAAAAAAATAGAAGTGTAACAGAGTCGTATTTCGCTTGAATAAGTATTAGTGACAGCACATTATGTAACTTTTGACGTTTAATAAAAACAATGCCACATAAAGGAGAACAACAACAAAGAAAACAACAAAAGAAAAAACAAAAGGTTTTAAACTATCAATAGTGCGTATTATCTTAAAAAAAAAACGTTGAATAAAGCAAAATAAATAATAAATTTAATTAAATGAAAGACAAATTCCATTTTTTATAAACAAAGAATCTAATTTGATATTAAATACGTGTGAGATGAGGAAGAACAAGCATTTTGCCACCATATTGGAAAATACATCAAATACAACACTGCGTACCTTCTAATCTTTTCTATGACCTAGATATTGCTTCAGATACTAATTTACTGTACTAATTTTACTGTCCGACTGCAACTTAATGGCACGGAAACTGTGTTTTCAGGAAGTGAAAGTTTGTCAATAAGTTATTTATTTGATACCGTCCTTAAAACGGGTGGTACTGTGTTAGAAACATCAGTAATTTCCCAGAAGATCATTTCCACGTAATCAGTTGCCTCAAAATTTTGCCTTGGAATAATATTGTAGCGAAAGAACTGATGACGATTCCCTGTTTGGTCTTCTTGAGTACTAAGAATTCTTTTTGGTGCATCTTGACGGACAGCAAGTCGACAATCATCATCGCGAGAATAATATTTTCGGGCAGTGCAAAAAACGCATTATTTTGAATGGATGTTCATTCATCCATTACAGCTTTTTTTTTTTACTTTGAGCCAACACCCATGGGATGCCCCCTGCTAATGCAATGCATTGTGTTGGTATTAGGAAAATAGGTTATGAGGAGAAGGAAAGAGGGAGAAGTGTTTGTGGACATTTAATTTGAACTTTTCTAAATTATAGCCTACTGGAAAGATTTTTGCGGGGAGTTTATTACACATACGGCTAGTTCGACCGAGAAACGAATTTTCTCTGTTTGGTGTTTCTTTGGTCAATATCGTGATCTACAAATTGTCTCAAAAACATGACGAGGACCATCAGCAATGGAATGATGTGTACTAATTCTGAGTTGCATCACCACGTAGACTTTAGGTATGAACTTAACTATTTCTATGAGTTCCTTGCTTTGCAGTTGTCAACCTGTCCGAGCATTCTGCCGAATCAATAGCTTTAGCTATAAGATACAAGTATTTGAAGTCCTTACTGAGTTTTTTAAGCTCTTCGGAACTGTGATAAGGAAAATCACATTTAATTGCTATTAATGACACCACAGGAAGTTTTTTACATCCGGGTAATTTTGAACCTATAGGACCTGTGTAAAAATTGGGACCTGATGTTTGGCCGTCGAATGCTTAAAGAGAACTCGCAATGGTACTTCGATAAAATGCAAAAGGCAACCTGCCCATTGCATGGATTTTCCTATTAATTCTTCTAATTTTCGAAGAATTCTACCTCTATGGAAAATATAACTTTTAAAATATTCTCTTAACTCCACTAGATTTATTTACCATATAAACACTTTTTGATTACCTCTAGCCAAACAAAATTTAAAGATATACATATATCTAGAAAAATCTAGCCTGAAATATCTCCCATATACTCACTTATCGATTTTGCCAAGCCCGGCCTTTGAGTTGAGTCTCGGCGAGAACTATAAAATTATCAATGTTCCATAAAACCAAAAATGGCTTTGAAAGATTTAAAAAATGCCCAAACTTCCATCTTTCTCCAATCCCGGCTGGGGTCCTTGATCCCAAGGTGGGTTAATAATTGCTTTTTAAAGCATAAATGTGAGATGACGTTTAAAATAACACATCTTTAAACACAAAATGCCACTTTCTGAACCTCAATAATTGTCTATTTGGGTATTTTTAGCCGAAATTCACTTCTCTTTTGGATATCGGGGGTATTCCCTGCATTACCGAAAGAGATTAAAATTGCATTTTGATGCCTTAAAGGGATTTAACGTCTAAAATAACATATTTGTACCCAAAAATTATGCCACTTTTTCGAACCACAATAATTATCAATTAGGGTATTTTTAGACGAAATTCACATCCTCTTTGGATATCGGGGGTATTCCCTGGACCTCCGGGAGGGGTAAAACTGCATTTTGATGCCTAAAATGGAGTTTACGTTTAAAATAACATATCCCTACCAAAAAAAAAATAACAGCTTTTTCGAGCCTCAATAATTGGCATTTTGGGATTTTTAGCCGAAATTTCGAAACTTTGAGCCCATTCTGAGAGCAGAAGATATCAACCGATTTCCAAAAAAAAATCACATCTGTAATACCCATCTGGGTAGACAACTTTTGCCAGGTATAGCGTTTCGATCCGACAAAAAAGTGGCAAAACGACCCACCCTAGTGGCCACCTTCTCTCTGGTGAAAAATGTTTACAACAGATTCAATTATTATGTTTTTTGTACTAAAGTTATACAATTTTATCATTATATAAATTATTTGCTAATATACACGCCCACAAAAGGGGAGCGTGCCAAAAAAAAATCCATTTTAAATACCCTGGGCCCAAATCCTGGACTTTGGACTTCTTCAGACATAAAAATATTTCATTTGTTTAAGAAAAATCCAAAAAAAACTATAAAAAATTATAACCTATAAAAAATTATGCGGAATACACGATACAGCCCAACAAAAAAAGAGCTAGGCTTGAAATTTGGCACAAACCTTAGAGGTTGGTTTAGTTCGTCAAGGGGTAACTTTGTCCCCCTTGGTTTGATTTTGCCCATCTCCGAACTTAACCAGCCTATTACCATCAGATATATATGTGCCAAATTTCAAGTCTAGCTCTTTTTTTGTTGGACTGTATCATGTATTCCACAGACCACTGATCAATAGCAGATCACTGATAAATAACACGCACAAATATACTTTTCAAATGAGGTAGTTAAGATTGTAGGTCTGTTCGAAAAGATCACAAAAATGTCCATCAAACTTGCCAGACACCCTTAAATTATAAAGTTATAGTCAAAAAACGTTTTTTTTTACTTTTCTCACTAAACCACGTATAACTTAAAAAAATTTTAACCGATTTTAAATTTGTTAACTGTTTTAGATAAAAGAAGGATTCGGCTTTTTATGTGTGTGAATTGGTACATACATATAAGAAAGATATGTTCTGATTTTTTCCACAATATCTAATTTTTATGTTATTTTTTGAAAATTTTTTGAGTTTATCGATTTTTTTCTGCTATAGTTTGTTCCACAACATAAATATTTATAAACGTATTCTTAAAGAAAATTTAATTCTGAATATGATGAGCTTTATCCCGAAAAATCGGATTTCAATTGACAGAGTTGTGATAAGTTTTCTAAAAAAGCAAATTAAGATTTTGCATGAAATCGCCGTTCGGGCAACCCAGGCAAAATATAAGAAAGAAAATCTTTCTTATATGTGTAGATCAATTCACACGCATGGAAAACCCTATCCGTCTTCTATCGAAAACAGTTAAAAAATTTAAAATCGGTTGAAAAGTTTCTGAATTACACAAGGTTTAGTGAGAAATGTGATGGAAATCGATCGATTTCCATCACATGGGAGTATATCTCGAAAACTAGAGCTGACCCAAAAAATATGTTGCCAGATTTGAAATTAGCGAACCCCAATTACCCAAACTTAGCTACCAGAACCCGGGGAAAAAAACGGCTGTCCTGTGTAATTGGGAAAATTTTAAAAACACCTTTTTAAAAATGAACGATTTGGCGTTGAGTGCCCCTTTACGAGAAAAATCATGCAAATCATCATACAAAAAATTGGTGGTCAAAAGAATTGGAGGTAAAAAAATTGCTATTTTTGCTACAGTACTTAAAAAATTTCACTATTTCTTTGGATTGCTGAAAAAATTATTTGACCACTGAATAAAAACTATTGGATTTTTTTTTTTCAAAATTTCTAATGGTTGAACTTGGAAAAAATCGACCTAGAAATATTTTTAAAAAATGTTCAGAAAAATATCTGTAAATAATTTCATTTTCCAGATCGACCCTCGTAGTACATTTATTATTTACTCAATCTGAACACGATCGAGCTTAAATTAAAGCTTTATAAATTACCTACATAACATATTTTTAAATAATACTCGTTTGATAACACCCTCCGACAAAAATGAAAAAAAATCGTTGAACACGAAGTGGATAATATACGTTTGAAACTAGAGACTAAATATAGTAAAACTACATTAACACTTTTTCATTTCGTGATCCTGTTTCCTTTTGAAAGGACTTCAAAGTTTTAGAGGATTAAATTTTATAAAATATTTTTTTTATATATGTAATTGTCCTAAGATGCAACTATTGATAGCAAATGAAAGAGGAGAATCTCCCCTAATTTTTATGTCCATTCAAAAATGTGTCTTTTAATATCATTAAAAATTTTCAACAAAATATTTTGATAAAGTTTTCAAATGATTTTATTCACATCCTCTTATCCTGATATGGCAAAATATAAAAATGGAATTATGGGATAGCCTCCTCTTTCATCTGCTGTCACCATGGTGTCATCCTAGGTCAATTACAAATATTTCAAAAATATTTTACAAAATGTATCCTTTAAAACTTTGAAGTCCTTTTAAAAGGAAACAGGATCACGAAATGAAAAACTGTTAATGCAGTTTAACTCCATTTGATCTCTACTTTCAGACGTATGTATATCATCCGGTTTATGTATAATATTGTCTGTCGGACGGTGTAATAATAACCTTTAGTATTGTTAACTTTGTCTTTAAGAAATTGCATCTACTATAAAAAAGTTTCCAATGTATTGTCGCCCACTGTATGTTGTTAACTGCCCAGGCAGAAAAATACGAACGGGAGAGCGCTGGCAAAGTACTTTTTATGGTCGCTTGAGTGCTGGGAAAGCATCACAGTTTAGTACTCTCCCAGCGTCCAAAATGATAACCACGGTAAACGGTATGCCGTTGCTATTTTAAAGCGCTTTGAAAGCGCTTTAAAAACTAAAAATATGGTACTATTATAGCACTTTTAGAACAAAAAAATGGGACGTATCTAAATTGTATAAGTCCATAAGACACCACTTTTTTTTGTGTTTATTTGAATAAAGAAATTTATTAAATTAGGATAAAAAATTGATTGACTAATTTATTAGGATAAAAAAAAAATTCTACAAACTTTGAAATATTTTCCTGGAAAATTTTGTTTTCCGCTTTCTTTGCGTTTTGGAATAAAAAATTTATTAAAAATGCTTTTAGGAAAAATTTTGGAAAAGTCCCGAAAAAAAGTGGTGTATTGAACAGAAACGGGTTGTGTTCCAAAGGGATAGGTCCAGTGACATTTCATATCCGAAGTTTAAGACACTTCCTCACGAAAGAAACAGGTGTTTTTATATAAAATGTGTCAAGTTTGTAATATGTGGGTCATTATGTATAAGTGACATATCATGAGAACTATCTAGGACCGGCCACTAATCCTGCAGGGAAATAAAAAATATTCCAATTGTTATGAAAATTAATAAATTTTAATAAAAAATTTATATTTTGAACGGATTTAAATAGAAAAACATTGGCAAAGCGCTTGGAAAGCACTTTTTCGAATTCATACTACCTTCTACACAAAAAATTAAGTGCTTTGCCGAGCCTTTTTCTTTGGAACGGTTGGCAGTTTCTGCCTGGGTGGTTGTAGTGTATCAAAAGCCCAATTTTTTTTTTAATCTTTAGTTTTCAATTAATATTTTTAATTTCAAATAGTAAATTTTTGAGTTAAAATTGTTCCAGTTTTGAATTTCTTTGATTCGTTTTTAAATTTCTGCTATTCAATTTTTAAATTTCATTTTTTTGATTTTTGAAGGATATTGTTAGAAGTTTAATTGATATTTTAAAAATTTCAATTTAAATGGCATCTTTTAATTTCATGATTTTTTTTTTAATTTCACCTAAAAATTGTGTAAAATGTATTTAGCATTACAATTATGGCTTAAAAATAGACCATTAATTGTAATTAATCAATTATAATTCAATTATTATTTCTCAATTACATTTTCTTCAAAACTTTTTCATTCTCTCTGATAGTTTAAAATTAATAATATATTTTCATATTGTATACTTGGATTGTTTTTTTTTAAATCAATTTGACTTCATTTTATTTTTCAGCATTTTTTTTTTTAATATTATTTTACTCTATGGGTTTCTACTTCAAAAAAAAAATTAATTCAAAAATATTAATTATTTTTTTTTAGTTTTATATAAATTACAAAGGCATAACTAAAAAATAATTTCATTTGAAAATGTTAATTGGGTTTTGTTCTTGTTGTTTTTTTATTTTTGTTGTTTATGGTCCATATAAATATTTACGTTTTTGATCTTCAATATAATCATGAGTGGACATTTGTATGGCGCGTTGTAACATTTCAGATTCACTTAATTGGCCAAAACCTAAAAAAAAAAAATTAAAAGAAAGTTTTAAAAACAATTAAAAAATAAAATTAATGTCAACTGGTCTACAATTTTTAGATATTTCAATGAAAAAAGTTGAATTGGAAGTTAAATTGGAATAAAACAAGTTAATTAACAAGTGTTAATGCCCTCCGCAATGTAAAAAAGATTCTAAAATCGATCGTTTTTGAATTTTCAGTCTCGGTTATTTGAGTTCAAAAGTCATGAACGAAAATGTACGAACACCTCCAATATTTTGGTAAATTCAACATAACCTAAAAATACAAAATGCTTTAATCCGGCTGCTGATTGACATATGTGAACTGAATTAAACACCGAATGATATTTTAACGAGTACAAACATATTTTTTAATATACAAAAATAAAATCGCTGAAACTTTTTCAAAAAAAAATTTTTTTTTCAAAAGTAATTTTTTTTTTAAATAATTTTTTCCTTGCAATAATTTTTTTACATTGTGGAGGGTATTAATACATTCGGCAAGGCCGAATTTAACTTTTTTATTACTTTTACCTTTTTTTAACAATCTTAAATGTGAATTTTATCTACCACTTAATCGTTTTTAAATTCCAAATGATCTTTTTCTTTAATAAAAACATTTAAAAATTATAAACATTTCTTTCATTTACTTACTATCATTGACATACGAAGCCTCTAAAAGCTCTTGATAAAAACTAGAAGAAATTGCCTGTTTTAATGCAGCTGAAGTGGAGGGTTTAGGTGATGTTGAGGACGAAGATGAGGAGGTTGATAAGGAAGACGACGGCAATGCAGTAGAAGCGGCAGTGCTAGTTTTATTATGTTTATCTGGTGTATGAGATTGCTTTGAGGTGCAAGGCTGTTGAAGCTCAAGATCTGGTGTAGAAGGACGTTTTTCTGTAGCTGCTACTATTTGGGATGAACAATCACGTTTGGGACTTTTACGTAAAGACTTTTCGTCGTCGCTATGGTAGAAAAAGAGAGAATTATAAAAAATCGAGTTATAAAAAGAAGACTATGTATTGCTGAGAATTTTGGAATTTATCTTTAGAAAATATATTTTTATATTTTTCCTATAGAAAAACTTTTAGATTCTGAAATATATTTAATATTTTTCTTATAGAAAAATTTTGAATAGTTTTCCTATAGAAAAAGTTTCAGATTCTGAGACATTTTTCTTTAGAAAAATTCTAATATTCTGGGATATTTTTTCTATAGAAAAATTGTCAGACTCTGAGATATTTTTCTATAGAAAAATTCTCAGATTCTGAAATATTTTTCCCATAGAAAAATTTCCAGATTCCTATAGCAAAATTATCAGATTCTGAGAAATTTTTTCTTCTTCTGAGATATTTTTTCTATAAAAAAATTCTCAGATTCTGAGATATTTTTTCTATAGAAAAATTCTCAGATTCTGAGATATTTTTTCTATAGAAAAATTGTCAGATTCTGAGATATTTTTTCTATAGAAAAATTCTCAGATTCTGAGATATTTTTTCTATAGAAAAATTCTCAGATTCTAAGATATTTTTTCTATAGAAAAATTCTCAGATTCTGAGATATTTTTTCTATAGAAAAATTCTCAGATTCTGAGATATTTTTTCTATAGAAAAATTCTCAGATTCTGAGATATTTTTTCTATAGAAAAATTCTCAGATTCTGAGATATTTTTCCAATAAAAAATCTTTTTCTACAGAATATTTTTCCGTATAGAAAAATTTTTAGATTCTGAGATATTTTTCCTATAGAAAAATTTCCAGATTCTGAGATATTTTGTCTATAGAAAAATTCTCAGATTTTTTTCTATAGAAAAATTCTCAGATTCTGAGATATATTTTCGATAGAAAAATTTTCAGATTCTGAGGTATTTTTTCGATAGAAAAATTTTCAAATTTTGAGATATTTTCCTGTAGAAAACTTCTCAGCTTTTGAAATATTTTTCCTATAAAAAAATTTCTCAGATTCTGAGATATTTTTTCTATAGAAAATTTCTCAGATTCTGAGATATTTTTTTCTATAGAAAATTTCTCAGATTCTATGATATTTTTTCTATAGAAAAATTTTCACATTCTGAGATATTTTTCCTAAAGAAAAATTCCTATAGTAAAATTATCAGATATTTTTTCTATAGAAAAATTCTCAGATTCTGAGATATTTTTTCTATAGACAAATTCTCAGATTCTGAGATATTTTTTCTATAGAAAAATTCTCAGATTCTGAGATATTTTTTCTATAGAAAAATTCTCAGATTCTGAGATATTTTTTCTATAGAGAAATTCTCAGATTCTGAGATATTATTTCAATAGAAAAATTCTCTGACTCTGAGATATTTTTTCTATAGAAAAATTCTCAGATTCGGAGATATTTTTTCTATAGGAAAATTCCGAGATTCTGATATATTTTTTCTATTGAAAAATTCTCAGATTCTGAGATATTTTTTTTAAAGAAAAATTCTCAAATTCTGAGATATTTTTTCTATAGAAAAATTTTGAGATTCTGAGATATTTTTTCTATAGAAAAATTCTCAGATTCTTAGATATTGTTTCTATAGAAAAATTCTCAGATTCTGAGATATTTTTTCTATAGAAAAATTTTCAGATTCTGAGATATTTTTCAATAGAAAAATTTTCCGATTCTGAGATATTTTCCTTACAGAAAAATGTTCCGATTCTGATATATTTTTGCTTTAGAAAAATTTTCAGATTGAGAAATATTTTTCTTAAAGAAAAATTCTCAAATTGAGAAAAATTTTTCTTAAAGAAAAATTCTCAGATTCTGAGATATTTTTCCTATAAAAAAAATTCGTATATTCTAAAATATTTTGCTGTAGAAAAATTCTCAGATTTTTCTAAAATCATACTTACATCTGTTTATTTTGCATATCTCTACGTCTTTTTTTATTATTTGCTGTTCTTACAGCATTCGAAGTAACATTTCTAGTTTTCGATTTTTTACTTCTTGTAACCGAAGACGGTGAAGATGAGCCCGCATTACCGCCACCTAAAGAACTAGTACTACTCATGTCTGTATCATCACTATCGAAACCTAAATCTTCGGATTTTTTTAAATGTTGCAGTGAAGCAAAATGTTTGGGTGACAATGACACAAATTGATGGTGCTCCATGGCATTTGAAGTTGTGCTACTATTATTATTGGTTATGGTAGATGAGGAACTTGCTGTTACGGCTAAACTTGTGACAGTACTATTACTATTTGTCATATTCATATTGTTGGAATTTAAACGTTGTATAGCATATTTTGAAGGAGAAGCCTCCGAGTCAGAGTATGCCGCCTGCCCTGAGGTTATTGTGGCCGATGTTGAAGCTGCTGACGCCGCCGCTGCCGCCGAGGTAGATGTGGCATTACGTGTTTGTTGTAAATTATCACGACACCATTGTAAATATGATTCCCGGGCTATTTGTTCTTCGATAGCTTCATTGGTTGCTTCCCAATCGGTTGTCTTTAGTTTATCCTCAAACATTGTCTGTTCTATTTCCAATTGTTCACTAAGACGTTGTGCCTCTTTGGTTTGTAGTTCTGGTTTATAACCAGCTAAACCTAGACCTACTCCTACAGTAGCATTATAAGGATCTATAATGGCATTATAATGTGTTCCTCTTTGATAGGATAAACGTAAGGGGGCATAGCCATTATTTGATTGTTCCGAATTGAAGATATTAATGGGAGCTGAAAATGGAATATTATTTAAAAAAATTTAGTTATAAAATAAATTGTTTTTTTTTTGTGACTTACTGGGTTTATAACAATATACTTCAACGGGACGACTATAAATTTCAGACATTGCTTGAATTTCAATATGATTACCATGGGAATCTTTACGACGCTTACGTTTAATATAACTGTTGATATCTTCGGTTACAAAATGACTAAAATATTCACGATTTTTAAACTGAAATTAAAAAAATAATATAAATTAAAAAAAAAATGTATATGTTTGCTTTCAGAAAAGTCAAAGAATCTAATTTTTTTTTAAGAAAATTATCTCAGACAAAACTTTTCAAATACATGTACCAAGTTGGACCTTATTTTGAATTTTCCAAAATCGGACTAAAAATACCAGCTCAATCGGCTGAAAATGTCCGTGCCGCACACAAATTGAAGTTCAAGAAAAAAAATTGGGGCAAAATGGAAAGAAAAAAATATGTCTTGCGACACTTGTTTATGTTTATTAAATTTGATATGTTGAACGCGAATATCAAAAAAAATTTAAAATTGGTCGAACGGTTTTCTAGATATCGCCTATTTGAACTTGTAGAAAATGGCGGTTATGATGTATAGCAAGACATTTTATTTTTTGTTTTCTTTAAATTTTTCCCCAATTTGCGGCACGGTAATTTTATTGTTCTATCAATTTTTTTTTTTTACTCTAACCTTACCCAAAACTGGGCTTCGATCTTGGAAAATCGAAATTAAGCAAAATAAGGTCCACCTTAATATGTATGCAAATTTTTTTTCTTTTTATTTCTTTTTAACTGTTATGAAATATATAAAATAATTTAAAATTTAATAATAAGATTTATACTTACTATATAATCCATAGTATGCTGCCTAATGACATCGTGCATTTCCTCATCACCATATATCTGTAAAGAGATTGAACGAAATAGACAAGCGCCATCTTCTTCTACCGGTTTCAATATATAACCACGATCAGCCATACATTTGGCAAATTGTTCATCTTTTTTCTGCCACTCATCAGCAGTGGTCAGACCCTCTTTAGGCTGTAAATGTTCATCACCAGAATTATAACCCGAATATGTATCCTCAATGGCTTTAAGTAAACCACTAGCCGCCTGTGTAACTGAAACTGATGATTGTGCTTGTGAAGATTGAGCTGATTTAAGTAAATTATCGGGAGTTTTATTGCCAACCGATATGGCATGAGATGGAGTTGGAATAGAGGAGGTAGCACCCGATACGGAAGAGGAGGCATTTGAAGAATGGGGGCTATTGCATTTGTTATTGGAGTTGACATTAGAACCAGCAACAGTATTGCCATGTTTATCAGTGTGACCTAAGGGAACACGATCTCGTTTATGATGTTGTGCTGAGGAATCAGTAAGATGCTCACGACGTTTGTTACGTGATGTTTTATGGGGACTACGACGATGACGTGCTAAATCATCATAAACATCAACACGACGTTGTGGGCTCTGAAATGGAGAAAGGAAACAGAAAAACAAAAAAGGGATATAACATTATTACGGACATATTCTTTTGCCTTTAGAATTTTTCTATAGAAAAAATGTATTAGAATCCGAAAATTTTTCATACAGAAAAATTTCCAGAAAAATGTCTCACGATGTAAAAAATATTACTAGTAAAATTTTTCTATACACTAAAATTGTTTCAGAATCTGAGAATTTTTCTATAGAGAAAAAAAAAATGCCTCAGAAATCTTAGAATTTTTCTATATGGAAAAATGTCATAGAAATCTGAAAATTTTTCTATACAGAAAAATGTCTAAGAAATCTAAAAATTTTTCTATACAAAAAAAAAAAAATGTCTTAGAAATCGGAGAATTTTTCTATACAAAAAAATGTCTTAGATATCTGAGAATTTTTCTATACAGAAAAATGTCCTGGAAGTATAAGATATTTTCTATACAGAAAAATTTTTCTATACAAAAAAAATGTCACAAAAATCTGAAAATTATAAGGGTATTCATTTCAGAGAATGTAAAAGTGGAAAAATAAAAAATGTAAGATTCCACTCTCATTGATGTGAACGGGTACATAAAAAAATTGTGATGCAAAGTTTCCAAAAATAATTAAATTATTCGATGAATGAACCAATTAACTTATAATTTACACTTTTTACTTATTTTGACAGTTTTTTCTTGTTGTTTAATTCTTAATTTCTATTATTATAACCAAAATTATTTGTATACATATTTTCTTCTAAGAAAAATTTCAAACACATGTTCAATAAGGGCTGCCGAGGTAGAAAAAACTTAAATAATAGTAGCAAATTTTGGTACTTTTTCTTTGATTAGTAATGAATGGCAACGCTTAAAAAATTGGAAAAATGTAACTTTTTACTCTGATAATTTTACACTTGGATATAGGTTGTTTAAATTGCAACTTTTAAGAGGAAATTTTTTTCATGTGTTTGTTGTAATAAAAAGTTACATTTTTACAATTTTTCATTTTTACAACCAAAAAAAAGCTGAAATGAATACCCTTTATTTTACACAGAAAAATGTCTCAGAAATCTGAGAAATTTTCTATAAAGAAAAAGGTCTCAGAAATCTGAGAAATTTTCTATACACCAAAATATCTCAGAAATCTGAGAAATTTTCCATGCAGAAAAATGTCTCAGAAACCTGGGAATTTTTCTATACAGAAAAAATGTCTCAGAATCTGAGAATTTTTCTAAATTTTTCTATACAGAAATCGGAAAAATTCTTAGCCTATGAGAATTTTTCTATATAGAAAAATGTTTCAGTATCTGAGAATTTTTTTATATAGAAAAATGTTTCAGCATCTTAGAATTTTTCTATATAGAAAAATGTTTTAGCATTTAAGAATTTTTCTATATAGAAAAATGTTTCAGCATTTGAGAATTTTTTTATATAGAAAAATGTCTCAGAATCTGAGAATTTTTTTATACAGACAAATGTCTCAGAAACTGAAAATTTTTCTATACAGAGAAATATCTCAGAATCTGAAAATTTTTGTATACAGAAAAATGTCTTAATAGAGTCTGAGATGTTTTCTATACAGAAAAATGTCTCAGAAATCTGAAAATTTTTCTATACAAAAAAAATATCTTAGAAATCGTAGAATTTTTCTATACAGAAAAATGTCTTAAACATCTGAGAATTTTCTATAAAGAAAAATGTACCAGAAGTCTAAGAATTTTTCTATATAAAAAAAATGTCTGAAATTTTTTTTACGCAGAAAAATGTCAGAATCTGATAATTTTTCTATACAGAAAAATGTCTCAGAAATCAGAGAATTTTTCTATACAGAAAAATCTTAGAATTTTTCTGTACAGAAAAATGTCTCAGTAATCTGAGAAGTTTTCTATACAGAAAAATGTCTAAGTAATATGGAATTTGATTATTCTGAAAATGTCTCAAAATCTGAAAATTTTTCTATACAGAAAAATATCTCAAAATCTGAGAATTTTTCTATACAGAAAAATGTCTCAGAATCTGAGGAATTTTTTATAAAGAAAAATGTCTCTGAAATCTGAGAATTTTTCTATACAGAGGAATGGGTCGAAATCTAAAAATTTAGCAGAATATCAAAATTTTTCTATACAAAAATATTTTAAAATCTAAGAATTTTTACATACAAAGACATGTAAGAATTTTTTGGACTAAATTATCCCAATCATGACAAAGTCGAAAATCTAAAACTATGGTTTGTTGCTTACGACCCCTGCTTATTACAAATCATACCTGACCATGGCCATCTATTACCACATTACGATGAGCATGTTGTCCAAGTGTGTTAACTTGAGCGTCTCCTACATTAGACTGGGCATGAGTCTCCTTTTTATCCGCCTCACTGGTAGAGGTTCCCGACCTCTTTTGTGAGGGTTGTATTACAGGTTTTATAGTCATTGTTGGAATCCACTGTTTAGATTATTGTAATTCCGTTGTACTATGACGCAAAACTGAAAAAATTTCGTGGTCGTAGTCGTTTTTTTTTTCTATTTCTACTCTATAGTCTTTTTTTTAGTTCCGTATCTTTTTCTGTCTATTATGGCTGATGATGATGATGGTGACTGTGTTTTCAGCTGCTTCTTCCACTTTTTTTTTTGATAAATTTATTTTTTCTCTATATTTGTGTCTTTGTCTTCTTTTATTATAGTTTTTTTTGTGTCTTTTGCGTAGAAGGGGAAATTAGATATTTTTTCTAAAGGGTTTTTTGTAATCTGAGTTTTACATAATAACTATTGGAACTCCTTAATGAAATTTATGTTTTTTATTTAAAGAATTGTTTATATTTTTATTTAATTGTATTTTTGTTAGAATTTATTGAATTTAAATTAGAGAAATTTCACTTTTTTCAAGAGCAATTCACTTTTTTTTTGCCTTTCATCAAGATTTTTTGTTCATATGTTTTTTTGTGTCGTATTTTCAATTTTTCGCACATGGTTGTATAAAAAAAGTAGTAAAAGTAATCAAATCATATGGGCGGGATTTTTTGTAGTAACATATAGAGAATGTAGATGGCGCTACGTTTGTAATAAATAACGGAAATTTACAAAAGTTAAAAACTGAGTTAAATACATAAAAATATACTCTGAACTAAGGGGAAAATGGTTATAAAGCAAAAAACAGATAAAGCCGGACACAGACTTAAAATACAATGCGTGGATGTATACAATTTGACAGAAAAGTGGGCAATTTCACCAGAAGGCGGTCAAAATTCCATAACTTTTGACTGGAATGGGACTTTTTATGCTGTTAAAGATAAATCTGCAAAACAGGATATTTTTACATGCCTAAAAAATATCGCTGAATTGGAGGGGTTCGACTTTTCATATTTTAGTTAATAAACTCCTTGTTCGGATCCATGTAATTTTTCAGCTGTTTAATTTACAAAATTTTGTAGAACTTTTTCGACGGATTTTTCTTCAATCTTCTGAAAAATTAAAAAAAAAAAATGAAAGCTAAAGTTTTTCTTATTGCGTCCTATGGGATACACTAGTGGAATAAGACTTGTTTGTAAAAATTTCAGCTGCACAAACTGCAAAAAATTATATTTTTGGAAATTTTGAGAACGGAAATTGGGAATCAGGGAATTTACTTCAATAAATCCTTATTTTTTTTTTTTTTACTTTTACGTTTCTTTTAGTAAGAACAAAATTTCATGATGTTGGGCATAAAAAATTTGTTGCAAATGAAAATTTAAATATTAAAATTTGGGCCGATATTAAAAAAAATACATTTTTGTATTGGAACTATCTTAAGAAATGGAAATAAGGGGTAGGTCTGTCTATACAAAATGTTATGGGTTAAAAATTAGTAGCGGTCATTCTTACATTTTACCCCTCTTGGAGTCACCATGGGAGCGGTAGCAGCTGATTAATTTTGGCACGCTAAAACCGAATTTTATTTCTAGAAATATAAAATTTTATCAAATTTGAGATTTATGTCCTTTAAAATTGTGAAATTAATTTTTTTTAAAGAAATTTCTTTCATAAAATATGTTTTTTTCAAATATTCTATAAATTTTTTTCTTGTCTGAAAAAAAGTTAAATTTTATATTTTGACGGCTTAAATTCAAATCTCACCTTTTTTAAATAACAAAAAACTTCACTGTTCTTTTTTTAATGAAAAATATTTTATAATTTTTTATTACTTATATAGTAAAATACTTAAATCTAGTATTGTTTATTATAATTATTATTATTATTTTTAATAAATTTACAATTTTTAAATTATTTTTGTTAATAAAAAAACACATAGATACAATTTCGATATTTAGTTTTTATATATTTATTTTTTTTTTTAAATATCTACAATAAAAAAATAGATTTGCTTTAAAAAAAAAACGATCTATGATTTTTATACAAATACACACATATTGATGGAATGCACGTTAGAAAATTTTACCCTGGCAAAGTGCAAAATAACAACTAAATTACAACAAACACACCGGAAGGAATTTTGCTTTTTTCGAGGCTAAAATTTTTTGACGTGATTACCATAACTATTTATATTTAATTGATACTAATTGTTTTTGAAAAAGTAATTTAAAATAAATATTTATTTACAAAAAAAAAAACTAAACAAATAAAATTTCGGTTAAAGTGAACTTTTTGGGGGATATACCCTTGCAAAAACATAAAATATGCCTCCATTCACATAAATGGAAATACAAATGTTTCCATTTGTAATTCGAAGATCCGATTTGCAATTTAAAGATTCTACTTGCAATTCGAAGATTCTATTTGTAATTCGAAAAATATCAACCGAATTTGTATTGATCTTTTTTGAATTAAAATTGGAATACTCGAATTTCGAATGGAATCTTCGAATTTCAATTAGAATCTTCGAATTACAAATCGAGTCTTCGAATTACAAGTAGAAACTTAGAATTACAAATAGAATTTTCGAATTAAAAGTAGACTCTTTGAATAAGAATTGATCTTTTACGAATTTTATCTGTAAATGGTGCAATTTAAAAACTTAAACTTAAACCAGTTTAAATTTAAACTTGTGAAAGTACTTAAAAATGATTAGGCATTTAAACTAGTTTAAAAAATTAATGTCATTTTGGTATAAGTGTTTTTGTGTGTAGAGATTTTAAATAGGGGGTTTTCACAGTCAGAGGAAAATTAGTAAAATAATTTATCTATGCCTAAAAAATCTTTACCGAGTACTTGGAAGTATTCTCATTTTACAGTTTTTCTTGTTCATTATTAC
Organism: Pegoplata infirma; assembly: GCA_963921195.1. NCBI lineage: Eukaryota > Metazoa > Arthropoda > Insecta > Diptera > Anthomyiidae > Pegoplata > Pegoplata infirma. Next base: position 214,458,836 of record OY992539.1, on the reverse strand, counting down.
GCAAAATTTAATCAGAAATAAGCAAAAGCTTTGCAATATATTACCAAAGATAATAAATTTGTATAGTACTATTTTTTTGCGTGTAGTAAAATTATATGACGTTTAGCAAATTTGCAAATTACCACACTAAAATGCCAAAGATCGTGAAAACCCCTAATATTTTAAATTTCAATGCAGTTTTAAAAAATAGTACTAAAAAATACAACTAAGTGTTATGATCAATCATTGCACTACGATAACCCTGTCATTAGAAAGGAAAGAAAAAATAACGGTACACCGTTACTTTAAGAAAAAAAAGTTAAAAAATCATGAAAAACACGCGGAGATTTTGTTGAAAAAATAAATTAATTAAAAATTAAACTAAAAAGACAAAAAATTATAGCAATTAGCAACGTGTTTTTATAAAAAAGTACTATTTATAGTGTTTTAATAAAAAAAAGTGTCAAGTTTGTTTAAAAGTTTAAATACAAAAGTTTGAGTTAACAAAAAATATGTAAGTACCAAAGTTTAAAATTTAGTTTTAGTAATGTTAAATATGTAAGTAATTTTGTTTTTGTTAAATAAATCATAAATTGACATCAACAACAAAAATGTGTAACTAGCTAACTTTACAAAATTCTTGTTGTGTGCCACCAGGTGGGGGCTAATTAGGCATTTGCATTTGTTGCTGCTGTTGGGGATTTTGTTGCTGCTGCTGTTGTTGAGTGACCACCACATGATGTTGTTGTAATTGTTGGGTTTGCATTTGTTGTACTTGTTGTTGCACTTGCTGCTGCTGTTGTTGAACTTGTGCTGTTTGTTGCGTTTGTGGTTGTTGTTGCTGCTGCTGCTGCTGTTGTTGCTGCTGCACTTGTTGTAAAGTTGCCTGTACTACTGCCAATGCTCCTGCTACTGGTTGCAACATACTGGTACCATTTTCACTTTCATTTTGCATACTTAATTCTGCTTTTACTCTTCTTGCTATATGAGATCTTGTATGTTTCCTCAAATGATCTTTACGATAGAATCCTTTACCACACTCCTGGCAAATATGTCTTTTCTCTCCCGAATGTATAACGAAATGCAAACTTAGCTGTTCTTTTCTTTTGAATGCTTTTAAACAAACTGTGCAAATAAAGGGTCTTTCCGGATTATGTGACTGTTTGTGACGCGTTAAATGATCTTTTCGTTTAAGGGTAGCTTGACAAATATCGCAGATATATCTTCTTTCAGCATTATGACCGATTAAATGGATTTCTAATAGTTCAGGTTCTGGATAGGCTACCTGGCATTCAGGACACATATACAAAGGACTACCATCTAATGCTGTAGTTAAACGTATTTCTCCAGGTCGTGGCTTTGGTTTACGTTCTTTAACACGCTTTTTTCGTTTTTTACGTTTAGGTGTAGTGGTTGTTGTGGCTGTAGTTGTAACGGTTTGTTGATTTGTTTGTATTGTTCCGGCCAACACACTGGTAGTAGCCTGAGTCTGTAACACTGGTAAACTACCCACTGTCGTTTGTTGCTGCTGCTGTTGCTGCTGTTGTTCTTGTATTGTGGCTGTTACTTGCTGCAATTGTTGCTGAGGTATTGTTATGGTTGTTGAACCTCCTAGAGTATTTAAACCCAATGATGGTCCCGTTTGTACCTGTAAAACATGTTGTTCCAAATATATCATAGATTTGTTTTCTCTAGTTTTTTGCTTTTATTATGCTATATTAGAATTAAACTCGTCTGTCTTTTTATACTTACTACATTTGTATTTTCTTTTTTAATATTTTCTGCGGAATATTTTAAAAAATGATGTAAAGATAATGGTAAAGTATTTGCCGGAAGATGTGATAAATAATCTGCAACTGTTGTGCCAGGTGTTAAAGATTGCCATGAGGTATTTTGTAACACTATATAGGGAGAGACACAAAGAGAGAAATATTAATATTTAACTCAAAGAGATTTATAATTAAAAAAAATATATTTATAAACCTCGACCTTGTTTTACCTAAAAACTTAGAAATACCAATTAAAAATTTCTAAAAACACAATTGATAATTTCTAAAATACAATTGATAAATTCTGAAACACAATTGATAATTTCTGAAATATACTTGATAAATTCTGAAAAAAAAAAAATGATAACTTCTGAAATACATTTGATAAATTCTGAAATACAATTGATAACTTCTGAAATTCAATTGATAATTTCTGAAATACAATTGCAAATGGTGTATCTCTGTTTCTTAAAACCTAAGAAAAATATGAAAAATGTGTCAGATACGAGAACTTTTCTAAGTGAAAAAATGTTTTAAAAATTGAGAATTTTTCTATATGTAAAAATGTCTCAGAAACTGAGAATTTTTCTATATGCAAAAATGTCTCAGAATCTAAGATTTTTTCTATATTGAAAAATGTCTCAGAATCTAAGAACTTTTCTACATTCAAAAATTCTCGGAATCTGAGAATTTTTCTGTATGGACAAATGTCTTAAAATCTGAGAATTTTTCTATGTGGAAAAATTTTCTTAAAATTTTACTAGATGAAAAAATGTCTCAGAATCTATGAATTTTTCTATATGGGGAAATGTCCCAAAATCTTAGAATTTTTTGTATGGAAAAATGTCTCAGAATCTTAAAATTTTTCTGTATGGAAAAATGTCTTAGAATCTATGAAATTTTCTATATGGAAAAATGTCTCAGAATCTGATAATTTTTCTGTATGGATAAATGTGTCAGAATCTAAGAAATTTTTTACGTTGAAAAATGTCATAGAATCTGAAAATTTTTCTATTTTGAAAAATGTCTCAAAATCTGAGAACTGTTCCATATTGAAAAAAGTCTCAGAATCTTAAAATTTTTCTATATTGAAAAAGGCCTCAAAATCTTAGAATTTTTATAAATGAAAAAATTTCGGAGAATCTTGAGAATTTTTCTATATTGAAAAATGTTTCAGAATCTGAGAATTTTTTTATATAAAAAAATGTCTCAGAATCTGAACATTTTTCTATATTGAAAAAGTTCTCAGAATCTGATAATTTTTCTATATTGAAAAATGTCTCAGAATCTGACAGTTTTTCTATATGTAAAAATGTCTCAAAATCTTGAGAATTTTTATATATAGAAAAATTTCTCAGAATCTTGAGAATTTCTCTATATTGAAAAATGTCTCAGATTTTGAGAATTTTTTTATATTAAAAAAATGTCTCAGATTCGGAGAAATTTTCTATACTAAAAAATGTCTCAGAATCTAAGAATTTTTCTATATGGGAAAATGTGCCAGAATTTAAGAATTTTTCTGTATGGGAAAAATGTCTCAGAATCTGAAAATTTTTCTGTATGGAAAAATGTCGAAGAATCTATGTAATTTTCTACATGGAAAAATGTCTCAGAATCTAAGAATTTTTCTATACGAAAAAATGTCTCAGAATCTGAGAATTGTCTTCATAGAAAAATATCTCAGAATCTGCGAATGAATTTTTCTAAATGAAAAAATGTCTCAGAATCTAAGAATTTTTTATATGAAAAAATGTCTCATAATCTGAAAATTTTTTTATCTTGAAAAATGTGTCAGAAACTGAAACTTAAAATTTTTCTGTATGAAAAAATGTCACAGAATCTGCGAATTGTTCCATATAAGAAATGTCTAAAGCCTGAGTTATGCACCCGTACCCAAACTTATGTTTTTGAAAACATGAGAGAACAATTACGCTTTTTTGAGGATTAACGTGTGCAAACTCCGGCTTAAGAATCTGAGAACTTTTCTACATCAAAAAAAATTCCTGAATCTGTGCACTTTTTCATATTAAATTTTTTAAATTCTTATGGAAAAATACCTCAGAATCTTTAATGTATAGAAAAAATTTTAGCATTTTAGAAAATTTTCAAAATGTGTTAGAATCTGAGAGTTTTCTTTCTTATACAGATAATGTGATTTTATTATAATTTAAAAATATCTGAATTTTTTTACATGGAAAATATCTTAGAATCTGAAAATATTTCTTGAAATCTTTCTACATAAAAAATGTCTCAAAATCTGAGATTTTTTTTATATGGAAAAAATTTTCAGAATCTGAAAATTTTTTGTGTTAAAAAAATGTCTTAAAAACTGAGAATTTTTTTAGAGGGGAAAAAATTTTCTCAGAATCTGACAATTTTTCTATATGGAAAAATCTAAGATTTTTATCAGTAGGAAAAAAGTCTCAGAATACAGAAAATTTTCAAAATGTGTAAGCATCTGAAAATTTTCTTATACCCACAAAAATTTAAGAGAAAAAAATTTTAATTAAAAATTTTAAAAAGTTAAATTTTGTTTTTAATATTTTTTTTAATTGATATGATTACATTTTTGAATTTATTTCGAAAATTTCCATGAATTGAGAATATATGCAATTTTGCGATGGTAAACTTTTACAAATTTTAGTAATTAATACTATCGCTTTCGTGATAGGTGCAAAATCAATTAAAATAGTAATTGATATAATCATTTTAGTGATTTTTAACTTATTTTCATTTTTTTTTGTGTGTACAATGTTTCAGAATCTAAGGTATTTTTTTTATACGGAAAAATAATTTGCCAAATCTATGAATTTTTTCATACCAAAAATGCCTCAGATTATTAAAATTTGTTGTTAATTTGTTTTAAATTTGTGTGTATAAAATATTGTATTATTTTTAATACTGACCTAGTCCTGACTTCCTCATACTCCTATCCCCACTCCCGCCCACTAAGTTATTCTAACTCACCACGTTTTGAATCCACACCTTGTTGTTGCAATATTGCATTGCATAAATCCTGAGTTAACTCCTGAGGTGCTGCTAGCTGATGCTGCAAATGTTGCGTTGACGTTGTAGGCTGTAGTTGAGCTTGTTGTAAACCTAAGGCAGTTGCAGCGGCCGCTGCTGAGGTGGAAGCAGTTATGGTATTTTGAGGATAAGCTATGGCGGCTTGTACTAAACGTTTATCTTCTGTTTGTTGATTATAGGCGGGTATAGTCGTATACTGTGTAGTTTGTTGTGGCTGCTGTTGTTGTTGTTGCTGGGGATTTGTAATGCCGGTTGTTGTTAGAGTAACCATGTGGCCATTATATTTATCACCTTGGGAATCATCATTCGTACGAAATTTGGCTGGTAAAGCAGTGACAGCTGAAGCGGTGGCTACTTGTATGGCAGGTTGACTAAAATGGGTCATACTAATGGTAGAGGTACTAGGTTGTTGTTGTTGCTGCTGCGGCTGTTGTTGTTGCTGCTGCTGTTGATAACGATTTCCCGCAACATTTACTGTATCTTGTTGTTGCTGCTGCTGCAGTTGTTGTTGCTGCTGCAATGTAGTCGTAGACGTTACTGTTGCCACTGCCGAAGCCGAGGTTACTGTAGATACCAATGGCGTTGTAGTAGTAGTAAACTGGGCTATACCCGGTATAGAACCGGGTTGAAAAGGATTGCCAAATGGTGTAAAATTCATTTCCTTTCTTTTAGAATTTTCGTAGTAAAATTATTAAGGGATTTATTACGATTAGTTAATGATTTATTACAATAATTTTTTATAAGATTTTTCGAATTTTTTGAAAATTTCTGAAATTAAAAGAAAAAATATTTTTAAAACTATATTTAAATCTTAAATTTAAATATACACAAATAAAAAAAAAAATAATGGAATTTTTGTTTAAAATTTTAAATAACATAAAATTTCCGGCATTATAACAAATATAAACAGAGAGAAATCCTGTTTTTTTTTTGTCTGTTATTACATCTTTAGTTTTCTCCCATAGCTTAACACAAGTGTACATTATTGTTATTCAACTCCCTTGAGGCTGTGATACTACCACAATTGAATACACTTATGTATGGTAAATAAAAAGTGAAATTCCGTAAGTGATGGATGAGAAATTGGCCACCAAAACAAAATTTTACAATCACAAAACAACCTACTACAAATAAAACAAAATATTTACTCATAATTTAGTAGAAGAGAGCAAGTTAAGAGAAAGAGAGAGAGTAATTTAATTTTATGAGAGTGTGTACAAAAGGGTTGCCCTTCTCATAGTTTTAAAAAAATCCTGTGAATTCTTATTGAAAGATTTTCAGATCCTGAAACATTTTTCCTGTGGAAATAAATTTTCAGCATCTTAAGCCTATGGTCGTGCTTCTAAAGGAATCACAACACCATTTATATATGTCATTCGTAAAAGATCTATTGTAATTCAAAGATTCTACTTGTAATTCGAAAATTTCATTTGTAATTCGAAGATTCCATTTGTAATTTGAAGATTCTACTTGTAATTCGAATACTCTATTTGAAACTCGAAGATTCCAATTGTAATTCAAAGATTTAATTGATTGTAAAACAAAAGGCAACGGAAACTCAAAATAAACAGTAAAGAATAAATAAAATTAGTTAAAATCACGAAAAGTTCCTTAAGAAAATGTTTTAAACACTCACTACTTACGTATTAATTTGACTTACTCGTGTCACCCAACTCTAATACAGTATACGAGATAAAACACCTCAATTCAACCGAAATATGGGGACCTGTATCATTATTACTTTTTGAGATATCTTTATTTATGTCAGAACACTGTTGTCATATTGTTAAATAATACGATTTTCCCAATTTTCAAGACCCCAAATCTCGAATACTGGCATGACCAGAAGCTTGGACAATTGGCACACTCTCTTTTTTGTTAAAGCAAAACCAAGTACATACTTTTTCACTTAATTCGTACGGGCTGAGGTCAACTCGTCAGTTGAATCGAGGTGTTTTAGCTCATAATAGAGATAATCTCTAGTAACGTAATTAGGCAAGAGTTTGGGGAAAGAAGTGAGCTGATATCGCTGCCATGAGGAGAGATTTCGACAGTGGTTGCTATAATTACCGGACACTGCCTTATAGGGAAGCACTCTGAGCGGTTAAATGTGCCGTAAAATGACTTGCCGGAGTTGTAGGGATGAAGAGGTGTTGGAAACTATCGAACACTTCATCTGCCATTGCCCGACACTTTTTGGTCAGAGAGTTGCTTCACTGGGATCTAGGGAGCTTGACGATATTTCTGATTTGTCAGATGTCAAAATTCAATATCTGAGGAGTTTCATAAGAAGCTCAAATTGATTTAACTGCAGGAACTAGTAGGAAAACCTATTAGAGTTCCGTAGTATCACAATGGACTTCAGAGTCTAAACGTCAGCAGCCACTTACAACCTAACTTAACCTATGTATAACACAGGTTATACCAAAAGCAAGTGAAAGTCGACATTTTCGATAACAAAACACTCAAGGCTTTTATTTAGTTTTTTTTACACTCACTTGATGTTAGTGATTTTAAAGCATTTAAAGTTTTTGTATACTAAATACGTCCTTCTCTTGGGGCCCCTGGTGCTACCCTTATTGAACAGCGACCAAACTTAAGCTAAAATTACGTTAGCTATAACTGGTATTTAATTAGCCGAATTATTAAAAATAAACCACTGTACACCGTTGCGTATGATTGTTATTTAAAGGCAATTACAAAATTAAGTATACGCCACTTTTACAGTTTTCAACTAATTATATTTATAATAACAAAGGGCAACACCGGGTTCTGGTAGCTAACTTTGGATAATTAAAGTTCGCTGATTTCAAATCTGGCAACCGTTTTTTTTTTGTCAGCTCTATTTTTCGCATATTTGTGAGTTCCAACACTGGTCTTGCATAAAAAAAGTGAAAGAAAGTTTTGGGTATGTCAAAAAATGCCTCGGAATTTGCGAATTTTTCTATTCGAAAAATGTCTTAGAACCTTAGGCCTTTTATATACGAAAACTTTCTCAGAATCTACTAGCAATGAGTTTTCTGAGAATTCTGATTAATTTTTATTAATAAATAAAAATTGTTTTATTCGACCTTTAAAATATTATATTTTGTGAGGATGTTTATTCTGGCTCGAGGTCATTATTTTCTTTACTAATTAAAACCATGATATTCTCATAGCATAATTTTCAAGAAAATTATTTTTTTTTGTTTTAAATTTATTTATGTTGGTCATTTTTGCAAGACTTAATCGACACGTGTTTCGGAATTTGTCAAGATTCCATTGTCAAGATTATTTAGCATTATCGTTTCTATTTTTGCTAAATAATCTTGACAATGGAATCTTGACAAATTCCGAAACACGTGTCGATTAAGTCTTGCAAAAATGACCAACATAAATAAATTTAAAACAAAAAATAATTTTCTTGAAAATTATGCTATGAGAATATCATAGTTTTCTGAGAATTTTAGCAACTTCAACATTTACAAAAGTTTCTCAGAAACTGAAACCTCTTCTATGGGAAAATGGTCTCAAAATCTGAGACTTTTCCTAAGACTTCTTCTGTAGCAATATGTCTCATAATTCGAGGCTTTCTCCATAAGAAACTGTCTTATATTCTGCGACTTTAGAAAGTATGTCTCATAATCTGCAACTTTTTTTTATAGAAAAGTCTCGGAGTTTTCGACTTTTTCTACAGAACTAGCCCCAGCAGGCTAGTTGGTAGCGTGTGGGGTCGTGGGTTCGATTCCCACCAGAGGCCTTGGTCTGTTTCGCTACAACGAGACGAAGGTCATTGCTACCAGTTCTCGGTTAGTTAAAATTAGTATATGATTTGTAATTATATGGTAACTCTTAATAAAATAAAAAAATAATAAATAAGAGTCTGAGACTTTTTGTCTTAGAATCTGAGACTTATTCTGTGTCAGAATCTGGGACTTCATCTATACTAAAAATCTAATCAGATTCTAAGATTTTTTATTCAGGAAAATGTTTTATGTCTCAGAGTTTAATAATTTTTCTAAACGAAAAACATCTCAGAATCCGAGACTTTTTATGTAGGCAAAATTTTTTATATAGAACAAGTTTCAGATTTAGACTTTTTCTATACGAAAATGCTGTTTCAACCTAAGATCATATATTTATGATGCTAGATAGATTTTAAGTTAATCGTGTGATATTCGTTTGACTGTTGAAGTGAAATTTTTAGAGAAACAAGGATGAGAATTTAAGAATACAAAATGTGTAATCTCTGATTGTTATTTCAAAGTTTCAGAAAAATGTGGGCGGAATTACTTAATGGGGCGTGGCCAAACCCATAAAATACCTACTTTACACTATCCTGCCACTCAGAAAATTATGTAAGTTACTACATGTTAGTTGTTTGTATATTTTACAGTAGTTAGTTGTTTTTAACTACAAAGTCAGTTGTTTTTGTATGAAAAATATCAAACAACTATTTCTGTTAGTTATTTTAAGTAGTTTTTTTGAACAACTAACAAAAAAGTACTGTGATGTAGTAACAGTTATTTAAAGTAGTTAATTTTGTTTTTTTTTTTATCTCTGAAAAATTTTCAAAGTTTTTTTCCAAAAAATAATAATAAATTTTAATTTTTTTTATTTTTCACAACTTTTAAAAAAAAAGAAAAAAAAAAACTTGGAAAAAATTTGGTCTTCAATTTTTTTTCTGAAAAATTTTTTGAAAAAGAAAATGTGTGTATTGATTACATATTTTATTTTTACTACATGTTAGTTGTTTTGACTACAAATGTAAGTAGTTTTTACTACATAAGTCAGTTGTTTTTTGTCAGTTAAAATAACTAACATTGTTAGTTGATTTAACTGAAAAAGTAGTTGACCCCAAAACAACTTACAAAGTAGTTATTTTAACTGACATTTTCAGTTGATTTTACTAACATAATTTTTTGAGTGTGTCTGTAGTTAATACGATGCAGTCCAAAATTAAGTAGCTGACCTACTGAAGTTTGATACGAATATGACTTATAGGCCAAGGCAGGTTAAGTTCGTAAATAGCCAAAATCTTAACAGGGAAAAAGTCCCCCTAAAGATCTATACCAACCTTTGAAAAATTCCCTTACTTTACTAATTTTTCCTGGTTTTTGTTAAACAAATGAAGCATTTTATGCTAAAAAATTCAAAATCCTGCACTTGGACCCGGGGTATTAGAAAATGTCGTTTTTTCGGCCGCCACCTTTTGAGTGCGTGGCTATTAAGGGAAATGTGTCACACACCGCCACGACAAAGCCCCCCCCCCCAAAAAAAAAACAGCCATTCATTATTTATTTATTTTTTAACATGTTGGAGGGTATAAAAGATTCGGCACTTCCGAATTCAACACTCTCTCTTGTTTTTGATTATTTTTGGAAAATTTTAATTCAACCACCGGATTCTTCTTTGTATGACTGATGGCAACATCAATACAGAAAAAGAGAGAGAGTTTAACAAAAACAATGGCTAAAATATTTACTAAATAAAAAAGTAACAACAAAAATTGTAGTATATGTAGTAACGAATTAGTGTAGCAAAAAAAAAAAGGATATAATGAGACAACTACCTACCCCAACTCTCTAGAAAAATAGCGGTAAAATATAAAATTGGCTAACAACTTTTGTTAATTTTCTTTTTGTTAAAATTCAATAATACTTTTTCTGCAGAAAGTTTATTTTTTTTTTAATTTAATAAAAATAACTATTATTTATAATATTTTTTCTTTATATTTGAAACAAATTAATAAAAACTAATAAAAAACTTTAAGCAGCTGTTCAATTAATTTATTGATTTTCAACCAAAAAATATGAAAGGAAAAACTTACCTTAATTTGTGTTTTAGTAAGAGCCATATTGTTAAAATATTAAAACTATTTTAAGTTTAAAATTCAAGTTTATTAAGATTTTAATGTCGAATTTAAGAAAAACTTAACTTAAATTGTTTTTTTTTTTTTTTTTGGTTATCTTTCAATTTATATTGCTGACCAATATTTTAAAAATCTTTAGTTACACTTTTCGTTTTTATAACACTTTTTGTTCTTTAATTTGTGAATCAATGAATGGATTTTTTTTTTATATGGGGTATGAATATATTTTCCAAAAGCCTTGTTTTATTTTTGAATTTCAATGCACTTCTTCCTCAACAAAAAAAGTGAAAAATATAAAAAAAAACACCAAAATGTATGCAACATAAAATGTTACTGCGTTACGCACTCATACTCCTGGAAGTATGTTATAAAAAATATACTTGTTTTTACACTGCATTCAGTAGTAGCAGTTGCAGTGCATCGTACTCCAGTAAAAAAAAACACCCAAACCGTTTCTTGTGAATGCACCACTTGACTCAACACCATTCGTATATACATACACTTCAATACTTCAAACCACAGTTACTTTATTTTACTTTTACAATACCAAACGAAACGAAAAAAAATCGCCATCCGAATCGAAAAAAAGTGAATAGAGTACTACAAAACCCACACACACACCGTATTACCCAAGATGGGTCTTACTCAGCCTTTTGTGCAATTTTTTCCTAGTGTTGTTGTTTTCCTGGCGAAAAAAGGCTCAATTTCTGCCTTAATATCCCTACGACGTTCCCAAAATTATCAAAATAAAAAAATAAAAAAAGTGAAAAAACCCAACACAAGATAAGCGAAAAACAAGTTCAGTTTTGTAGTATTCGTCCACGAAAGCACCGTTATACACCACCTAACGGTGTGTGTCGTAAGTTTGATACTGGCACCGCCAGACAATTTACTCGTCTATCCTCGCCATCATCGTCATCGTATACGGAATTTTTTGGGTTGGTCTTTTGGTTGTTATATTCCCTTACTCTATGTTTTGCCGTTTGTGCCAAAGGATGTGTGTTAGTATATACTAGTTTTGTTTGTTTGTGGAATAATGGAGGGGGTCTCCTAGTGAGAGTAATTTGGGTTTTTTGTAGAAAACTCTCTCTTTTATTTTAAATTTACTCTCTCTTTTTTTGCTCACATTCTCTACAGTTTTTTTTTTTTTTTTAATCCTGTGAAAAATATGGAGAGCAATATACCGTTTTGATTTAAATGAAGGTGGTGTTGTTTAAATTATACTGTTTAATTGAATTCACAATTTAACGATTAGTAAATTTATGTAATTAATTATTTGTTTATTTAAGAAATATTATGGAAATCTTCGTATTACTTATATTTTTAAGGATTTATTTGAAATAGAGTTTTTTTTATACAATAATTGTTTTAATTTATAAATCTAGCATCAATACTTAAAATAGAAATTATTAGTATTAAATCTGGAAACAAGTTTTGATTTAACCAGACTTGCAGCACAACGTTCAGATCTAGACTTATTGATAAAAATTTCAAAACTGAACTGCTACGCAAACAGGCGAGAACCAAGTGTGCAAAAGCTCTGAGACGCGAAAAGCTTCTGTACGAACAGCGTCTTTGTAATACACTTAAAAATTATTGCAGTTACTACATGCCGGTCATTTGTGTAGTAAGAAGTAGAGATGGGCACATGAGCAGATTAGAGCGTGATTCACGTGATTCACGCGTGATCACGCGTGAGTGTGACTGATTTCAATTTTACTCACGTGATTGTGAGTGAGTGTGAGTGGAGAAAAAAATTGCGTGAGTGAGTGTGCGTGAGTAAGATTTTTGCGTGAGTGAGTGTGCGTGAGTCAATTTTTTTGCGTGAGTTTGTGTGATTTATTTTCTCTTCTTATTTCCTTTTGTACCAAAAAAAGCAACAACAAATTTTAAAATATGGCTTAATTTAATATTTCGTCCCGAAAAAATCAAAACTTTAAAAATCAAAACTTTCACTGAACTTTAAATTTTGCTGGAAATTTTGAAAGATTTTTGAAATTTTAGCCTTTGAAATTTTTTTTTTTTGTAAAAATAAGTGTTTCGTGAGTGTGAGTCGACGTGAGTGTGAGTGAAGCTTGCGTGAGTGCACGTGAGTGTGAGTTGAATTAAATTTACTCACGTGATTGTGAGTGAGTGTGAGTAGAAAAAATATGCTCGTGAGTGAGTGTGCGTAAATCAAAAATTCCTCTCGTGAATTTCACTGAACTTTAAATTTTGCTGGAAATTTTGAAAGATTTTTGAAATTTTAGCCTTTGAAATTTTTTTTTTTGTAAAAATAAGTGTTTCGTGAGTATGACTTGACGTGAGTGTGAGTGAAGCTTGCGTGAGTGCACGTGAGTGTGAGTTGAATTAAATTTACTCACGTGATTGTGAGTGAGTGTGAGTAGAAAAAATATGCTCGTGAGAGTGTGCGTGAATCAAAAATTCCTCTCGTGAGCGTGAGTGAGTGTGAGTCAAAAATCACTCACGCGCCCATCTCTAGTAAGAAGTAGTTGTTGTTTTCAACTACAGTTGTTTTTGTATGAAAAATCTCAAACAACTATTTTTTGTAGTCGTTTTAAAACATAAATACAAAAAATTATTACATTGTAGTAACAGTTGTTTTATGTAGTTGTTTTTAGTCTTTAAAAACTTACAATTTTCTAAAATTCTAAAGTTCTTTCTGCTGCACGGGGCAGGAAGAGTTTCTGGACGTTCGGTAAAGAGTATGGGAAAATGCCAGTTCTTCTATTTCAACTCTGTTACAGGATAACCAAACATTCACCAACTCGCTTGAAAAGGCTAATCTATTGGCTGAATTCCTCAAAATGGAAAGCATCGTTAACTTCCACCTTGACCATTATTTGTAGACTAACTCACTGCTAAATGGTCTTTAGTTTGGCTTTCGTAGAGGTCGCTCTAAGGGAAACCTATTAGCGTTTCTTCCGGTACGTTGGAGTCAGTCTATTCATCATTTTAGGGAAAGTAAGGTAGTTGCTCTGGATATTTCCAAGGTTTTTGACCGTATTTGGCACGGAGCACTTCTGCCAAAGCTTATTGCTTTCGGTATCAGTAATGACTTCTCTTGATTTATTTCGAGCTTCCTCAGTGATCGCAGTGTTGTTATATGAACTTACAAGGAGAGTCTCCCTGGTGTCATCCTCCGATCTTCATAAAATTTGGATATGTTGTTCAGAACAAAAATTTATTCGACACGTATTTTTTTTTTAGCTGCCCAAACTCATTTTTAGGGGGGGGGGGGTCGATTTGTATGGGGGGATTTTGACATTTTTCAGTTTTTTACAATTTACGGCTATTTACTCAAAATTAATATAGGGTATCAGATTAAAGGTATTTAAAATACCTTTCTCGTGATGCTAACAACGTGCCAAAAAAGTAAAAAAATTTCGACTTATTAACAAAAATGTCCTTAAATTTTGGCATTTTACTCAATATGATGAAAAGTTGTGCATGTTAAGACACGATATTGGCACACGAAGATAGGGTTTCCAAAGACCTTTTATTTGGTATATAACATGACTAGGTATCTTTGTATAATATAGGAGATAAACGCAAGAAACTGAAAAATTACCCTTTCTTCCCCCCTCATTTTCACCCCCTAAATATGAATTTTGGCCGCTAAAAAAAAATACGTGTCCTATTATTTTTCCTGCTCTACAAAATAAAACCAATTCCATAAAGATCAGCTGGTGACACCAGGGAGACTTCCCTTGTTAGCTTAATTCAGGGTTACCGCAAGGTTCTATTCTTTCTCCTACTTTATTTTTTATTTCTATCAATAATCTTCTCAGTAAAACTTCCACTCCAATCTATTCTGACAGCACCATTTGTCATTCATTTTCTTTTGATCATAGCGGCAAAACGCAGATAATGAATGACTCACTCAACGAAGACCTTTTGGTAATATCTGAGTGGGTTCAATCGAATATGGCCGATTTTAATACTTGCAAGACCCAAAGATGTATGTATGTTTACTCACAGACGATCTGTGGAATCTACGTCATCTGTATTCATTGATCAATTAAACACTCTTGATGTTTTGGGTGTTGGAGCCAACACGTTTTTTAAGTTTCGAAAGAAGCATTCAAGTGCCTCGGTTTCTTAAAACTGTGCAAGAATTACTTCACTCCGCCTGATCTCCTTACTATTTATACCGCCTATATCCTACCGAAATTGCAATACAATTCCCATATCGGGGAGGGGGCTTCAATGTCTATTTGTAAGCCTTTGGACCGGGTTTAAAGGAGTGCGTTAAAGCTAATAAATTACAGTAGAGTATCCAACTCTATTGATTTTTTAAAGCATCGTCGAAACGTGGGTTGTGCATCATTGTTCTACCAATATTATAATGGTGCTCTGCTGAGATCTTATCCATGTTACTCGGGTTACACTTGTCAATCTAGCAGATCCTATCTTTTTGTTGTCGACTGTCCATTGAATCGCACAACGTATTATAGAGAAAATTCGTTCGTATGTACAATTCACTTCCCCCAGAAGACTTTCCAGTCAGCTACGATATGAAAACGTTTAAAAATAAATGTCCACAAACACTTTTCCTTCCATCCTCCTCATAACCTATTTTCCTAATAACAATGCACTGCATTTGTACGGGGTATCCCCTGAGTTTTGGCTCAAAGTAAAAAAAGCAAAATAGTGGGCCACCCTACTACACATATAATGTCTTACATCCCTCTAGGAGCGACTCCGTGTCAATTCTGGGGCAAATAGCTTCTCATCGGAGCAAAGCCGCACAATTGTCTGGGAGTCGCTCGTATAGTCGTTCCTGTTTTTTCGAATTTAAAAATCGTCGGGGTCGAAAAAACTGTAATTTAGGGCAATATTAACATAATAGGGTAATTCCAAAAATTTTCGCCCCACTGTTCGGAAACATGCCTTTGGACGCCACTGAGAATTTCGCTCATAGATATCCACGTTTATATGAGATATGTTGCATTTTTGGATTTTCAAAATTTGCTGTAGTTTTCAAATCATCGCGGGTCAAAGTTCGACTTTTTTAGCAAAAGTCAGAAAAATACATGACGTTTAATGTGCTCTTACTTTTTAACTAGTAATCCGATTATCACAAGTAATGGCTCATATGAAAGCTTAATTCTTCTTCTTTTAGGAAATATTTTCAAAAGCATACGTTTATTTTCAGAAGTGTTGCAAAAATTTAAAAACATTTTTTTTTTGCGATTATTTAAAAAAACACATCTTCGATTTTTTAAAAAAAAAGTTTGGTGATAAATAGAGATGAGATTTTCATGCACTAAAAAATCGAAAATATGCGCTTAAAATATGCGCTAAAAAATTCAAAATATGCACTAAAAACATTAAAATATGCACTTAAAAATAAAATGCGTACAATAAAAATCTTGTTTTTTAAGAAAAATTTCTTAAAAAGCAAAAAATAAGGCCGGGTTTAAATAGTAACATGTAAAACTTTATATGAGCAAGATTTTTTTTAGAAATTAAGAAAATCTTGAAACAAATAAAAAGAAAAAACATTTTTTTCTTATTTTCAAAATAAAATTTTAAATAGTTTTTGGAAAAAATAAATTTCAATTTGTGTTTTTGCTAATTTATGTCAAAATATGCAAAAATATGCACTTAAAAGTTCGAAATATGCACAAAATATGCATTTAAAATGAAAATATGCAAAAATATGCATTTTCGCCAAAATATGCAAAAATATGCAAAAACAAATCGATGCCATTTTAACGCAAATTTCTTGATTCGGAAAGATAATTGGTCGATATCGTTTTTAAACTATCGACAAAAAACATGCATTTGCATAGAAATCTCATCCCTAGTGATAAACAATACTTTTTTGTACAACATATCCAAAATTCAGAGTGGGATCCCAATGGGATCAAAAAATATTCTGGTTTTAGTACGAAGTTCTTAAATTTTACCTTAAAAAATTAAAATTTTTATATTGAAGAAACATAAAATTTTAATTTTTTAAGGTAAAATTTAAGAACTTCGTACTAAAACCAGAATATTTTTTGATCCCATTGGGATCCCACTCTGAATTTTATGTTTATGTTTCTTCAATATAAAAATTTTAATTTTCAAAGAAAATTATACTATTAAAATTTTAAAAACATTCAAAACATTAGAAATTTAAATTTTCTAAGGGAAAAATATGAGAACCTCGTACTTAAAACAGAATATTTTTTGATCCCATGGAGATCCCACTCTGAATTTTGAATATGGTATACAAAACATTGTTATTTTTCACCAGAATTTTTTAAAAAAAAAATCGAAGATGTGTTTTTTTAAATATTCGAAAAGAAAAAATGTTTTTGCATTTTTGCATCATTTCTGTAAAAAAAACTGTGTTATTTTAAAAATATTTTCTAAAAGAAGAACCCCAGCTTTCACATGAGCCTAAATTTGTGAAAATCGGGTCATTGGTTAAGAAGTTACAGCTCTTTAAACGTGATGTATTTTTCTTACTTTTGCTTAAAAAGTGAATCTTTGATCATATATCATATTTATGAGGGCTATCTATGTGTCAAGGTTCAAATTAATCTGAGACACCATTTCCAAAAATGAATAAAATTTGAGCTAAATTTTCTGGAATGGCCCAATAAATATTATACCTGTAGGGCAATGTCTTTGGGTTCATTTTTTGACTTAAAAATTTTATAGTTCCGAACAAAGTGAGAAAAAAAATTTTGGATTTTTTTTCTTTCGCAAGGGATATTTGCTCCATCCTAATATCTACCCTAAATCTTTTAGCCTTAAGGTGGTCCCGATAGAATTTTTATACTTTTTATACATTTTTTTAGGGTTATCAGCTTTAATGTCAGACCGACCACCATTAATTTTTTCCCCAAAAATTTTTTTCAGAACATACCTACCCACTTTCTCCAATTCCTAAAAGGGCTCCCATACACTGAAAAAAAGACATGACTAAAATTTAGAAAAAAATTTCTTTGAAAATAATAAGAAATTTTCTTAACTTTGAGGAAAATTTTAGCCCATTCACTTATAAATAGTTTACAGTTTTCTTTAAATGAGGTTCTTTAATATAAGGAAACAAATTCTTTCTGTTAAGGAAATTTTCCCCAAATCAGTCTTTATTTTTAAGATATATTTCTTAAAAATGTGTGTACACACAGTTTAGTTCAAGTTTAGTTAAAATTTACTAAAAAAACCTTCTTCGTATTTTTCTTCTTAGAATTGAGGAAGTGTATTTCTTAGAATTTAGTAAATTAGTACTTCTTAAAATTAAGTTAATTACATCTTAGAATTTAGTTAAAAATTCAAAATAGCGATATATTGAAAACTAAGCGAGATAAAGCGAAACGAATAAAATTTTCAAAAGAAAGATTACAAAGAAACTCTACATATCTGTCAGTGCCTCAAGACCCTAATTTCGGATCTAAAATTTGTACATTTTTGAGATTTTATATGTGCACATATCTCGTTAAATACTGCCGACACGAGAAAAAGTTTAACGGCGTTTTTTAGCTCTTGACTCGTAGAATAAAATACTTCCGCAAATTATCCAGTTTATGATTAGATTCTCAAGACCCTATCAGGCCCCTGATTTCCGTATCTCAAAAACTAAGCAAGGTAGAGTGAAAGGGACAAAAGTTTTGGATCAAAACCTTTGGCACCCCATAAAGAACCCAACGGGATCTTGAGTTAACAGTGTCTGGACCCATGGGGTCTGATTTCAATGGTGTCTAGGTAGACACAATCTAGTCTTCAAATGTGTATGAACTAAAGCATAATAAATTGTTTTCCCATTTTCTTGTTAAAATTGTTTTCCTTATGTTTAAGAAAAATATGAACTAAAATGAAAAAATCTTTGGTGCTAAATCATTACTGTTTTTTTTTTTAATTTACTTTTTTAGTGTAGTTCTTAGAAATATTACTAAATTGCATTGTATCCTATTTGTTTTGTTTTATATTATTGAACTTTATATTTTTTAATATTAAAAAAAAAAAACTAAACTATATTTTATATAATATATAATTATATATCTATTTGACCTTTCTCTAATAACTAATTAAAAACAGAAAACACATGATCCCAGCATCACTTTCTAATACCTACAAATCTACAACTTAATACAACTTAACATTTATTTTAATTATTGCTCTTAGCAATTGTCGTTATACATAATATAAGTAGTATATGTTTATACATTCTGTAATTCTGCTCATTCTAACTGACCTCATTATCGTATTTCAACCAAAATATATTTAAAATTTAATCAGGTCATTTACCCTGGTTTGCAAAAACAAGAATTTAGACCAGTAGTACTACCACAAGATACAATACACAAACATGCACACTTTTGTTGCATAAGTATACAACAATATCCTCTGAGTGCTGCTGCTACTAATACTTTCACCAAAATACTACACGACTCGTCGTACATAATTTCCCAAGTTATACCCAACGTCAACGCCAAATAAAAGGAAGCATACCCAAATGTGCCACCACCACACATTATGGGTTGCTTAAAATTCGACACTACACTACACCAACAAAAACACACGGAAACCAATTACATACATACATATCTACATACGTATTTACAGACATACAATTTTTGGAGGTCACTAACGCCAGAAATTGGCGGGCTTGCATACACATACGAACGTACAAACGACTGACACATGAAACCCAACAACAAGAATACGCCAAAATATTAACGACAACCTATTTTCTGTTTACTGCAACTAAAATAAAAAAAGAGTTTGAGAAATCGTAGTAGTAGTATCATCAAAAGAGGTAGATTTACAACAAGGACGACGCATTTAAAATAAAACACAAACATTGCTACTGAGAATTCCTATACAGAAAGGATGTTGCTGTGCATATAAATGGATGAATGGCTAGATGGCTGGCAGACTGGATGCATTTTGGTATAACACTCAAAAAGCCGGCTTACACACAAAAAGGTGGTCGTTTGTTAAACACATTTGAGGTAAATTTTATACAATATGCATGCACAAACATGCAAGAGAATGTATGTATGTGTGTATGTAACAACATATTGCCTACACATAAACATACGAAAAGTGAATGCACTTTCGTAACACCTAATCTGAGTGAGTGTATGCAGTACTATATGTATGTGTGTTCGTATGTCGTAGTACAATATTTTCAATAGTATGTGAAAAGAATCTCTCTGGAAAAGGATGCAATATATTTATATATGTATTGTACAAACAATAAAGTTTTTCAGACTTGCCACCCAATGTCATCAAAAGGACACAAAACACAAGCGGAGTTAATGGAGTTGGATACTCCATTAGTCCAAGATAAGTTGGTATATAATATTTTCAAAAACCATAAACACTAAAATTCTCAAACTCATCATATAAACGTTTTAATGCCTTAAACAGTCAAGAGTTTTGGACTCCTCAATTTACACATTACCTACAGATAAATTAGACATTTCCACATTGCGGAGATGAGTCTTTTCTGTATATAAATTTAGCCTTGTCCGTCATCCAACGAACAGCAAAAGAAAATATCGGGCTTGAGGAATGACCAAATAATTCGTTAATAAACATCAAAGAGAGAAAGAGAGATAGAGAGAAAGATAAGGAACAGAACCTGATGTACACGTGCGCTAGAAAGTCTCCAGATTGCGAACCTATCTATAATCACTGAGAAAACTTGAAATTGCTTGAATATACGCCTTTATAATATCTAATAACCTTACATTACATTTTTGATAGAAACTGTAAGAGATTCTGAAAAAAAGTTGGCAATGAAAGAGCTAGCGTCGAAGAATAGTTCTTCAAGACGAGTACTGTGACCCCTAGGGAAGTCAACGAGACTTCATTTAGACAGTCCTGATCCTAGAAAAACGTACATATGCCTTACTTCCCTACAACTCCTGCAATATTCCCGATCACAGACTTTTCGGCATTGCAGGATTTGGCAGTTGACATGCGGTCCGCAATATCCTACACGTACTCAGTGATATCCACCTATTGTTTATATAATTTCCAGTTATATCATCAATTATGTTCATTAATTCTAACAGATGAACTGAGATATCAGGTTTCATCTGTTCTCACATTTACTCAAAGACATTTCTTTAACATTCATCAATAAATTCATTTCCAGCAACCCCACTATGTCCAGCAAGACTATTCACTAAAAGCTCTTCGTACTTCACCTACGACTCAATTATAAATCATCCTTCACCTAATACCATTGGAAATATTGGGTAGACAATGTGGCAACGTCGGTAATTCGACTTAATAGCAAATTGCAATAGAAGAGCAACGGTTGTGGCCATAGCGCGATCTTGAAAAATATAACAATACCACAAAATATTGACTGCGCTCCCTCTAGCCTGTTTGCACGCCGCTTATCCACTATGATACCATCCAGGGAGCCTTGGATTAGGGACATTCCAGGAAGTGGAAACTATAAATTTTTACATAGATGGATCGAAGATACACGAAAAATTGGGCTTCGGAGTCTATTCGGAAGAACTTGGGTTATGTCTGGCTTGAAAATTTCCAGATCATTGAGCTGTGTACCAAGCAGATATGCTGGCAATAAAGAAACTTACTGACGGGTTGAGTTGCAATGTCTTGTCTACAACCGCAGTCAACATCTATTCCGAAAGTCAAACCGCGGTCAAGTCTCTGAAGTCAATGTTTCTAAAAACAAGATCTGAGGTGGCCAAGCAGTTTGACGTATGGGTCCCAGGGCATAGGAAATTGCAAAGCCGATGATCTTGCAAAACTGGGAACTATCTTACAGGTTACAACGGAATTGGAATGTGTTGGTATGCCTCTAGGAACGACTTTGTTCCTCGACGGAGATCAGAAATGGGTACATGGATGGATGTGTAAGACTACACGACAGATTTGGCCTTCTCTTAATCAGAAGTGCACAAGTGAGCTGATATCGCTTTCGAGAGGAGAGATTTCCACGGAGGTTGCTGTTATTACCGGACACTGCCTTATTTTTGCCGGAGTGAAGAGGAGCTGGAAACTATAGAAAACTTTATCTGCCATTGCCCAAACTTTTTGGACATATATGTACTTGGTTCACTGGGATATAGGGTGATGTACGATCTTTCAGATTTGTCGGATATCAAAACTCAATATCTTAGTAGTTTCATAAGGAAAGCAAATTGGTTTAACAGCAGGAACTGTCTCAACGGACCTCAGAGTCTACGTGTGTTGACGTAAAACTTCAGCAGCCACACCTAACCTTAATTGGATATAGAATAGAAGAACTAGCATTATCCTTTTCTCTTTTAACGAACGATCAAAAGTCTTGCTGCATCAAGGATCAATAAGAACCTTCGCACTAAGACGTGTCTAAGTACTTTGGCACACTTGGTTCTTGTCTTTTTCCGATGCATATCAGTAATGACGTTCTTGTCCGAAAGCCAGTTACAGAATGCTTCCTCTCTGGATCTGACTGAATTTTTGCACGTTCCCACTTACGAGTTCCATTTACCCCAAGGAGCAGAGGAAGTGTTTGAATTCTAGCAGGTTATAAAGAGTTGTTGTCACATATTGCTAGTTAAGAAGTATCAGATGATCACAATGGGCCTTATGGCCTCCGAGTGAATTCGCCAAATGGCGAACGCCCATTTATTCTAACCTAAAAAGTATCAGAACCTGTTCTATAACATATGCGGTAAACCATCGATCACTTATAGAGAGTTGTTACTAAAATAGGAAAACAATTTGGAAACACCCCCTTTTTAAAATTTTCCAAAAACCATCTCTGTTTTGTCTAGCCATACTCATCGTATTAACATATTTGGTTATTTTTATAGTATTGAACGTATGCATGTGTAGTAGCACAATGCATGAATGTGCATGCATAGTATTGTTATGTTGCATTTTATGTGTCTAGATTGCATTGGCAGTGAAAATTTTGTTTTTAGCCTTGACATGAACTCAAATTTATATACATACATATATAAATACTATATACAAACACACTAGCCATATGTATAAAATTCTCTGAAAATTTTTTGATTTTTTTTTGTATTTGGGAGTCTGAATAACCGGCCGGCTTTCACATACACAAAATCATCATCATCATCAATAGAGAGCGTAAAATCAGGATGCAAATATGCAACAAAATATACATATAAACGTATGTGTGTGTGTGTGTGTGTGTAAAAATGTATTGTGCATGTCTGTGTTTATATGTATGGATGGAAAGGAAGTTAGTATGAAGAAGTAGTATTAAAATCTGGGTAGGCCATCTAACTACACAATAACAATTGCAATATCATTCATTGCCTTCGGCGGTCATACATACATTCTCTATAAAACCAAAATGATTTTTGTATGCACTGACACCGACAAACCCGACTGACTCTGGGTGTTTTATAGTATTGTGTTGTAGCAGATGCATGCTGAATGTATTTGTGTGTGTGTTGTTAGGGCTGCTGCTTACAATATTGTTGCTGGTGATGTTGATGATGACGACGATGAGGAAGTTTATGGTATTGTGGTAGGCAAACCATTTCACAAATTTTCTTTGGTTATAAACTAAAGTTAAAGACCTTTTTGTGGGTGCTTGAGTTGTTTGTTGTACTCTATATATTCCTCTGTATATGGATGAATAAATGTTTGTATGTTGTGTATTATTTCCGGCTTTTTTGCTACTGGTTTTTGTTGTAGTTGTTTCTGTTATTGCAGTTTCTGTGTCGCGTACATTCGCGTTGAAAGTGAATTTTGCGATGATGATGTTGTTGTTGTCGTCGTCGTGAGTTTTATATAGAAATTTTTTTTAACGTGTTTATGTGTCAAGTACAACAAGTAGGTCTTAAAGTAAGAATAACACAAAAAATAAAAAAAATGTAGAATAAAAACAACGTGATTTTTTGTTATTAAAGATTGATACAGTTTTTGTAGCATATAGTGTTTTTATACCTTCCAACCACAGTATGGGGGTATACTCATTTTGTCATTCCGTGTGTAACGCATCGAAATATTGGTCTAGGACCCCATAAAGTATATATATTATTGATCAGTGATCGATTCTAAGACATTCTAGCGATGTCCGTCCGTCCGTCTGTCCGTCTGTAGAGGACACGATACAGTCCAAAATAAAAGAGCTAGACTTCCGAAGTTTGGCACGAATGTGTCTTATATTCCTAGGCAGGTTAAGTTCGGAAATGGGCAAAATCGGACCAAGGAGAAAAAAGTTCCCCCTTAGAGAACTAAACCAATCTAAGAAAAACCGGATTTTTTTGCAGTGTTTTTTGTACTTTTGCTAAGTAAATGCAAAATTTTTATCTCAGAAGAAGTTAAAGATCGTAAGAGGAAAGTGCCCTCTAACGTCTCCCCCCCAAAAAAAAAGACGCCCCTGAATTTTTTTATATTGTTTTTTTTTTACAATTTGGAGGGTATAAAAGATTCGACACAGCCGAATGTAACATTCTCACTTGTTTTTAAATTAACTAAGGAAAACAACGTTCTTTAGCACTACCTCTCTTTAATTCTTTAATCAAAAGTTTTTAATTCTAGTCGGGTTATGATCCTAGAGGTCGCACTCGCGGTTTACGAAAATATACGAATTTAATTTATTTACATTCAAAACACATGACTTTATACAAAATGGACAACTGCCTCAATGAGTTAACCAGCCGACTTCTTAAAATTTTTGTTCTACGACCTAGACAAAAAGCTATGGGTAGATCGGCAATTAGAAACGTCCTTAGGAACTAAAAAGACTGTCGCAATTTCATATGGGAAACACATGACTATGCTCTACGACCTGCACAAAAAGCTGTGGGTAGATCTGACATAATGTCAAAATTATGGTGGTTCAATATGGAGCCATTTGAAGCAACCGCAAAAAAAGTGCCGCGTTTTTTTTTTTTTTTAAGTAGCAACACTCAGGCAATTCTGCCTATCAATTACTAATGTTACCGTGATGCTTCTTTCGGAAAGGGGATAAGGCAAAGCAATGCAAGATTTGAAGGATATAAATATTTTCTATAGTTGCTTTAAATGGCTACAAATGGAACAAGAATATTCTAGACATAGTTGCTGATCTACTCACAGAACAAAAATTGTAAGAAATCTGCTGTCAGTTGTCCATTTTGTATAAAGCCGTGTGTTTTCCATGTATTTACATGAAATCGCTACTTTTTTGGTTGCTTCAGATGGCACCAAATCGAACAAGGATACATTAGACACAGTTATCGGTATACACCCACAGTAGCGTGTCCCAAAAATGAAAAATTTTAAGGCATACCCCTAGAACGATGCTTAGTAAAGAGTTGATTACGGGGAAAAAATTAAAAAAAAAATGAAGGCCATCTTCAGGGCGCAACCAGCGCTAAAATTTTGCATCCTTAGTGAATTTCGTCACGAAAAAAAAAAATATTTCTAAAATTGGTGCCAAAAGTTTTGTTAAGTAGATTACATTGAGAAAAAAATATTTATAAAGTTTTTAAACTTTAAGCGCTGGTTGCGCCCTGAAGATGATATCCAAAATTTTTTTAATTTTTTTTCCCATAATCAGCACTTCAATAAGCATGGTTCTAGGGGTATGCCCTAAAGAAATTTCAAAATTTCCTGAATTCGGGACATGCCAACCCACAGCTTTTCAGGTCGTAGAACAAAAACTTTTCGAAATCGGCAGTTAAACTTATTAAGTAATGGATTTTGGGGTCCTGAAAATTTTTAAAAACAAATAACTCAAACCCTTTTGTTCTCAGGGCTTTCGGGTCGAGTTCTATTCTGCTATTCTGCGGCTGAGTATAATAATATTTACCGAGATATTGGTATTTTAAAATTTTCCGCAATGTGAATTTTTAATTCAAAACCAGTAACGAAGCTCTCTTTATTTCCAATATATGTTAAAAAGTTGCTCTAATTAAAACAAAATTACACCCTTTTTTAATCAAATTTTAATTAATTTACATGTTCAATTTCTTTTTCATTGCAGCCAATATACATATCTACTCTTCAAATTATGAAGACTTCCATGAAGTGAAATCAAAATAAAACAGCTGTGATAAAAATGTAAGTATTGATGCAAAATATTTAATGATTTTATTCAGGTCAGATCTTATTATTAATACATTTCTAAGATATATATTATGTCCACGCCCACAAAAAGGCGGGTCGAAAAACGCCATATCTTTATTCCCATGGCCCAAATGCAGAACTAAGGGCATCTTTTGACATGAAAATGTTTTATATTTTTAACTAAAGTACAAAAAGCAACTGGAATTTTTTTTTCCAAAGGTTGATTTAGTTCCTTTAGTTACAATTGCTCCGATTTTTCGTGTTAACAAAATCTGCTTTTGATTTTGTTTTTCTGATTTAATTCGTTCTTTTATATCTTTTAAATTTCATAAACTGGCACCAGAGAACGAAGCCGACTGGCTTCGAGTCGGCTCACAGCCGCCGCCGACAGTTTCCAGTTGCTCAAGCCGCCGCCGAAACAGGCGGCTTTTGTCGGCTCAAATTTTCAGCCGACTTTCTCAGCTTAGCCGACAGGATTTACAAATTATTAAAAACAAGTAAAAAAGTTAAATTCGGCCTTGCCGAATGTACACTCAACCAAAAATCATTGTATTCCCAAAGAAAATCATTGTAAATTCAACAGAAATCATTGTTGATTTTGACCCTACAAATATTTATGTTGATTTCAATAAAAATTGTTGTCAGTTTTTGTAAAAGTTGATCAACTCGTTTTTTTGTAAATCTACTCGTATTTTTTGTAAACTCAACTCATATTTTTGTTGATATAAGAAATTTTATTAATAAAAAAAAAGCTTGTTGTTATTTGTTAATATTCTTTTATTAAGTAAAAATCACAATATTTTTTAGAATTATCACCGGCTTTTTAAGCTGCAATATTTCACCACAAGATTTTCACACACTTCGTTTATTTATGTTTTGCACTCGTAAGCCATTCTCCAGTTTTCTAATGACACCAAATCAAAAGCCTTAAAAAAAAAACAAACAAAAGTATAATATAGTATAAATACATAAAGTAACTAATGTATTTTATTACTTACCAAATATTTACAGATCAGAATCTGATCATCAGATCCTATTTTAATTTATTTTTATAATATTAAATATTTTTATAAGAAACAAACACATAAAATAATTTTATAGGAGACAAACAAATTTCACATTGCAATGCATTGCTACCAACTTGATAATACAAAAATGAACGAACAGGGTTGTTTTTTCTTTTTTGGTTTTATCTATTGAATTCTGTATAAGCGATGTAAAGAGTTGATTCAACTTTACTGATTATTCAACGATATCAACATTAATTTTTGTTGAATACGGCAATATTCTGTAAAACTTGATCTACAATGGGTTTACTAATTTTTCTACTAAGATATTTCTATGAGTGTAGTGATACCCTCCACAATTTCAAAAAGATTATTGCAAACAACTTTATTTAAATGGAAACTACTTTTGAAAAAAAAAAAAATTTCCGCGAAAAAAAATTTTGTTAAAAAAAAAATCCGCGATTTTTTTTTTTTTTTTTTGTCAAAAAATATGTTCGTACTTGTTTAAATACCATTTGGTGTCCAATTATGTTCACATATGTCAACCAGAAGCCGAATTAAAGCTTATTGTATTTTTAGGTTATGTTGAATGTACTGAAATTTTTGAGGTGTGCTTACATTTTCGTTCATAACTTTTGAACCGCTAAACCGATATCGCTCAAATGCAATACCAAACTTCTCGGGAGAACTTCCAATATATATGTTAAGTTTCAGTCATCTCTGTGCAATATTTTGTCCGCTAGAGCATTTTCAACAGACAGACAGACGGACAGACGGACAGACGGACATCGCTAGAATGTCTTAAAATCGATCGGGCATCATGAATATATATACTTTATGGGGTCCCAGACCCAGGGTATAAAAAAAAATTATATGCATGATTGTTTAAGATGTTTTTTTTTAGTTTGCTTAGAAATGTTTTCATTTTTGTGTGTTTCCCGCTAAGTGTGCAATTACAATTCTGGCGTTGGCCTTGAATTTTGCTTGTTCCCATACATTTTGTATGTAGAACAAAATTCAAAGCCAACGCTAGCGTTTCAAAGCCAGAATAGAATCAATTCTATTTTCTTGGCTTTGCTCTCTCGTGGGTATTTTTTTTTTTGCTTTGGCATTGCCAGTCATTTACAAAAAAAGGGTTGATTTTGTATATGAAACACATCTTGTTTATGAAACACATCTGTGTATTGCAAAATTATAAGAAAAGTACATACAAAGGAAAGTGAAATATAATTTACCGCCAATTATTATAAAAAAAAAAAAACAAGTATCAAAAAAATATCAATAAAAAAACCAAAGCAGTTTTATGTTTCACCGAAAAAAAATAATTTTCAGGAAAAATTTATTTTTCTTCCACCAAATAATTATATTTCTGTTATTCTTTGTGTGTGTGTATACAAACAAACGCCAGAACAAAATTCAAAGAAAAAGCCTTTGTTTAAATCAAAAGCCCTCTCTTTACACAAAATTCAAAGCCAACGCCAGAATTGTAATTGCACACTAAATCTATCGATTTTGAATAGAAAAACATTAGAATGGTTCCATTTTGAATAGCATGGGC
Source organism: Pegoplata infirma (assembly GCA_963921195.1). Classification (NCBI taxonomy): domain Eukaryota; kingdom Metazoa; phylum Arthropoda; class Insecta; order Diptera; family Anthomyiidae; genus Pegoplata; species Pegoplata infirma. Next base: position 214,430,636 of record OY992539.1, on the reverse strand, counting down.
CTTCAGCCGATGGTTGTTTCATTTATAAAAAAAAAATAACCTAAACATGCTTCCGATTTTTGTTATTTATTCAAAATTGTGTATAGTTTGCGTTTAATCGTTGTTCAAAATTGTATCAAAATGTAAATTTTTAATTTTACAGTAGAAGTAAAAAAATATTTTTAAATCGGTAACAACTTCGATGTTTTTGATTGGGTTCAGCTAAAATTTTGTGAGTTAATTTTATAAAAATGTATCATAATTAATCAAAAAAAGTTATAAACTATAATTTCTAGCTCTTCGATTAGCGATTTTGCAAATTGAAAATTTTGAAACTTTTGGTTTTAAAGATTTTATTATTTAGGGCGTTTTGCGATTTAGCTAACGATTGGGAAGACAATGGGATTAGACAAAATCTTGTTCTTTTTAATGCTTTTTAATTTATATTTTTTTATAAAATAAATTAAAAAAAAAAACAATTTAGAAACTGTCGGCTATTAGCCGACTTTTAGCCGCCGCCGACTGTTTTTATGCTTAGCCGCCGCCGCCGACTATTTTATATCGGCTTCGTTCCCTGACTGGCACTCTCTAACTAACGTATACGTAATATTAATTAGTAGTACATATTACTCATACGCAACATTGCACAGTGCAGTGTGGGATGTTTAAAACAAAATCAGTATTTTTTTTTGCTATATGATAATTTGAATAAATAGATAAAAATATCGTAAGTTATCCCAGCAAAACTTTGGTAATGGGTGGTGATTATATAACACATTACCAGGTAATGTATATACCTTATTTGTAGCATTATTTTAGGATGTCTTACCAAACATTTGTTCCACAACGTATTATTTTAAAGTGAAAAATAATGCTTTACTAATAATATATTACGTAATGCATGATTATTGGAAAAAATGTATTTCATATTTATTATTTCTAAACATTAAATGATGGATGACTTATATTTGGTTACATTATGTATTATTTCAAAGTTTGAAATAATGCATTATTTATAATTGGATGCATAATGCATTACAATAACATAAAAAATAAATATTTTATAAAAAAATGCATAAGTTTAAACTAGAGATGGGCTCACGATTGAAATTTTCCAATGAAACGCACTCACTCATGTTTTATCTACTTACACTCACAATCACGTGAGTAAATTTAATACAAAATTACTATTTCACTACTCTAAACACCTTATATATTACGTTCTGGTATGCTATATTATATACCTTACTCGTATGCATTACTTTAAGTTTCATCCCCTGTTAAAATCATCAATGTTGCAATGTATAAAATAAGCAATCCTATACCTTATTTTTTACTTTATTAGGTAATCTAGGTTTTGCTGGGTAATTGTTGGTTTTTATTTTATTAAAGAAACTCTAAAATTGTTTTATCAAGACAGATTTGCCTAGAACGCAAAGGGGAGAAATGGTTAATTTTTTTTGGAAGTAATTTAGCTATTCTTAATGTACTGGGCCGATAGTCATGAAATTTGAAATGGTCCTAGCTAACGTATTTTTGAGTTTAGGTTTGGAAGTTGAATCCCACCGGGTGCACGGGGGAGCACCATTACCACCCCCTAAAGTAAGGGGGTCCCACCAATAAGGACCTTTTTTTAATTTTGATTTCTCAAAATCGGAGCCCAGCTTTGTGTAAGATTAGGGTAAAAGAGAAAAATATGAGCTCGATTGGTTGAAGTTGCAGTGACGCACGCACATAGAAATTTATTTGTAAGAACGAAATTGGAACAAAGTGAAAAAAAATATGTACATATGTTTCAAACAGGCGCGGATCCAGATCTTGGGTTTGGGGGGGGGGGGGGAATTTTTTTTTGCTCAACAATTTTTTTTTGCAGGGAACTTCAGGTCGAATTTGAATCATTTGTTAAGGTTTTTTACTGTTTAACTCTTATTTATTATGATTTTTCTATAGAAAGATTTTCAAATTTTAAAAATTTATTCCTATAATAAAAAAAACTTAAATGTTTAGGGGGTTATTCATAATAAAAGTATGCTTAAAGTAGGTTTTATTGACAATTATTCATGCAATATCAGTCAATTAAACCTACTTTAGATTTAATTTACTCATTATGAATAACATAGTTAGTATTTTAAAAAATGCCTCTTCAAGAAATTTTCAGGTTCCTAAGCATTTTTCTGACAGCAAAGGACCCAGATTCTGACATAATTTTCTAATAGAAAGTTAATGATTCTGAGAAGTTATCCCAATAGAAAACTTCTGAGGTTCTGAGGCATTTTGATACAGAAAAGCTTTTAAAACTTAAACAAAAATATTAAAAAATAAAAAATTATTAAAGAAAAATTCTCAGATTTAGTGAGTTTTTTTTCCATTGAAAACTTCTTAGGTTCTGCAGTATTAAAAATTGTTTCTATTCTATTTTTCTACAGAAAAGGTTTATGATACCGAAACGATCTTTCTACACCAAAAATGCTATGGTTTGAAATAATATTCCGTAGAAAGTACCTGATATTAGACAAATTGAAGACTTTAACTTTAACTTAACTTTAAAATTGTTGGATACAATTTTCTAGATTCTGAGACATTTTTCTATTAAAAAATTACTGTTTTCTGAGAAATTTTTCCGTAGAAAAAGTTTAAAAACATTTTCTGAGAAATGTTTTTATAAGAGAGTCTAAGAATTTTTTTCCTAAAAAAAATTATTTAGTTTCTGAGTCATTTTTCCCTTAGAAAAAGTCTCAGAGTCTCCGAAATTTTTCGTACAAAAAAGTCTTAGATTCTGAGTCATTTTTCAAATAAAAAAAAATTCTGAGTCTAAGACATTTTTTTAGATTCTGTGATATTTTTTATAAAATTCTCAGAATATTTTTTCTTAAATTCTCAGAGTCTAGGGCAATTTTTATAGAAAAAGACTTGGGTTCTGAGTTATTTTTACTATCGAAAAAGTCATAGTCATTTTAGAATATTTTTTTTAATATTAAAACTCAAAAAATTCTGAGACATTTTTAATATCGAAAAATTGGAAATTTTTTCTAGGATTCTAGGACTTTTTTCTTATAGAAAAGGTCTCAGCTTTTCCTATTAAAAAGTCTTAGATTCTGAGATATCTTTCTAATAAAAATAATCTCAGATCTGAGACATTTTTCCTAAGGAAAAATCCTTAGATTCCGAGACATAAAAGTCCCAAATTCTGTATAATTTTTCCTATAGAAAAAGTCTAAGATTCTATTGCATTTTTTGTATAAAAAATTCTCAAATTTTCCCTGAAGAAAATTTTATTATTTTTCTTATAGAAATTTTTTATTTTAATTTTACTTTTTTTTCTATAAAAAATTTAAGATTTAAAAACAATTTTTCTAAAAAAAACTTTTGAGATTCTTAAAAATTCTAGAAAAAATTCTCACTCATGATTTCGTTTCCTCGTTTCTTTTGACCCAGAAGAACTGTCAAATTTTCAATATAGAAAATTCTCTGATTTTTCCTATAAAAAAAACTCTCAGATTTTTCCTATAGAAAAACTGTTAGATTTTTCATATAAAAATTGCCAAAATTATAAGATTTTTTCTATAAAAAGTTCTAAGAAAAATTCTCAACTTTTTTCTATAAATTCCCATTTCTATAAAAAAAATTTCTTCTACAGAAGAATTCCCCGATTTTTCCTATAGAAAACTTATACACTCAAAAAAATAAACTGGTAAAACGCCTGGTAAAATGCCTTGTAATCGCGTTCTACCAATATTTGACAATTTTCCTTGTTTTTTAACAAAAAATCTTGTACTTTGGTCAAACGAGAACTACAGTTTTATTGGTAGTTTTACAAATTTATTTTTGTAATTGTATTCTACCATTTTAAAAGGTTATTTTACAAAAAAACTGTAATTTTACAACAAAGTTTTTATTACGAGAATTCTAGTTGATTTACTAAAAAAACTGTTATTTTACAAAAATCATGTTATACGAGGATTTATGTTGTTTAACAAAATAAAACAATTTTTTTTTTGTAAATTTTCTATTTCTTTAAAAAAAGTCCCGGACAAAAATTTTTTTTATTGAAAAATATTTAAAATAAAAAAGTTGACAAAATTTTGAAAAATTTATTACGAGGATTCTAGTTACAAAAATGATTTTATTTTCAAGATTTATGTTGTTTAACAAAAAAATTTTTTTGTTAAATTTTCTGAGTCCCTAACATATTTTTTGTATTTTAGAGTAGATAATTATTAAAAAAGATTTAAAAAAAAAAAATCATAAAATTTTCAAAGTCCTAAAATTTTTTTTAATTCCCTTTTTTTTTAAATATATTTACCACTTATCTTGTAAATTTACCAATTTTTATACCCTCCACTTAGTGATAGAGGGTATATATAAGTTTGTCATTCCGTTTGTAACTCATCGAAATATCGGTCTGGGACCCCATAAAGTATATTCATGATGCCCGATCGATTTTAAGACATTCTAGCGATGTCCGTCTGTCCGTGTGTCCGTCTGTCTGTCTGTCTGTCTGTCTGTCTGTCTGTGGAAAATGCTCTCGCGGACAAAATATTGCACAGAGATGACTGAAACTTAACATATATATTGGAAGTTCTCCCGAAAAGTTTGGTATTGCATTTGAGCGATATCGGTTCAGCGCACAGTGCCACATTTGGCCAATCTAGGACGACAAAAATCCAATTTTAATTATATTGACTTGAAATTCGGTATAAATGTTCGTTTTGACTTCGAAAATACCATTATGAAAAATGTGGGAGGCCGGTTAAGGGCCACGCCCACTTGTTTTAAAATTTGTAATTTTGGTTATAATTTCTTTAAATTTGGTATATATACTCTCAATGACTGTAGAAATAATATCACAAAAAAAAGGGGCGGTCAGACAACTGCCACGCCCACTTTTTTAAAATATCTTTAAAAATATGTAAAAACAAGGTTTACATATCGTCCCACTGTAGTCGGCGTCGCAGACGGTCGCAAAAGTTAGCCGTTGAAATAAGTTCTATGGATATTGGTCAATATATCTGAAAAAGTCCGGCGACCAATACGGACCAAACACAAAAGTTCTATTCCATCAAAAAAAAATAAATATATAATTTTCTTTTCAAAAATTTGTATTTTTTTAAAAATTTAATAAAAAATACAAAAATTTGTTTAAAAAAAAAGAAAAGATATGACTAAAAGCAATTAAATATCCTTTAAAATTACCAAAAAAGAGTGGATAAATATCTCTTTTTGTTCAAAAGTTACAACAGTTTAAACTCGACTTAATTTATGCGAAATAATGTACACTAGTTACAGGATTTTACAAGATGCAACTTTATGCACCCACCTGTTAGTAACGAACAGAATTATCGATCTTATATGATTATTTCCGTGCTATTAGGAATGTTCTATAATACATACAAACATATCATGAAAATCGGGGACCTTTTTTTTTTGGATTTTTGTCGTGCTAGATTGGCCAAATGTGGCACTGTGCAGCGGTTCAAAAGTTATGAAAATGTAAGCACACCTCAAAAATTTCAGTACATTCAACATAACCTAAAAATACAAAATGCTTTAATTCGGCTTCTGGTTGACATATGTGAACATAATTGAACAACAAATGGTATTTAAACAAGTACGAACATATTTTTTGACAAAAAAATCGCGGATTTTTTTTTTCGCGGAAATTTTTTTTCAAATTTTTTTTTTTTTTTCAATAGTAATTTCCTTTTAAATAACGTTGTTTGCAATAATCTTTTTGAAATTGTGGAGGGTATTACTACATTCGGCATGGCCGAATTTAACTTTTTTACTTGTTTTTTATAATTTTTGTGGCATAAAAATTATCACTACCAAAAATTGGTAAAATTTAAACAATATTTTTGGTAATATTTTTGGTAAACAATTTTTTTTTTTAATTTATAATTTTTTTTTAATTTACTATTTTTTTTGTAAATTTACTATTTTGGTTTGTAAATTTACCATTTTTTCTTGTAAGTTTACATTTTTTTTTTTAATTTTCCGGTTTTAAAACAATATTTTTACCATAAAAATTGGTTATTTTACCAATTTTTGGCGCATTCAAAATTACGAGGAAACCCTCGTAATTTTACGAGAATTTTACCTACCTCCTATTTTACGAGAATAGCCTTGTAAAATTACGAGATTTTTTGGTAACTTTACAAGGTTTTTTTTTGAGTGTATAAACTTCAAAGAAACAAAACATGACAATGGAGCTTAATAATTACTAATTTTCCTCGAATTTAGTTAATTTTTTCCATTTTTAAGTTCAGTTTCAAACTTTTAGTTAAATTTTTCTAAAATGTGGGAAAACTTATGAACTGTTTTTAAAGAAATTGTGTCCCAAAATTTATTTAATGCAGCCTAAAATTTTTTTTCGGAGTCACTTTTGAAATTGAAAATCTTGATCAATCGAAAATAAATTATTTCTTGTCCTTAATAAGTTTATCACGAAAATTGAAATCGAAATATAAGAACCGAAAAAATATTAGTTCTGGTAATTTTGAACTTTAACCTGTGCACGTTTAAAAGATGTCTGATTAAGCTAAAAAAATGTCCGCATTAGTTTAGACCAAATCCTTTATACATTCGCAGCTATCCTTGCGTTCATAAAAATTACAATTTTAGTATTTATCTATTGAAAATATCTTATCAAAATCTAAAGATTTTTCTTTAGAAAAATGTCTTAAAATCTCAGTTATATTTTATGTTGCAAATATCTAAAAATCTGTTAGTTTAAAATCAATTGTAAAAAAAATCATTATTTTTTCCTCTTTAGTATCCATATAAATTTTGTTTAACAAAAATATTTAATAATTTTTTTTCCTATAAATTGCGAACAACAATAACTTTTGTGACAAACCAACAAATTGGTACTGATTTTAAATTGCATTTATTTCCTTGTTATAAAATAACAAAAAATGTTGCCATATACCCTAGCAAATTTTATTCATATGAATGTACTTACCTCCTTTTATCCTTAAACTGGACTTGATACAATTATTTTGTAAATCTTTTCAAAAATGATGCTGGTTTTATATTTATGTACCCCTTTTTTTTTGTTTATATCATCAAGTGATACCATAGAAAACATAAAACTTATTCCTCTTATAATAATACAATCCCCTTTTTTTGTGAAAAACGAAATGGGTACAACTACTTTAATAAACAGGAACACACTACCACACTTACACAAAGAATAGGTACTCACAATATTGGCTTGTTATAATATGGCGCCAAAAAGTAAAAAAAAAAAAATTGTACAAATCCAATAGAACACTCTCTAAGTTGTACCACTTACACATAAACTTTTACTCAACACTCGCACGTACAATAAAAAAAATAGTACATACGTGAAGAGGGTAACTTCCGTTTTATAGAGGTACAAAGTTGGTTACTTTCCGTTTTGGGAACACACACACAAAAAACTTTACGACAACTTTTCAAAATACAGGAACAAATTCCTTTTAAAAAATACCAACAAACTAACGGAGTAAAAACGGGTGATGCGAGTTTTAAAATTTGTCGACACAAAAACTTTTCCTAGCGTCAAGTTTGACGACTACACAACAACTATACCGAGTTAGACAACGATAACAAATTTTAAATGCATGTAAATGTATGCGTATGCATGTGTGTTCTTTTTTTTGTATTTTAAATTGCACATATGTGTGTGTATGTGGCGATTGTGTGAGGATAGTATAATAGTTAAAAACACACATACACATATCAATTATACTCTATTATGCCCATTGAGTATGAGATCATTTGAATCAGGGTGACGATGATGATGCTAGTAATGATTTTAATTCCCAGAGAAAGAGTTAATAATAGGTGTATTGGTTGGACTTTTATACTTAAAATACTAGTTTATGTGTGTGTATTATATTAATAAAAATTGCTGCATATTTTTCATTCTCTTAACTAAAAATTCAACATTTTACATACACACACACACATCATATGTAAACATATTTATAATACTCTCAATTTTGTTTGAAATAAATGTTAATGGGAAGTATCATTGTAAACATCATTGTTTTTATCTAAACTAAACGAAAAAGCCTCAGAGACTGAGTCACTAACAGACACGGTCGTGTCCAAAATTTCACTAAAGTCTCAGAATCTGAGACTTTTTCTATAGGAAAAATGTCTCAGAATCTGAGACTTTTTCTATAGGATAAATGTCTCAGAATCTGAGACTTTTTCTATAAGAAAAATGTCTCAGAATCTGAGACTTTTTCTATAGGAAAAATGTCTCAGAATCTGAGACTTTTTCTATAGGAAAAATGTCTCAGAATCTGAGACTTTTTCTATAGGAAAAATATCTCAGAATCTGAGACTTTTTCTTTAGGAAAAATATCTTAGAATCTGAGACTTTTTCTATAGGAAAAATGTCTCAGAATCTGAGACTTTTTCTAAAGGAAAAATGTCTCAGAATCAGAGTTTTTCTAAAGGAAAAATGTCTCAGAATCTGAGACTTTTTCTATAGGAAAAGTCTTTTTCTATAAGGGAAAAAACGGAAAAAGACGGAAAAATTTTTCCGTATGAAAAAGTCTCAGTGCTGAATCATGTTTCTCGTATAGAAAAAGTCTTAGTGATTAAAACATAATTCCCGTATATCCATTTATGTTCCTAAACCATCCATCTCGTTCACACACACAAACGTATTGTATCAACTGATATATATGCATACATGGGACTATTTAAATAAATGGACTAATTAATTGACGATTTCATTGGCATTATATTAAAACTAATGCCAATGAAATTTTTAGCATTGGCATTGTTTCAATCAATGCCAATGCCCGTTAAAGGGTACTTTTCACTATCACACATTTCCATTATACAAGCGTAATTTCACCATGTTAGCGAAATATTTTTTTAAAAAATTTGGCCAGGAATTGTTCACTTATTAGATACGACTAGGTTTCAATCAAAAAAGAATCCAAAAATCTTTAGGAAGTTGGTAAATTTTGATGTGTATAATAGAAAAGTGTGATAGTGGAAAGTACCCTTAAGGAATTAGTAGCATTAGTAATGCCAATTATGAAAAATTTCATTGGCATTAATAAATGCCTTAATGAAAACAAAGCATTAGTAATATTTAAAGTCGTATTTCCGTCAGCGAGTTGGGAAATTTTTTTTGGTTAAAACTTAAAATGGTTATATCTCGAAAACTAAGCCAGATAGAGCAAAAATCCATAGTTTCGCCGGTCCTCTTCACATGTGTGGATCCTAATAGGTCCAAATTTTGAATCTAAAAAATTGGCACTCCCGAAAACTTAAAAATTCACATACCTCTATCATTATTTTGCTTATTTTTCCAGGTACTGAAATTTTTTGGATTCAAAGTTAGGACCCATTGGGGTCCACACATGTGAAGAGGACGCGCGAAAGTATGGATATTCTAAGAACCAAAAATGCCCTTCATTTTTCTCTATCTGGCTTAGTTTTCGAGATATCGCCATTTTAAGTTTTTAAAAAAAAATATATATTTATTGTAAAAAAATGTTGTTTTTATCAATTGTAAATAGTTTTTTAGGCATTTGTGCCTTTTCATTGGCATTAGTACAAACAATGCCAATGCCAAAAAATTTCATTGGCAATAAATGCTAATGCTTTTTTTTTGGCATTGGCATTAGTTCCAACTAATGCCAATGAAAATTCAATGCCAATTAAAAATTCCCATGTATGTATATATGTAGGTATGTTATATTTATTTGTTTCTATACTTTTTGTTTTTATGATGTTATAAAACATTTTATATCTGTGTCTCTACGACTGATTCTCCCAAATACACAATGTAGTATTTAGTGTTGCCATAGACTTAGAGGATGTTAAGGTGTTAAATCAGAAAAATTGGGTGGTTGAAGAAGTATGAAAATTGGGCTTTAGATTTCGTTTTTTATATTTCACAGGTTTTTAATTTAATGTGCCATTTTATAAAAACAGCATTTTATAAAAGCGCAATTTTATTAAAGTACCATGTTATAAAAGTACCATTTTATAAAAGTAGTATTTTCTAAAAGTACCTTTTTTAAAAGAAGTATTTTATAAAAGTACCATTTTATAAAAGTACCATTTAATAATTGCACAATTTTATACAAGTACCATTTTATTAAAGTACCATTTCATAAAAGTACCATTTTATAGAAGTTCCATTTTATAAAAGTACCGTTTTATAAAAGTACCATTTTATAAAACCAACATTTTATAAAAGTACCATTTTATAAAAGTACCATTTTATAAAAGTACCATTTTATAAAAGTACCATTCATAAAAGTACCATTTAAAAATAGTACCGTTTTATAAAGTACCGTTTTATAAAGTACTATTTAATAAAAGTACTATTTAATAAAAGTACCATTTAATAAAAGTACCATTTAATAAAAGTACCATTTAATAAAAGTACCATTTAATAAAAGTACCATTTCATAAAAGTACCATTTTATAAAAGTACCATTTTATAAAAGTACCATTTTATTAAAGTACCATTTTATAAAAGTACCATTTTATTAAGGTACCATTTTTAAAAGTAGCATTTTATAAAAGTACAATTTTATAAAAGTATCATTTTATAAAAGTAGTATTTTCTAAAAGTACCATTAGATAAAAGTACCATTATATAAAAGTTTGATTTTATAAAAGTATCATTTTATTAAAGTATCATTTTTTAAAAGTATCATTTTATGAAAATATTGTTTTATGAAGGTACCATTATATAAAAGTTCCATTTTATAAAGTACCATTTTATAAAAGTGCCATTTTATAAAAGTACTACTTAAAATAAGGAACGTTTTATAAAATTATCATTTAATAAAAGTACCATATTATTAAAGTACAATTTTATAAAAGTGCCGTTTTATAAAAGTACCGTTTTATAAAAGTACCATTTTAAAAGTGATATTTTATAAAAATAATATTTTATCAAAGCACCATTTTATAAAATTACCATTGTCTTAAATCACCATTTTATAAAAGCAGCATTTTATAAAAGCACTATTTTATAAAAGTATCATTTTATGAAGGTACCATTTTATCAAAGTTCCATTTCATAAAGTACCGTTTTATAAAAGTGCCATTTTATAAAAGTACTATTTAAAAATAGTACTGTTTTATAAAAGTACCATTTAATAAAAGTACCATTTATTAAAGTATAATTTTAAAAAAGTACCGTTTTATAAAAGCACCAATTTATAAAAGTAACATTTTTTAAAAGTACTATTTTATAAAAATACCATTTTATAAAAATACCATTTTATAAAAGCATAATTTTATAAAAAGTACCATTATCTTAAATTAACATTTTATAAAAGTACCATTTTATAAAAGTATCATTTTATAAAAGTACCATTTTAAAAATTGAAATTTTATTAAAACACCATTTTATAAAGTACCATTTATTAACAATACCATTTTATAAATATAACATTTTATGAAAGTACCATTTTATTAAAGCACGTTTTTAAAATGAATCATATTTCTATTTAATGTCATATTTTCAAAAAGTGTCAATTCATAAAGTACAATTTTAATTAAGTACCATTTTAAGTACCAATTTTTTTACTAAACTTTAAAAAAAAAATTTATAAAAAAGTTCTAGAATTATCAATGAGTTTGAAAAAGGCGCTAAATTATTTTTTAGCACCCATTTTTAAAATTAAGTTGCTAAATTACTAAAGTAGGGACTAGATTTAGCACCCAAAATGCTAATATGACAAGTCTGACAGGACTTGTAGATTGTGTGTGTATGTTTTGTTGTTGTTTATGCTCATAGTTTTGTCTGTGTTATGTCTCGTCGGTCGTCATCATCATTTGTTGGTAGGCAGCAGGCTGGCTGCCGGTTCATGATGATGATGATTACATATATTTTGCTTTTATTTTATTAACATCGTCATATAGAATGTGCACGTTTGTGTAAATCGTTTGTTGTGTACGAACACACACAAAGTCTAGGTAATATTTGTTAAAATCAAAAGTTGATTTATTTTTAGTGCATACTTCTATGCGTTAGAGTTGTATTTTTGTAGATATTTTTTTTACATAGATATTTTATAGGATAAATACATGCGTGTTTTTTTGTTGTTGTTGCATACTACTTGAATACATGATGTAAAATTGTATAAAGTTGATAGAAAACAGGATTTTAAAATTAACAAGGTAACAGTGTGTCGGAAAGGATGAATAAAAATAGTTTTAGATGAGACTTTTTGAGATCGTGAGATCGTTTAAGTTCTTCAATTTAAGAATCTTTTAAGACCAGTAGGAGCATTAAATTTCAAAATACAAGTTCTTTAAATATTGCTGATTTCGAATTCTTTACCTGGGAAAGAATCGCTTAAAAATTAGTGACCCTTGATTATACCCTCCACTTAGAATGTTTATCATTCTATTTGTAACATATCGAAATATCATACTCTATAAAGGAACATTTTTTCTTAATCTATAGATCTATAGTTCATTTTTCCACTTTTTAGTTCATTGCTAAATCACTTTTTTGGTCGTTTAAGCGATATCAGCCCGTCTTTCAGTCATACCAGCAATATTTTTGCACTCTTGAAGATTCTTAACTCCTAGAGTATTCCAGCTTTCATCCATGGCTTTTTAGGAACCAAATTAGTACATCTGATAATTTAGTTTTTCCTAAAGTATTTTTTCTAACTACTGTCCATATATTTTAAAACAAAACAAATGAACTAAAAAGAGAGCAAATGTTAAATGTTGTTAATTTTTTTTTTTTTGTATTTTGTTGTGTGTTCATACATGTAAAATTCTTTTTCATTTACATTTTGTGCGCAAAAATGTTCATAAACACATACAATAGGCTGGTTCGTATTTGTCAAAAAATGTCAAAAAATCTTAATGAGTCGCAGTAAAAAAAAATACCTAACAAAATTTTGGGACATACTTTGCTTAATAACACAGTGCAACAACAAAATCGGAATGGGATGAATCCAAAAGCAAATGAATGTTGACATCTTCCTATAACAAACCCGCTTTTCTTTTTGTTGAGTGCTGGATTTATCTTTACACTCATTTGATGTTGGTGAACTTTTATTATAATTATAATAATAATTACTTCAAAACTGTATAAGTGGCGTATACTTAATTTTGTAATTGCCTCTAAATAACAATCATACGCAACTGAACACAAAAAATTATTGGCTAAAAATTTTCAATTACATCTATTGATCAACAAAATATAAATGAGTCAATCAATGTTTTGATTAAAATTTTTGTTATTTTCTTTAACTGTCGAATTACAAATTTTGAACATACCAGATTTGTTTCGCTTTAATTTATTTGAATAGATTAACCCAAAATATATAAAATAATCGGGTTTTACTTTTTTTATTTTTGGCAACATATTGGAAAGCAAAAAATAGCTTACAATTCATTCGTTAAATCAATCATTATTTTGATTGACTATAAATAAAAAATTGATACAATTTTTGATCAAAATCGAAAAAATGTTTGATTGAAAAATTTTTCCATCAATCACCTACAATTTGATGATTGGTATAACAATTTTCTTAATTGGAGGAATTTCAATAAAAAAATTGATTGACATGTAAAATGTTAACTTCACAGCAAAAATTTAAAACGAATTCCAATCAACAAAAACGCAGATTCAATCAATTTTTTGATTGAACTTCCTCCAATTAAGAAAATTGTTATACCAATCATCAAATTGTAGGTGATTGATTGCATTTTTTTTCAATAAAACATTTTTTCGATTTTGATCAAAAATTTGATCAATTTTTTACTTCTAGTCAATCAAAATAATGATTGATTAAACAAATGAATAGTAAGATTATGACAAAATTATCAAAAAATTAATCTTTTTTGCTTTCCAATATGTTGCAAACAATAAAAAAAGTAAAACCCGATTATTTTGTATATTTTTGAATTAATCTATTCAAATAAATTGAAGCGAAAAAAAAATCTGGTATGTTGAAAATTTTGTAATTCGAAAGTTAAATAAAACAACAAAAATTTCAATCAAAACATTGATTGACTCATTTAAATTTTGTTGATCAATAGATTTACAGGCCTATTCACAGTTATGACTGGTTATGACTAATTTTATTATTTTCAAACTTCATATTCCCTGTGTTTGTTGTAAACACAATCATAAAAAGTCTCAAAATTTAAAATTATTTGTCAATTGTGAGACGATGTGGGTAGCAGTCTTTATTTTTTTGAAATTTTCAAACAAAATTTGAATTTTTTTATGATTGTTTACAACAACCACATGGAAAAATTGAGTTATGATTGAGTTATGACTTTTTTTGTGAATAGACCCCTTAATTTAAAAATTTTTAGCCAATAATTTTTTGTGTGTTTCATTGCTTTTGGTTTCATATTCCTAAATATACGAAAAAAATATTTATTTTCAAAACACATTCTTTAGTTTTAGGGCATAATTTAATACAAATTGGTTTATCAGATTTATCTTCTTAGATTCAAGAAAGTTTTTTTCTACAGTTTTAGTAAATTTTTCATAACTTGAGAAAAAATTTTTTTTTTTCGAAAAATTAAAATTAAAATATCTCGAAAACTACGCCAGATGGAATCTTGGTTTTTTGAATTTCCATAGTCTAGCCTGTTCTCTTCACATGTTTGGACCCCAATTGGTCCTTACTTTGGATCTAAAGAAGTTAGCAGTAGATATCTCGGTAAATTTTGACGACACAACAAAACATCCAACGGCATTTTTGTAGCTCGACCGCAAGAGACCCAAAAGTTATAAACGAAAATGTAAGGACACCTCGAACATTTTGGTATATTTCACATAACCTAAAAATACAAATAATTCGGCTGGTGGTTGACATATGTAAACAGAACTGGATACTAAATGGTATTAAAACAAGTTCAAACATATTTTTTTACAAAAAAAAAAAAAAATTCTGAAATTTTTTTTTCAAATATTTTTTTTTACATTCCGGGGGTTATCAATCAATACAGTCGGCAAGGCCGAATTTAAAATTTTTATTGATTGTTTAATATTGACCATAAAAGTCCACCACGGTTTTGACTCCGACGCAAAGCGAAATAAAAAAAAACCTAAAATTCGATCCTCCCTAATTTTCAACCGCCTCCCTTGTTTTGTCGAAATTTTTAAATATCATATTTCTATCCATCCTAATATACAACAAAGTTTTTTTTAGTATGGCTGTGTGTCCATTAGGGTCATAACTTTTTGCATTTTTGCAAATATCAAAAAGTCCTTCCCACACCCGTATAGACCATAATATTTCAGTAAAAAAGTGCTAATATAATCATTTATTTTTTTGATATAATTATATACAAATTGATCCATCATTTGATCTCAAAAATGGAGGATCCAAAAATATATGATTATATCTTATGAGATCAAATTTGATATAATTAGATGCCAAAAATGGAACCGTAAATTTCATCTAATTTGATATTGAAGATCATATTAAATCTAATATGATATAATTATATATTATTACATCTTATTAGATCCAATTTTTTATAATATCAAATTAGATAATGTACTCAATTCGGGAGTACTCTTTCACCATTTATCTAATTTTTAAAAATTTGATTTCTTTCAAATTTTAAGATTTAATTTTTTTTCTTGTAATTATTTAAAAATTCTAAACTTCGGAAGGACATCAAATTTTTAAAAATGAGGTGAATGTTGAAAGAGTACTCTTGAATCGAACACAATACTTACCGTTCCTTTTTTGTGATCTAATTATGTATATCTAATTATATCAAATTTGATCTAATAAGATATAATCATATATTTTTGGATCCTCCATTTATGTGATCAAATGATATATGGCACCGTATTACTTTTTTTAGGCGGGTAGTATAATATTTTTACTAGGGTTGTACAATATTTAGGCTGACTATTCGTACTAATTTGATCAGTACATGTACTGATTTTTGATCTAGTGTACTGATCAAAAAACGTTGTACTGATTTGTACTGATTTTTAGAAATATGTACTGATTGTACTGATTTTCGAACATTTCAACATAAAAAATAATTTTATTCAAAAATGCTATACAAAAACTTGAATTTCACTGATAGAAAAACGCTTCATATCACTAATGAATGGAATTCATTAACGTTGTTTGATTACAACAATGAAATATTTCATATGCTGAATGAAATTTCATACATATTGTGCAACATTTTCATTAATTTTGATTCATTAGATTTCGTAGTTTCATTAAAAAATTTCATTAAGTTTTGTTTACAAAATTTGGTGTTTTTTGACACCTGTCGTGTCGCTTCTGTTTAGTCTGTTAGTTTACGCGCGCAAAAACCAGCTTATCAGAGCGTGATTTTTTTTTTTAGAATTTTTATACGAAATTTAAAATGAAATGTTCTTGATTAATTATAAGTATTTATTAAACTCGCGTTGTTTTATATTATTTCGTGGTTTTACTTATGTCTTAAAAGTTAATATTATAGTAAAATATTGTGTGAGAAAACTGAGTGAAATCTTTAGATAAAATAAAAAAATGTATGGAGGTGTTTTTTTTTTTTTAACTTGGTGATTTTGTGATTTTTTCAGACTTTTTTATGAAATTTGAAATAAAAAGTAAATTATTAATTTTATATTTACTAAATTTGTGCTGTTTAATATTAGTTCGTGGTTTTAATTATGTATTACAATTTAAGGGTGGAGTAAAATTTTGTGCGAGAAAACTAAGATTATTTTTAACTCCAGAAAAAGATATTTACAATTTCATAAATATATTTCATTTTAAAAATAAAGCCGCATTCACAATGTTGGAGTACTCCAATCTGTGGAAAATTTTATACCTTTCCCTTTTGCACTTTCATATTTTTGAATTTGACTATCTTTTTTCAATTCACTCCAGAGTCAAACATGTTCTACTCTGGAGTTCCACTCTGGAGTTAACAGAGCCTATGTTAACTGTTAACAGAGAAAAAATACACCTCTGTAAAAGTGCCATCACTAATAATGTCATAAAAAAATATAAAAATAAAACAAATATAAATAATTTATTTGATATTTTGATAACAAAATATTTAAAAAGTTTAGTTTTTAGTAAAATAGTTAAGTACGCAAATTTTAATTGCGTAATTTTATGAAATTGTGAAAAAGGTAAGTAAAATGACATTAGGAATCTGACAGAACTCCAATCTGCATTTTGTACAGTTAACATTTCAATCTGTGCCATGGATTGGAGTGACTCTGACATTGTGAACGTAGCTTAAAAATTAAATTTATTCAATGAAAGTATTTCATTTCAAAAATTTAAGGTAGGATTAATTCAAAGAAAGTATTTCATAAGAATTAAATACTTTTTTCATTAAAGTAATGAAAAATTTTCATAAAATACAATTTATATTTTGTACTACCTCCGTCCCAAAATAATCTTAACATTTCTATATTTTGGCTGGGATTATGGAGGATTTTTTGAAAAAGCTTTGTTTTTTTTGTTAATACATATCGGGACACATCAATAATTAAAAAATTCTTTATATCTTTGCAATTTTTCAATTCACGTGCAAAATGGATGCAAGAAACTGCATCCAGATAAATGAGACAACTTGTTTTCGACGTTACAAACAGGCATGGTGTCCACTATGGTCGAAAAGATGAAAATTATTACAAAATGCGGCGTATGAAATAAGAAATTTTACGCTGGAGGCCCTCTTAACGGTTTTTAATAAATGCATTATGGATGCAATAGGGACATCTTGCAAATATTTTTAATTAATTTTGTTACAGTTTCAGTACACGAGATTAGTATAAGATTATTTTTTTAACTTTATCTTGTATTATTTCAACTAAAACACTGCTTAATAAAATGTAAAGTTTATTTTGGGACAAAAAAATCTATAGAAATGTTAAAAATATTTTGGGACGGAGGTAGTATGAAATATTTTCATTAATTTAATGAAACTTGTTCTTGCAATTACATTTAATGATACCTATTTCATTAATTCAATGAAATCCTACATAGGTTCCTTTTTAACGTAATTTTTCATAACATTAATGTAGATTTTCATTATTGTCATGTACAAATTTCTATCAGTGTTCAATGTATAAAATAAGCTATCCTATACCTTATTTTATACCTTATTTGGTAATCAAAGTTTTGCTGGGTTAGGGTTCGTGAATTAAGAGGCTCCTAAACGCAAAAATGTATCTGAGAATGAGATTATTTTGATGTTTATAAATTTATATGAAAAAATTCGCCTAGAAGCTTTGAAGTTTTCTATAACGAAAACTTCACGGAATGATGGATTTTCTATATTTTTAGAAAGATAGTGTAATTGCACGACCCATATGATTCTGAGATGTTCGGTTAAAAAAAAATGTGCTTATTAGCTGGGAAGTTTTCTTAATAGAAAATTTATCATAATTTAAGGAAAAAAGGCTTCAGAATCTGAGGGATTTTCTTCATTTCAAAACCTGCAGGTTTTTTTTATATTTTCTGCACTGAAACGATCAACAAATTCAAATGAAGTTGTTTGAAGTCAAGTTAATTTTCTGGAAAATAACGAACAGTTAATGGCAGTTGTTTTTTAACAGTTGTTTTTACTGAAATACTAATTGACCCCAAGTTTGTTAGTTTAACCGAAATTTTTTGAGTGTTAAAAATTATCAGTGTTTCCCATAAAAAAGAGTTGTCAGAAAAGTATTTCTAAAAAAAAAACTTAGGCGTACTGATATGAGTTCGGAAAAAAACGGTCACCCTAACAATATTGCCCATAGCGCGAGGTGGGATGGACTTTTATTTGCCAAAAGTTATAACCCTTGTGTCCATATTAAAATCTCTATTTTTTGTATAAGTATCGGAAATAGTATGTACAACTGTTTGTCTATGAAAAATCTATTGTTGCTATTTTTTTATATTTTTGCAGTTTTTTTTTATTATTGAAAAAAAAAAAAAACATAAATACCAGACAATCATACCAACTGACTAATTTGTGGCGCATGCACCAGAAAACCCTATACAACATATTTCCAACACTCTTAAACTATTTTAAACAATACACTCTGTACAAATATACAACACCTAACATTAAACAACAAATACATTGACAAACGTTTTTTTTTTTGTTTTTTGTTTAAATAATACTTAATACATACTTCTCTATGCAACAAAAATCATCATCATCGTCATCATCAAAATCACAAAAATGAGTAAATAATAAACTTTTTGTAATAAAACAAAATTGATGATGAGAATATCTGTAAGTGTGTGTGTGATTGTATGTATTGATGACATTACTCGTATAGGATATTTTAGTTTTAATGTTTGTAGGCCTAAACTACAGACAATATCAAACAAACTTTTTTTGGTTTTGTAATTTGTTAAAAAATTTCTTAAGACTATTTTTTTTTTGCTATGGTCTTAACAAAGTTTGAGAGTTAAGAACAATCACTTACCTGCCTCAAGTTAAAGATTATTAAGGATTTTGTTTGCAAAAAAAAAAATATATTTGAAGTAGAAGAATATTTTAAATTTATAATATGAAAGGAATGGGGTTTATTTTTTTAGAATTTATTAAAAAGAAGAAGAAAAAAAAAAGGAATTATTGATAAATGTTACCATACCTGAGTTTTTTTTTTATAGAAAAAGGTTTGTTTGAAAGCGGGTTAAATTTTTCTTGTAGAAACAAGTCATTATAAAGAGGCCTTAAAAAGTTTTCTCTAAAGATTTTTTTTATGAAAATCAATGAATTTTTCAGCATAATCCGATTATTTCTGTAGATTTTTTTTCTATAGAAAAAAAAAATAACAATAAATAAAAAACGGAAACCATTCATAATTTTCTATAGAATTTTATGAATAAACAACTTTTGTTTTTCAAATTGTCTTCACAGTCCTCAAGGTTTTCTTACAAAAGAACCTTAAAATTTAAGGATTCTATCATCAGAATCCGATGATTTTTTCCCTCTAATCTAACAAATTTTCTAAGAAATAAATTCTTTAAAATCTGAGAACTTTTCTGCAGATAAGGTTTTCAGAATTAGAGGATGATTTAGAAAAGGAGTAATTAAAGGATGGTTTAGAAAAGGAGGAATCAGAAAAAATTTTCTTTGAAAATTTATCATGAATGTTCCTAAAATTAAGTTAAATTAGAAAAACTATGAGGAAAAAGTTTAGTTCATTTACTTAAAATTAGTTCAGAGTTTTCTTTAAATGGAAATTTTTAATATTAGGAAAAAAATTCTTACTGCCAAAGAAATTTTCCACAAATCTAAGAAACGCATCTTTATTTTTAAGACATATTTCTTAGGCTGAGTTTTTGAGTTGTAAAATTTATTGGTTTTAGGTTTAAACTGAGTTAAAACCACAAATTCTGTTTTTGAGATGTGGTTTATTTTAAGTTTAACTCACCAATGATGGAGAGTTAAACTAAGGTACAAAAATGTAAAAAAAAAACACCTCTGATTTTCAAATATACTGGTTAGTATTGCCATGTTGTGGTATTTTATTCGAAAAAATGTGGGATGATGGCAACTATTCTAATTGGAAATGTGGCATTTGGTATGGCAATACCGCGTTAATCGATATTTGCTTAACTTGAACTGAAAAACAGAATGCTTGGTTAAACTTGGTTTTATTGTTATAAAGTTTAATAAAACTCCCGGTTAAACTAAGTTAAAGCGATATGTCAAAAACGCAGCCTTAAAAAATAATTTAGTTCAAGTTTAGTTAAAATTTACTAAAAAAACATCATGGTATTTCTCTTCTTTGAATTGAGGAAGTGTAATTCTTAGAATTTAGTAAATAACTTCTGAGAATTTAGTAAATAACTTCTTAGAATTTAGTTAAAAATTCAAAATGGCGATATCTCGAAAACTAAGCGAGATAGAGCGAAACGGATGAAATTTTCTAAAGAAAGACTATGAAGAAAAATATGGAATAGCCTAGCTCTGCATATCTGTTGAGTTGTAAAATTTATTGGTTTTAGGTTTAAACTGAGTTAAAACCACAAATTCTGTTTTTGAGATGTGGTTTATTTTAAATTTAACTCACCAATGATGGAGAGTTAAACTAAGGTACAAAAATGTCAAAAAAAAAAAACACCTCTGATTTTCAAATATACTGGTTAGTATTGCCATGTTGTGGTATTTTATTCGAAAAAATGTGCGATGATGGCAACTATTCTAATTGGAAATGTGGCATTTGGTATGGCAATACCGCGTTAATCGATATTTGCTAAACTTGAACTGAAAAACAGAATGCTTGGTTAAACTTGGTTTTATTGTTATAAAGTTTAATAAAACTCCCGGTTAAACTAAGTTAAAGCGATATGTCAAAAACGCAGCCTTAAAAAATAATTTAGTTCAAGTTTAGTTAAAATTTACTAAAAAAACATCATCGTATTTCTCTTCTTTGAATTGAGGAAGTGTACTTCTTAGAATTTAGTAAATAACTTCTGAGAATTTAGTAAATAACTTCTTAGAATTTAGTTAAAAATTCAAAATGGCGATATCTCGAAAACTAAGCGAGATAGAGCGAAACGGATGAAATTTTCTAAAGAAAGACTATGAAGAAAAATATGGAATAGCCTAGCTCTGCATATCTGTCGAGGTCTCAATACCCTAATTTTACATATAAAATTTGAAATTCCCGAGATTTTATATATGCACATATCTCGGTAAATACTGACAACACAAGAAAAGGTCCAACCGCATTTTTGTAGCTATTGACTCGTATAACACTTCCGCAAAAATACCCGAAAGCCCTCCGGTTAATAGTTTTTGAGTTATCCAGTTTTAATATTCTCAAGTCCCTATCAGACATCTTATTACCGTATCTCTAAAACTAAGCAAGGAAGAGCAAAACGGACACAAGTTTTGGGTCAAAATCTATGGGGACCCTAAAAGGACCCTACGGGGTCTGGAGCTAACAGGTGCTGGACCCATGGGGTCTAAACCCATGGGTCCAGGGTCTAGACCCAATCTAGTTCTAAAATGTGAATGAAGAAAGTGTAATATAATTTTTCCCGTTTTCTAGTTAAAATTGGCTTAAAATTAAATAACTTTGTTTTCCTTATTTTTGGGAAAATTATGAACTTAAACCAAGAAAAAAATCTTTAAAGTCAAATCATTCCCTCTTTTTCTCAAAATTTAGTTCATTTTCCCAGATTTTAGTTCACTTTTTTTGAGTGTATGTGAAATTAACTTTCTACGGAAATCATTCTAAAGCATTGGCCAGGGACCCCATATATTATATTATTGATCTATGATCAATTCTAAGACATTTTATAAATGTCCGTCTATCTGTATCAAACACGATTCAATCCAATATAAAAGAGCTACCCTCCAGAAGTTTTGCACGAATATGTTTCATGGTCATAATCAGCTTAAGTTGGTAAATGTGCAAAATCAGACCAGGGGTAAAAAAAATTCCCCTTGAAAATATATAAACCAACATCGGAAAAACGTTTTTTTATACCCTACATTGCTCTGTGGTACAGGGTATAATGAGTCAGTCCTAATGTTTGTAACTCCCCGAAATATTGGTCCTATACCCACCTTCAAGCATACCGATCAACACAGCATCAGTTCGGTGTTAAGACCATACAATTGTAAATTTAATCTTCTTTTGCTCCAAGGACAAAGCCCATTGAAATTGAAAAGATCGGGAAAAATACTATAGTAAAATTTTCATTGTATTGTCACTAGGGTGCTTAATTAATCGGGGTTTTTATTGTTCGATTAAACGATTAATCGACATTTGGCATTTTTGACTTATTCGATTAAACGAATAAAACTTTAAAATTGATCGATTAATCGAAAAATTTCAAATTCAGAAGTTTTCTAAAGTACAAGATTTTTTTCGACAATTTAAGAAAAAAATTGGTACTTGAATAAATAATTATAATTACACAGTGCAACACCCCAAATGAAAGAAAAATCGACCACGCCCACTTTTTCAATTTATATAAAATCTGAGATCTGATTTGACAAAAATTTTTTTAAATAAGTTTTCATCAATTTCCAACTTTGGATTTTACGAAGAAAGAAATTGGCAAATTTTTGTTGAAAATGTTAATTATAATTCAACTAAGGTTTTTCGGAAAGAAGAATTTTTCATTTCTACTCCCACTTTTGAATGGATGGACCGAGTTGGTTAAATTCAAATAAGGTTTTTACGATAACAAAGGTTGTTCACCCATTATTTTTTTCGTTATATATAAAATTTGCTCTAATAAAATAAAATATAGAATAAACATAAAATAATAATAAAATATAAAATAAAATAAAAAAGTACAAATAAATCAAATGCAGTTCGTTGGTAATCGCATCACTTGAGAACTGACCGATTTGGATAATATTTTTTTTAAATATTCGTTTTATTATACCCTCCACTTAGTGATAGAGGGTATATATAAGCTTGTAATTCCGTTTGTAACTCATCGAAATATCGGTCTGTGACCCCATAAAGTATATATATTCATGATCCCCGATCGATTTTAAGACATTCTAGCGATGACCGTCTGTCCGTCTGTCTGTGGAAATGGTGATCACGACCAAAATACTACACGTATATGACTGAAACTTAACATATTTATTGGAAGTTCTCCCGAGAAGTTTGGTATTGCATTTGAGCGATATCGGTTTAGCGGTTCAAAAGTTATGAACGAAAATGTAAGGACACCTCAAAAATTTTAGTACATTTAACATAACCTAAAAATACAAAATGCTTTATTTCGGCTTCTGGTTGACATATGTGAACATAATTGAACTAGAGATGGGCGCTGGTCACGTGATTTGCGTGAATCACGCGTGAGTGTGAGTGATTTTCATTTCAATCACGTGATTGTGAGTGAGTGTGAGTTGAAAAAAAATCTGAGTGAGTGGTTAGTGAGTGAGTCATTTATTTTTTGCGTGAGTTTGCGTGATTAGATTTTTTGATTTGCCCAATTTTTTTTTAATTTTTTGTAAAAAATTTTTTTTTTCTTTTTGGTAAGAAAATTTTATTGCGTAACTCACGCGTGATTGAATCTGGCGTGAGTCACGCGTGAGCGTGAGTAAGTTTTTTATTACTCATGTGAATGTGAGTGAGCGTGAGTAAAAATAAAATTGCGTGAGTGATTAGTGAGTGATTCGATTATTTTTTGCGTGAGCGTGAGTGAGTGTGAGTCAAAATCCACTCACGCGCCCATCTCTAAATTGAACTCTCAATGGTATTTAAACAAGTACAAACATATTTTTTGACAAAAAAAAATCGCGGATTTTTTTTACGAAATTTTTTTTTTCGCGGAAATTTTTTTAAAATTTTTTTTTTTTTAAAGTAATTTCTTTTTAAATAAAGTTTTTTGCAATAATCTTTTTGAAACCGATTGCAGCGAAATTCATACCGGTTATAGTTTGGACGCTGGACCCCACATGCCCAATATAGGCACCACCAGGGGTCCCTAAAGTAGGACATATTTAGTATCGATCGAATTGACTGAACACCCTAATTGTCACCATCTGTATATTTGAAATAGGTTTAAAATTGTTGGGATAGTTCCCTTGTTAGTCTTTTAAACTCATATAAGTTTTAAATTTAAATTTTCTTGTATAAAAAGAATTTCTAAATTCTTTTTCACTTTCTAAACAACTAAAAATAATTCAATTTTCAATTCTCTAAAATGTATGCCACTAGTTTATAAAATAGTGTCGAGACAGACAGCCAACCAGCCACTAAATATTTATAACACACAAAACCAATTTCCTTGTTTTTTTTTGTATGCACAAATTCTTCCCAAAAAAAAATTGTTCAAAACTACATTTATTTAAAGCAATAAATTCTAAAAACTAACTACGACTGTGTGTATTCAACCTTGCCATTGTGAAAAAAAATCAACAAAAAAATATATATAAAACTTTGCAAACTCCATGCATACTACTGAATACTACTATGTAAAAGTCTAAAAACTACAAAATCAACCAAAAAACTAAAACTAAAAGAATTTATTTTTGTCTGGTTTATTTTTCAACGGACAAGGTCAACTATTGCCAAACAGACAGACACACAAATGATACAACAAAAAAAAATATTGAAACTTTTACCAATTTTCATATGGTTTTTCTAATTCAAAACCTACAAAACGTCATTCTAACCCACACAAAACTCATAACAGGAGGCGGAGAGTCCTTTTAATAAAATGATATTTAGGTAGGCTGTTGTTTTCTAAAAACCTCTAACTGAGAACAAAAAAACTGGGAAACACCTAACTCCGTCACCAAACCCAACTAAAAAAAAATTTCATTCATAAAATTCTAAAATACGCTAAAAATCTAAAATTCTAAACACATTGAAAAATTTTGTAGAATAAAAACAAAATCTATATGTAGTCAGTCACATGCATAATATCAAAATAAAACTAAAATGGTGCCTTAGTTTAGAATTCAACTCCCCTTACTACAAAATTTCTAAGGGGTTTTGAAAACTTCATGCATTTTCTAGTCAGGAAGAGTTTATGCATATTGTCCCCTTTTACTCTAAAATTCCCAAAATAAAAAAAAAAAAAATGTAACCATTAGTTGCATACATGATACTGGTACCATACTGCATCCTTTCTATGTATGCAGAAGTTTGTTGGCTACTTTTTTGTTGTTTTTTGTCAGCAATAGTTTTTATATGCATTCACTTCGACTATGCTGGATTTTGATGTTGTTCATTTTTTTTTGTGGGATTTTAGCAGGGTGTTTTCAACGCGAATAAAAAAAAAATTAACTTGCAACATCAACTGGATAACTTTGCTGCATATTTATATGCATATTCTAACAACTTTTGTAGTCAGTATCAATATTGCAAGCGACACGTTAAGTGGTATGATTGTGGGGAACTTTTTATTTTGATGTTGTTATTATAGATTTTTCGATTAATTTTATTTATAAAATATTTAAATAAAATAAAAAAAAAAAAATGTACTCTTGATTTTTTTAGTTTAAGTTTGAAGCATGAATTAAAATAAATTCAAGACATTGTTTTTTTTTGTGTATTAAGCTAAGTACGAGTGTAGGGTATTATATGTTCAGTCTTCACCGACTATAATTATTTTATAGTAAATTAAAAAAAAAAAAAACCAAAGACATTAATTGCCGGCACCTACTGGTTAAAATTGTTCAATTGAATTAAGATTGGGCTTAAATGAGAGCTCGTTTTTCCTCCAATTAGAAATGATCAAAAATGAATGACTAACAACTATGATTTTTAACTTTTGTTAAAAACCACAAAAAAAAATTGCCAATGAACGAAATTCATAGTATTAATGAACAAATTCATTAAAATTTATTTAGTTTTTCATAATACTTATACATTTTTTCATAGTATTTATGAATAAATCATAATATATGGAATTTAAGAAATATTATACATATTTTCATAAATATTATGAAAAAGTTAAAAAATTTAATGAAAAGTTCAAAATTTTTTATGTATAAATACTCTGAATTTCGTCATTGCAAAATATTTTTTTTCTGTGCATAGTTGTTAGTACACTGATAGAAATTTGTACATGACAATAATGAAAATCTACATTAATGTTATGAAAAATGACGTTAAAAAGGGACCTATGTAGAGGGTTTCATTGAATTAATGAAATAGGTATCATAAAATGTAGCTGCAAGAACAAGTTTCATTAAATTAATGAAAATTGTTCATACAAAATATAAATTGAATTTTATGAAAATTTTTCATTACTTTAATGAAAAAATCATTTAATTCTTATGAAATTAAAATTTATTATTTTTATTTTTATAGAATTAAAAATAATAAAAAATGGTTTTCACTTACAAGGAAAGTTTCCCTAGTGTCACCCGTGGATCTTTATGGAATTGGTTTTATTTTGTAGAGAAGAAAAAATAAAGGGAAACGTATTTTTTTTAGCGGCCCAAATTCATATTTAGGGGGTAAAAAGGGGGGAAGACAAGGCCATTTTTCAGTTTTTATACCCTCCACTCTAGTGATAGAGGGTATATATAAGTTTGTCATTCCGTTTGTAACACCTCGAAATATTGGTCCAGGACCCCATAAAGTATATATATTCATGATCCTCGATCGATTTTAAGACGATCTGGCGATGTCCGTCCGTCCGTCCGTCCGTCCGTCCGTCCGTTCGTCCGTCCGTCCGTCTGTCCGTCTGTCTGTCTGTCTGTTGAAAACACGCTAACTTTTGAAAGACTTTATGGAGGCTCCTGAAGTTTGGCATATATGTTGGGCATTTACCTGGTCAGGTTGGTATTGCAATCCAGCGAAATCGGTCCAGTGGTTCAAAAGTTATAAGCAAATGAGTGAATTTCGGCAAGGGTTTTTCTGGAATTTATAAGATAAAACACTTGGTAACTTTCGAACGGCAATTCTGAGTGTGCTGAAGTGTGGCATATATGTTTGCCATTCCTCTGGTCCGGTTCGTTTTAAATTTCAGCCAAATCGGTCCAGTGGTTCAAAAGTTATTAGCAAAACCGTAAATTTCAGATTAGTTTCACCTTAAATTCACGTGTTGAAAACCCGTTAAACATGTTTTAAAAACATTGGTAAGTTACAAAAATATTTTACAAGGTATTTTTGTCACCCAAAGATATTTTTATACTAAAACAAAAAAAAAAAATACACTCAAAAAAAATTTTACACTCAAAAAAAATTTTACACTCAAAAAAAAAATTAGTAAATTATTTTTTTTTTTTCAAAATTAAAAAAAAAAAATTTTTTTACACAAAATAAAATATTTCTAACCAAAAATGATGTTTTTTCACGTTAGAAAATTTACTATCACTTAAAATGGGCATTGTGGAGGGTATTCATAGATTCGGCCAAGTCGAATTTAACTTTTCTACTTGTTTTGTTTATCTCCTACATTATGCAAAGAAAACTAGTCATGTTACATACCAAATGAAAGGTCTTTGGAAAACCTATCTACGTGTGCTAAAAACTTGCCCAAACATGCACAACTTTTCGTCATATTGAGTAAAATACCAAAATTTTAGGACATTTTGTTAATAAGTCGAAAAATATTAACTTCTATGGCCCGTTGTTAGCGCCGCGAGATAGGTATTTTTAATACCTTTAATCTGATACCACACATGCCTATATTAATTTTGTTTAAATAGACGAAAATCGTTAAAAACTGAAAAAGGGCAATTTCCCCCTATACAAATCGACCCCCCCCCCCCGTAAAAATGAGTTTGGGCCCCTAATAAAAAATACGTATCGTTCGTTCTTAGCAACATATCCAAATTTCATGAAGATCGGAGGGTGACACCAGGGAGACTTACTTTGTAAGTGATAAACTGACGCACACTTATTTTCAGCCCTCTAAGTAAATAGTGGCCGAAAATACGAAGAGTCAAAATTTCGCCCAAAATCTACCAGTCGCGACACTTCACCTTAAAAACTTAATATCTTTGGTTCTATTATAGCTAGAAAGTCCATTTTTGATTTATTTTAAAGCTCATAATATGCTCTACAACCCCTAATATAACCAACAAAATTTCGAAAAAAATAAGGGTTACCTCCCTTATTTTAAGGTCGTGATATAGGGAGAAGAAAATGGGGAGGATGGTATTCCCCGATTTTTTTTACTTGATAATCTTATAGAGAAAGTCTTAAAAAATATATTCTAAAATTTTTATGTTGGGACAACAATGGGATCGCTCAAAATCAAAATTTTTCATAATTTCCCCCAAAATCTCCAAATCGCAACACTTTTTAACCTTAAAAATTTGATATCATAAGTGCTTTTATAGCTATAGAGCCCATTTTTGTTTTAAAGCTTATAATACGCTATACAAGACCTACCATAACCAAAAAACTTTGGCAAAAAAACGAAGGGGGTCTTCCCTTATTTAAAGGTCGTGGCAAATGGGGGGGGGGGGGAGGAAATGGGGGGAAACTATCCCCCGATTTTTTTACTTGGTATTCTCAAAGTACAAGTCCTAATGAACTTATCATAAAATTTTTTTGTTGGGACAACAATGGGATCGACCAAAATCAAAATTTTCGCCAAAATCAACAAATCGCGACACTCTTGCACATTTAAATTACTATAAAAAGTTTCGTAATCCCATTTTACTAATATTTGACAGTTTTCCTTGTTTTTTAACAAAAAAATGTTTATTGAAATTTACATTTTTTTTGTAACTTTAAAATTTTTTTGTAATTTTACAAATTTCAATGGTTTTTTTTTACAAAAAAATCTAGTAAATTTACGAAAATTCCTTGTAAGTTTTATAGCGCCCAAAAAGTTGTAAATTTACAATTTTATTGGTAAAAACTTGTAAAATAACAAAAAAGCTCGTAAGTTTTACTAGGAATTCTCGTAAAATAGGAGGTAGCAAAAAATATAAGTTATGAAACCTCCATGTAAATTTTATCGCATCAAAAAAGTGCTGGATCTTTTTTGTCGGATTTTTAAATTTAATATCTTAGGTGTTTTATAAGGAGCATAAATTGTTTTAACGGCAGTTAAATCTCCATTTCTGTCCCGTGGTATCAAAACGGACTTTAGAGTCTATGTGTGTGGACGTAAAGCGTCAGCAGTCACTAAACCTAACACCAAATCTTAAAAACTGCTGATGTTTTCTTGAACAAATAAAATATTAATCATACGCCTGGATATGTCTTATGTTTATTTTGTGTAATACACGTCGTATGAGTGATATTAATTGATTCAAATATTTAAATAATGAACATACGCCACCGACAAAAAATGCTATGAATATTTATTTTGTGTCTAAAAATCAAATGATATTTTAACAAAATTATTTAGTGGTTTATATTCTGATAGAACACTTAAAATTAATTTATGTAAAAAAATATTAAAAACAATATGTAAACCTAAAGTATATTTATAATTAATAATTTAAAATAATTTTTCTGAGGTTAATATGTTATTGAGACTAACAAAACATAATGACCAAGTGGGATTTATTGTAAATATTATTGACTCAGACTGCGCTATTTTCAAAAAGCAAAGCATTCATTAAAACTTGTCTCAAGTGTTTATAGCATTGACACGTTGCAAGTAGTTTGATCTGTGCTAAGTAATTTTTGTATGATTGTTTGTAATTAACAGATTTTTTACTTTTGATTAAGAAAACTTTAGAAATCATTAGGCTGTTTTTGTTTCAAATATGTTTTTTCTTAAACAACATATGTTTTGTCTAGACTGTACGCAAATTATGTGTACATATGTATTTTAGAGATTATTTTGTTTTTTATTATGTATTTGTATATACTAAAACAAAAAAAAATCTATGTGTTTTAGATGGACATTTTTTTACATACCATTTAAAAGTATTTATATACATGTGTTTTATATATTTTTTTTTTTGTATTTGTGATCATCAATTTCAAATCAAATATAAATAATATACATATGTATGAGTATGTGCGTTTGTGCATTGCAAAAAAATTTAATATTTTTTATAAATATTAAAATACATATATAAATGTACATATATAAAAAATAAAATAGTACATAGAAATATATAGAAATATAAAATATCACCCGAGTAAAAACTTCATATTTAAATCCGACCAAAAAATGGTTTTCGGAAAAATAACTTGACTATAAACATTGTCCTTTTTTACATCAATCCACTCGAAAAGTATGTTTTATAAAATAAATTTTTGATGCAAATACAATTTTTTAATGCAGTTTTTCAAACTTTGTGCCCTTTTAATATTTTTGAAACCGGCAAAAATTGAAAATATAGCATTTTCTTACATAAAATTGAGTACAGGTTTTGGGCCGTCGTTTTTTTTGAATTTTCTTGATTTTTTTTTTCATAAAAAAAATAAATTTTATTTTTTTTTTTTTTTGATTTTCTGTAAAGACAGTTGAGCTCAGGCTCTAATTATAATTATGTATTATAATTTTTTAATCATGTTATATATGGTTTGAATTGAGAAAGGTGTGAAAGAAGAATTTATTATTCTAAAAATTTTAAGACATCCTGGTTCATTTTTTACTAGTTTCATATAATCCAGTTATTATAATCATCAGAAAAACTTTTAATGTCAAATTTATTCAGTTAATAGTCAATTTTATTCTATATGTGAAAATTATTAACAGATCGCAGCCGCCAGGGATTGAACCCATGATCTGTAATGTTTTTGCTATTAACTGCCTCTTAGGTACGATCACTCTAGACCGATACGCTAAGTTGGCTGTTAAGCAAGTATCAACTAAATCATGGTTTTTCAATTCCTGTGTGGTTGTTGCTATTGTTTTTTCGTACAGAAGAAGGTGAAATTGCATTATGGTGAATTAATTCAATTTTTTAGTAATCATCATTCGTCCTCCTCTCCTTCATCAACTCTGATCTAAGTACTTATTTTGCAACCTTGCCAGAACATGGTCTATATTTTGTAGACACAAATGTTAGGTGTTGCCATTTTCCAAAGATACTATATTGCCACTTAGGCCGACTTAAAATCCCTGGCGGCTGCGATCTGTTAATAATTTTCACATATAGAATAAAATTGACTATTAACTGAATAAATTTGACATTAAAAGTTTTTCTGATGATTATAGACTGGTTCCATTTTAAATAGCATAGGCAATCAGCCGATGGTGGTTCAATTTATCCAAAAATTAATATATCCATTCTTCTGATTTTTATTGAATTTCGGTTTTTGTTATTTAGTCGAAATTGTGAATGGTTCGCGTTTTATCGCTGTTCAAAGTTGGTATTTTGCAACAATTTTATGAAAAATACATAATGTTTAAATGATCGTATCTTTGGAACGCATCATCCGATTGTCACGAAATAAAGCGCAAAATAATGGTTATGTCCTGGTCTTAAAATAGAATTTTGAAAAAGGATAGGATGCTTTGCAAAAAGGATATTGAAATTAAAAAAATGTCCTTAATTTGCAAATATCTCAAAATGCGTATCTTTAATTTTCCTATATTTTTTTGCACATATAGCCCTAAATATACTTAACAACATATGCAAATCCCAAATTGGGATGGTAAGCGGTTTAATTGTAAACGCGGTTTCATGAAACGCCTTATTGATTTTTGTTAATAACTCTCGTTTACAAATGAAAAACAATTTCTGCGCACTAACCGCGAATAATTTTTTTATATGTATTTTTGATCGCTAAACTCAAAAATTTCATCAAAAGAACATTTCGCGAATAACTTTTTGTTTAATGAATTTTTTAGCGTTTTTTGGAGGTATTTTGACTATTTTTCTTATATCTTAAGTTCTGTTTATCTGATCTTCTCGCAATAAAAACCAAACTAAAGATAATCAAATTTCCAACAAATCCTACATTCATCATTTTTTCATAAGTTCATAGCTTTACGCGTAAATAATTTTTTTAGCGTTATTTGGAGGTATTTTGACTATTTTTCTTATATCTTGAGTTCCGTTCATCTGATCTTTTCGCAATAAGAACCAAATTAAAGACAATCAAATTTCCAACAAATTCTTCATCCATTATTTTTATATCAGTTCATAACTTTACGCGCAATAGGCAAACATATGACTAAAATAAGTTTTTTGATTAACAAATCATTTAAAAAAAGTTTAAGAAATAGAAATCTTTGCAATTAATTGCATCTTTTTATTTATCTGCAAAGCCTGAACATTGAGAAATATAATAAAGTTGATTTGATGAAAATCTATAGGTTTACTCCGAAGTTATCACAAATTTTATGAATATACATGATAAAATACAAAAAAAAATGATATTTTTTTACAATTTCTGTTTTTAAAATTTTTAAAAAATGAGCTTTGTTAATAAAAAATAGTTTTTCCTTGTTTGCCTATTGCGCGTAAAGTTATGAACTGATATAAAAATAACGAATGAAGGATTTGTTGGAAATTTGATTGTCTTTAATTTGGTTCTTATTGCGAAAAGATCAGATGAACGGAACTCAAGATATAAGAAAAATAGTCAAAATACCTCCAAATAACGCTAAAAAAATTATTTGCGCGTAAAGCTATGAACTTATGAAAAAATGATGAATGTAGGATTTGTTGGAAATTTGATTGTCTTTAATTTGGTTTTTATTGCGAGAGAATCAGATAAACAGAACTTAAGATATAAGAAAAATAGTCAAAATACCTCCAAAAAACGCTAAAAAATTCATTAAACAAAAAGTTATTCGCGAAATGTTCTTTTGATGAAATTTTTGAGTTTAGCGATCAAAAATACATATAAAAAAATTATTCGCGGTTAGTGCGCAGAAATTGTTTTTCATTTGTAAACGAGAGTTATTAACAAAAATCAATAAGGCGTTTCATGAAACCGCGTTTACAATTAAACCGCTTACCATCCCAATTTGGGATTTGCATATGTTGTTAAGTATATTTAGGGCTATATGTGCAAAAAAATATAGGAAAATTAAAGATACGCATTTTGAGATATTTGCAAATTAAGGACATTTTTTTAATTTCAATATCCTTTTTGCAAAGCATCCTATCCTTTTTCAAAATTCTATTTTAAGACCAGGACATAACCATTATTTTGCGCTTTATTTCGTGACAATCGGATGATGCGTTCCAAAGATACGATCATTTAAACATCATGTATTTTTCATTAAATTGTTGCAAAATACCAACTTTGAACAGCGATAAAACGCGAACCATTCACAATTTTGACTAAATAACAAAAACCGAAATTCGACACAGATCTCGAGAATTGATATGCCAATTTTTATGCAAATTAAAATAGGTAAGGTCGAAAAAGTGTTTTTTTTGTTTTCAAAAATTTTGGAATCCTTCTATAATAACTGGATTATATGAAACTAGTAAAAAACGAACCAGGATGTCTTAAAATTTTTAGAAAAATAAATTTTTCTTTCACACCTTTCTCAATTCAAACCATATATAATAAATTTTATGTTTATTTTGTAATTTTATGAAAAAAGTATGTAACTTTGAAGAGCCATTTCCTTAAAAGTATCTATTAGATTTATGAGATTCAAAAATCATTCGATTTAACAAGATCACTTTTTATACCAATGTACTTATTAAAAATATTTTTATACCCTCCTCTTAGTGATGGAGGGTATATATAAGTTTGTCATTCCGTTTGTAACTCATCGAAATATCGGTCTGGGACCCCATAAAGTCTATATATACGGTGGCTCGCAGCTTATTTCGTGTGAAAGATATTAGTTAGCAATCCATTCATGACCAAGTTAACCAAAATAGACCTAATTATTATCAAATAAGTATTTTTGTAAAAAGTCCTGTGTAATAAACATTAATGACCTTCAGATTGTCTAAATATTAAATTTGCTACGAGGGTCGAAATGGAAATTGAAATTATTGAAAGACCTTTTTTAGAAAATTTCTTTAAAATATTTCTAGCTCGATTTTAACCAAGCTCAA
Source organism: Pegoplata infirma (assembly GCA_963921195.1). Taxonomy (NCBI): domain Eukaryota; kingdom Metazoa; phylum Arthropoda; class Insecta; order Diptera; family Anthomyiidae; genus Pegoplata; species Pegoplata infirma. Next base: position 214,396,334 of record OY992539.1, on the reverse strand, counting down.
ACATAAGAAATTTAACAAATAGTCCAATAGTTAATATCCATTTATTAAATAATTTTTCCAAAGACCCAAACAAAAACCAAAATTTTTAAAACACTGTAGAAGAAATCCGAATTTTTTGACCTCCAATTCTTTTGACCACCAATTTTTGGTAAACAAAGAAATGATATAATTGTTTAATAATTTTAGTACACCTAAGTGTATAGTAATGAAATATAAAAATAATTGAACATTTCCTTTCTTTACAAAAAATTGGTGGTCAAAAGAATTGGAGATCAAAAAATTCGGATTTCTTCGACTGCATTTAAAAATTTTTATTTTTGTTTGGGTCAAGGGAAAAATTATTTGATAAATGACTATATAATATTGGACTATTTTTTAAATTTTTTATGTTTGAGCTTGGGAAAAATCGATCTAAAAGTATTTTTAAGAAATTTTCTAAAAAACGTCTTTCAATAATTTCAATTTCCATTTCGACCCTTGTAGCACGTTTAATATTTACTCAATCTGGACACCATTAAGCTCGATAAATTACCTACATAGCACTTTTAACAAAAATGCTCGTTTGATAATAATTAGGTGTATTATTGGAAACTTTGTCTTAAATGGATTGCTAAAGCCCACATCAGACTATAATACTGAGTCGTAAGAAAATACGTATCTTAAATAATACGAAATTTTTTCCGCTTGTCAAAAAATCTATTAAAAAATCCTTTGCGTATTTACACCATCACATCTTAAATATTATCAAAATAAATACAACCCTGATCTTATGAAAAGCGTATACGTTTTCTCAATTTTAGAGAAATTTCTAAAAATGAGAATACGTATCCGCTTGTCATTTTTCAATCCGTATTTCTCTTGGTTTAACACCGATTTATGTTTACACTGCATTACATAACAAATTATTAGTAAAGCATTATTTTTCACTTTAAAATAATACGTTGTGGAACAAATGTTTGGTAAGGCATCCTAAAATAATGCTACAAATAAGGTATATACATTACCTGGTAATGTGCTATGTAATCACCACCCATTACCAAAGTTTTGCTGGGTGATATCTAACACACGAAATAAGCTGCGAGTTACTGTATATATATTCATGATCCCCGATCGATTTTAAGACATTCTAGCCAGACGGACATCGCTAGTCCGTCTGTCTGTGGAAATGGTGATCACGGCAAAAATATTACACGGAGATGGCTGAAACTTGATATATTTATTGGAAGTTCTCCCGAGAAGTTTGGTATTGCATTTGAGCGATATCGGTTCAGCGGTTCAAAGTTATGAAAGAAAATGTAATGACACCTCAAAAATGTTAGAACATTCAACATAACCTAAAAATACAAAATGCTTTAATTCGACTGACATATGTGAACATAATTGTACACCAAATGGATTTTAAACAAGTACGGACATATTTTTTGACATAAAAAGAAAAAAATCGCGGATTTTTTTTCGCGGAATTTTTTTTTTTTTTATTTTTTTTTTAAAGTAATTTCCTTTTAAAAAAAAGTTTTTTGAAATTGTGGAGGGTATCACTACATTCGGCAAGGACGAATTTAACTTTTTTACTTGTTTTTTTTTTTAAATGCAGTTTTAATGCAAATTGAATTTTCGGATGCATTTCTTTAAAGCTTTTTCCCTTTAGTTCCAAAATTGGCCTCGAAAAAAATTAACGATGTCAAAAAAAGTTTATAAAAAATCGAAAAAAGCTAAAACAAAATATGCATTTATAGCAAAATAATAGCAAAATATGCAAAAATATGCATTTTCGGTAAAATATGCAAAAATATGCAATAACGAATCGATGCCATTTTCAAACAAATTCTTCGATTCGCAAAGATATTTCATTTATGCTGTTGTAAGACTAACAGGAAAAACATTCTATACAAAAAATGAAATAAATCTGAAGACCCTCGGTCACATTTTTAAAAAATCTCTGGTGAAAATTTATACTACTATATTTGATATATATTTTAAAATTAGACAATGTTGTAGAATTCTAACCTTTTTAGCCCGGGTTTCTACATATTTATTTTTTCTATGTAATCTATGTTTGATTGTGTGTATTATATGGCTACACTCATCGAAAAACCTTAGTAAAAAAGTTGGTCCACCCTTTGTAGACCAATTTGAAATAAATATGGTTACTAAAGGTGTCCTAACGACCATAGCTGTATGCTATGATTGAAATAACGAAATGAATAAATAACAATATTTTTTCAAAAATAATCAAATAACAGATTATTTAAATATTTGAAAATGAATAATATTTATTTTGATTTTATTTGAATAACGAAAAATCGAATAATTTTTTCTGATTTTTTTTATTCAAAAAAACAAAATATAATTTTTCAAAATAATCAACAAAAATTTGTGATTTTTTTTGGTTATTCACAAAAATTCAAATAAATAACGTGTTATTCAAACAACAAAAAATAAATATTCTTGAAAATTTTGTGTTTGAAAAAAAAACTATTTTATTTATTTTGTACAGTTTAACAAAAAATTATTCTTACAAAACAGTTTTGTTTTAATATCAGGTTCTTATAAATTGTAATTTATAAAAAGTCCATTTGAATTCAGAAAAGTTAAGTTGTGATTTAGGAAATTCCAAGTGCAGAGCTATAAATTTATGCAAATATTTACTTAACAAAACTTTTTTTTTAAAGAAAAGTATAAAAATCTGTAAAAATTGGCGACTTTCATAGGTTGGTTTAAGGAGTATACTCACTTTGTCATTCCGTGTGTAAGCATCGAAATATCTATCTAACAAACCATAAAATATATATTATTTATTAGTGATCGATTGTTACACATTCTGCAGATGTCCGTCCGTTCGTCTATGGAAGACATGATACAATCCAAAATAAAAGAGCTAGACTGCGAAAATTTGGCAGAAATATATCTTATGGTCTGAGGCTGGTTAAGTACGGAAATGGGCCAAATCGGATCATATTTAAAAATTTGAAAAAAGGCAGAAGCAAATGAAATATTTCTATGGCAGAAGAACTTCAACGTCCTGCAGTTGAATCCAGGGGACTAGAAAATGAAATTTTATGATAAAATTTAGCGGCCATATAACCAAATTTAAAAACATGCGATTTGCGAAATGGAATGATATCTGATAATAATGATAAATACCGAAATGTTTATTTATTACATACACTCAAAATATTATGTCAGTAAATTAAACAGAAAATACGTTTGAAACTAATGAAACTTTATTTAAAAAAAAGACTACTTATATAAATAACTGTAAAAATCCGTAAAAACTGACTGAAAAATTTTTACTATAAAAACGGTTAAAATTATCGGTGTCATCCGATGAGAAATCCTCGTCACTTGATATCATTTTTTAATAAGTTTAACTCACAAATCTTTTACACACAATAAATTTTACAAACAATTATTCAAGGTAGATTTATTCAAGGTAAGATCCAATAACCTCACTTTTCCTCCATAGTAAGTTTTTTGACAAATTTGAAAACAATAATATTTACGAATTTTCAAAACGAAATAAAATTATTTTGTTCGGCATAAATGACTTGAGTTTACACTACACTTTTTATGCTTAAAAATATTTTAATTTTTTTTAATTTTTGTCGTGGAAAATTAAAGAATTTCGTTGGAATTTTAATATTTTTTTATTATTTAGTTGTTTTCTAAAATTTTAAAGTCTTAAAGAGCGTTTAAATTGGTTAATGTGTGCACTGAACATTTAAGTCGTTTTTGCCGACTAAAATGATTTTGAAAGAAAATTGTTTTCATTTACGTCACTAAAATATTACCTTATATAAATCTACCTTGCAATTATTATAGAATAAAATTTCTATTATCTAGAAAAATTTATACAAAATGACAATTTTTTTTTAAGTTTCTTTGTTTGATTTTTTTTTTTTTTGAATTTCAAATATTTTTATTGAAACATACAACAGAAACAGAAGAAATTTTTTGTAACGTTGACGTAAGTGAACCAAAACTACATATCGTTGCCTGGCCATCAGTATGATTATATAGTTTTAAGAAATTTCGAAAAGTCTTCGTGGGCGTATTTATGTAATATAGGACCACTTTGGCATCAGACAAACAAACCAACCGGCTTAAAAGCCGGCCATTATGTTTTACAAAAAAAAAATAAAAAATTGAGCCGCATCCGAGCAAAATTGGTCAGGCCGATGCCAATTTCTCTCCAGCTTGATTAACTATTGGCATAATGGGATAGTTAAAAAAAAAATATGAAAAGTCACAGTCAACGATATACATATTTTTTTTTTGACCTGACCTTGTTTCTGCAGAAGCAAGGAAGAGAAAAACTAAGGAAATTAAGAGCTTAAAAGTCTAAGCAATACCTGTTAGGATTCTAAAAAATCAACACTTCATTTCCCATTTAAGGTGTTAGGACTCTTACAAGAAATCAACAATTAATTTCCATTTTCCCTTTTTTAAAAGAAATGCCTAAAAGTATTTAAATTTTCAGAGTACGTTTTGACCATTAAGGTCTAATTGTAAGTAGTTAGTCTAAAAACGTAAACGTACCGCATACTCTATGAAATATGCAATTTCTCTATAGCTTCTCGTTTTCGAGATATTCGGAATAGAAATTTAAAAAATGTTATTTATAAGCGTTTTTGTAGCACCACTGTTAGACATTATTGCGTTAATGTCATAAACTAAGAGTGGATTTTATATAATATGGACCTGTAGAATCCAAATCTGTCATCTAAAATGCTGTAGCTTGTTTCGTTTTTGTGTTTTTCGCGCTTAAAAATGTGCCCAATTCCATACCATATAAATACATTCAAAATAATTATGTTTATTTTTTGACCGTTTGAATACTGCAATGTAAATTTTTTTGAATACTTTATATAAATGCATAATTCCAAATAATATTTGTTTTTTTTTGATATCTCTAGTTTTCTAGAAAATTCGAATATAATAATCTTTTGCAATTCAACCGCGATTTTTGAAAAAAGTGCTCGATCGATGTTTTGGTTTTTGTTCCTATATTATTCTTAGACATTCCAAATACGTATTCAAAAAAGAAAATATAGTATTCGCACTTTTAGGCAAAAACTGTTTCCAACCACCCGTGTTTTACTTGGTTGGTCAAAGTCACAAATTTTACCTGGCCTATGTGATATAGTTATAAAGTAAATTTTGAAACATTTTTGATATATTATAACTTATTATTTTAATTATTTTCAATATGATACTTCCCCAGTGAAATTTTATGCACTAATTCGTAGAATATTTTTTCCCTTTTGGTAGACTTCAATGTATCTCGCTTAAAAAATATAACAGTTAATCCGTAAAATGAGGGATAGACGGATAGATCGTTATGTGCTAGAGAATCACAATAAATTAAATCATCAGTACAACATCAGTTTTACCTCAAAAGTAGTCAAAAATAAAAAAATATTATAAGCAAATATGCATTTAAATTTTAAAAATAGAATAATGCATTTTCTATTACAAAAATGTTCAATTGTATAAAGAATGAAATTTTTTTCGATTAAAATAATTTTTGTGTAGTAGAAACATTTCACAGTTAATACTAAAGAATATTTTCTTAAAAATGTCACCAAAGCAAAAACCCTTAAAAATCTCAATGTTTTGCAAAATAAACCTTTACAATTAAGGGTATTTAAGTAATTATACATCCTTTCACGACTTTTTATTGTTTAAGAAAAATATCGAAAAGTCTAATCAACTAGAGTATTTTCCATAAGAAAATGTTTTAAGAACATTTTTTAATCAGTAAAAGTCAATTTGGGAAAAAATTAAAAATAATCTAATTAATGTTTTAGTAAAGAAAACCTTAAATAAGTAAAACAATAGTGGTTTGTAAGAATAATTGTGTGTTTTACTGTATAATAAAATTCAAAATAAATAAAAAAAAAATATTTTTCAAACACAAAATTTTCAAGAATATTTCATTTTTTTGTTTAAATAATACGTTATTCATTTGAATTTTTGTGAATAACCAAAAAAAATCACAAATTTTTGTTGATTATTTTGAAAAATTCTGTTTTGTTTGTTTGAATAAGCAATCAGAAAAAATTATTTGATTTTTTTGGAAAGAAATATTATTTCATTTTTATGAATTTGAATAAAATAAAATTTTATTTTATTCAAACCAAAATAAATAAAATAACAAAACATTTTATTTTTTGATAGCCAACTAAAATATCAAAGTATTTTATTTTTTTCCAAAAAATCCAAATAAAAAAAACCAATAATACAGCTATGCTAACGACTAAGGTAATTTTTCAAAATCACTTTTTAGTACGTGGTAGGGTCCTAAATTGTAGTTTTGTATCTAAAAATGAGTGAGCCAAAATTTGGAGACAATCGGATAAAAATAACTCGTGCCGAAAATGGATTGAAGTTTTGGGACACTCTTATCTGATGAAAAAACACGTTTTTTCTAGTTTTTTGAAAAATATTGGTATATGCTATTTTTTGTTAATTTTTTTGTTAAGTAATATGAAAATGGTAATAAATTACCTTTCCAAAAAGCTTAAAGAAATTCAAATCGGATGAAAAATAAGCATTTTACGCATACATGCCCCAGACCATTGCATGGTTTTTTAAGCCAAAATTTGAAAATTTTCAAAATTTTTAGGCAAAAAAATAAAAAAAATTAAATTTTACTTTATAATTATATTAAATACATGTTATAGATAAAAACTAACAGATATGGTAGTCTAACTTTTTTTTCATTTGGCGTGGGTAGTGATATAATTTCCGCGGATTCCAAAGAAAATGAGTTTTTCTGAAATAACTTAGCAAATATGGGAAACAATTTTCTGTATTGTATTATACGAAGTGAAATACATAAATTCTGTAAATTTTTTGAGAATTCGGGCATGTTTAACCCCTTTTCGTCGAGGTGAAATGACAAATTTGAGACGTTATACATTTCTATAATACAAAATATCTGCATATATCCGATTTCTGAAAAGTTACAGAATTTACGTTTACACTTCGATCCGCACAATAGAGCACAAATTTTCAAAAATTTGCTAAATTATTGTAGAAAAACGCATTTTATTTGGAATCCGCGGAAATTTTATCACTACCCGCGCCAAATAAAAAAAAAGCTTGACTACCATATCTGCTATTTTTAATCTTAAACATGTTTTCAATTTGATCATAAAGTAAAATTAAATTTTTACTATTTTTTTGCCTAAAAATTTTGAAAATTTTGAAATTCTGGCTCTAAAAACCATACAATGGTCTGGGGCATGTATGCGTAAAATGCTTATTTTTCATCCGATTTTAATTTTATTAGTCGTTTTGAAAAGGTAATTTAGTACCATTTTCATATTATTTCACAAAAAATTTAAAAAAAAATATCAAATACCAATGTTTTTCCAAAAACTAGAAAAAACGAGTTTTTCGTTCTTATAAGAATGTCCCAAAACTTCAATCCATTTTCGGCACGAGTTATTTTTAGCCGATTGTCCCTAAATTTTGGCTCACTCATTTTTAGATACTAAAGAACAATATAGGACCCTACCAGGTATAAAAAGGTGATTTTCGTTTTTAAGGACACCTCTAATGGTTACACTTAAAGAAATGTTGAAATTATAACATTTACAATAAAATTCTGTTCACCAAATTTGAGGTGAGTTAATGTATTTGGCTTATAACCAAAGAAAATTAAAGTACACTGATAGTTCACCAAAACCCGAAAAGGATTTTGGTAACGTACTTACAGTTCTTTTTTATGGCCTACTTTATGCCAACAATTTAAAAAAAAATATAACGTACACCAATCATTAAAAATTAAAGAAGAATCACTTATTTTTACTTATAGAACAAAAAGAAATGACTTCTTAAATTAAATGCTAATGAAAGTCTTTATTTTTTACGTTGTTATTTTTGAAACAAAGAACAGAAATAGTCATTTTAAAAAAACTGAACGTTAAACAAATGCTTTTTCTTTTAAAAACGACAAAACGTAAAACTTTTTAAATAAACTACAACAGTTAATGACAGGTAGTTCTAATTTTTTTCCCTCATTTCCATATGCAAGTTCCAGGAAAATTGGTGGGTGCCCTCTGAAAGACCTCTCTTGTGAGCTAAACAATGTGTTTAGATGTCTTTAGTTTGTGGCGCTTCTTTACTTTGAACATTATAACCATCTATCGCTGTTCTAAAGGCGTCATTTAGACGTTTTTTCAGAAACTGTCATAGGTCCACTAAAACATGCATTTAAAGGATTAAAATATTCTTCGAATATTTTCTGCCTTAAATTTCACTAGAGGCCGTCAAAGGTTTTCAGTTTAATTTAATACTATCATTTTTTATTGAGTGTAGTTTTGTATATGTATGTATTTATAATAAATTTTATTTTACACTTTCAAAGCCTATTTTAAATTCACACACACGCACACTTTGTTGCACAATATGGAAATAAAGAGTCAATTTTTAGTATAGTGCAGTAAACCTATCTATTTGCATTATAAAAACTTCACAAAAAAGTAAACACACATTTAAAAAAAGAAGGGAGGGATTATGGAGGTCAATAAAGTCACGGGCCCTTCGTCAATGTATCTAACGAAAAGTTTTTTAGATTTTTACAATTTAAACCAGAGCTTCTCACTAACTTTTGCTTCGCGACCCCTTTTGCATATTTCAAATTTGACCCCCACACATTAAAAAAACAAATGAGAAAATATAAATCGGTCAAGACCGACCATGTTATACTCTACACCAGGTTTTCCCGAAAGTGTGTCTCAAGTTCAAACATGGACTCATTAGATCCCTAGTTTTTGAGATTTTAAATTAGTGTAGAAAACACACAGAAGAGAAAATTGAGCGAAGGCTTTTTTACTGCCAATAGGCCGATTTTACTTAATATCGAGAGAAATTTTTATATGAGAACTAATTGTAAGTCTACAGATTTAATAAAGTTACCATAGTTAACGTTTAACAAATACGACCAACATTTTTGTCAAAAATTTCCTTTCATGAGTTTTGAGATATTTTTACGAACATTGGAAGGGTGTTTTGTATGGGGACTACAAGTAGAACTGGTTCCATTTCTTTAAAATTTGGAATGATTTTTTGTAAATACTTTCACCTGCTAAATTTCGAAAGCATAATTATTATAATACGGTTTTAAGAGTAGTTTTTGCCAAATTAAAAGGGGACGTTTGTAAGTGGGCTATATTTAAACATGCACCGATTTTTTTCAACACAGTAAGCAAGCATGCTGATAGCATGTAGTCCTGGCGATCAGATCCTGAAGTAGTCAGATTTAAAAATTGTGCTTTTTAAACCTTTTTGCTAATTTTGAAGCTTTAAATAGCTATGAAGCTTAAAATGGAGCATATCCTTAAATTGTCGGATTTAAAATTGTTGGACTTTGAACGGAAAAATAATATGAATTATGGTAAAATTGTTTTTTTTGCATGCATATAGTACGTAACATAAGACCCATACGGACCTGGATTTTTTTAAATCTGTCTTTCTTCAAAATTTTTTGAAGCCGACTGAAAAGCTAAAAAAAAGAATAAATTGGCAGATCCTAACGAAGCCGTATATTTTTATATTTTGATAACTCGCAATTACCAACAAATTATGCTTTACTTTTTTTTTAGAAATTTTAATTTTAATAATTTTAACATGATGTTTACTAAAAAGTTTGAGAACCATTTGAGAACCCGTTTGAGAACCCGTTTGAGAACCATTGATTTAAACCGTTTGGAAATTTACCGGAAGAAAGATTTTTTGTATTGAAAATCATCTAGATCTTATTTTTATGCTATTACAATTGAGCAATACTTCTGTTACAACATGTTTTGCGAAAACCTGTGTTTTTGAATGCAGTGGAAACATAATATTATTTTTTTTCTTCCTCTGTAACTCATCGAAATATCGGTCTGGGGCCCTATAATGCACATTATTTTTTCAACCAGAGATTTTATAAAATCTGACAGAGAGGTTCAAATTTATGTAATTTTTTGTACGAATTTGTTCTATAAGCCGGGCAATCCCAAAAAAAATCGCCCCACTGCACTATGGTTCCAAATGCATATTTTTTGGCAGAAATTAAAAAAAAAAATTTAACAAATTTCCAAAAGCTTATACAGTTTCTCAATGGCAATGAGAAACCAAGCCATTAAGAAAGTATAATGAAAAAAATTTGATGGCAAATACTGTCAGTCTGCCAGGGTTTCAAAGTTGGTAGTTTTAAGGCGAATTATTAAATCGGGATCAAAACCATATTACAATTATACTAACAGCAAATGGGAAAAAATAAAATTATAAAAAGGCTAAAAAGGAAAACTGAAGCCCAAGGAAAGTAGTTCTTATTAAAAACTTCAATTTTTAATTCCATGCATCTTTGGCGTTATTCTTGGGGGTTGCGGTTTTAAGGATTTTGAAGCCAAAATAGCCTATCAGGCCGTTCATGAATCCACAACGAAATTGGATTGGAAACGAAATTCAAATCCGTTTCCAATTTTCGAAGCGTTCATGAAACCGTGACGAATTGCTTTGTTCGAAAAAAATATCTATTGCGTTCGAACTTAGCGGAGACACAAATATTTACAAAATACGACTCTGTTTTTGCAAATACAGAGTCGTATTTTATAGCAACACTGTTAGAAAGTCAAAGTCAGAGTTGTTATAATAATGCAGTTCGTAAAAAGAAAAATAATTTGTTAACAAATAAACTGTCAAGCATTTGTTTTGAATAAATTTTTTTTATTATTGATCCACTAAGGAAGGGATTTTATACAAATCCATCTTTTGTTTTCCTTAAGTCTAATATATACTTAGGATCTGGTATTTTGTATGGAAAAATACCAGTTGCTTCAGTTTGTTTCTTTTTTATGAATTTTTTTTTAAATATCGGTAACTTTTTGCCCTTTTGGACTCTTATTATTTTTTGCGCCCAATTTCGGAATCGAAATACTTGCCCGACTAAAGATTTTTTTTCGTTAATAAGCTAAAGTGTGTATGATACTTTTTTCAAGAATTTTATTAAGGGATTTTTGCCTTTGAAAAAGTTCGTAAAAAAGCCTTTCATAACTTTTCTATTCACATTTTTCGAATCACATGAAATCCAATTTGGTGTTCTGTTGTTTACGTTTCACTCAAAGTTAAAATCGGATAACTAAAATTTTTAAATTATAGAAAAAAGTGCATTCGTTTTACTTTTACGGAAGTTAAATCTAGGACACAAAAAAAATTTGGAAATTTTATTTTCACATTTTTTATTATGAATTACTTTTGTTTATATTTAAGGCCTTAAAACACAAATCCCTTTTATACCTATATCGGGATTTATTTCCACAAACTCACGAACAACTAACTGCATTTTGCTCATTAATTTTGTTCCTTCCCCTTTTTTAAAAAAAAGAGGAAAAATATTTTTTAAAAAAGTCGAAAACAAAAAAGAACATCTTACTCACATTTTTTCATTTAGGTTTTGTTTTTAATTTTTTTTAAATTAATTATTCTTAACTTTTCTTACAAATCCCCGAAGCCAAACGTTGACGAAAATTTTCCAACTTTCAAACCAACTGAATGGAATTCATGAACGCACATTTTCGTTTTCGAACGGAAATTTTCTCATTTTCTCTTTGTTTGGAATTGGATTGGATTCATAAACACACACAGCTGATTTCCGTGAAAAAGTGTTGTCAAACCAATCCGCATTGGTTTCATAAACTCCCCGTATATCTTTCGTGGACAAAAATTTGTTTTTAAAGAAAAATTATTTGGGCCCCATATTTGATTATTATTTGTATATCCTGCCTTACTTGATCCTTAACATTTATATATACATTTAATATTAAATCCAGACAAAAATTGCATATTTTTCTCTATGCATTCAAATGCACAGATGCATATAGAATACACTCATACAAACGTGTAGATTACAAACACCTATTGAAAAAAAAATGCATAAAATTGTTTTTGTTGTTCACCCTAGTCCAAAATTTATATGTTTTGTGTATACATACTACATGTGTGCGTATTTGCATCAGCATAAAAGTATGCTTAAAAGTGTGTTTGTATGTATTTTCTATAAAATAAAATGCATTTTGTTATGCAGACTTTTAGGCTGGTCAAACGGACAGACAGACGGATGGACGGACAGACAAATAAATGATGAACATACAATAAATACACAGACATACAAATAAAACGAACAAAAAGTTTTTGAACATTCGTTGAGGTTTTTAGTATTTTACAAATGCAACAACTACAACTACAAAAACTCGACAACAACAACAGCAAACAAAACAAAAAACTTTAAAACCAAAATGTTATTATATGCAGTTTAAAATGCATTTTAACAACAACCACTTGTACCACCACTACTACTATCACACACACACACACTCACATAACTATTGCATGAGTAAGCTTAAATGTGCAAGTGTGTACGTTTTTTTAATGTGTGTGCGTACGTGTGTATGACTTTAAGTGCAATCAACTCTACAACAAAAACTACAACAATAACAAGGTTTTTTTAGTTGCCATGATGCATTTGTTTTGTATTGCATATATGCAATACAGTACTTCAAAATTTTATACTAAATTCCCGTTGTATTAAAATTAATAGTAGTAGTAGTAGGTGAAGCAGCACGAACGGACGACAGACAGACAGATGCAGTAGATAATTGAAGAGCATGGGTTATTTTTACTACTTTTATTTTATATTTTTTTTTGTTTTCTGTTGTTTTTGATTTTGAATTTTATGCATCAGCACTTGACAACCAAACCCAGACATTTAAAATAAAATTATATGCAAAAAAAAACTAAATTTTATACAAATTTAATTAAATTTTCAAAGTTTTAAATAAAATTCAATATAAAATGTTAGCTTAACTTATTTATTGAAGTTTAAATAATGTTTAAAATTAACAAAAATCTATAAAATATCTTTTTTATTTTATACAATGGAATTTAATTAAGTTCCATTTGATTTCATATTAAATGAAGCCTTTGTATACATGTAATTTTTTTTCTTTACGAAAGTTTTCTTAGAATTTGAGAATTTTTCTTAACGAAAATAGTTTTAACATTTTCAAAATTTTTCAAAAATGCGAGATAATCCCAGCAAAATGTTCGATTCCAAAGAATCGGTTGTGGAATCAACTATACTACCCTGCAATCGATTCTACTATGCATTGCATCATCGATGATTTTTGTTTGAGATTGTCACGAAAGCAATACATCCTTTTCCTTCAAACTAGAACACTTATCTGTTCTACGGAATCTATTCTAGAATATGTTGCATATAGTGGTACAAGAAGGGATTCCGCGATTTTTTAACGGTTACATATCTGTTCCATGTAATGAATTACGGAACTAGTTCTGAATAATTAATGGAATTATTTTTTAAATTTTTTATTTTTTTTATTTTTTATTTTTACAAAAATTGTAAAACTAAATACACAAGTACATACATATAAACTAACAATAATTTTAGCACAATAATCTTATTAAAAGAAAATCTTTAGACTTATGTATTAAGGATTTAAACAACCAATAAAAAAGGAGAGAACTTCACCAATAAAACTAATTAAAATTATGGAAGATAACAGAATATATATATGAATCCGAGAAGATAACAGAATATATATATGAATCCAAAACTTTCAAAAGAAAATCTGGCTCAGCACCATACTTTTTCTTTAGGAAAAATGTCTCAGAATCTTAGAATTGTTGTTATGGGAAAATATATTTGTTGTAAAAATTTGTCAGATTGTGAAATATTTTTTCTATAGAAAGTCTTAGATTCTGAGAAATTTTTCCTATAGAGAAGTCTCAGATTCTGAGAAATTTTTCTTATAGAAAAAGTCTCAGATTCTGAGAAATGTTTCCTATAGAAAAAGTTTCAGATTCTGATAAATTTTTCCTATAGAAAAAGCCTAAATTCTGAGACATTTTTCCTATAGAGAAGTATCAGATTCGGAGACATTTATTCTATAGAAAAAGTCTCAGATTTTGAGACATTTTTTCTATAGAAAGAGTCTCAGATTCTGAGATTTTTCTATAGAAAAAGTCTCAGATTCTGAGACATTTTTTTTATGGAAAAAGTCTCAGATTTTGAGACATTTTTCCTATAGAAAAAGTCTCAGTTTCTGAGACATTTTTCCTATAGAAAAAGGCTTTGATTTTGACACATTTATTCTATAGAATTTTAAAATTCTCGACATTTTCTGAAGAAAAAAATCGCGGACTTTAAAACATTTTGTACCTAACAATAATTATGTTAAACTATGGATACCTACCTACTCGTGCATACATGCTAAAATCCTGATCTTACTTTAACAATGAACATATTCATAACCCACGTTTCTGGTTTGGAGAAAGTGGATAGAAAATACTCCTAAATATAACCACCAGATCAGCCGACAGCACCAATAGAAAATACGCCTAAATAAAACCACCAGACAGCACCAATTCTCCTAAATTGCAGCTTCAAATATGTATATTTTTACAATCTGCAAGCATAAATAAATCCAATTATAAGTACCGCTTATACCAAATTAAGATGTGTACTTACGTTAATTCTACCATATGTATCCAAAATGTATTAAAAAGCACAATAAGTGCTGCGAAAATCTAAAAATTTGTCAACAAAAAGTTAAGAAATAAATTGTTTTTTTTATAAATTCATTTTTCAGTTTGACATTTTTTTCAAAAATTATAACTTTTTTTTATCGATTCCGTGGAAACAGTAGAGGAATGAAGTTAGATTACTGGGGAATCTATTCTAGAATACATTCACAAAGAAACGATTCCAAAAAATTTTGCTGGGAATTTAAGTACGATAAATATCCAGAAGAAAATTTCTAAAAGAGAAACGTTTTTAAGAAAAACTAATTATAATATATAACACCGTCCGACAAAAAAAAAAGTTGTTAAACACGAACTGGATAATTTACGTTTGAAACTATATTACTTGTGACTAGAGATGGGCGCTGGTCACGTGATTTGCGTGATTCACGTGAATCACGCGTGAATCACGCGTTAGTGTGAGTGATTTTCATTTTAATCACGTGATTGTGAGTGAGTGTGAGTTGAAAAAAAATCTGAGTGAGTGATTAGTGAGTGAGTCATTTATTTTTTGCGTGAGTTTGCGTGATTAGATTTTTGGATTTGCCCACTTTTTTTTTAATTTTTTGTAAAAATTTTTTTTTTGTTTTTTTTTTCTTTTGGTAAGAAAATTTTATTGCGTGAGTAGATTTTACGTGACTCACGCGTGAGCGTGATTGAATCTGGCGTGAGTCACGCGTGAGCGCGAATAAGTTTTTTATTACTCACATGAATGTGAGTGAGCGTGAGTAAAAAAAAATTGCGTGAGTGATTAGTGAGTGATTTGATTATTTTTTGCGTGAGCGTGAGTGAGTGTGAGTCAAAATCCACTCACGCGCCCATCTCTACTTGTGACATCCTAGGACAAGTATAAATATTTCAAAAATATTTTTAAAAATGTAATCCTCTAAAACTTTGAAGTCCTTTTTAAAGGAAGTAGTATCACGAAATAAAAAAACTGTAAATGCAGTTTTACTCTTATTTTATCTCTACATTCAGACGTATATCATCCGGTTCATGTTTAGTATTGGACGGCGTAACCTTTTCTATCAGTATTTAGGATCAGGAAATCCTTTTTTTTACTTCGATTATATATGTATGTACAGTAGACCGGGTCGAAAAAAATTTCCCATTGGGCGCGCTTAATTTTAAAGCTTACCTCGAAAAAGTTCCATAGCCAAAATATTAGATTTTTAGATCGCGATTTGGTACCGCCGAAATCGTTATTTGTGCCCGGTTGATATAACCATATGAAATTACGTATGGTTCAATACAAGATTTGTTTTTTAGTATCATTTAATATGCAATTATATATAACTTATTCTGTACCATATATAATTTCATATGTTTCCAATTAACCAATAATTTTCTAAGTTTGTTGAGTAAAGTATAAGAAAGTTTTTAACATGTTCCTAAACATTTCGTTATTTTTTGAAATCTTATAAGAAAATGTTAGGGCTATGTATATCACCTTCTGGTTCGAAGCATACCCAAAACTATTTTTTCTATTTAGCAAATTGTATGTTTGTTGAATGTATCGTTGACCTGTGGTATATCTTACCCATGCCAAAGTACACCAGAATTTTATATATTTTTATGCAACTAGCTCTAATTGGATCCAATAAAATATGGCAATGTCTGGTCAAAACTCGGATAAAACTTAATCATATTTAATATACGTTGATCTTATTCGATACAAAAACATCCACCATTATTCGGATCAAATCGCGTATAAATATATATTGTGTTATATATCATTTTATATGGCATCGAATCAGGCGCGGATCCAGGGGGGGAGAATGGGATTTCTCCCCCCCCAAAATGATTTCAAAAAAAAAAAAAAAAAAGAAAGAAAAGGAAAGGAAAGGAAAAGAAAGGAAAAAAGAAAGGAGAAGGGAAAGGAAAAAGAAAGGGAAAGGAACAAACATAGAAAGAAAATAGCCAGGATGTAAAAAAAATCCTTGGGAGAGGTATATGTGTGCTGATGATTTACAGCTCACATAGCCTCTATAAAATATTTCATAATTAATGAGATTGCGTATGAGAAACTTAAATGACAATCGAGTCGTGGGAATTTTCTAACCCAATAACTATCCTTATCATTTAAGGAAAAAGTATTATCTCAAATATTTTTTATAGAAAAATATCTCAGAATTCCTGGCTTTATTTATAGAAAAAATTTTTTTGCCTCTGAATGTAAGAATTTTTTATTTAAAAAGCATATCAAATTTTAGGATTTTTTTTTTCTATAGAAAAAATCCCTCAGAAACTGGAAATTTTTCCTTAGAAAAAACGTTTCAGAATCTGACAAGAATCTACAGGACAGACTTTTCAGAATCTGTGTTCTTCTATGGGGAAATATGTTTTTTTTATGGAAAATTGTGTGCGAATATGAGAATTTCTCTTTTTGAAAAATTTTTTAGAATCTACGAATTTTTCTATAGGAAAAGTTTATCAAAATCTTTGATTTTTTTATCGGGAAAATGTTTAGAGCTTTTCTATAGAAAACTATATCAGAATCTGAGATTTTTTTAGTACGAAATATCTCTGAAAGATTCTGAGAAATTTTCTATACGAAATGTGTCTCTAAATATTAAAATTTTTTTTTTTACAAATGTTTCAGAACCTTAGAAAAAATTAGAAGGCACTATTACCGTAAAATTTTTTATTGAAAGATGCTTTAAAATTTAGGGTCTTATTTTTAAAAAAAGTGTCAAAATTTTTTCATAAAATGTTTTGGAAACTGATAATTTTCTTTTACAAAAAGGGTCTAAGAATTTTTGAATACGAAAAAGTTTTTAGAACCTAAGAATAACTTTAAAATATGAGAATTATTAACTATCAGAAATTGGAAAATTTTTTATAGAAAGAATGTCTCAGAATCTCCGATTTTTGCTATAGAAAAAATTTTAAAAATCTAAGAAAATATTGAATCTGTGAGTTTTTCTGCAGAAAATACGATATGAGAATTAAAAAAAAAAAATTACACCGAAGGGTTTAAAATCCCAACATTTTTCTAAAGACAAATATCTCAGAAATGGATTATGTTTTTATATGAAAAATATTTTAGAATCTAATAGTTTTTCCTAAGTAAAAATTTCTTAACATCTGAGAAATTTTTTGAAAAAACATGTTTAAGTGTAATACTTCATTAAAATTTTTTTCGGAATATTGGACTTTTAGTATAATTTTTTATTTTTTAAATAATAATTTTTAGATAAGATAATTTGTATGTTTTAAAGTCATAAAATTAATATTTTCCCATACAAACCTACAACAAAGTTAAAAAATTCCCAATTCTCGAGAGCATTTCTAAAAATTTGGAAATACAGTCTAATATTTTTGAATTTTTTTTTGTTTGTATAAAAAATATTGATGTTAGACTCTTTAAGCATAAAAATTGGCTTATGACAGTTACAGTCAGTCGTAATTGTGAATATGTCCATTTATTTGGCTAAAAACAGTCTTATTTATGAAATAAATCGGTCAGTTAGGGGTCTCCTGAGAAAAAAAAATTTAGTAAAAAAAGGTCCCCCAAATCCAAAAGCTGGATCCTTTATTGTTAAGTTTTTATGTATTTTTCTGTATACATTCACAAACCCCCCCCCCCCCCCCCACCAACAACCAAACTTTAATGCTTTACGAAATTTTTTTGGTAAAAAAAAAAATCTCCCCCCCAAATGAAATTCCTGGATCCGCGCCTGCATCGAATGTCATTTTGGTTTTAAATTAAAGGTATTTGGAAGACCTATCTAACGGATTCAACATAACGTTCATACATTGCCTATTTCTCAAATTATTGAGGTTGGAACACGGGAAATTTTAAATTTTTACTTTTAAGGTCATCTTAGTGACCCTTGAACTTATAATTTTGACCGCGAATATTTTTTTAGGAGGCTAGCAACATTTCGAAGTAATGTATCCGGTTTTGTAAAAAAAGGCTCCAGAAAAAAAAAAAAAATAAAAAAAATTATGTTTCATAGGCCGCTGTTCCAAAAAAAGTAATTCACATAAAAAATGTGAAAATGAAAATTTCCGAATTTTTTTGGTGTTCTAGATTTCACATCCGAATTTCTTTTTCGTTTTGTTTCTCATAAATAAATTTTGGTGAAAGTAAAACGAATGCACTGTTTTTCCTTATAATTTTTTTAAATTTTAATTATTCGATTTCAACTTCGAATGAAAACATGATCAACAAAACATTAAACTTGATTTCATATGATTCGGAAATTTTCATGTGAATTTTAAAGTTCTGAAAGACAGAACACGGGCCATAACCTAATTTTTTTGATAAAATCGATTTGAGCGAGTTGACACGACCTTCCAAAAATCTTTTAGGCCATAGAATTCATATTCCGCTTCAAGAGTTGCAAAAATCCAAAAAAAAAGTTTTTGATGAAACGCCCTAATGTACATAAATAAAAAAAAATATTTCTCGAAAAAGCGTTCGAAAATTGGAAAATTCCGTGGTCGGACGAGAACTTTTTTATTCAAAAATTGTGATGGAAAAGCTATAAAATTATCAAATGCGGGTTAGTAGTTTTTGCTGTACAACCTTACACTCAGAAAATTATGTAAGTTGCTAATGTTAGTTAATTGTATATTTTACAGTAGTTAGTTGTTTTCAACTACAAAGTCAGTTGTTTTTGTATGAAAAATATAAAACAACTATTTCTGTTAGTTATTTTAAGTCTTTTTTTACCAAATAACAAAAAAGTACTGTGATGTAGTAACAGTTATTTAAAGTAGTTAGTTTTACTTTTTTTATATCTGAAAAATTTTCAAAGTTTTTTTTCCAAAAAAATAAAAATAAATTTTCGTTTTTTTTATTTTTCACAACTTTAAAAAAAAAAAAAAAAAACTGAAAATATTTGGCCTTTAATTTTTTTTTTGAAAAATTTTTTGAAAAAAAGAACTATATATTGATTATTTTATTTTTACTTCATTTTTGTTGTTTTGACTACAAATGTAAGTAGTTTTTACTACATAAGTCAGTTGTTTTTTGTCAGTTAAAATAACTAACATTAGCCCTGTTTTCGCATAACCGTATATATGTTAACATTAACCGTTTAACCGAAAACGCATCCACGTTTAACAAAATGTACTTGGCATCATTGTGGTTGGTGTCAAAATTTTTTAAAGCAAACAAGAAAAAATGGGTGTATGTCTTTGCTATAACAAGAAAAAAAGAGTTGTGTCTATGCTATTTCATTAAAAATGTGAACTTGGCTTCACTTTTTATCGACGCTTTAAATTAACGCCGATAATTATGCACGCTAAAAATAAGCGTGGATAATTTAAAATTTGTATGGGTAAGCGTATATACGGTTATGCGAAAACAGGGCTATTGTTAGTTGATTTAACTGAAAAAGTAGTTGACCCCAAAACAACTTACAAAGTAGTTATTTTAACTGACATTTTCAGTTGATTTTACTAGCATAATTTTTTAAGTGTACAATTTTGGTATTAGGTGTTTACGTATAGGTACTTTGGTGATATTATTAAGTGTGAACATAACTAAATCCTCTTTTGACTTCTTCCACAATAAATATAGATCCAATCGGTTCATGTTTGGACTAGGACCAATTTCCCAGTAAACATTTGTGTACGTTATTATATGGTCGGTCTTGAACGACTATACTTTTCATTATTACGTTTTGGTTTCCGATCGCATATCTCAAGTTTTTTTGTGTTACTGTTTTAAGAAAAATCCTATTTCGTGACTAAAAATAATTTAATAATTTAATTTCTTACCAGAAATTTAAACGTTGGAATTTTTTGACTTTCAGGAACAACTCCTTTTCGGCCCCTTATGAATAATAGATGCACATTTAAACGTTTAAAGTTGATGAAATTTTTTTTAAGGAACGGTGCCCCCTCCCCTTGTGAAGGACGTGCTTGTGAAATTTTTTCCAAAAATATCTTCTTTCTTCACTAATAGACCAAACCATAATAAAAAATCCCAAAAAAATAATTTTTTATTAATATTATTTCATGTTTTGTATTTTTTTAAGAAATTATAAGCGTGTGTTTGAACACAGAAGAAGTAAGAAGTAAGAAATTTTAAAAATCAAAGTTGGCAACCCTGTCGTGTTAAAGTTGACAGTTTTAGTGCTCCCAAAATTACAGTTGTTTTAATCTTTACAAACATTTTTAGTTGCATACATAAAATATTTTAGTAAAATCAAAAATATTTTTAAAAAACATTTCGTGTACGAAAGAATTCGTGTATTTTACGCATGGACTTTTTCAGTGTGTATTTTGAGTTTCAGGAAAATCAGTGTATAACGGTTAGGAAACTTCCCTTGTTAGCATATTTGAACTTACATATAAAATATAGTTGCTCTTTTCTACAAAATCTATTATAAAATTGCCTCATTAAAATTTCATCTAAATATATTTCTCTCGTCATTAATGATGACATGTTTGTGTAATATGCACCACCAAAAACATTAATGAAAGGAATTTCTAAAGTGTTAAATTATTAAAACACAAAACGAGATGCAACAAGATTGGATGCGAGTGAGAATGTGTTGTTTGTCAGTCTGTCTGTCTATGTATATTTGTAACGGTGGCTAAAATTAAATACGTCCTCGACCTAGTTCGATGTCAATGTTATTGTGCCACACACAATAATAAGGCAGAAACAGGCAGAAGCAGGCAAAAATGCCTTTATAAGCCAAAACCCAAGCTAAAGGCATCGTCAACAACGTCGTCGTCGTAATCATCATCGTCGTAGTCAGTATAAAGTACAACATACAAAAGCAGAACTGGGAAAAAGGCACGAGTTTTCAACAAAATCCCACGTCTATCCATAATGATGTACCTCTACAAATATTCAAACCATTGTATGTGGCACACAACACCATACATCCATCCATGTACCACCAAACATAGCCAGCCATCCATGTGGCAGCAACAACCGCACACAATTCATTTGACTCCTCCATCTGTGTGTAGGTATAACTGTTGCAAAAATCTCTGTTTGTTATTAACTTGAATATAAGGTTGTATGTATGTACGTACTCTACTCCTTTTGGCACAATAAACCACGACAAAACAAAATGCGAATGACGAAACGACTACAACGACAATGACTACTAGAACGACGAAATGTCGTTTATACGTTTTAAACGAGAGATGAGGTGTTTTTGTTGCATGCTGCCGTTTAAAAGTGGTGGCGACAAGTGCATGTCCTTGCACTTGTTATGCCTCAATGCTATAGTGGCCTTACAAACAAAACACCACACACACACACACACACACACACAACCCAAAGGTATACCCCGTATAAAGCATCAACCAACTTATAAGTTAAGGGATTACATAAATGTTGTTAGCAGCACGACATTTACACCTCTAAACACCCACTTAACAAAAGCCACCTTTGCATTGAAATCAACCTTCTGAATAAATATATTCCTGCACATCATATTTTGCACACTTCACCTTCAAAACATCCCCATGCAAACTCCACAACATTGAAATTCCTTTGCAATTGCACATTTTGCCTCAGTGAATGCAATGTAAACATTGATTAGAATGCAGGCCAATGCACCTTAGTTAAACCATAATCTCCCTCCAACGCCAAAAAAATATGCAAACCATTCGAATACAGAATACAAATCATATCCATTCCCTTTTTTTAGTTAGCAAAGTTCAACACCCTTTATAACTCATACTCATTTTTAACTTTTTCCTTCAATTTTCATTCACTCTTTTACTTCTACATTTACTTTCTTTCCTATTCCGTTTAAATCGCCCATAAATGCATACTCAAACTTTTAGTTTGGGCAAATCTTCCCCTTTACTGTATTCTTACTATATTGTTTACTACTCATTCTTTTATTTTCTAATACTCTTTGTAAACTCATTCTCTAAATTTTGAATTTTGTGGTTTTTCCTTTGCCTTTTTGCTAGGTTTGAGTCTATAATTTGGTCACCTGTTTTATAAAAACTACTCCGGTATACTACCAAAGTTAGCTCATTGAGTTTTTTAAAAGAGAGTTTAATACTCATTGCTTTCTCTTTGTGGTTACGGTAAATGGTTTGAGTATTGGTTATTATACCCAGGACACAAATTTAAGGATATTACAAACATATTTTTGAAAGCTCAAATAAAAGTCTTGAAATATTAAAAAAAAATTTTTAAAATTTTAATTATAAAAAAATTTAAACAATTAGAAACCATTCAGAAATAAAATTCAGGAAAATTTAAAAAATCTTAGGAAAATTCAGAAAATCTAAAAATATAAAACATTAAGGGCATTAAAAAAGGACAGAAAAATTCCAATATGTAAAAAATAAAAAAAATGTCAGGGGCGTTTTTCTTTTTTTTTTGGGACTATTTTTTCCCCTACCTGATCCGATTTCGTCCATTTCCGAACTTAACCAGCCTATGACCATAACATATATTCGTGCCAAACTTCAATAGTTTAGCTCTTTTATTTGGAATCGATCACTGATCAATTATATATGAGGGGTTCTTCGTCAACCGGGCCACCCCTCTCTCCAAAATTGATATGGGTTTAAAATTTGTTTAAAATATTCGAAATTACTTAAAAATATTTACTTTTGAATGCCGAGTGGCGGTTTTTGAATTTCAATATGGCGGATCCAATATGGATCCCATTTTTTTAAAAATATTACAGATTAGCTTAAAACTAGAGATGGGCGCGTGAGTGGTTTTTGACTCACGCTCACGACAGGAATTTTCGAATCACGCACACTCATTCACGAGCATATTTTTTCTACTCACACTCACGTGAGTAAATTTAATACAACTCATACAACTCACACTCACGTGCACTCACGCAAACTTCACTCACACTCACGTTGACTCACACTCACGAAACTCTTTTTTTATACAAAAAAATCAATAACGAAAATTTCAAAAATCTTTACAAATTTTCAGCAAATTTTAAAGTTCAGCAAAATTTTACATTTTTTTTTTGCTTTTTTCGGGAAGAAATCTTAAGTTAAGCCAAATTTTACAATTATTTTCTTGCTTTTTTTGATCTGAAAGAAAATATAAAGAGAAAATAAATCACGCAAACTCACGCAAAGTAGTCGACTCACTCACACTTACTCATTCAAAAATCTTAATCACACTCACTCACAATCACGTGAGTAAAATTTAATTCAGTCATAATCACGCGTGAATCACGCTATAATCTGCTCATGTGCCTATCTCTACTTAAAACTCTTTATACACGGGCTCTTGGGGTCGCTTAAGAAGAATCTGCAATTGGATTCTCAAAGTTCAAAATGGCGGAACCGACATGGCGATCGTTTTTTCTTTTTTAATAACAGATTCACTTTAAACTCTTTACGCACAGGTTTGTTGGGTTGCTAAATTAGAAGCTGCCATTCGAAAATCAAACTTCGGTTTCTTATATAATAACGATCCCAAAAACTCGTAGTATAGAAAGTTTCATGCAAATCGGTTTATTTTTTTAAAATATTGGTCGCATTGTTGAATCAGCCCTATTGAATTTTAAATTTTACCTTAAGATTCTTCTTAAGCGGCTACAAAAACCCGTGTATAAAGAGTTTTAAGCGAATCTGTAATGTTTTTAAGAAATTGGGCGCCATATTGCATCCGCCATATTGAAATTCAAAAACCGCCACTCGGCATTTAAATAATTTTTTTTTTTTTTTTTTTTAATGTTAAACCCATACCAATTTCTGAGAGAGGGGTGGCCCGGTTGACGAAGAAACTTTACGGAATCCTAAGCCGATATAATTGTCCAAATACATTTTAAAATTGTCCAAATATATTTTAAAGTTTTCTAAATGCATTTTGAATTTGTCGAAATATTTGTAAATTGTCCAAAAATATTTTAAAATTTTCGAAATATATTTTAAAATTGTCCAAATGTATTTTAATTTCAAATTTGTCCAAAATTTATTTTAAAATTGTCCAAATGTAGTTTACAGTATAGAAATAATGTATTCTAAAAATTTCCAAATGTATTTTAAAATTGTCAAATTGTATTTTAATTTTTTTTCAAAATTATTTAAATGTATTTTGAATTGTCCAATTGTATTTAAAAATTTTGCAAATGTATTTATGTAAAAAAATGTGTGCAAGAAAGCATTTGGACAATTTTGAAATACAATTGGACAATTTCAAAATATATTTGGAAATTTTTTAAATACAATTGGACAATTTTAAAATTTATTTGTATACATAATTTAAAATACATCCCAGTCGTCAAAAGAAATCACCCCTGACATACTGATGGCTCTCCTGACTTTATAAATTTGCAGACATCTTCATACAATTTTTCAAAATGTCATCAATGACATGTCAGCAGTTGGTCAGTAGTGTTCACCAGTATCGGTGGTATATTAAATAATAATAAATATTCGCCTAATCCCGAATTCCCGGGATTTCCCGATTGGAAGCCTAAATAGAGCGTTTAACAAGTAGGAAGGTTAAATTCAAATTCTCATTTTATTTTTTTATCGTGTTGGAGAGCTTAAAAGATTCGGCACAGCCGAATTTAACATTCACTTCTTTTCGTATGCTTTTACTCTGCACACTTGTTTAGAATTCCTATGGTAATAAATTTGCACTGTTCACATAAATTTCATCAATCCAAAAAAAAAAACTACACCTTTTCCAATTGAAATTAAAACAAGTAGAAAAGTTAAATTCGACTTGGCCGAATCTATAAATACCCTCCACAATGCCCATTTTAAGTGATAGTAAATTTTCTAACGTGAAAAATAACAGTTACGATTAGAAATATTTTATTTTGTGTAAAAAAAATTTTTTTTAGTAATTTTTAAAAAAAAAAAAAATATTTTTTTTTGAGTGTAAATTTTTTTCGAATTTTATATTCCAAAAAAAAAATTCACTAATTTTTTTTTGAGTGTGAAATTTTTTTTTAGTAATTTTTGAAAAAAAAAACTATTTTTTTTTTTTTGAGTGTAAATTTTTTTTTTTTGAGTGTAAATTTTTTTTTGAGTGTAAAATTTTTTTTGAATTTTACATTAAAAAAAAATTTACTAATTTTTTTTTTGAGTGTAAAATTTTTTTTGAGTGTAACATTTTTTTCGAGTGTATTTTTTTTTTGTTTTGGTATAAAAATATTTTTGTGTGATAAAAATACGTTTTAAAATATTTTTGTGACTTACCAATGGTTGTAAAACAGGTTTAACGGGTTTTCACCACGTAAATTTAAGGTGAAGCTAATCTGATATTCACGGTTTTTCTAATAACTTTTGAACCACTGGACCGATTTTGGTCAAATTCAATACGAACTAGGCTGGAGGAACGAAAAATACATATGCCAAGCTTCAGCATCCTCAGAATTGATTTTCGAAAGTTATAGTGCTTTTTATCTCATAAATTCACGAAAAACCCTTGCCGAAATTCAGTCTTTTGCTCATAACTTTTGAACCACTGGACCGATTTCGCTGGATTGCAATACCAACCTGACCAGCTAAATGCCCAACATATATGCCAAACTTCAGGAGCCTCCGTAAAGTCTTTCAAAAGTTAGCGTGTTTTCAACAGACAGACAGACGGACGGACGGACGGACGGACATCGCTAGATCGTCTTAAAATCGATCGAGGATCATGAATATATATACTTTATGGGGTCCTAGACCAATATTTCGAGGTGTTACGAACGGAATGACAAACTTATATGAGGCATTCCACACCAAATTATATGAGGCATTCCACACCAAACTTCTGAATAGCTTGTATGGATAGCCCTATATGGAACTTAGAAAATTGCGTTTTCGGTTTTTCAATTTTTCAAAAACTGGGCTTAGGAGGCGTGGTCAAATATTGGAAAAATGGTCAAATTTGTGGCGAGTTGCCTTGATTAAATATTTATCACATTAAAACGAAATTCACCACAATCTTAAAAATTTATATTCTTATATAGTTTCGTATGGGCTATCGAATAAAATTTGTTTCCAAGAAAAATTTTCAGAACCCGTTCTGAAATTTTCCATTTTTTAAAAAAGTCAATTTATCAAAAATCCGGCCACTTTTTTTTTTCTTTTTTTTAATTTTTTTTTTTAAAGTTTAGATGTTTGTCCATCCACACAAAAAAAATCAGAAATGTATTTTTCGTTTTTTTCGAGAAAATCGCATTTGAATTTTAAATTTCATAACAATTTTGTAATTTGCTTGTATTTTCTTGTGTCAACAGAGCGTATGACGAATATTTATGCAATTGATATTACTCATTCGCAACTTTAAAACAAAGAAATACAAGCAAATAACAAAATTGTTATGAAATTTAAAGTTCAAATGCGATTTTCTCGAAAAAAAAGATGAACGTGTTTCTGATTTTTTTTTGTGTGGATGGACAAACATCTAAACTTTTAATTAAAAAAATAAATAAAAAAGAAACAAGTAGAAAAGTTAAATTCGACTTTGCCGAATATATGAATACCCTCCACAATGCATTTTTTAAAGGGTAGTACATTTTTTAACGTGAAAAAATTAACAATTTTGATTAGAAGTATTTTATTTTGAGTAAAAAACTCTTTTTTGTCATATAAAAAAAAAAAAACAATTACTATTTTTTTTTTTGAGTGTAAACTTTTTTCGAGTGTAATATTTTTCTTACTGTAAAAACATTTCTGAGTGAATGCACGTACATATGTATACAAAATATTTTAATTTTTGTAAAAAAAAACTAAATTTTTTTTTGTGTACATTTTTTTTTGAGTGTAAAATTTTTTTTTGAGTGTAAAATTTTTTTTCGACTGTGGTTTTTAAGTTACCAATGCTTTTAAAACTAAGCAAGTTTAAAAAGCATTGCTTAAAATTTAAACAAGTTTGAAAAGTATTGTTTAGTTACCACCAATGCTTTTTAAACTTGTTAAAACACGTGGCATTTTAGATGAAACTAATTTGAAATTCAGGGTTTTGCTTATAACTTTTGAACCACTGAACCGATTGAGGTGAAATTTAAAACCAAATAGACCCAGGGAACGGCAAAGATACATGCTAAGCTTCAGTAGTCTCATTATTGTCATTCAAAAGTTATCGTGTTTTTTATCTCGTAAATTCGCGAAACACCCTTGCCAAAATTCACTCTTTTGCTCATAACTTTTGAACCACTGGACCGATTTGGCTGGATTGCAATACCAACCTGACCAGATAAATGACAAACATATATGCCAAACTCCAGTAGCCTCTGTAAAGTCTTTTAAAAGTTAGCGTGTTTTCTACGGACAGACAGACAGACGGACGGACGGACGGACGGACATCGCTAGATCGACTTAAAATCGATCGAGGATCATAAATATATATACTTTATGGGGTCCTAGACCAATATTTCGAGGTGTTACAAACGGAATGACAAACTTATATATACCCTCTATCACTAGAGTGGAGGGTATAAAAAAAAACAATTGTAATTCAGAAATCACAATTGAAATTTAGAAATCTTAATTGAAATCCACAAAAGCCCAATTGAAATTTAGAAATCTCAATTGAAATTCAGAAAAGCGCAATTGAAATTCAGAAATCGATATTGAATCTCAGAAAATCCTAATTGAAATTCAGAAAAGCACAATTGAAATTCAGAAAAGCACAATTGAAATTCAGAAACTATTAATTGTAATTCAGAAATCCCAATTGAAAGTCAGAATAGCCCAATTGAAATTCAGAAAAGCCCAATTGAAAAATTGGAATTCAGAAAAAATTTTGTGTTGTATATTTTTTAAAGAAGTTGAAATAATTTATCTTTCAAATAAAAAAAAAAATACAATTCAAAAATATTGCGTATTTTTTTTTATAGCTGTTTAAAAATTTAAAAATTGCTCATATAGCCTTAATAATTGAAATATTAATCATACGCCCCGATTTAACATTTGTTTATTTTGTGTAATACGCGTCGTATGAGTAATATTTATGGCTTGAAATATTTTAATAATAACATACGCCACCGATTAAAATTCATATCGAGGTCCTATACAAAAACCTCTGTCTTCCATTTTCACGAAAATTACTTTTTGATGGCAAAATATTCAGTAAAACGGCCCTCAACTATGGTGTACAATTCAGAGCAAAAATATTTTTTTTTGCCATTTTATTTGCATTTTTGGTTTTCTTTATCTCTTACACAATTAATTTTTCTGAATGGAAAACCCTCTATCTTTTCAAATAATTAATTTATAAATATTTCGAGGGCCTATATTCAAAACCCTCTATCTCAAAAAACACAATTTTTCAGGAGAGCCAAAAAACTGTTTATTTCGCGTATTGTTATAGTAATTAAAGTTCGATATTCTACAATATTTTTATAAATCAACTTCTGAATCTCACATATAATTCGTTTTTAAAATTTTGCACTATTGGGGATATTATGAAAGATAGAGGGTTTTGTTTCTCAAAAATATTAAGTACATGAATGAAAATGATCAGATAGAGGGTTTTGCATTTTAATAAAAATTAATTATTATGATTTCATTTACGACATCGGTAAATTTTTAATGTGATTTATTAATGTTAACGGCTTATAAAGAGTTCCGAATCGTGGTTTTGGTCCAGAGGTGCTGATTTTTGAGAAAAAAAAATATTTTTTGTACCTAATTCATCTTAAAAGATGACAAACTGTTGAGTATGTTAAAAGTGAAACAAGAATTATGAGAAAAAATTAGCATCAGTGGACCAAAATCTTGATTCTGGAATTTTGTTGACAAATTCATGTTCAGCATGCAAAAATTAGTATGAAAGCATGTAATGCATGATCAAATTATTAAAAAAAAAAATATTTATAAATTAATTATTTGAAAAGATAGAGGGTTTTGCATTTAGAAAAATTAATTGTGTAAGAGATAGAGAAAACCAAAAATGCAAATAAAATAGCAAAAAAAAAAAAAAAATATTTTTGTTCTAAATTTTATTTAGGGCCGTTTTACTGAAAATTTTGCCATCAAAAAGTAATTTTCGTGAAAATGGAAGATAGAGGGTTTTGAATATAGGCCCTCGATATGTTTTTTGAATAATTTCATTATGCGTTACATGTTTTCATACTACATTTTGCATGCTGAACATGAATTTGTCAATAAAATTCCAGAACCACTGTTTTGGTCCACTGATGCTAATTTTTTCTGAAAAATCTGGTTTGACTTTTTTGAAAAATATGGCGATGCTGATCAGCATCTGTTGACAAAAATCGCGATTTTTTTTACTATTTTTTACATAACATACTCAACAGTGTGTCAACTTTTGAGATGAATTCGGTAAAAAAATTATTTTTGTCTTAAAAATCCGCACCTGTGGACCAAAATCAAAACTTTTGAAAAAAGATTAAAATGATCCCTCAAAATGGCAGTTAGAGGGTTAAAATGTTCTAGGGAAAGAACCGCCATTCAATTTTACTGGAGACATCCAACTTTTATTTTAAGGTCAGATGTGCATTTATTATCGTTTTTTGACGTTTTCCAAATGCTTTCGAAAAAAAAGTTAAAAACTTCGAACTAACTTTGCAAATTCCTTTGGTGATTTTGTTTATTTGATGGTTAACTATCATTTGGTATTTCCTTTAGGTTTTACTTTCATCCATTTTCCATAATAAATTATCTTTATCATATTAGGGTATAACTTTTCGCCTTTTTTTAGTCCCAACTGGATTTGAACCTAAACCTCCAGTTTATTAGGCCCACACTAGTTAGGTGATCTAAACTGTATTTTTAAAATCGTATGTCTATTAAATACTTTTATACCACTTGTAACCTGTTTTTGTTTTTTTTTACAGGATTATCAGATTTCTAGTGACAACAAAATGCACAATTAAAGAACAATAGGTACACCACTTCACACACACTACAACAGCCACAAAAACGTCAAGCACACTACACAACAGACACCTAACATCAAAAACAGAAATTTCAACTTGCTGAAGCTGTGTAATGGAGCGATTTTAGCAACCATAGATTTCGGATTTTATAAAATCGTCGTATAAAAATAACCAAATGAAAACCATACTTTAAATTTAAACATTTTTCTTAAAAAAGATCAACAATTTATTTTTAAGATCCAAATTAAAACTAAAATTTAAATAATTTTCTTTAAAAAAAATACTAACAAAAAATAATTACTTAAATTTAAAAGTAACAATTTATCAAGAAATTTCCAAAATATTAGATTTGTTAATCTATTTTAAGCTGAATTCACAATGACGGAGTACTCTGTGCCTGAGAGTGGATTTTTGTTCCTTTCTCTTTCGCACTTACACATTTTTTGTATTATGTCTTCTCAATTTTTAGAAATGGTTTTCTGTAGTACAGAGCAGGGATGTTAAAGTTGGTACAATTGTACTTTTTTTGGTACATTTTGATTTTCAAAAGTACCGTGGTACTACTGCGATTCATTTGGTACAATTTAAAATTTCCAATTCTTTGTAACTCATCGAAAAAGCTTTTCTTCTATAAAAAAGCTCACAAGGGTACTGATGCTAGACCGATTTACATCATAATTGAAACACTTTTTTAGTTTTCTACTCCTTGATTTACAACAGTTTAAAGTAATTTTCCAATGAAATTTTTCTAAATTTTTTTTACAAAGAAAAAAGTTTCAGAATTAGACTTTTAAGAAAAATTTCTTAATCATTTTTATCAAACAAAAAGTCTCAGAATTTTCCACAGAACAATCACTGAGTTATTTAAAGACAATGGAGATTGTTTTAATTGCAGATTTTGAGACCTTTAATCTTTAGAAGAATTCTGAGATCTTGACACAATTTTTGTGTTTACCCACTCAGATACATTTTTCCTGTCGAGAAATTTTTAGAATAAAGTATCGGACACTGAGACTTTTTTCTGCAGAATGGATTTCAAGAAATTGTTTAAAAACGCCCCTGAAAATGTTTTTTTTAATTTGTATTTTGGGTGGGTGGGGGGTTAACCGAATTAACACTATCATTTGTAAAAAAAAAATGGTACCGTAAGGGTCAAAAAAGTACAATTGTTTTTGAAAGTTGGTACAAAATTGAAAACCCCATTTAACATCCCTGGTACAGAGTACTCCGATAATAGGTGTGTTCCAGAACTTTCCGGGTAAAGTTCGGTAAAATGAGAGAAAATTAAAAAACCTCTCACGATACCACAAAAATGCACAAAAGTACGGGAACGCTAAAAACCACATTTAAAGCCCAAAATAATAGAAAATGTAAACAAACTGACTGTTACCAATTTACCCGAAAAAAAAGTGCGGGTAAGTTCGGTAAAATGAGAAAGTAATTTATTTTCTCAAAAACTCTCTCATTTACCCAATTTTTGCGTACGGGAACGCTTTTCGGGCTGGTTTGGGTACCCGCGGGCACCCGCGGTAACGTTCTGGAACACACCTATTGTGTCGAAGCCTTTAATGTCAAATATAAATATTCAAATACGTTGGGATTTGGTTGAACATTTTTGTTTGCTACATATCATAGAGAAACATAGAGGCGAAGGTGAAAGAAAAAATAATATTGCTATCTTTTTCTAATTTCTCACACGTACGTTGTCGATGTGAATTCACCACACAATACATGTTTACATGCATACAAGTTGTACATGCATACAAGTTGTACTTTGACAACTCAATTTTTGACACCTTCGCCTCTATGTATACTCTATGCTACATATATTCATAACAACCAAACTTCAAAGTTATAAAAAAAAATATTATAGATGAACTTCTAGGTCTCACCTAAGATCAATTTTATTCCAATTGGTTTTGTAATTAGGGAGACATAGAAGTTGCGGTGTGTTTTATTAAAAATATTGATGTAACTTTTGGGTAGGTACATTAGGGCGTTTCACCAAAAACTTTTTTTTTGGATTTTTGCAACTCTTGAAGCGGAATATGAATTCTTATGGCCTAAAAGATTTTTGAGATTTTTTTCAGATTTTTGGAATGTCGGGATCAACTCGCTCAAATCGATTTTATCAAAAAAATGAGGTTATGAAACATAATTTTTTTTATTTTTTGTTCTCTGGTGCCTTTTTTTAACAAAACCGGATATAATACTTCTTAATGTTGCTAGCCTCCTAAAAAAAAATATTCGTGGTCAAAATAATAACTTCAAGGGTCACTAAGATGACCTTTAAAGTAAAAATTCAGAATTTCCCGTGTTCCAACCTTAATAATTTGAGAAATATGCAATATATGAACGTTAGATAGGTCTTTTTAATACCTTTAATTTAAAACCAAAATGACATTTGTCACTTTAGTAGAAATATTAAAAAACTAAGATAAACTCATTTTTTCCCCCATTTTACAGAAAATCGAAGGGAATCCATTAGTAGTTTTTTTGTAAAATTGAAATAATAAACTTAAAAGAAGTTTTTTTGATTGCAATTAGTGTTTCCAAACCGGAAACCCGGGTTTTTGTCAAACCGGTTTTTTTGACAAAAAACCGGTTTTTTGGTTAACCGGCTTGGAAACACTAACTACAATCTATAAAAAGCCTTTAAAAGTTATTATTTTAACTTTACAAAAAAAAACTACCTAATGCACCAGTTCAATTTTCGATAAAATGGGGGAGAAAATGAGTTTTTCCCAGTTTTTTATTTTTTTTAACATTTCTACAAATGTGACAATAGTCAGATTGGTTTTAAATGAAAGGTGTTTTAAAGACCTATCTAACGGATTCAACATGACGTTCATACATAGCTTATTTCTCGAATTATTGAGGTTAAAACACGGGAAATTCTGAATTTTTACTTTTAAGGTCATCTTAGTGACCCTTGAACTTATAATTTTGACCGCGAATATTTTTTTTTAGGAGGCTAGCAACATTAAGAAGTATTATATCCGGTTTTGTTAAAAAAAGGCACCAGAACAAAAAATAAAAAACATTATGTTTCATAACCTCATTTTTTTGATAAAATCGATTTGAGCGAGTTGATCCCGACATTCCAAAAATCTGAAAAAAATCTCAAAAATCTTTTAGGCCATAAGAATTCATATTCCGCTTCAAGAGTTGCAAAAATCCAAAAAAAGTTTTTGATGAAACGCCCTAAGGTACATATATAGAACTTTCATTATTCTTCATATCGGTTCAATATTTACAAATATATTGTAGTTTTGTATTTTTTTTTTGCTAAAAAGAAACTTTAAATATCTTTCCATGTACAATTTTTCACAACTTTTCAATTCATATGAAATTTTCCGAATCGCATAAAATTCAATTCAGCGTTCTGTTGTTTACACACAAAAAAATATTTTACAAATAACTTGGGAGGATATGCGTTTTTAAAGTTTTTTACATTAGTTATGAAAAATTTTGTAACATTTTACCAAGTTTTTGCATAATTTTGGTTAAGGTTTGTAAAATTACACAAGGTTAAATACTCTTATGAATATTTTCTAAACTTTTATATATGCAAAAAACTTTAAAAACGCATATCCTCCCAAGTACTTGGCAAAATTTTTTTGTGCGTACATTTTCATTCGAAGTTTAAATCAAATAACTAAAAGTTAAAAAAAAAAATATAATGAAAGAAGTGCATTCGTTTAACTTTCACCAAACTTTATGTGAAACAATACGAAAAAAATTTCGGATGTGAAATCTAAATCACCAAAAAAAATTTTAATTTTTTTATGTGAATTACTTTTTTTTGGAACCGCGGCCTTATAATAGCCTAAGGCTGGATTACTCAATGCTCCGTTAAAAAATAACTCGCCGTTAAATTTAACTTTTTCATATTTTCATACAAATTTTGACAAAAGGCTCCGTTAAATCGGCAGTTAGCAGCTAACTTTTCATTGAGTAAATCGGTCAAATACCGATTTATAGGAATTTGAGTCATTTTTAAAAAACCTTCGTTTAGCTATCTTTAGGTTTAATATATAGATTCTATTATGTTTTAAATACAATCTACAAACTTTTAAGCTTTCATTTGACATACATTTTAATAAAATTGGTTTAGTAAAAAAGGAGATACGGCAGTTTTTTTTTTTTAATTTTAGAAGAAAAAGATCTGGCAGCACTGGCAAAAATATTTGATTTTAAGGAAAAACGATCTGGCAGCACTGGTAAAATCTCAATTTTTCACTAAAATGTTGCCAGATTGAAATTTTGATTTTTCTCCGGGAATGTGGTCGCTCAATAGATGGCGCTGTTTTTATACCAAATGCCCCTAAAAGTATGCTACAAATTTTTAATTTTATAAAAACAGCGCCATCTATTGAGCGACCACATTTCCGGAGAAAAATCATAATTTCAATCTGGCAACATTTTAGTGAAAAATCGAGATTTTACCAGTGCTGCCAGATTGTTTTTCCTAAAAATCGGTAATTTTTGCCAGTGCTGCCAGATTATTTTTTCTTAAAAAAAAACTAAAAATTGCCGTATCAAGCCTTTACTGAACCGATTTTAATAAATTGATGTCAAATTAAAGCTACGAATGTATAGATTGCATTTTACATATACCTAAACTGTAATCTTTTAAAAACGCTATATTTTGGTTAGTATTGTAACAAATTTATCAAAATGTATCTCAATTGATTAGATGGTATTATTTTTACGATATTAAATTATTATTTGCTTACCATTCTTATACTGGATAATTTGTTGATTTGATTTATTAAAAAAAAAATCTTAAAGCTACAAAACAAACTAAAAACTTACTAATTGTAAGACAGTCAAAATTTTTACAAAATTACTTATGCACTAAAATTTAAAAAAGAGATATTTCTAAGGACATTTGTTCAATTATAGTTAAACTAAAGATAAAATGAACACAATAATTAATCAAAAATTATTAACATAACGATAATCTGTACATACAAAGAACAATTTGTTTTAAAGGGAATCAAACCCATAACTGTATAGGCTCTTATAACATGGTTCTTTTTTTGGTTCTTTTAAATGTTAACTATAAATCTGAAAGAGCCAATAACACAAACGAATTAATCGGAAGATATGTTGGTAACTGGGTATTGTGTAAACAGGCATATGTTGTGATAAAGGCGATGACAAGATGAAGAATGTGATTTTGTTTTAGAATAAATAATGAAAATATTCATCAAAGTATTCATTTACAGGAAATTCATCATCACTTTCGGCTCGATGATGTAAAGCAATTTTGTGAGCATTACTATAGAGATCATTAATATCAGCCTCATCATCTGAAAAATAAATTAAAATTAGAAAATAGTAAGATAACTGTAGACAACTTAACTATTAAATATGAAACAATTTAAAAAATCCAATATTCTAAGTAATTTTTCTTATATTAAAAAATTCAGAGGATTTTTTTCTGAAGAATTGCTCTTAGATTTAAGAATTTTTACCTTTAAAAAACCGGGGGTTAAGAAAATTTTTGCCTCGTGAAATTTTTTCAGACAGAAATATTAAAAAAATAGATTCTTACATATTCTTAGATTATATTTTTTTATATACAATAATTTTAAGATTGTAAGATTTTTTTTAAACCTTTTTCAGAATAGAAAAAAAAAATTTAATTAGAAACATTTAGACCTAGCCTATAAACATTTTACGATTCTGAGACATCTTTTTTCTTATACAAAATTTCCAATTTAAGATTTTGAAAAAATTTTGCTGCTAAACGATTCTCAGACACAGATATTTCTCTGCAAAGAGCAGTTTTAAGATTCTGAGAAACATACAAATATTTTCGATTTTGATAACAGTTAAAATCGGATTAAATGAACCCGTGGCGCCCGGCGATTTAAGTTTGGTCTTTTTAAGTTTGAAAAACAAATTTAAAGAAATATATGTCTTGCAGCGCATCATATTTATAAATTTTTAGTTTTTGAGATATCGCTTTGAAATTTGCAAAAAAATTGCGGTTTTTTCCTACGTTCAAGAAATTTTTTTAACAAAATCTCAAAGTTTTTTTGCACTTGAGGCAAAATTTTCATTTAAAATTAATTTAAGTCAAATCCGACCATTTTAACACGTGGTGCCTTCGATCAAAGTTTTGGTTTAAAAAAAAGTCTCCAACAACTCTTAAATTTTAATCGAGGGGCGCCATGAGATAAAATTCTCTGATTTGGATCAAATAAGGTTTAAATAAAAGTTTTTCTCAAGTTCTATGAAAGTCATTGGAAAAATTTAGATTTTTCTTTTTTCAATTTCTTGAAGGTAAGAAAAAACCGTCATTTCTGAACATTTGTTGACAAATTTTATATTCCGCTTGGCAAAAATTTGTAAAAATAACGTATCGAAACATATTTTTAATTTTTTAAAAATCCAAGGCCGCTATTCAAAAAAAAAAATAATTCACAAAATTACTTCTTTTTTTCGTTTTGTTTCACATACATAGTTTGGTGAAAGTAAAACGAAATGCACTTTTTTCCTAATAGTTTTTAAAATTTTAATTATTAAAAATCGTATTTGATTTCAACTCATGTCATTTGGAAAATTTCATGTGAATTGAAAAGTTGTGGAAGACAGAACAGAATCCCAAATATGAGTGGAAATTTTTCAAAAATCCAAAACTTTGATCAAAGGGCGCCACGGTTAAAATGATCGGATTTGGCTTAAACTAAGTTTAAATGAAAGACTCAAAAGGGTCAAGATAAAGAAGTTTTGAGATTTGTTTTTTAAATTTTTGCAAATTTCAAATAGCGATAACTCGAAATCCGTTCAACTAATTTCAGCTTTTTATTGTGCTCGATTCTCGAATACGATTTCACCATTCACCTTTTAAAAATTTGATATTCTTTCGAATTTTAAGATTTTAAGATTTTTTTTTTTCTTGTAACAATTAAAGATCTAGTTAATATCTTTAATAATTACAAGAAGAAATTTAAAAGTCTTAAAATTCGAAAGAATATCAAATCTATAAAAAGTTGGTGAATGGTGAAATCGTTTTCGAGAACCGAGCACATTATTTCCTTGTTTAGCGCCTCCAAACTATTAAATTAATAAATATGGCGTGTCGCAAGACTTATTTTTTGATTTTCTTTGGATTTTAATTTCAATTAAAAATCCAAAATTTGAACATTAAAATCCAATGAGTACATCCAGAAATATTTGCAAAAAAAAAAATGTCAGTTTTAAGTAGGGTTGCCATCCGTCCTCTTTTCCCCGGACACCGTCCTCTTTTTTAGGGCGTCCGGGGCAGTCCTACTTCTTTTTTAGAAAGTGTCCGGGGTTGTCCTCCTTTTTTCCTCATAAATTTTTTTTGTATTATTTAACGATCGAATTATTGGCATCGCTGTATTTTCGCTTACCAGCAGCAATGCCAACTTTTTGAGAGCAAAACGAGCACAGAAATAAAAAACACTTAAAAACTCGTATATTTCAAGTAAAAAAGCACTTTATGTAGAACGAAAATTACTACGTTATTATCAGCTGGCGGTAAAGTCTTGACGTGTCGATAAAGTCTTGCAAAAAATGACCAACATAAATAAATTTAAAACAGAAAAATAATTTTCTTGAAAATTATTCTATGAGAATATCATAGTTTTAATTAGTAAAGGAAATAATGACATCGAGCTAGAATAAACCTACTCAAAATATTTCCATTTAAAAATTTTCCAAATGCTTTTCAGAAAATTCTGATTAAGTATATGTCAAATTTGTATTTCAAAATTTTTCAGAAAATTTTGATATACATACAAAAAAAAATTTTGATATACAAAAAAAAAAAATTGAAAAGCAGTTACATAATTTTTAAATCAAAATGGAAATATTTGAATTACAATTAAAATATCTGAACTTATTTGAATTCAAAAATAATTTTCTTAAAATTATTTGGAAAATTTTGAAATGAAAATGGAAATTTTTGAAAAACAAATGGAATCTTCTGAAAAGAATTTAGAAAATTTTAAAATACAAATAGAAAACTCTGATATACATTGAAAATTTTTGACTTATATTTAGAATTTTTTTAAATATAACTGCAAATTTTTGAATTATAAATAGATATTTCCAAAATACATATAATTGAATGGATATATCCAAAATATTGAAATATAATTGGAAATATATTTTTTTAGTGGAAAAAATAGTTTTCTTAAAAAAAAAATATTTTTTTTTTTTGCATATTGTATTGCGTTGTTGACTTTATTCAAATTAATTTATTTTAAAAAAACTGTCCTCTTTTTTGGGTCAAATGTCCTCGTTTTTTGAGGTTGACGTCCTCTTTTTCTCAAAATGCAAATGGCAACCCTAGTTTTAAGGGGTTCCTTCGTCCACAAAATTTGAAAATGCTTATATCTCGAGAAGGCGATTTGATAAAATTTTTCTGACGTCATATTCGTGTTTAGGAGGCAAAAATACTTTAGGAAATGTGTTTCAATTTTAACAAAAGATCATAAAAATGTATGAAAAAAGATGCAAATTTAATACAAAATTTTGACTTCTTTGCAAATATTTCTGGATATACTCAATGGATTTTAAGACGATTCTCCTTATTGGAGTGTCTACTTTACATATCTGATTTGAACAGCAAATTTCTTGCAAATTCAGATACTTTTAAGGATTAAACCCAAAAAAAGAGATTTTGACGATTTGGTACAACTTTTCCGATTATAGATTTTTCGCAAAGAAATTTCCAAATTTCAGAGAAATTTTTTTAATAGCTAAATAGTCCGTTTCTCAGGCTTATTTCTAATATCTAAGAAATTTGTTCCAGAATCTTTTTTGTATAGAAAAATTTTCAGTTGCTTATAAAATAGAAACAAATTACAGGTAACTGAGACATCTTCGAAAAGAAAATATTTCAGTTGCTTTTTTTAAGAAAAAGTTCATATTGAATTAAAGTTGTTGAATTTTTTTTCTAAAATTAGAACACTGTTACACACCTACCTTTATACTTTTGTTTTCTACTCATACGAGATTTTGTTGACAAAACAGCTTCATCTAATATATCAAATTCGTTTGATTTACTTTGTTGTGAGTATCTTACAGGTGGCGCCAAAAACCAATAATCGTTAAGTATAGTTTTTAAACCCGGCATTGTTCTTAATTCCTCCAAGGCTTTGGGTTGTTTTGACATAGCTCTAAATGCTCTTAATTGTAAACTTTCTACCTGTGATGTTGCATTTATAAGACGTATGGCAGATTTGGCGGCAGTAGAACATATCATTGGATATAGTTTAACACTGGGATCGGTAGGAATGTTTGTATAGGCTACACCCATTGAACGACGATTAAGGAAAAATTCCAATTCACCTCTGGTACGATCTACGAGTATACCTACTATACAGCCTTGTGAGAATTTTTGTCCATACGGCAGATGAACACCATTATGATGTTTTTTACCTTCATAGGAAAAGCCCCATGACTGGGAATTGGTACCCAAGGCGGAGAGAAAGTGATATTTAAATTGTGTTAGATCGACTTTGTCGGTGCCAATTCCAAACATCTGAAAATTAAAGTAATTAAGAATCAAGATAATTAGAATGTATATCATAAAGTAAAAAAAAGACAAGTAAAAAAGTTAAAATCGGTTTAACGAATTGATACCCTCCACAATGAAAAAAAAAATTGTTTGCAAACAACTTTATTTTAAACAAGTAAAAAAGTTTTATTCGGTCTTGCTGATTGGATGGATACCCTCCACAATATAAAAAGATTTTTGAAAAAATATATGAATGTGTGTGTGGAAGAAGGTGCTAAAATCCAATTTTTGGAAATCGCGTTTTTTTGCAAAATCGTATCTCCCTTCAATAGTTCCATCTATTTGCAAACAAATTTGTTAAAAACTTGACTGTTTTCTGTCATAAAATTGACCTTAAAAGTTCAATTTTAACGATTTTTGGAAATATTTTATATTTTTCCCCCGAATACTAACATGTATTTTGCAGTTAAACTAAAGGTGGTATATCAAAATTCTTGCATGTTAGATGGTTAACGTGTAGAAAACATCCTAGGCTTTAACATGTGCCCATTGGTTTAGCAAAAAACGCTTTCATATCTAATCTATCTATAGTTAAAGTGTGAATATGGAAAAAGGTGCTATATCCATACAAAAACACAATATTGTTTTACGAAATACTAAGGGCGGATTTAGATAATCTATCCAATTTTTGAGTTAAAACTATAAAATTGAATGGTTAGTAACTTATATTATAAATTGCGCAAATTTTTTTAACCCATTACGCGAAAATCTGTTCAAAATAAACCATAAACCACTTGTTTTTTGTTAAATTAACTACCTTTTATTAATCTTACATAAAAATGAGTATTGCTGGACCCCGTCTAAATTTTGCAGAATTCATCATGTCAAATTTTAATTTTTAAAAAATAACACAAAAAACAGAAAACTACTTGGCAAATGTATTGAAATTCCTAGTAGAAATTGTAACATAGCACCTTATTCCACTAGAACAAAATTTCACATGCAATTTTTTGCTACTTCCGCTCATTCTATTTTTATGAAATTTTGTACATAGATGCAAATGGTCAATCTTTTCGATCTGCAAAAAGAAAATTAAGAAATTAAATTTTTTTTCGCGACTTATTTAGTTTTTGTTTGGGGCCCTATGCTCCTTATAGGAGCTTCGGGAACATATATATATTTAGTTTTTTGCTTCTCCTATACAATTTGGTTTTTGGATTATAGCACCTTGTTCCACACCCACATTCATATATTTGAAAAAAAAACAAAAATGATGAAAAATTTTTGAAAAAAAAAAAAAATTATTTGAGAAAAAAAGTTTGAAACTAAATTTCCGCGGAAAAAAATTCTTGGGCCACGATCCAAAAAAAGTAATTCACATAAAAAATGTGAAAATTAAAATTTCCGAATTTTTTATTGTTCCAGATTTCACATCCGAATTTTTTTTTTCGTTTTGTTTCACATAAAAAAAATCTGGTGAAAGTAAAACGTATGATCTTTTTCCTTATAATTCTTAAATTTTAACTATTCGATTTCAACTTCAAACGTGATCGACAAAATACTTAACTTGATTTCATGTGATTCGAAAATTTTCATGTGAATTGAAAAGTTGTGAAGGACAGAACAGAGGCCTTGGTAAAAAAAATTTCGCAAAAAATATTTTTGTTCTTTTTTAATTAAATACCTTTCGGTATCCAATTCGGTTCACATATGTCAACCACCAGCCATTAAAGTATTTTGTATTTTTAGGTTATGAGGAGTACCAACATTTTTTGAACGATATTGCCCAAATGCAATACCAAACATCTCCAAGCAACAAGTAAATATGTTAAGTTACCGGACGGACATCGCTAAATCGACTTAAAATAAATCAAAGATATAAGAATAATTTTGTATTGAGAAATTTGCATTGTATTTTTTCAATTTCCAAAAAATAAACGGAACAAAAAATTTCAATCAATAATTTCTGTTATAAGTATATTTTTAACCTCACGACGTATTTATAAGGTGAATACCTTCCTGGTATACAAGTTGGAACTGATTATGTCTACTGCGTTTTTTTATGATTATTCTATAATAGAACAAAACAATTATTTTTATGAAATATTTTTTATTAACATTTTGAACTTGAAAAATTCTTATCTGTTTATTGAAAATCATAAATTCTAAAAATACAATTTTTGATTTGCAATAAAAAACGTATTTTATTTTTAAAATAAAATGATGATTTAGTTCAAACAATTTTTTTATTTTTTTGGCAAAATTAAGAGGACTTTGAACTATTTGAACAATTTTAATTTTGTACTATTCAAAGACGAAGTCATATTAAATTTGTTAAAAGATTTGTTAATGTTTTAAGTGATCAATTTAAAATGTATTTCTTTTTTTCAGTTTTCAATGGATCTCTTGAAAATTTTTAATTGGTGATTTGTTCCATTTGGTCAACATATTGAAACAACACAAACTGGAAGTGACTTTAAATATCTCAGAATTCCGCTCTTAGAGAAGAAGCAACTGGTAGCCATCTCATTTCCCTGGGAGACCACAATCAGGAAGCAAAGATAATGAGAGTTAAAGAACACTACGACCTGTTATGCAAACAATTTCTTCTTGCTTGTCACCAAGTTGATAACCCCCAACTATATACTTTTAAATCAAACCACTGCACCCAGGGTAGTACAGCCAAATCTTAGAAAACCTCAACCAAACATCGATCACGTTAATCATCCACTATTTACTCTTGAAAAGTACTAGATCGCGCTCAACGTACTACACTAAGAAGCAGTGACGGAATCAAAGAACCCTGAAAGATAATATTGCGTTGGGTGGAGTATGAGGTAGAGTTAATCTTAAAAATAAAATTTGTATTTGTTGTAACTGTAAAAATTATTAATAAGTAAAACACAGCAGTAATAAGTAGAACACAAAACGAGTATTTGTCTAAGCCCAGCAAAATTTTCTGTTCCAAATAATCGGTTCCGGAACCCATCAAACTACCCTGCAACCGGTTCTACTTAACATTCCAGAATCGATGATTTTTGTTTGAAATTGTCCCGAAAGCAATCGTTTTTTAGAGCAAGTAGTTTTTTTGAAAAATACTTTTACATAGAAAATTTTTGTTGTGATTACCGTAGAATATATTCAAGAATCTATTGAACCAGGAATTTGTTCCAAAAAATTTTCCTGGGAGCATATCCTAACAATGTGGTGGATGTGATGTCTAAGGTGACGATCAGCCTGCCTTGTTAATGGTATTAATATTACAAAAAATATCCGTCGATTCCAGACTAGGGTATAGATGCTAAGGGGGTTCATACTTAAGAAACCTTTATTTTTTTGTTTAACAAACTCCAAAATGTAGCATTAACTGTTTAAAAAAGCTTAAACAGCTTTTTCTCATTCGAAATCGATTGCCATGATAGAAAAAAATGGCTGGACCGATTTTGGATGTTTTGTTTTTTTTTTCAGTTTGTAAAAAATTAAACTTTTTTACTTGAACCAGAAATTGCAAAAACGATTTTAAAAAATTTGCTAGAAAAAATATTGCAAAAGCGGGTTATTCTAAAAAAAATAAACATATAACACTTTTTTTTTAAGAGATAAGGGGGTCTTGCATTTAGAAAAATTACAATAAACTTGAAAAAAAAAAAAAAAAATGGAATTCACGTCAGAAATTTCAGTCTTGCAAAATTGCGCAATGTCAAAATTGCAACTTTTTTTGCTTGTTTCTTTGTGAATTAAAACAATTGTTTTTATATTAAAATAAATTGCAAATCTTTTCTTGCAACTACGCATCATATAAAAGGTAATTGAAAAATAAAAATTTTATTAAAAAAATTTTTAAAAAAAAGTTGCAATTTTGCACTGTTGCAAGGGTCAAAAAATTCTGAAGTGAATACCCTGAATATTTTTACTCTGAATAAAGTTTCATAATAATGGAATTCACGTCAGAAATTTTAGTCTTGCAAAATTGCAAGTTTATTTGCTTGTTTCTTTGTGAATACATGCAATTGTATTACTATTAAAAAAAAATTCTAATCTTTTCTTGCAACGACTTATCATATAAAAGGTAATAGAAAAATAAACATTTTTTAAAAAAAAAGTTGCAATATTGCACTGTTGCAAGGGTCAAAAACATCTGAAGTGAATACCTCAATATTTTACAAGAAATGTTATTTCTCAATTGTAGGTAAATTAAAATTCTATCTCACCCCCAATCTACTTGATCTAATATGTCTCTTTTTCTTGCCAAAAAAAAAAAATTGTGATCGTAGCGCCATAAAAACTAAAAATGCAGCCATTCTGTCGGCATTTTCCTCAAACTAATTATAAATAATTTACATGCAAACAATTCCCCACAAAAATAAAATAAAAATGACATCACAAATTAAATTGAAGCGTGCCGCTTTCGGAAATAATTTGGCATCAAATAGTTTAAAAATAAAATAATAAAAAAAAAAAAACACAAGCAAAGGTAGGTAGGTACAAGCAGCATCGGTAAAAAAGTACCAACACAATAAACAAAACAATTGTAATACAAATCTTGTTTAATAAACTTTTTAAATAAATTTACATGTAATTTTATATGACAATAAACAATATAATGACTACAGAAAAGCAAACAACCTACCAGGCTTAGCTGGCAAGTTAACTGAAGTGTATTTTTTATTTGGTTAG
Organism: Pegoplata infirma; assembly: GCA_963921195.1. Taxonomy (NCBI): domain Eukaryota; kingdom Metazoa; phylum Arthropoda; class Insecta; order Diptera; family Anthomyiidae; genus Pegoplata; species Pegoplata infirma. Next base: position 214,351,796 of record OY992539.1, on the reverse strand, counting down.
TTTGTGATCACTCGGTATTCACGTGCTTTATTTCTACAGTGAATACGTGTATATGCAATAAACTTGGGATTTTGTATATAAGGTTGTTTTTTTATTTCTTTTTTATGAAGACTATCATTCTTTTAATAATATTTTATCATGTTGGGGGGTAAGTGGTATATGCGGAAAGGGCAAGCGGAATTTTAAACACTCAAAAAAATTTAATTGAAGGGCTTTTTGTAAAAAGTTGATAAGCCACATTTAATTTTTGGTGTTTTGTCTTCTTCTAGTTTTCTATTGATATTTATTTGGTAAACGTTTTTCTTAAACTTAAAGCACAAGTACCTAGAGTATTAATTTTGTAGATTATATCAAAACATTAAAGAAGAAAAGCACCAACAAATAAAATGTGGCTTATCGAGGTTTTACAATGAATGATCTCTTTAATTAATGTTAAAAAAGGTTTACTTAAAAGTTGAACATTGAATTTAAATTTTTAATCTTTAAAACTTAATTTTTTTTAATTCAACTGATATCTTGTGATTTCTAAAATCAACTAATCAATTGATTTTTGTCGAATTTCAACTGAAGGGCTTATTGTAAAAACTCGATAAGCAACATTTCATTTATGGTGGTTTTTGCCTTAAAACTTTTGAAATAATGTAGAAAATATAAGGCAAAAAACACCAAAAAATAAAATGCTGCTTATCAAGTTTTTGCAGTAAGGCCTTCAATTGATCTTTGTAAAATTTCAATCGATCTTATTAATAATTACTTCAACTAATAATTATCAAGTGATATTTTCGAATTTCAAATGATCTTTTACAAATTTCAATTGATTTACTGAAATTCGAAAAAATCAATTAATTTCCAAAATAGATCAATTGACATTCGGTGCAGACAATTTAAAAAAGGTCCTCTTAATTTGAAAAATCCATTAAAATTTTAAAGAGATTAATTGAAAAATGAAATGATATGACAGGATTTTTTTTTTTGTAAATTTTTGGAGGGTATTAAAGATTTGGCACAACCGAATATAATCTTACTTGTTGTTTATAAAACTGTCTTTTAAAAGTTTTATTTTTGTTTAGGTTTAATGGGAGCGGGATTTACTACGGACGTCTGTGATATACAAAAATCTTTTAATCTACCTTTGAGCTATAGCATATTCCAGGCTGAAATAGTTGCTATTAATAAGGCAGCCTTACAGTTTCTTGGAGAATCGGAGAGAATAATAAACTTTTACGTCGACAGCCAAGCTGCACTAAAAGCTCTAAGAGGCCTTTTTATTAAATCAAAAGTCGTTTTTGAGTGCTACGAGAATCTTCAAAAACTATCCAGCAATAACCTCGTCTCTCTAATATGGGTTCCAGGACATAAGGGAGTAGGCGGGAACGAGAAGGCTGATGAGCTTGCAAAACTGGGTGCAGATGGGGTAGGGGACTTTGTTCATATTGATCCCCCAATGAAGTACTACAGATCGAGAAGTGATTGTCAGTGTATTTCCATGGCAAACAGGTAATAGCGAGAGTTTAGTACAAGCAGAATTACCAGAATAATCTGGCCGCGTTACGACCTTAAAAGAACTCGCTACCTACTTTATCTTAACAGAAGAGAATGTCGTTTACTCACGGGACACGGCCTAATTGCTTTCCACGCAAGAACAATTGGACTCATCTCTGATTCCAATTGTAGAAGGTGTGATGAACCGAATACGGATGAAACAGTTGAACATATCCTGTGCAAATGCCCCGCATTGGCCAGGCATCGCAAACAAATTTTCGGCAAAGCAGAGCTCGAGAATCTGGAGGAAATCGCAGTTATGGAACTTATGCGCGTTAAATTGTTTGCAACATGGACTAACGCGTTTTATCCTCGTCGCTGAAGGAACATGTAGTATTGCTATGGACCAGCCGGTCTATGCGAGGAGTTCAAAATTTTGAGCTCCGCCACCCCTAACCTAACCTAACTTAACCATAGGTTTAATTACATTAGCGTCATTTCCTTAGCGTTATATAAAATTACACCGTCACAACAAATAATTTCTACGGTGTTCTACATTCATATATAACTACAAAAAATTTCCCGGTGCAATGCACACTTTGATGGGAGTGTTGTTCTGCTTGTGGATATTTGCATGAAATTTCTATAAATCATTGACATTTTATTACAACATCATATGAACGTAATTGAGATATGTTTGAAATTTTAATTTAAATTAATTGTGAGAATATAAATAGTTGATTGAAAAACAATTCAAGTTAATGCATTGTAAAAAAAATTTGAATGGAAATATTTGTTAAGCATGGCTTGAAAAAACCTGCTACAGAAATAAAACAATACGTTCGTTTCCAATAAAAAAAAGGGTTGCCAAAAATGGATTTCAGTCGATCGCTACCACGGCCAAATTTTTGAAAAGTTGCTTTGAGAATTTTGGTATTGAATTTTAGAAATATCGATTCGACAGTTCAAAAGTTATAAACGAAAATGTAAGGGCAGTGTCCCTAGGACACCTCAAAAATTTTAACCTAAAAATACTACATGATTTGGATACCGAAAGGTATTTAAACAAGAACAACCATAGGTTTTAATCCAAACTATTTTTTTTTTTCTAAAAATTTTAAATTTTCAAAACAGTTACTCGAACAATAATCCGGGTATTCTCTTCAGGAAAAAAATGTAATAAAAGTTTTATTTTTCTATTACCTTTTATATAATGCGTCGTTGCAAGAAAATATTCGCAATTTATTTTAAAACTAATGTAATTGCTTCTTTTTACAAAACAACAAGCAAACAAAGCTGCAATTTTGACATTTCGAAATTTTGCAAGACTAAAATTTCTGACGTGAATACCGTCAATATAATTCACGTCAGCAAATTTTGTCTTTCAAAAATGCGAAATGTATAAAATTATTCAGGGTATTAACTTCAGAATTTTTTGACTTGCAAAAGTGCAATATTGCAACTTTTAAAAAAAAAATAAAATTTAATAAAATTTTGATTTTTCTATTACCTTTTATATGATGCGTAGTTGCAAGAAAAAATTTGCAATTTATTTTAATATAAATACAATTGCTTTTATTCACAAAGAAACAAGCAAAAAAAGTTGCAATTTTGCAAGACTAAAATTTCTGACGTGAATTCCATTACTAAAATTTTTCCCAAAATAAAAAATAAATTAAAAATAATCCTATATGAGTATTATTACCCGAAAAGAATTAAAAACAAATGAATCATATTATTTTTATTATTAAAAAAGATTCGCATTTTTTTGCAGCTTTCATTTATAAAGAAAAAAGGTCAATAAATCTACAAATTATTCATTAAGTAATTGTTTTAAAATTGTCCAAAAACAAAAATTATACTATGGCCCCAACTTTTCTTTATCAGTAATAGCAATTAATACTGTCTACCAGAATATAACACATGTTGGAAATTTTCAAACAAGCATCAAATTTGTGTTCAAAACTACAACGCTTATCTTTGCGTCAATGTTGTTTACCTCAATGTATTTAGACAAAATAATTATACATAAGGAGATGTCAGAAAAATGTCATTTAAATAAAATATTGAAATCAAGACACTTAGTAACACGTGTACCCGGTAATTTAGTAACAAAAAAATATATATAGCAATAAAATAAATTTAATAATGTAACTAACAGAGTACCTTAAAGTTTTTTTTTTAAAGATAAGGAAATCATGTAAAATATATAAATTTATTAATATTATACAAAGGAAATTATTATTATCAAAAACAAAATGTATACAAATGTAGGTCAAAATAATAAAATATAATAACAAAACATTAATTATAAGCAGAAATCATATTTTTTTTTAATTATAAGAAATCAATGTAACTGAATTTCATAAACTCGCTTTGCAAGGCATAAGAAAATCTGAAAAATTTCCATTTTAGTACTTGACAACATACATAATCTTTTATAAGGAATTTCAATATTATAATATAATATTTTTTATTGTTTTATTAATTTTTTTATTCAATATATTTAATCACAAAGTAATAAATATTGACCTTTCTTTTTTTTCTTTTTGCTGTACTCTATTTGTATACTCTCCCTTTGATAGTAGAGTGTATATAAGTTTGTTATTCCGTTGGTAACTCATCGAAATATCGGTCTGGGACCCCATTAAATATATAAAATATTATTGATCAGTGATCGATTCTAAGATATACTAGCGATATCCGTCTGTTTAAATGTGATCATTTCCGAATTATTCGATAAACCGTTTTTTTCCGGTTTTAGAGTTTGTGATTGAAGAAGAAAACATTGTATTTCTAAGGATTATTTTAATGTGGATTTATTTCAGTCCATGGTTTCTGTAGACCCTCTACGTCATCAGTGGAAAAAAAATACATTGATTTCAAATTGTTTAATTTTAGTAAGACTGTTTTTTCACCAACAGACTTTGCTCTCAATGGAATCGAACCCACGTTTAAGATTTTTTCCATCAGTTCGCAAAGCTAGCACTTATCATAAAACTATCGATTTACTTATGTCTGTGACATCAACAGAAGATTTTAAATCCTACACAAACAATATTACGATCCTTAGAAACAACAACATTTCTTAATCTCTCTATTTTTTACTTTTTGTACTTAATTTACTGGCCGACATAAGCGAATTTTTGGATGGATTTTGAGCTAAAAGAGAAGTGTACAAAAAACGTGTCGCTTCACGATTTCGGTTAACCTTTCGATGCAGATTCCTAACCTGGATTCTATATTTGTCTATCAGTCAGATTTTTGAGAAAATTGAGTTTAACGTTTACGTTTTGTGAATTTTTGGATTCGTCAGGGATCTAATCGCTCGTTTTCGATTTAATCATCACGTCTAGTTTAATTTTTACATCACGTCTATTTTAAGAAACTTGTAGTCAAAGTTCAACATTAAATTAACTAAAACTAATTTTGTTTTCAATAATGATAATAGAATTCCGACAATTAATGTGATAGAAACAATTAATGTGACAGTACATATTTCACGCTTTAATTTAAGACGTTGCAAGGTTTATATAGCTAAAATCTCTTAAAAGGGGCAAAAACTGCGTTTTTGTGAATTTTGACCGCAATGTTCTCAAAGATCTGAAGTGGTAAAAAAAATTTAAAATCTGATTAAAAAAGGGTAAAGCCCGGTTATTCTAACTGTTTTTTTTACCTAAAAAAACGAAAACCAGTTTTTCAAAAATGGCTGTTTTTCTGTCTATTCGGAAAACGGTTTTAGAATTAAGTCGAAAAGTTTCCGCGGAAATTTTTCTTTCTTCTACATTGTGGAGTGTATCATTACATTCGACAAGGCCGAATTTAACTTTTTTACTTGTGTTTCTTCTTTTTTTATTACAAAATAGATTATAATATAATTTAAAATATATTTTTTTGTAATTCCAAGAAAATTGATTTCATCTGTTACGATTTATTTCCCATAAATCTTTTTGGTTTATGACTGTTTTGAAACAAATGTGTTTGTAACAATTGTATTTTTAATATTATTTCAATATTTTATTTTAGTGCTAATAAATTTATTTTTTATTATTTTGTTTTGTAATTAACAGATAAATTACAAGTTTATTTTTAAAATATCAGCTTATTTCAAGTGTATTTTTATATAAACAAATTTAGTTTTGTGTATTTAGTCACAATTTGTCAAATAACAGATAAGATTTTTTTTCTGTTGTTTATTGATTAAACTCGTTGTTGTGCACGTAGAAAATTTTCCATAAAAAATATGGATATTGTTTACTATTTAAAAGAAATAAAATTCAATTGCTTCAAAGTGCACTGCATGCTCAATAAAGATGAATTTATTTCAAAAGTAAAATCTTTTGTTGTTTTAAATACAGCCATTATATACAAAAAAGAGGAATCAAAAATACTTTAAGATTCCGACGATTATCTATTCTGGGAATTCACGGAAGGAAGAAATGCATTGAGTCCAGTGGTACAACTTTTTTGGGGGCAAAAGCCTAGAAGGAGGGTGTGCGACTTAAAAATTCCCATTAAAAATGCATAGGTCCAAAAACATTTAACGCAAAAATCTTTACAAGGCGTAGAAGATTGGTTTAATGTTAGAGTTTGAAATCCTTAAGCCAGGCCAAGGGTTTGACAAAAGAAATTTAACAAAAAATCCTTTTTTTTTGGGTGGACGTAATTTTGTTCCAAAGAATGCAATTCGTAAAAAAATATTTTTGAATTCTCGTATGTATCTAATTCAATTTAACTAATTAAATTTTTATGATATTTGCTGTTAGGTAATACAATTTTATCATTATTTATATTATTTCTTTCCAATTTTGAACATGAACCGATTGAATCTATCTTTTGTTAGATCTTTAATTAGTGTATAAATCGCACACAAACCTAATTAAAGCTAAATAGACATATTTTTGTTGTTATAGACCGATTTACGTGAATATCGATCGAAATTTTTATTGGAGACTGAGTTCAAAAGTTATCCAATTATAATAAGATTATATATTGTTACCAAAGTACACGCTTTACAACTTTAAACAAAATTTCAATCAAATATTTAATTTTTTTCAAGAGTTCTGAGAGATTTTGAGAGAAATTTCAATCAAACATTTATTTTTTTGAAGAGTTCTGAGAAATTGTGGTAAACTACAAGTACAACTGGACCGACTACTTTTCAACTTGGAATGAAAATTTCTGCACAAACAATACGTTTACCTGCTAAATTTCGAAATACCTATTATAATAAGGTTAATAGATACATTAAAGCCAAATCTAAAGGAAACGTTTTTATGGGGGATTTAGCAAAACATGGATCCATTTTTTTCCAGTTTAAATAGGCTTCGTAATTGGACAAACATAAGCTTATGTTTAAAATTTAAGCCAAATATATTGATATTTCCAACCTGTATCGTGATAATAACGGTAATATAGGCAGACGGACATCGCTAAATCGAGTAAAAAAGTTATACAGAGTCTATTAAAACATAACTAAATACTAAATTCGAATGTTTTCAACTGTTTGGTCAAAATCTATATTAAAATTATATACATTTAGAATACGAATGTTTTTTTTTTGCTGGGTATCATAAAATCTTGTATCTTTTATCTACTTCCCACAATGCAAACACACTTAAATCTATAAATAAAGATGCGTAATATGGCATAAAAATTACTTACCACATCAGTTCCCGACAAAACTGTAAGTATACGCATTTCCCAAAAATGCATCATGCCCGCCGCTAATGGTTGCTCACTTCTAACTATGACAGTACCTTGTGAATATGAAGGATGGAATGTAACCTCAGGACCGTTTACAATAATATCCGATTCGGAACATTCATGCCAATGCCATTTAAGAGTATGTGTAGCAGGATCATCTTCACCGCAACGGCATTTAATTAAATCTGGTATATAACCTATATGGGAGGCTACTATATTAGACTGAGGAAATTCACAATCACAGTAAGATGGACATGATGTTGGATGAGGATAGTGAGGATTTTCTTTAACACCTCTATAGCAGGGATGAGGAATTATAATCTCATCATCATTATGATTATTATGTAGCATATTGATGGTGCTGGTAGTATATGTATCTATACTGCGTAGTTGTTGTATAAGCAATGGTAGAAGCCAATTTGTTTGCTGTGGTGGCCTGCAGTATGGAATATTCCAGAATTGTAGCTGTAATGGCTTTCTTTTTCGTTCGCTGTACAGAATAAATGCAAAGAAAGTTGAAAGTATACTTAATATTTGACCCGTTTTGAAAGGATTTTGTTAAAACTTTGATTAAGCAAATATTTTATGTGCTTGAATTTAATTCAATTAAATGTTTTTATTCTTTAATTTAGATTTTTTTTATTAAAAAAGCACTTTATTGATTTGTTTTCCTTTTATATGCGTTTTTTTTAGCGAAATAAAGAAGACACAAAAATCGTTTGTGTGCTGTTTTTTGTAATACATGCGCTATGTTAGCTGGTCAAGACTTGAATGATTCAAATCCCAGAGTAAATTGCAATTTTCATATGCGCTCTTTATTTGAAACGCTCGCTTGCTGATTGTCTGGTTATGTGGGGCTGGTGGTGGTGGTAGTGTCGTCGTGCATGAGTTAATCAATGAATGTAAACACTTTGTTTTGTTTTTGTTTATATTTTCATTACAAAGCTACTTGCTTTGGAAGAGTATTGTCGATTAATCAAAAAGGTTTGATTGTAAGATTATTACAAAGATTAAAATGTTTTGTATGCAATGCATGTGCGATTCAACACTATTTCCTATTATATTTATGAAGTTGACAATTGCATTTTAGAAATTTTAAGTTTTTTTTGCACAATCATATTAACCGACCCTAAACACTCTCAAGTACCCAGTTGGCAACGTCCACGAGCCATCCTTAATAAGGACGCTCTGATATTTCAAAGTTACTGCTGACATCCCCAAATAGTCACTGTACCTAAAAATAGAGCTATGTGTTTTTAAAATTTTTTTGAAACAGCTTTTTTAGTGCTCCCTATTTTTTAGAAGTCAACTTTCAACAATCATAAAATTGCTGCGAAAGGATAAAAAAAGTCTGTTTTTCTGCCGAATCTTCTGTACCCTTCAAACATAAAAATATCCTTCCCCTAGTGATTGTCGCAAGACATAGTTGTTTTAAATTTTTTAAAACTCCAAAACTTTGATCGCCGGGCGCCACGGGTTAATTTAATCCAATTGACTTCAAATTTGTACCACATATTTTTTTGGTCCCCTAGAACAAAAATTTGCCCGGACACTGGGGGAAATCAAAAGTTTAAGAATAAATGCCACTCCTAAAAGAATTTAGTTATTGAATTTTTAACATATAATTAAAATGATATACTAAATTAACCTATCCGCGACGGGTGACTATGACCATTGTCTCGTTATAGCGAAACAGACCTCTAAAGGCCTCTGGTGGGAATCGAACCAACGACCCCAGACTCATAGGCTAGCACACTTGCTGAATTAAAGTATTTTGTATTTTTAGGTAATGCAGAATATACCAAAATTTTTGAAATGTCCTAACATCTTCGTTTAATTGAAACGCTGAACTTATAACGCTCAAATGCAATACCAAGGGGACATTTTTTCTCCCAGGTGCGATCTTGGCCATTTCGAACACAACGTACAGTCATTTAAAGAATCTTTTGGAATCAATTATGGATTAATAATAAATATTTTATGGGGGTCCTAGACCGATATTTCGATGCGTTACACACGGAATTTGGTCCCCTAGAACAAAAATTTGCCCGGACACTGGGGGAAATCAAAAGTTTAAGAATAAATGCCACTCCTAAAAGAATTTAGTTATTGAATTTTTAACATATAATTAAAATGATATACTAAATTAACCTATCCGCGACGGGTGACTATGACTATTGTCTCGTTGTAGCGAAACTGACCAAGGCCTCTGGTGGAAATCGAACCAACGACCCCAGACTCATAGGCTAGCACACTTGCTGAATTAAATTATTTGTATTTTTAGGTAATGTAGAATATACCAAAATTTTTTAAATGTCCTAACATCTTCGTTTAATTGAAACGCTGAAGTTATAACGCTCAAATGCAACACCAAGAGGACATTTTTTCTCCCAGGTGCGATCTTGGCCATTTCGAACACAACGTACAGTCATTTAAAGAATCTGTTGAAATCAATCATGGATTAATAATAAATATTTTATGGGGTGCTGGACCGATATTTTGATGTGTTACACACGGAATGACAAAGTGAAGGGGTATACTGTAGTTAGAGGGTATAAAAATATCGATCATATTTGATACATCATTTTTAATTTGGAAATTTCATTGCCAGATTCATATTATTGCCCCAAAATTTTTTAGAGTAAACAGATTACAATCATTACTTTTTGAGTCGCGCCTACACCTTTTGTGGCCGTTTGCCTTTAATAATATTGTTACAACGCGACTCTGTTTAAGAGGTGTAGTCGAAGCACTCATTTCCAAAAGTAGCTAGGATTCCCCAATTCATCGGTATTCTTTTTTTATGCCGATATTTTTCTTCTCGCGTCAGTACATATTAATCACACGCCCTCTTTAAGAGATTAATTACAATTGGAGCGGGAAGGGTATTTTTAATTTTATTTGCAATGTTTTATATGAAAACTAAATTCCGCCGCGTTTTCCCGCCAAACTAATTTTTACTCTATTTTTATGAGAACAATTGCGGAAAAATGCAGTTTCTGTATGACGAACGTAAAAATTTACATGCAAATTTTTGGACGTTCGTTCGTCATGCAGAAACTGGGGGTGAGTTTAGAGTTTTTGATTAAAGCAAACAGTCATCGGCGTTGCAATCGGTCAGTCAAAGATTAAGCACAAGTTCATCTTTTGGAACTCATTAAGAATACCGAACTTGCTAAAAATAAAAAAATAAAAATATGACCTTGACCTCTGACCTCTAAAAAGTAGAGTGTGGTGTTCAAACCCGTGGGGACGTACCCCGTTTGGGAGGGGCAGGGGTTTAAAGTTAAAATAGTTTTTCTTAAATATTTCAAAAACTACTTATCCGATCAAGACGGTTATGGTATCGTTAGAAAGGATAATTAAAGACCTTTCCAACGGGGTGCAAAAACTAATGAAAATAAACTGCTGATGGCGTTTTAGTCCTGGTAACGCGGACAGACAAATAAAACTTCTAACCTTAACGCTGAAGTAAGCTCAAATCGGGAATGGATATAATAAATTTGACTTACCTTTAGATTTTGCCAATGGTGACGTAATCGTTTTATTAACCGTTATCAAATAACATTCGACAATCTATGTATGAATGTTTCGGTTAGCTCATTTATGTACGCAGTAGGGAAATTGATAATCGACACACCTCAACTTATTTTACATTACATCTTTTACAAGACTCTCCATTTATGCGCACTATATTGTTTATCGTTTGTAATCCGTCCTATCTCACTATTTTTTTTAACAATTAAATTACTTTTGCATTGTTTATTGCTTTTACATTATTTATACAGGTAATTTTAATAATTTTCGTATTTTTTGCAACGATTTCTTGAAATTTTGACTAAATTTACCGACAAAAATCGATTTCTAAAATTTTCCACTACGAATAACAAAACAAAAGACAATAAAAGAAAGAAAAAAACAGGGTTGCTGATTTTAGTAGTATACATAATAATTAGGGTTGCATTTTGAAGTACCCTTCTCTACAGTGGTGGCTAGACGTTATATTTATTTAAATTGTGAACATTAACAGATTTTTTTTATACCAAATTCACATTCATTTTTTTAAACATGTTTAACCACTTAAATATGTTTAAATTTAAACTTCTTAAGGTACATAAACATGTTTAAGTGCTTAAACATGTTTAAAAAAATAAATGCGAATTTGGTATTACTCAACATCTTGAAGAAATATTTTTTATTGTGAACTAATTCACAGCATTTTGAATGTCTTGCTTTTCTAATTAATAAATTAATTTATGTTTTATTCAGGGAGATAATGGTTACAATTTTTATTAAGAAAATTGTTTTTTTATTGAATATTTAAACAACTTCCAAACAGTAGCGGTTTTCACCCTTGATAGAAAACAAAAAAAGAATCAGAGAAATGAAGAAAACAAGAAAATTTTTGACAGAAATACATGTATTTTGTTGTTGTATCTGTCAAACATTTTCTTGTTTTCTTCATTTCTACGATTCTTTTTATGTTTCTATCAAGGGTGAGAACCGCTAGTTTGTTTACGATTTTTATTTAAAAAAACAAAATAAATCAAAATAACAGTTTGTTTTAATCAAATAAAAAAAATAGAAAACAGAAATACATAATTAAAAACAAATTAATAATAAAAACATATTTATTTTATATTTTGGTTCATACAAATTAAAAAAAAAATAATTCTGATTAATTTTTATTAAAATTTAAAAATTGTTTTATTCGACCTTTAAAATATTAGAGGTATTCAGAGTCTTGTTGTCAGCCCTGGCAATGTAGCGAAAAAATAATTCTTCTTTCAAAAAAGACATGTGTTTTAAAAAGTGCTCTTTTACCACCAGTGCCAGGGCTGGCAAGTAAAACTCTGAATACCACTGTTATATTTTGAGTAGGTTTATTCTAGCTCGAGGTCATTATTAAAACTATGATATTCTATGATATTCTGATAGAATAATTTTCAAGAAAATTATAAAATAATGACCTCGAGCTAGAATAAACGTACTCAAAATAGAAAAAAAAAATGTCTTAGAATCTTGATGGCATTCTGTAGGAAAACTTACTTATGCTCTAGTTTTGTAAAACGCAACGCGCTGAGTTGTCAAAATTTCAATACAAATTGTTGTACAAAAAACAAACTACATCGAAATTTTGACGCGTTGCGTTTTACAAAATTGGGGGGCTAAACAAAGGGTGTTCCACTCCCCCAAAATCCGTTTTTTTTTTATGTTTCAAAAACTCAAAATTTTGGTGGAAATTTTCTGAAAACCAAAACTTTGATCGAAGGGCGCAACGAATTAAAATGATCGGAGTTAGCTTAAATTAATTTTAAATGAAAGTTTGTCTCAAGCTGTATGAAAAGGTTAAGGGAAAGATAAGGGCAAATTCGGACAAGGGGAGAAAAAGTTTCCACCTAAAGATATAAACCAACCTCTGAAAAACGCAGTTTTTTTAGGATTTTTTTGTTAAAAACACTGTACGACACCAAAAACCTCCCAGTGAAATGTCTAACTGGTCCTCATAGATTTGGGTCTCCTGATTTCAAATCTGCTATCCAAAATTTTCTTGGCCGTACCGTTTTCGAGATATGAACTGTTAAAAATTCAAAAAGTCAATATTTAAGCACTTTTGGGGATCCACTGTTACGTATTTTTAAGTTGCTTTCACAAAATAGGAACTAATATTAAATAAAATGGACCTCCTGATTTCACAACTGCAATCCAAATTGTTCTGGGATGATCCGTCTTCGAGATATTCGCGTTTGAAGATTTTAGTGTGATTCATAAAGAATATAAGTGCGTGACAGTGGAGTTTGAATTTTTCAAACGCCAATATTTCAAAAACGGCTCGCGCTAGAAAAATTTTGATGACAGATTTGGAATCAAGAGATTATATTTGTATTAAATCTAGTCATATTTTGTGTGAGCAACTTAAGAATACGTTACAGGGGAGACCCAAAAAGTCCTAAAGTAACGTATTTTTCAATATTCAAACGAGAATATCTTAAAAACCTTACGTGATAGAAAAATTTGGAAGGCAGATTTGGAATCAGGAGGTCAAAATCTATTTAATTCAAATCGACTTTCAAAAAATGTATTGAAAATTTAAAATAAAACTTGTTAAAATATACTTTTTGTTTTCTTGTGGTAAGGGCCAAAGTTTTTGAAAGTTTAAATTAAAGAATTTCGGTTTTTTAACACACTTGCTAAAAAAGGACTAAACCTCTGCATATTTTTTTGTTCAATTTTGTAGCACAGTGTTATTAATTGAAATTTGACAAATTGCAATTAAACATCAAAATACATCAATTAAAATTCGGAAAAATATAAAATTCAAATGTATTATTTTGAAAAAAGATTATTCTAGCTCAAGGTCATATTTCTTTTACTAATCATTACGATGATATTGTCAAAGTAACAATTTTCAAGAAACTATTTGAAAATTGTTACTTTGACAATATCATCGTAATGATTAGTAAAAGAAATATGACCTTGAGCTAGAAAAATCTTTCTCAAAATAGAATTTTAATTAATAAATAATTTTTATTAATTTGAAAATTGAAACAGGATTTTTAAAAATAAATATTTTAAAAAGAAATTCGAAAATTTGAATTTGAATAAATCCAATTAAAATTTAAAGAACTTTCACAAATCTTCAAACTTTGTACGAAAAAAAATATTTTCCAAATATTTTTTTAATCAAAATTTAAGTTATTGTTGCTATTATACACAGAAAAAAATAAAAAAAAAAAATTGAGTAAATTTTTAATACTATTGAGTAAAAAATTACTCAATTTTCCACCAGTAAACGATTTAATAGTATTGAGTAAACTTTTAATAAAAAATTATTAAATGCTTAATAAAAAATTTGAGTAAATTATTAATTCACACAATTAAATCTTTACTTAAAATTTTTTAATATTTTTAAGTAACTTTTTAATTGTGACAAGTAAAAATTTACTCAAAATGTATCAAATTATTTTTTTTAAAAAGTTTAAAAAGTTTCTAATTTTTTTTTCCAAAAAAATTGCTTTTACAAACTTTACCAAATATACTTATGTATTCAAGACAAAGTAAAATTTTATAAAGATGATTTCAAACTTTCATATACATATACAAAAAACAATAAACTAAATGAGAATTCAAAACACCAAGAGAAAAAAATAAAAATAAAAAAAAATATAAAATTTGTATTAAATTATTTACTCAAATTTTATTTTCAATTTTTGAGTAAATTTTTAATTGCGTCAATTAAAAAATTACTCAAATTTGTTTTAAAAAATTAAACAAGTGATTACTCAAATTTGTTTCCTCCATATTTTTTTCTGTGTAGACTTTTCACACAAAATTGATTTTAGAAGATTTTTAAAGATTTTCTACTACAAAAAAATTTAATTCCCATGATCTCCCCCCATTATCTAATTCTTTTAAAATTTTTTTGTGAAAGGGTTAACCTGTTGTATATAAGATTAAATCCTTAACTGTAGCAATTAAAATAAAATTCTATTAGAAAATACGTGCATAACATATTTTCTGTTTTCAAAATCTTATTAGTTTCGAAGGGTGTTTTTAACATTTGTTGATTTTAAGGAAAACAAACGTGAGAACGGATTGTAAAGTTAAAGGTTTAAGAACTGAAAATAAAAACAACATATGGATTTAATTATTTTAATTCTACATTTTAAATCTAAAAATTTTGTGTGAGAAAATTCGAAAAATAAAAAAAATAAATTTTAAATAATGAAATCTTAAGTAATCCAAAATATTTGTAATCCAATAAAAAAACTGTTATTTTAAAATTTGTTAAGAATCTTTTTCAAAATCTTTATTTAATTAGCTGATTTTTATCTGACGTATAATAAGTGTGGACAGCAAAAAAAAACTGATGTTGGAGAAAAGCCAAGTTCTGAAAGCTGTCGGCATTTTCGCTTATCCTGTGTCGTCAGATTTCGCATTGTACAACAAATATAATGATTTCTCAGAAATAATATTCAAAAATAACGAATCAAAATATAATTAATAAATCTGAAATAACTTAAGAATTATCCACTCTTTTCTAATATTCTTAGTACGCTCCTTTAAACACGTTCTATCCAATAACACTTTCATCCTTTATGGCTCAAGTTTTTTTAGTTCATTTTCGCTTATCCTGGTCGCCAGATTTTCGATTTCTCATTGTATACAACAAATATAATTATTTCTTAAAAATAATAATATTCAAAAAGAACGAAACAAATTAAAATTGTTAAGTCTGAAATAACTTAAGATTTATCCAATCTATTCTCATATTCTTAGTACAATCCTTCAAACACGTTCTAACCAATACCACTTTCATCCTTTATGGCTCAAGTTGTTTAGTTTATGTCTAAACTCATGCCTAAACTCATGCCGAAACTCCTGCTAAAACTCATGCTAAAACGCATACTAAACACATTCCATTAAATATTTACAAATTTTCAAAAAAAAAATTTGAAAATATTTTAACATTCAAATATCAATTGATACAAGTGTTATTCATCTGTTTTCATCTGTTATCATATACAAATCTCGAACATTCTTATTCTTAGATATTCAACCCTCATTATTTCTAGGATTAAATCTTTGCATACAAGAAAATTTTACTTTCCCACGATATGAAGCAAAAAGGAAAACCCACCTGCCTTAAAAATAAAAACACTTTATTACTAAACACCCCCTAAAAAAATATGTGAGGTTGGAATTGAATATTATGATGATTGACAGGATTATGAAAAATCTGAAGATTTGTATGAAAAAAAAAAAAATACTCAGAATCTAAGATTTTTTTTGTAGAAAAATGTTTCAGAATCTTAGAATTTTTTTTTGTAAAAAAATGTCTCGGAATCTGAAAATTTTTCTATAAGAAAAATTTCTGAGAATCTGAGAGATTTTTCTTATAGAAAAATTCTAAGATTCTGAGAGGGTTTTCCTACAATTTTTTTTGCTATCAAATTTTTTTTCTTGTTTTCGTAAAAATTTTTTTTATCACATTTTTATACTCTAGTGATAGAGGGTAGATATAAGTTTGTCATTCCGTTTGTAACACCTCGAAATATTGGTCTAGGACCCCATAAGGTATATATGGGGCATTCCATGTCAAATCGGACACTTTGAAAATTTTTTTTTTTTAGATTTTACCAATTTGTGTACAGTTTTTAGTACCCTTCGAAAACAACTTATTGTTAGTGATAAATTTTCAGATTTTTTTGATGACCCGATCAAAAGATGTCGAGTTTTAAAACATTGGTAGTTTGTTTCTTTACACAAACTTCTTTTACTCATAACTTCTTCAATAATGGTCCAAATTTCAATTTTTTTTTTCAAAATTTTTGTTTTTTTACGAACTTTCTAAAAAAAAAATCCCAAAAAATTCTTAAAAGCGTTCTAGTATGAGATTTTTAAGTTTTAAAATTTAAATCTCATTTTTGAAAAAGTTTGTACTCTTCGATTTTTTTGAAACTTTTTTGTGTAAAACTTCTATCGATTCTACAAATTTTTTGCCCAGGAGGATAGTGGGATAACGATTATTTCTATTTTTAAAAATTTTTTGAAAAAATTTTATTTTTTTGAAAAAATCATTTCTACTACTCCAATGGTGCGTCATAGAGGGGTCATTTATAAGACCGACCCCATTAATTTTTACGTCTTAAAATTTCTTTGGAACAAACTAATACAATATCTTCAATTTCTAAGGGGGCTCCCACACAAAACGACATTTTTTAAAATTTGCTCCAACCGCTCTAACGGCCCTAATAGTGCCCTTAGAGCAACAAAATGTATGACTGACCCACAATATTTTTTCAGTCCAAACATTTTCTCTGAACACACCTACCCTCTATCTTTAACTGTTAAGGCGGTCCCCATACAATTTTTTTATTTTTTGTAAATTCGCTTCTACCGGTCCAATGGTGCGTCCGAGAGGGGTCATTAGTGAGACCGACCCCCATTTATTTTTACCCTACAATATTTTTTTAAAACATACCTCGCCCTATCTCCACATACCTACGCCATATCTCCACAAAAATTGTATGGGGACCGCCTTAACAGTTAAAGATAGAGGGTAGGTGTGTTCAGAGAAAATGTTTGGACTAAAAAAATATTGTGGGTCGGTCATACATTTTGTTGCTCTAAGGGCACTATTAGGGCAGTTAGAGCAAATTTTAAAAAAATGTCGTTTTGTGTGGGAGCCCCTTTAGAAATTGGAGATAGGGTATTAGATTGTTCTAAAGAAATGTTAAGACGTAAAAATTAATGGGGGTCGGTCTTATAAATGACACCTCTATGACGCACCATTGAAGCAGTAGAAATGATTTGGAAAATTACAATAAAATTTTTTCAAAAAATTTTAAAAAATAGTAATAATCGTTATCCCACGATCCTCTTGGTCAAAAAATTTGTAGAATCGATAGAAGTTTTACATAAAAAAATTTCAAAAAAATCGAAGAGTACAAACATTTTCAAAAATGAGATTTAAATTTTAAAACTTAAAAATCGCATACTAGAGCGCATTTAAGAATTTTTTGGGATTTTTTTTTTTTAAATACGTAAAAAAACAAAAATTTTAAAGAAAAAAAAATGGAAATTTGGACCATTATTGAAGAAGTTATGAGTAAAAGAAATTTGAGTAAAGGAACAAACTACCAATTTTTAAAAATTGGATATCTTTTGAACGGGTCATCAAAAAAATCTGAAAATTTACCATGAAGGAGTTTTCGAGGGGTACTAAAAACTGTAAACAAATTGGAAAAATCTAAAAAAAAACGTTTTTCAAAGTGTCCGATTTCACATGGAATGCCCCATATATATTATTGATCCATGATCGATTCTAAGACATTCTGTGAATGTCCGTCCGTCCGTCTGTCTGTAGATAACACAATGCAGTTTAAAATGAAACAGCTAGACTCCTAAAGTTTGGCACAAATATGGCTCATGTCCATAGGCAGGTTAAGTTCGTGAATAGGCAAAATCGGGGCAGGGGGAAAAAAGTTGCCCCTTGAAGAACTGAACATACCTCTGAAAAAATACAATTTTTTACATGTTTTTTGTATTTTTGTTAAATAAATGAAACATTTGGTATATTTATCGCGATGGGAAGGTGCTCTTAAATCACCTCCCCCCCCAAAAAAAACGCCCCTGATTTTTTTTTTTTTTATTTTTTTTACATTTTGGAGGGTATAAAAATTAGGCACAGCCGAATTTAACACTCTCACTTGTTTTATCACATTTTTTTTTAAATTTTGTTTTTCTAAAATATTTTTCATACACTTAAAGAATTTTCTTCATTGTAGCTATGAAAATGTTCATACATCCTATGAAAAATTTATTAAAAGTGAGCCAATAATTTTTTTCATAGGATGAATGAATTTTTCCATAAAAAAATTTCATTGGAATAATAAAAATATTCATAAATTTAATAAAAAAGTTTCATAAGAAGAACAATTCATAAAACTTGTGATTACACAGTCGTTAAACACGAACTGAATAATATACGTTTGAAATTAGAGACTAAATCCGGTTTCCTTTTATAAGGACTTCAAAGTTTTAGAGGATTACATTTTTATACCCTCCAACCACAGTATGGGGGTATACTCACTTTGTCATTGTTTGTAACGCATCGAAATATTGGTCGGGGACCCCATAAAGTATATATATTATTGATCCATGATCGATTCTAAGACATTCTGTGAATGTCCGTCCGTCCGTCTGTCTGTAGATGGCACGATGCTGTCCAAAATAAAACAGTTATCCTCCTTTGGCACGAATATGTCTTATGGTCCTAGGCAGCTTAAGTTCGAAAATGGGCAAAATCGGACTGGGGGGAAAAAAGTTCCCCCTTGGAGAACTTAACCAACCTCTGAAAAAATACATGTTTTTTATATTTTTGTTAAGTAAATGAAACATTTGGTATCTTTATCGCGATGGAAAGGTGCTCTCAACGTCCCCCACTGACCCCATCACCCCCCCAAAAAAAACGCCCCTGACAATTTTTTTTTTCTAATTTTTTTACATTTTTGAGGGTATACAAGATTCGGCACAGGAGGGAAGTTACGTCCTTTCAAAACTTTATCCTTCTTCAATATCATTCAAAATGTTCAATAAAATATTTTGATTAAGTTTTCAAAGGACGTCATTCATTCACAACCTTTTATTCTGATATGGCAGAGTAAAAAAATGGAAAAATTAGGAGAGAAATCCTCTTTCATTTTCCATCACCAATGGCATCCTTTGAACAAGTACAACTGTTTAAAAATATTTTACAAAATGTAATCCTTGAAAACTTGGAAGTCCTTTTAAAAGAAAACAGGATCACGAAATGAAATGCCATAAATGCAGTTTTATTTCATTTGAACTCTACTTCCAGACGTATTTTATTTGGTTCATGTTTAATATTGACTGTCGGACGGTGTTATTTTCATAAATGCAATGAAATTTTTCATAAATTTTATGAAAAAAGTCATAGCCATTATGAAAAAAAAATCTTTTTGTGTACTATTAATATACACGTTCTACTTGATTTTCAATTTAACAGAAGTCCCTAAGAGCATGCTAAAAAAACTCGTACTAATCACTTGTACCCAAAAATATTGAAATTTTTCAACTCAAACTTTAATTGACACAAGTGTTGTTAAATATCATCAAACTCTTCAAGAAATCTAAACCAAATTCAAAACCAACCCCTGTTTAAAAATAAAAACCGGTAAATTTTTTTTCTCCAAAATACAAAAAATGTTTGTATAAAAATTTAACTTTCCCACGATTTCTTAAATAAAACGCACCTGTATTGAAAATATTTAACATTAAAAATGTATAAAAATCCAAAAACAACAAAAAAGAAGGAAAAATCCTTTAAAACACTACATACATGCATGCATTAAAATTTTGGCGCTCACTTTACGCATGCGCAGTACGTGCAACCAGCGGTATTCCAATGAAATATGAAAATTTTCAAAAAACAAAAAACCTAAACAAAAATCGTGTTTTATGTAAAGAAATTTACTTTAAAATAAAATATCACGTTACAACCCTATTTTCATAATAATACTTAATAAAAACAACAGCCAACACAGTGACTAAGAGTATCACCCAATGTTTTTGTCCTTTATACATTTTTAGTCCTTTTAAAAAATCTTGTTGTTATCTTAACAGCATCTCTCTAGCCAGGAGTTGAAATGCAACTTCTTGCCATTTATGTTCCCACGGTTTTAAAATAAGAAAAATGCACATGCTATTTAACTCCAACATTTTTTCTTCTTATTTTCAGGTTTTTAGTTTACTTTATGTTGATATCCTTGTTGTAGCTTGTTAATGTTGTATGTCCTGATTAACCCTAAAAAGGACGTGCAGAAAAAATATACCAACATAAAGAAATTTTTTCAATGGAAATTTTAGTTGGATGAAAAAAATTGTTATCAATTTCTTTTTTAATTGAAAAAAATATAAGACCAAATTTTTTCAAAGTTTTTTTTTTAAAGTTGTGCAAAATAAAAAATCGAAAATTTAATTTTATTTTTTAGAGAAAAACTTTTAAAATTTTTCAGAGATAAAAAAAAATAAAATTAACTACTTTTAATAACTGTTACTACATTACAGTACTTTTTTGTTAGTTGTTAAAAAAACGACTTAAAATAACTAACAGAAATAGTTGTTTGATATTTTTCATACAAAAACAACTGACTTTGTAGTTGAAAACAACTAACTACTGTATGATATACAAACAACTAACATGTAGTAACTTACATAATTTTCTGATTGTGGTTGGATAAATATTTCGAAATGTGTTTTATTTGTGTACAAAATACCAGCAAACGAAATTTGATTGAAATCGGCTTGTATTTATTGCAATTAGGCTGAAATTTTCCGGAATTTCGGGAACAAATTTTATTAAGGGTTATGTCTAAAAATTGTCTGAAAATAATCAGATTTAAAAAGATTACCAAATTACTTGTTAAACATTAGTAATCTTAAATATTAAGTCAAATATTTCTTACTTTCAAGTATTTTGAGATATTAATACACTCAAAAAAATACGTTAGTAGATTTACTAATTTTTTTTTGCTAATGCTAGTTAGCTAACTTTTAGCAAATTTTTAGTTGAGATTAGCATGTTAGCAAAAAATTCTTGTAAACTTCATTTAGCACATTAGCAATTTTAAACAAACGTTGAACTAATTTCTTTTGCTAAAATTTAAAATTGAGTTGACAACATTTTTACAAGATTTTTTGCTAACATTAGCAAAAATAAACGGTAAATTTTTTTTTATTTTCAGAAAACTTAAAATGGCTCTATCTCGGAAACTAAGCCAGATAGAGCAAAATGGAGGGCATTTTTGGTTCTTAGAATCCTCATACTTTCGCGGGTCCTCTTCACATGTGTGGACCCTAATGGGCCCTAACTTTGGATTCAAAAAAGTTAGCATTCCCGAAAATTTTAAAATGCTCATATCTCGGTAAATATTGCCGACACAACAAAAAGTATAAAAGCATTTTTGTAGCTCTCAATACGTAGAACAAGGCCGCAAAATAGTCAAAAGCTCTCCGAGTAACATTTTTGAAGTTATCGAGTTTTTTAATTCTCAAGACCCCAGTGGTCCCCTATAATCACGTATCTCAAAAACTAAGCAAGGTAGAGCGAAACGGACACAAATTTTGGATCAAAAACTATGACGATTTTTAAGGAACCCAACTAGGTCTGGGCCCATCGGAGTCTGGACCTATCGGGTCCGAACCCAATGAGGTCCTCAAATGTGTCAAAAAAAAAATTTTTTTTTGTTAACTAATTATTGGCAAAACATTTTTGCTAACTTTAGCAAAAAAAATTGTGGGTTCAAAATCAGCAAATTTTCTTGTAGGTTTACAAGCTTTTTTTGCTAACATTACAGTTTTTTTTTTTGAGTGTATGAAGTTCGGAAGGTGGTAAGTGTGGGGTTGAGTTCAAGGTGGGTTGTACTAGCATAAAAGAAATCTAGGCAAGTCCATGGCGCTCATACACAAAATAGTCCATTGTACCATACACTGGAAAGGGAAATTAATAAAGGATGAGAGAAAGTTTAAAAAGAGCGAAAGGTGCTTGCTTAGAACTTCTCAGTTGCTTCCACAAACCTAAGAAAGTCAGACAAAGAAAGAAAATGGACCATGTCCATTGAAAGAATATCAGAGCCCACTATTCGCAGTCTAACTCTTGAGAAACAAGCTGCACACAGAGGGTCCGATAAGATACCCAATCTCGTCATACGACGAGCACCAGCATTGTGTCCCGTAATTAGGCCAGTAAGTTTGCAAGAGTCTCTTCTACTCAGATTGAGTAAGAAGTTTTCTACTTTCTTGTCTAGTCTTATCACAAAACATTTAGTATTCTTACATATCAACTCATTTGACCATCTTTCCATGAATATAGATTTCATATAAGAGTTGATCCAACGCATCAGCCATATCAAGCCTATACCAATCCGACCGGATTGTGAGGAATTTTATCGGAGCCAAAGAATCGGCAATCACATTTCCTCTTGAACTTGAACCCACAAGAGACTGACCCTGTTCTCACATGAGACCTCATTGAGTTTCCGCTTACACTCTTGTACAATTTCAAATGTTGTGACTGTAGAATCCAGTGATCTAAGCGCAGGTTTACTGTAACTACATATACTAATTCTCCAATCCCTCCATCTATTTTCAATTATCCAAGTCGCTACTTTCAAAATAGCAAAGACTTCAATCAGAAAGTCCTCCGAATACCAACCACATCGACTAAGGTACTAGAACCGTCCGTATAGAAAGAATTAGAGTAATTTATAAGAAGTTTATCTAAATTGCACCAGTCTTCCCTTCTTGGTGCTGTGCTCACAGCACCCATAATACACTAGCAAGCTGATCCTTGTAGTCCGCCCTGTAAGGCCCGAGTAGATTTCACCACCGTTTTTGGTTACCAGACCACAGCCGCATACGTCACGACAGGTCTAATGACTGCTAGGTACAGCCAGTGCATTCTAGCATGTCTTAGACCCCACGTCTTCCCAAAAGCTCTCCGACATTGCCAATAACTACGGTGCAATCGGGATACTTTTAGTTCAACATGTTCTATTCACATTAGTTTCCTGTCCAGAGTGACCCCTAAATACTGTGAACAGTTAAAGAGTAACACTCTTCAGCGTAGGAAGCTTAAGATCCTCGTGTTTGGTCCTTCGCGTAAAAAACATGAGTGTTGCACCAGTTGCCCCCTTGGGACAGTCTCCGTTTACCTTAACCGTGACCCTTCTGCTCACTGACAGTGGTCAACCATCTCTTACAAGGGAAGCATCTCTTATGATACCCTTATGAACCGATTTGCCTGAAAATTAAAATATAAATAAAAGAGACGAGACTTTGACTTCATCGAGTCAAAGGTGGCATTATCAAAGGCCCCTCAATATCTACAAATACACCCAAAGTGTAATTTTGTTTCTCTGAGCCCTTCTCAATCTTAAAAACAATATCAGGAAGCGCCGACTCACAAGATCTACCACTTTGGTGCTGATTATTTAAGGGACTCTCGGCTAATGCTACCGACCTAATGAGTATTTCAACTATTCTTTCAAGACTTTTCAGTAGGAAATAAGACAAACTGATTGGTCTTAAACTTTCCGGCAAAGTGTAGCCCTCCTTAGATCGAGAAGTAATTGTCAGTGTATTTCCACGGCGAACAGGAAATGGAGAGAGTAAAGTACCAGCAGAATTGCCAGAATAATATGGCTGCGTTACGACCTCAAAAGAACTCGATATCTACTTTCTCTAAACAGAAGATATACTGGGCAACGAAAAGGCAGATGAACTTGCTAAGCGGGGAGCCAATCTTCCACAGGAATTGGCTGTGAATGACGTCAATTCTAATTTCGCAACGAATTAGACTGGAAGCGAGAGAAACTTGGTTAACTTGATGGACTGAGTCGGACTGCAGTATTCAGACAAAATCATTATTGGATGAAAATTCGTTGAAACAAAGCCAAATTCTTCTTGATATAGATAGAAGACAACTGAGAAAGGTAATTGATTTATTTACAGGCCACAACACCCGGGGTAAACACATGGTAGGAATTGGAAGAATTAATGATGATACATGCCGATGGTGTAGGGAAGCTGTTGAGGACATTTATTACTTTTTATGTGAATTAGAAGATCTAAATTATTTGGCTTTTTGTTCTTTAAGAATTTACATGAAATCCGAGGAATAAATCCTTGGACCTTACTGGCGTTTATCAAAATATCGAAGTGGAATGCACAGATGAAACTATTACTTTTTATCTAACAAGAAGAGGAAACTGGAATCATAATGGGCCACAAGTCGGCCTCTATGGGAATTGGTTTATGCCAATGACATCCATCATAACCAAACCTAAACAGGAGAGAATGTCGTTTACTTACGGAAGTGGTCACATGACACTGCCTAATTGCTTTCCACGCAAGAATGATTGGGTTCGTGAACCGAATACGGACGAAACAGTTAAACACATCCTGTGCAAATGCCCCGCATTGGCTAGACATCGCGAGCGAATATTAGGCAAAGCAGAATACGAGAATCTGGAGGAAATCGAAGTTATAGACCTTATGTCCGTAAAACTGTTTGCAACATGGACTAACGCGTTTTATCGTCGCTGAAGAAACATGTTGTATTGCCATGGACCAGCCGGTCTATGCGAGGAGTTCAAAATTTTGAGCACCAGGAGGATGGAATATAACCATTGGCCGGGCAGGCCAGAAGATTCTTACAAGATTCTTCTCAAAAAAATTTCCATCACTCTTTAGCATAATTGGATCTAGACCATCGGAACTAGAGGATTTGTAGTTATATAAGGACAAAAAAGCCTACCTAATCGAATTTTCAGTAACTACCCATAATCATATATATACCAGGCCCAACCGGTGCCCTGCCGTGGTGACTTCAACAGGATTTTCCATAATTTCTGTTTTTGTCATTGTCACTTTGCACCCTGGAAAGTGAGTGGGCAACAGAATATCATTGACTTCCTGTTAGTTTTCAGAAAAGGTACCATTGGGTTTGTCCCGGATTCTGAGACTTTTTCTATAGGAAAATTTCTCAAAATTTGAGATTTTTTCTATAGAAAAATGTCTCAGAATCTATGACCTTTTTAAAACTTTCTGTACGGAAAATGTCTCAGTAGCTGCGAATTTTCTCCTCCGAAAACTCTCTTAGCCACTGAGAAATGTTGTACATTTGAGGGTTAAATTAAGTGTTTCACTTTTAAATGGCTCGTTTTGAACTCGTGAGTTACGCATGCTTAGAGTGTGTATAAGAAGAAGTTACTTGGTTGCTCGTTTCCTTCATCGTCCTGCCATAATTTCTTAACATTATTTTTTTTTTTTTTCTTATTGTCTGTTGATAGCAATTTGTGTATAGTTGTTGTTTTTAATGCTAAAAATTTTTTGGTGAGAAAATATTTTCCCAGGATCTTAAAAATTACTGTTGAAACAACTACAACTGGCAGAGCATGTCATATGATGATTAAGCAGGATTCAAATTAATGTACATTGATTGTGTCTTGTTTGTTTGTCTGTCTGTCCGGTACGTTTGTATTCCAATGTGTGTAGAAAATTTATAAATGTGATGTTTAGTTTTGGTTGCTGGTGGAAGGAGTAACACCTGCTCCCGTTTTTTTTTTTTTTTAATTCTCTATTTATTCTAAATCCTACATATAAAAATCGTGGGAAATATTTCCGTTACGTACGTTAAAAATTATTTTCAAATTTAATGTTTTCCTTTCATTTTTTTATACCCTCCAATCTAGTGATAGAGGGTATATATAAGTTTGTCATTCCGTTTGTAACACCTCGAAATATTGGTCTAGGACCCCATAAAGTATATATATTCATGATCCTCGATCGATTTTAAGACGATCTAGCGATGTCCGTCCGTCCGTCTGTCCGTCTGTCTGTCTGTCTGTTGAAAACACGCTAACTTTTGAAAGACTTAACGAAGGCTCCTGAAGTTTGGCATATATGTTGGGCATTTACCTGGTCAGGTTGGTATTGCAATCCAGCGAAATCGGTCCAGTGGTTCAAAAGTTATGAGCAAAAGACTGAATTTCGGTAAGGGTTTTTCGTGAATTTTTGAGATAAAAAGCACTATAACTTTCGAACACCAATTCTGAGGATGCTGAAGCTTGTCATATATATTTTGCGTTCCTCCAGCCTCGTTCGTTTGGAATTTCAGCCAAATCGGTCCAGTGGTTCAAAAGTTATTAGCAAACCCGTGAATTTCAGATTAGCTTCACCTAAAATTCATGTGGTGAAAACCCGTTACACCTGTTTTAAAAACATTGGTAAGTCACAAAAATATTTTACAACGTATTTTTGTCACTCAAAAATATTTTTATGCCAAAACAAAAAAAAATACACTTGAAAAAAATTTTACACTCAAAAAAAATTTTACACTCAAAAAAAAAATTAGTAAATTATTTTTTTTTTTTCAAAAATTACTAAAAAAATTTTTTTTTAAACAAAATAAAATATTTCTAATCAAAACTGTTATTTTTTTCACGTTAGAAAATTTATTATCACTTAAAATGGGCATTGTGGAGGGTATTCATAGATTCGGCCAAGTCGAATTTAACTTTTCTACTTGTTTTTATATAAAATCTTTTTTTTTTTTATTTCAAATAAGGGATTTTTAAATAAAATTCTAATTCTTCAAGATCTCCCTCTTTTACCTTTAGAGTATGGAAAAGTGGAGGTTAACAGATTTACAAACATAATTTATGTGCTGTTGTGCATCAAGCTCATAAAGAAGGAATAGTGGTGGTTGTTTGTTGGCTTTTGCGCATGCGTAAAGTGTGCATAGAGAAGGTTTCATTCTTCAGCTATGTCTTGGTATAAAAATAAGGGTGTCCGTTCTTATGCTGCACTATACACACAGGTGTTTGAGGGGTTATTTGGTTTTGATGTAGTGGAATTTATCCAACTTTATCTTTATAAAACCGTGGGAATGTTTTTATTTTAGAAATATTGTGGTGTTTTGTAGAGAAATTTCTTTAAGGGTTTTTGTTTTAATAATGCACAAGTTAAACACGCTTATTATTGAAAAAAAAAAAATAAGTGACCAGGTACTTACTGCTAAAGAAAAGTTTAAATAAAAATGGATGTTATCAATTTAAACAAAAAAGGGTGGCAAACACAAATTATATAAAATGGTAGAAGTCGAAATTTAAGAAAAATGTCGGAATTTAAGAAAAATGTCTCAGAATCTGAGAATTTTTCTATGCGGAAAAATGTCTCAGAAATGTCTTCACAAACTGTTGAACGAACACAATAAATGACCGATTGAACTAGAATAACGAACTAACAAGGGAAGTCTCCCTAGTGTCACCCGCGGATCTTTATGGAATTGGTTTTATTTTGTAGATCAGAAAAAATAAAGGGACACGTATTTTTTTTAGCGGCCTAAATTCAAATTTAGGGGGTAAAAAGGAGGGGGGAAGACAAGGCCATTTTTCAGTTTTTTTCGTTTATCTCCTATATTATGACTAGTTTATCTCCTATATTATACCTAGTCATGTTACATACCAAATGAAAGGTCTTTGGAAAACCTATCTATGTGTGCTAAGAACGTGTCCAAACATGCACAACTTTTTGTCATATTGAGTAAAATACCAAAATTTTAGGACATTTTTGTTAATAAGTCGAAAAATATTAACTTCTTTGGCCCGCTGTTAGCACCACGAGATAGGTATTTTTAATACCTTTAATCTGATACCCAACATGCCTATATTAATTTTGTTTAAATAGGCGTAAATCGTAAAAAACTGAAAAAGGTCAATTTCCCCCCATACAAATCGACCCCCCTAAAAATGAGTTTGGGCCGCTAAAAAAAAATACGTGTCGAATTAATTTTCGTTCTTAACAACATATCCAAATTTCATGAAGATCGGAGGGTGACACCAGGGAGACTTCCCTTGTAAGTCTTTTATCTGAAATGAACGAAAGTGAGCGCTCAATCAATAGAATTATTAAGCACAAGTCTAAAAAATTACTTAGAATCTGAGATCTATTTTATTCGGGAAAAATGACTCAGAATCTGAGAATTTTTTTTATATGAAAAAAGGTTTTAGAATCTGAGAATATTCTATACGGAAAAAATGTCTCATAATATGAGAATTTTTTTATACAAAAAAAGGTCTCAGAATCTGAGAATTTTTCTATAAAATGTCTCAGAATCTGAGAATTTTTCTATAGAAAAAATGTCTCAGAATCTGAGAATTTTTCTATAGAAAAAATGTCTCAGAATCTGAGAATTTTTCTGTAGAAAAAATGTCTCAGAATTTGAGAATTTTTCTATGGAAAAAATGTCTCAGAATTTGAGAATTTTTCTATAGAAAAAATGTCTCCGAATCTGAGAATTTTTCCATAGAAAAAATGTCTTAGAATCTGAGATTTTATCTATGGAAAAAATGTCTTAGAATCTGAGAATTTTTCTATACAAAAAAATGTTTTAGAATCTGAAATATTTTCTTTACAAAAAATGTCTCAGAATCTGAGAATTTTTCTATAGAAAAAATGTCTCAGAAACTGAGAATTTTTCTATAGAAAAAATGTCTCAGAATCTGAGAATTTTTCTACAGAAAAAAATTTTCATAATCTTAGATTTTTTCTATAGAAAAAATGTCTCAGAATCTGAGAATTTTTCTATAGAAAAAATGTCTCAGAATCTGAGAATTTTTCTATAGAAAAAATGTCTCAGAATCTGAGAATTTTTCTATAGAAAAAATGTCTCAGAATCTGAGAATTTTTCTATAGAAAAAACGTCTCAGAATCTGAGAATTTTTCTACAGAAAAAATGTCTTTTTTAGAAAAAAGTCTATGAAAAATGTCTCAGAAAAATGTCCCTGAATCTGAAAATTTTCTGTACCGAAAAATGTCTCAGAATCTGAGAAATGTCTTCACAAACTGTTGAACGAACACAATAAATGACCGATTGAACTAGAAGAACGAACTAACAATAAGTCTTTTATCTGAAATGAACGAAAGTGAGCGCTCAATCAAAACTATTAAGCACAAGTCTAAAAAATTACTTAGAATCTGAGAACTTTTTTATTCGGGAAAAATTACTCAGAATCTGGAAATTTTTTATATGGAAAAATATTTCAGAATCTGAGAATTTTTCTATACTGGAAAAATGTCTCAGAATATGAGATTTTTTTTATACAAAAAAAGGTCGCAAAATTTGAGAATTTTTCTATACGGAAAAATGTCTCAGAATCTGCGAATTTTTCTATACGGAAAAATGTCTTAGAATCTGAGAATTTTTCTACACTGGAAAAAGGCTCAGAGTCTAAGAATTTTTCTATACCGACAAATGTCTAAGAACCTGAGAATTTCTGCTTACGGAAAAATGTCTCAGAATCTGAAAATTTTTCTATACGGAAAAATGTCTCAGAATCTGAGAATTTTTCTATACCGAAAAATGTCTCAGAATCTGAGAATTTTTCTTTACGGAAAAATGCCTCAGAATCTCAGAATTTTTCTATGAGGAAAAATGTCTCAGAATCTGAGATTTTTTTTATATAAAAATGTTTCAGAATATTGGAATTTTTCCATATGAAAAAAGTCACAGAATCTGAGAATTTTTCTATATGAAAAATGTCTCAGAAAAATGTCCCTGAATCTGAAAATTTTCTGTACCGAAAAATGTCTCACAATCTGAGAATTTTTCTATACCGAAAAATGTTTCAGAATCTGAGAATTTTTCTATACGGAAAAATGTCTGAAAAGCTGAAAATTTTTCTATAAGGAAAAATGTCTCATAATCTGAGAGTTTTTCTAGAAGAACGAACTATGTCTTTTATCTGAAATGAACGAAAGTGAGAGCTCAATCAATAGAACTATTAAGCACAAGTCTAAAAAATGACTTAGAATCTGAGAACTTTTTTATTCGGGAAAAATGACTCAGAATCTGGGATTTTTTTTTATATGGAAAAATGTTTCAGAATCTGAGAATTTTTCAATACGGGAAAAATGTCTCAGAATCCGAGAATTTTTCTATATGGAAAAATGTCTCGGAATCTGAGAATTTTTTCATTCAAAAAAAGGTCTCAGAATCTAAGAATTTTTCTATACGGAAAAATGTCTCAGAATCTGAGAAAAAAAAAAAAACAGCAAAAAGACTCAGAATCTAAGAATTTTTCTATACGAAAACATGTCTCAGAATCTGATCATTTTTCTATACGGAAACATGTCTCAGAATCTGATAATTTTTGTATACGTAAACATGTTTCAGAATCTGAGAATTATTTTTATCGGAAAAAATTTTAAGACTCTGAGAAGTTTTCTTTACGAAAAAAA
This sequence comes from Pegoplata infirma, assembly GCA_963921195.1. NCBI lineage: Eukaryota > Metazoa > Arthropoda > Insecta > Diptera > Anthomyiidae > Pegoplata > Pegoplata infirma. Next base: position 214,321,280 of record OY992539.1, on the reverse strand, counting down.
TCTCAGAACCTGAGAATTTTTCTATATGGAAAATGAGAAATTTTCTGTACAAAAAAAATTCTCAGAATTCGAAAATTTTCCAACAGACAAAATGTCTCAGAATCTAAGAATTTTTCTATATGGGAAAATGTTTCAGAATCTTAGAATTTTTCTATAAAAAAAGCTTTACAGAATCTAAGAATTTTTCAATAGAAAAAATTTCTCAGAATCCGAAAATTTTTCTATAAGAAAATGTCTCACAATCTAAGAACTTTTCTATAAAAAAATGTCTCAGAATTTTTCTATAAAAAAATGTCTCAGAATTTTTCTATAGGGAAAAATGTCTCAGAATCTGAGAATTTTTGTACACGAAAAAATGACTAAGAATATGAGAATTTTTCTATAAAAGAAAATGTCTTAGAATCTGTCAATGTTTCCATATGGAAAAATGTCCCAGAATCAGAGAATTCTTCTATAGAAAAAATGTCTAATAAACTGAGAATTTTTCTATACTAAAAATGTCTCAGAATCTGAGAATTTTTCTAAAGAAAAAATGTCTCAGAATCTTAGAGTTTTTCTAAAGAAAAAATGTCTCAGAATCAAAGAATTTTTCTATAGAAAAAATGTCTCAGAATCTGAGAATTTTTCTATAAAAAAAATGTCTCAGAATCTGAGAATTTTTCTATAGAAAAAATGTCTCAGAATCTGAGAATTTTTCTATAAGAAAAATTTTTCTATAAAAAAAATGTCTCAGAATCTGAGAATTTTTCTATAGAAAAAATGTCTCAGAATCTGAGAATTTTTCTATAAGAAAAATGTCTTAGAATCTAAGAATTTTTCTATTGGAAAAAATGTCTCAGAATCTGAGAGTTTTTCTATAGAAAAAATGTCTCAGAATCTGAGAGTTTTTCTATAGAAAAAATGTCTCAGAATCTGAGAATTTTTCTATAGAAAAAATGTCACAGAATCTTAAAATTTTTCTATAGAAAAAATGTCTCAGAATCTGAGAATTTTTCTATAGAAAAAATGTCTCAGAATCTGAGATTTTTTCTATACGAAAGATGTTTCAGAATCTGAGAATTTTTCTATACGGAAAAATGTCTCAGAATCTAAGAATTTTTTATACGGAAAAAATGTCTCAGAATCTGAGAATTTTTCTATAAAAAAAATATATCAGAATCTGAGAATTTTGCTATAGAAAAAATGTCTCAGTATCTGAGACTTTGTCTATAGAAAAAATGTTCAGAATCTAAGAATTTTTCTATACGAAAAAATGTCTCAGAACCTGAGAATATTTCTATACGAAAAAATTTCACAGAATCTGAGAATTTTTCTATACGGAAAAATTTTTTTACACGGAAAAATGTATTAGAATCTAAGAATTTTTCTGTACGAAAAAATGTCTCAGAATCGGAGATTTTTTCTGAACGAAAAAATGTCTCAAAATCTGAGAACTTTGTATCAGAATCTAACAATTTTTCTATACGAAAAAATATTTCAGAATGTAAGAATTTTTCTATACGGAAAAATGTCTCATAATCTGAGAATTTTCCTATACAAAAAAATGTCTCAGAATCTAAGAATTTTTTATACGAAAAAAATGTCTCAGAATAGAATTTTTCTATACGGAAAAATGTCTTAGAATCTGAAAATTTTTCGATAGAAAAAATGTCTCAGAATCTGAAAAATTTTCTATACGAAAAAATGTCTCAGAATCTGAGAATTTTTCTATAGAAAAAATGTCTAAGAATCTGAGAATTTTTCTATAGAAAAAATGTCTCAGAATCTGAGCATTTTTCTATAGAAAAAATGTCTCAGAATCTGAGAATTTTGCTATAGAAAAAATGCCTCAGAATCTGAGAATTTTTCTGTAGAAAAAATGTCTCAGAATCTGATAATTTTTCTATACAAAAATATGTCTCAGAATCTGAGATATTTTCTATACAAGAAATGTCTCAGAATATGAAAATTTTTCAATAGAAAAAATGTCTCAGAATCTGAGAATTTTTCTATAGAAAAAATGTCTCAGAATCTGAGAATTTTTCTATAGGAAAAATGTCTCAGAATCTGACAATTTTTCTTTAGAAAAAATATCTTAGAAACTGAGAATTTTTTTTATAGAAAAAAATGTCTCAGAATCTGAGAATTTTTCTTTATGAAAATGTCTTACAATCAAAGAATTTTTCTATAGAAAAAATGTCTCAAAATTTTTCTATGGGGAAAAATGACTTAGAATCTGACAGTTTTTATATTGAAAAAATATATCAAAATATGAGAATATTTCTACACGAAAAATTACTCAGAATCTGAGAATTTTCTATACAAAAAAATGTCTTAGAATCTGACAATGTTTTTTTATGGAAAAATGTCTCAGAATCTGAGAATTTTTCTGTCTAAGGATCAGAAAAATTTCTATACGAAAAAATGTCTCAGACAGAATCTGAGAATTTTTCTATACGAAAAAATGTCTCAGAATATGAGAATTTTTCTTTACGAAAAAATGTCTCAAAATATGAGAAATTTTCTATACCAAAAAATGTCTCACAATCTGAGAATTTTTTTATATGGGATGGGGAAATATATCAGAATCTGAGAATTGTTTTATAGAAAAAATGTCTAAGCATCTAAAAACTTTCTATAGAAAAAATATCTGGGAATCTGATAATTTTTTGATACGAAAAAATTTCTCAACGGCTTAGAATTTTTCTATACGGAAAAATATCTCAGAACCTGTGAATTTTTCCATGCGAACGAATTTCACAGATTCTAAAAATGTTTCTATACAAGAAAATGTCTCAGAATAAGAGAATTTTTCTATACATTAAAATTTTTCAGAATCTGAAAATTTTTCTATACATGAAAATTTAACAGAACCTAAGAATTTTTCTATATGGAGAATATTTTAGAATTTGAGAATTTTTCTACAAAGAAAATGTTTCTGAATCTAAAATATTTTTTCTACAGTAAAATTTTATTTAAATTTGAATTAATTTCCACTCTAATTCCCATGCACTCATATTTTGGCTGTTAAAACAATTATCCATCAATAAAAAAAATTGATCAAGCATAAAAAGGATCCCTCATGAATTATTCACACACGATAAAAACATGAATATGCATGCATATTAAATTTTTAAGATTTCTTTTTTTCTTTCTTCTGGATTCATGCTTCATATGACAAAATTAAACCGTTTTGTATTGATTTTTATTCTTAATATGAAGGAACATTGTTACAATCAATAAAAATTAACATTTTATAATGAAAAAGGAATCCCAACAAAAATCAAAATCACCCCAAAAAACTTGAAATCAAAAAGAAATAATAACCATAAATATGTAACAATAAACCCATAATTACAAATGACTGGAAAGAAAGAAATTTATATGTTAAATTTTATTAACCAGCATAAATGATGCCCTGACACTGGGGCAACGTAATATGAGATACGGTATAATGCAACGCTATGCAGTGCGTTGCGTTGCATAGTAATTTTTGTAGTTTTTTGAAAATCAAAAAGGAGTTGCCTTTTTTTATTTGGTACAAGAAATAAGAAAACACCAAAAAGATGTAAATTGTAATTAATCCCTTAAGGTTAATGGCATAAAAAAGAAGACGATGGAAGAAAAAAACAAGTAGACTGAAGCTTTCAGATCTTTAAAACAGGGCTTCTTACTAACTTTTGGTGCATGATCCTGTTAAATAAATTTCAAATGCCTTATGATCAATTTTTCAACTGTAAAAAATGGTTTTTTTTTTAATATTTCCAAGTTTTTATCAGACAAAATACTAAAATTTAAAACAGATTTCATGTACAAATTTTTGGAAATTTTAAAATCTCTTTTATTATGCAAAATTTGATTGAACTTCTTTACTACACACAAAAAATTGAAAATGAGTTTCAATAACTAAAATGATTATATCAATTACTATTTTAATTGATTATGCAACTATCACGAATATAATAGTATCCAGGCGCGGATTCCTTTCCCCCCCCAAACCGAATTCGAAAGAAAAAAAAAACGAAAAAGAAAAAGAAAAAGAAAAGAAAAGAAGAAAAAAGGAAAGGAAAGAAGAGAAAAGGAAAATAAAATAATTTGAGAATTTTTTTCTGTGAAAAAATCTAAGAATCTTAAAATTTTTCTAAAGGAAAAATGTCTCGTTAAAAGAATTTTTATTTATGAAAAATATTTTAGAATTTTTCTATAGGAAAAATAAAAAAAAAAATCCATAGGCATTGCGAATTTTTCTAAGGAAAAACCTTAGAATTTTTCTATAGGAAAGAGAATATTTCCATAAAAGAATTTTTTTTATAGAAATTTTTTTTTTGATAAATGTCTAAAAATCCTTAAAATTTTTTTAAGCAAAAATGTGTCGAAACGTTTACATTTTTCTATATGAACAAAGTCTCAGAATATTAAAATTTTTCTTTAAAATCTACAAGAATTTCTCTCGACAAAAAATTTGGGAATTTTTCTAGACGAAAAATTTGAGAATTTTTTTTTTGTAAATTTTTTTAGAATTTTTTACGAAAAAACTTAGAATTTTTCTATAGGAATAATCTGACAATTTTTTTTTGGGAAAATCAAACAATTTTTCTATAGGATAAATCTGAGATTTTATTATAGGAAAAATCTTAAAATTTTTTATAAGAAAAATCTGAGAAGAAGATGGGTAAAAAGGAAAGAGAAAACGAAACGGAAATTATATGAGAATTTTTTCTACGAAAAATGTCGAAGAACTTTACAATTTTTCTTTAGGAAAAATGTTTTTGAGTCTTTTTTGTAAAAAAAGTCTCGGAATCTTTAAATTTTTCTATGAAAAAATTAAACAGAATATGCGACTTTTTTGATAGGAAAAATACCTCGGAATCTGGGATTTTTTCTTTTAAAAAAATGTCTCAGAATATAAAACTTTCTTTTTTCAAGCAAAAAATCTCAGATTCTGAGATAATGTCTCAGAATCTGAGATTATATCCGTTTCAACGATGTCGCAGAATCTAATACTTCACTCAAAATAATAACTCTGTTCAATTACAGAAAAACTCTACTAATTTTACAGAATACACCATACTTTTCTAGCTAACAACATTTCTTGGTAATTTTACTAAAAAAACTCTGTAAAATGATTTTGACGAAAAAAAATGTTAATTTACAGAGTTTATAGTAAAATATTGGTTAAATATGAAAGATTTCTTACAGATAAAACTCTGTAATTTTACTATAAAACTCTGTAAAATGATTTGGACAAAAAAAACTGTTAATTTACAGAGTTTCTAGTAAAATATTGGTTAAATAGACCACCATTTAGCAAAGAAAACTATATATTTGTAAAACACATTTGATGCAAAAAAAAAATTACAGAAAAACTCTGTAAATTTACAAAGTTTAGTTAAATGCATGTTATTTTGTAAAATTTTTATTAGATTTCTGAAAAAAAAAAAATTATAGCTTTTTTTGCTACTTTTTCAACTTTTTCTCAAAAAAAAATATATTCAGATAAAATTTTGATGTTTGGTAACAAAAACAAAAACTACTTAAAACAGAAAACTTTTTTGGTTATAAAAAAATACGAAGTATTTTGCTTAGATCTGTATTTTAGCAGAAAACTCTGTTAATTATCTGTAAAATTAAGATTACAAAGTAAAAAGTAATATAACAGAGGAAACTTTGTTTTTTTGTCACAACAAAATACAAAGTATTTTCTTTAAATCTGTATTTTGACAGAGAACTCTGTCAAATATCTGTTGAATTGAGATTACAGTCATTTTACAGAGTATTTTACAGAGTTATTATTTTGAGTGTTTTTAATAGGAAAAGCTGGACTTTTTCTATAGGAAAAAATTCTTAGAATCCTAGAAAAAAAAATCTCAGACTTTTTCGATAGGATAAATGTCTCAGAATTTCTGAGTTTTTATTTAAAAAAAATGTTCTAGATTCTGTAACTTTTTCTATAGAAGAAATGCCTCAGATTTCTGACACTTTTTATACCCTACACCACTATGTGGTACAGGGTATATTGAGTTTGTGCTGATGTTTGTAACTACCCGAAATATTGGTCATAGACATACCTTCAAGTATACCGATCGACATCACAATGGACCTCAGAGTCTAAGTGTGTTGACGTAAAACGTCAGCAGCCACTTACAACCATACCGATCGACTCAGAATTACTTTTTGAGTCGATTTAGCGATGTCCGTCCGTCCGTCCATTCGTCTGTCCATCTATCGGTTTAAGCACGATACAGGTCGCAATTTCCAATCAATTGACTTGAAATTTTCAACTTAAGCATTTTTTGGCCCAAGGACGAAGCCTATTGAAGAATATCGGGCCATGTTAAGACCTAGCCCCATACAAACGCCCCCTTTGGATTCGGCTTAATGACTAATGACCGTATTATAATAGAATAGAATGTATTCATAAATCATCATTCCAAATTTCAAAGGAATCAGATCAGTCCTTCTGGTAGTCCCCACACAAGCCACCCTCCCGATATTCACATAATTCCCTCAAAATTCATAAAAATTAAAATATTTGATAAAAATTTTATTTTCAGGTGTTAAATGTGTACTTTAGTTACCTAATCAAATCGGAATAGAATTGGACCATTTTTGGACTAAAAATTTCGACCGATATTCAGTTAAATCGGTATATTGACAAAAAAAAAAAAAAATAAACCAATTCCACTAAAATTTGATCTGTGTGTGTTTTCTACACTAAATAAAGATCTAACAAAAGACAGATCTAATCGGTCCATGTTTGGACTTGGGACCCATTTTCCGGAAAACACTGGTGTAGGGTATCATATGGTTGGGCTTGACCGACTATAACTTTCTTACTTGTTATATTTAAAAATGTGTCAGAATCTAATACTTTTTCTATAGCAAAATGTCTAAGACTCAGAATCTGAGATTTTTTATAGAAAAAATGCCTTTAAAGCTGAGAACTTTTCTATAGGAAAAATCTCTCAGGATCTTAGACTATTTGTAGGAAAATTTTCCAATATTGTTAGACTTTTCAAAAAGAAATATATCTCAGAATATGTTTAAGAATCTTAGACTTTTTCTAAAAAAAGAGTCGCAGAAAACTATAGGTACTTTTTCTGTAGAAAAATTTCTCAGAATCTAGGGAATTGTCTCAAAAAATTTTAAAAAGCATTAAAGTCTTAATTTTTCTAATCTCAGGCACTTTCTATAGAACAGTTTTTCAAAACCTGAAAATTTTGGTGTAGAAAGAACGTTTCGGTAGAAAAATAGAATAGAAAAAAATTTCAAAACCTAAGTTTTCTATGGGGAAAAAGTCACTAAGTCTACAAATTTTTCTATACAAAGAATTTTTCTAAATATAGGAATTTTTTGGTTGGCAAATTGCATAAGTATGAGAGAATTTTCTATATGAAAGTGTATCAGAATCTAAAAATTTGTCTGTAGCAAGAGTTTTATAAATTTTAAAAGCTTTTCTGTAGCAAAATGCTTCAGAATCTCAGATTTTTTCTATGGGGATCATGTGTCAGAATCACGAAATTTCTCTTTAAGCAAATGATTCAGAAACTATTTTGAATAAACATATCTGAAATTATGACTGTGATCATATAAAACGATAAGTAGTTAACTATTGTCGATTTTTGGAGTTTTGTTTCTCCTAAACTATTTTTTTTTTTTTTTAAAGAAACAACACTCAGGCAATGCTGCCTATCAATTACTAATGTAACCGTGATGTTTCTCTCGGAAAGGGGATAGAAGAGAGATGAAAGATTTGAAAGATAGAAGGGCTTCAATATGGCAACACTGTAATTGCGCGTGTTAATAATTTTGAGTACAGTTGTTGCATCGCCATCTGTTATTGATCTGGCGAATTATTTTTGAAGCTGTGTTTAATAGCCATTATTTTATTATTTCACTCAAAAAATAAAACTGTAAAGTTAACAAATTTTTTTTCGTTAACTCGAGTTTACTGGCATTTTAGCAAATTTTTAGTTAAAATCAGCGTTTTAACTACTTTTTTAGTTAAGTTCAATTTACGAAAATACTAGTTTTGAACAAATTTTGAATTAATTTTTTTTGTTGACTTCAAAACTGAGTTTACGAATTTTTACTAATTAATTTGCTGATTTTTCGTAACAAATTTGTTAAGTGAAATTTCTTGTGTAGCCTCCTATGCGAATCTCATAAGTTCTACTTAAGCTGATGAAAAACAGAAAAAATAAACTTACAATTTTTTACAAAATATTTTGTAAATTTTAGTTTACGAAAAGTAACAAAAAGTTTAGCTGAATTCAACTAATTTTTTTGTTAATATATGTACATAAAAACGTTACGAAATTTCAGCTAAATTTTTAGTTAAAGTTACGGTTTTTTTTGCTACATTCATTCTACGAAAAGTTAGCTAAATATTTTTAGTTAAATTAACTAAAAATTTAGTAGGCCCAAAATCAGGTGCTTTTTTAGTTAAATTTAACTAAATTTTTTGCTAACTTTACAGTTTTTTTTTTTTGAGTGTTTACTTCGTTGACGTTTTAGTGCTATTTATCAACGAAGGAGGGTGCTGCGATAAATATTAGTTATAAATAGAAACTAATAAATATCTGAAAAAATGTTGTTCTGCCTGAGCCGGGAATCGAACCCAGGCTGGCTGGCTAGTAGTCCAACGCGCTAACCACTAAGCCACAGCACCCACAACTATACCACTATAATAATATAATATAGAAAAAAACTTCAAATTTACCTTCAGAACGATATATATCGTTTTCGTTTTACCTTAGGACCTGAGAATTTCTTGAGAAGACATTGTTCAAAATATCAAAAATTTTCTTAAGTTAACCTTAAACCTTTTCTATAGGAATAAGTTTTGAAATTTGGAAATGTTTCTGAAGAAAAAATCAAAATAAACAAGAGATAAACACTAAAAACCTTAACTAATGATTCAAATCCGACCTGAGGTTTCCTGCAAAAATAATAAAAAAATTTTAGCAAAAAAAAAAAAAAAAAAATCCCACCCCACAACCGAAGAGCTGGATCCGGGCCTGTAGTATCAATTACTAAAATTTGTAAAAGTTTAACAAGGAAAATTTACATTTATTCTTAATTCACGGAAATTAGCGAAATCAATCAAAAAATTTAATTATATCACTTAACGAAATGATTAAAAACTAAAATGAACTTTTTAAAATTTTTAATTAAAAAATTATTTCCCCTACAATTTGTTTTCTGTGTATCCCCCAGGGATTCTGCAAAAACCTCCTTGGGTCTCCCAACTTAGGGTTTGAGAAGCTTTGCTTCATAAAGTGAAATTATTTAAATGAGTTGAATGGAGAAAAGAAGCATAAAACCAACTAAGAACCGGTTAATATTTTAGTAAACACACAATTTGAATGGGTCTTCTAAAAGATCTGCAATGGCCTAACCAAGAACACTGTTTCCAGTTGAAATTTCTACGGTAACATGCCGATAACTCCCCTACTAACAGGAATATCGTCTAAAACAAAAATACGGGTCAACTTAAATTTAATAAAGATTCTTTCCTATTTACATGGATATTGTAGGTCTATGTCTTCTCATAAATATCCCAAAGTCAAATTTTTACAAGGTTATGCCATTTTTGAATAGTGTTAAAAGAAACTTTTTTCTTTTATGAAAACATCAGAAAGTTTCTTAATAAAAAATAGATAAAAATCTCAAAAACGACTTTTTCGAAATTTTTTGACAAATTTTTCGACTAATTTTTTGAAGAGTCACCCCAACCTTAGAACTGCCTCTTTTATATATATTTTAAGTTTCAGACAAATCGTTTCATAAAGGTTAGAGTAATTGCCTTGCTAAATTTTGTTCGTCTAAATTTTACTTTTTTACATTCTTAAATATTTGGCAACAGTGTAAAATCATGAAAACAAGTTTACACTCCCTTTTTGTAAATTTTTGTATTAAAACCAAACATAAACCAATCATTAAAATTGTAACCATAATCAACAAGAAGGGGTCACTGAAACGAATTTAAATCATTTGGAATGGAAACTCCTTGTAAGCAGTTAAGAAAAGTCAATTAAAAACTACATTTTATCTCCAGTATTTTTCTGTTGTTTCTTTTTCCAACAGTGATATGAAAAGGAATTGGACATGGGATGCATTTCATGTCAATCACTTTACACATAAATAAACAAGAATTTCTTATCGCTGAATACTAAAAGACTAAACTGCCTATACTGTTCAAAATGTTATTAAAAATGTTCTTTTGGTTGTTTTTTTTTTGTTGCCTCCTATCTCATTTTAGTTTATAGCATTATGCCGCCGGCGTAATCCGGGTGCCTTGTTTTTATTGAAAACAATATTTTCTATAGTTTTATCTTTAGGCTTGTTAAAATAAAGGGCTCTATGCCTTAAAATTTTAAAAAAATTTTAAATACATATATAACAAATACAAAAAATCGATAAAATTTAAAAAAAAAATTCCAAAGTGATAATTTTTTTAAAAATATTTAGTTGCTGATAAGAATATTTTGTTGGCAGATAAGAAAGGTATATTAAGATATGAAGGCGTTTTTTAAAATTTATAGAAAATTTTCTGAGTAATTTTTTGTACAGAAAAATTATCCGATTCTGAGACATTTTTTAAATAGAAAAATTTTAGATTTTAAAAAATTTTTCCTTATTTGATTCTGAAAAATATTCCGTATCTATAAATTCTCAAATTCTGAAACATTTTTTCGCATAGAAAAACTCTCAGATTCTGAAACATTTTTCCGTAAAAAAAATTCTCAGATTCTGAGACATTTTTTATATGTCTCAGATTCTGAGACATATATAAAAATTTTCAGGTTCTTAGACATTTTTTATAAAGAAAAGTTTTTAGATTCAGAGATATTTTTCATATAGAAAAATTCTGAGATTTTGAAATATTGTTTTATAGAAAAATTTTTAGACTCTGAAACATTTTTTGTATAGAAAAATTCTTAGATCCTGAGACATTTTTCATATAAAATATATTTTATTCATTATTTTCTACAAAAAAATTTGAATCTATCATAAATTTTTTTAGCGAACATTTTTTATCGATTTTAAATTTTCTATAGACACTTTTTTATTGATTACAAATTTTATATCGATAATTTTTTATCGATTATAAATGTTATATAAAATGTTTTTTTTTCGATTACAAATTTTCTATAGAAAATTTTTTATCAAATTTTCTATAGAAAATTTTTTAACAAACTTTTTAACGATTATAAATTATATTATAAATTTCGTTTATAAAATTTTTATCGATTTTAAATTTTCTACAGAAAATTTTCTATAGAAAATTTAAAATCAATACAAAATTTTCTATAGAAAATTTAAATTCGATAAAATTTTCTATACGAAATTTAAAATATAATTTATAATCGATAAAAAAATGTTTATAGAAAATTTATAATTAAATTTATAATCGAAAAAAATTTCTATAGAAAATTAATAATCGATAACAAATTTTCTATATAATATTTATAATCGATAAAAAATTTTCTATATAAAATTTATAATCGATTATAAATTTGCTATAGAAAATTTCTAATCGATAAAAAATTTTCTATACAAAATTTATAATATAATTTTTAATCGACAAACAATGTTTATTGAAAATTTATAATCGACAAAAAATTTTCCATATAAAATTTAAAATCGATAAAAAATTATCTATATAAATTTTATAATCAATAAAAATTTCTATTTAAAATTTATAATCGATAAAAAATTTTCTATAGAAAATTTATAATCGCTAACAAATTTTCTATAGAAAATTTATTATTGATAATAAATATTGGAATATTCAAAACCGATAACAAATTTTTTATAGAAAATTTACAATTGATCACAAATTTTTTATAGAAAATTTATAATCGATAACAAATTTTCTATAGAAAATTTATAATCGACAATAAATTTTCTATAGAAAATTTATAATCGATAACAAATTCTCTATAGAAAATTTATAATCGATAACAAATTTATAATCGATAACAAATTCTCTATAGAAAATTTATAATCGATAACAAATTTTCTATAGAAAATTTATAATCGATAACAAATTTTCTAAAGAAAATTTTTAATCGATAACAAATTTTCTATAGAAAATTTATAATCGATAATAAATTTTCTTTAGAAAATTTATAATCGATAAAAAATTTTTTTAGAAAATTTATGATCGACAAATTATCTATCGAAAATTTATAATCCATAAAAAATTATCTTTAGAAAATTTAACAACAATTCTGAGACATTTCTCATATTGAAAAATTTTTAATGTAGAAAAATTCTTAGATTCTGGGACATTTTTCGTATAGAAAAATTCTCAGATTCTGAGACATTTTTCATATAGAAAAATTCTCAGATTCTGAGACATTTTTCATACAGAAAAATTTTCAGATTCTGAGTCATTTTTCATATAGAAAGATTTTCAGATTTTGAGACATTTTTCATATAGAAATATTCTCAGATTCTGAGAGATATTTCATACAGAAAAATTCTCAGATTCCGAGACATTTTTAATATAGAAAAATTCTCAGATTCTGAGACATTTTTCATATAGAAAAATTCTCAGATTCTAAGACATTTTTCGGTATAGAAAAATTTTCATATTCTGCTATATTTTTCATTTTAGAAAAATTCTCAGATTCTGAGACATTTTTCGGTATAGAAAAATTCTCAGAATCTGCTATATTTTTCATTTTAGAAAAATTCTCAGAATATGAGACATTTTTCATATAGAAAAATTCTCAGATTCTGAGATATTTTTCAAATAGAAAAATTTTTAGATTCCAAGACATTTTTCCGTATAGAAAAATTCTCAGATTCTGAGACATTTTCGTTATGGAAAAATTCTCAGATTCTGTGCTATTTTTCCTTATAGACAAATTTTCAGATTCTGAGATATTTTCCGTATAGAAACCTTCTCAGATTCAGAGACATTTTTGCGTATAGAAAAATTCTCAGATTCTGAAAATTTTTCCGTATAGAAAAATTAAAATTCTCAGATTCTGAGAAATTTTTCCGTATAGAAAAATTCTTAGATTCTGAGACATTTTGAAGTATGGAAAAATTCTAAGATTCTGAGACATTTTTCTGGATTCTGAGACATTTTTCCGTAAAGAAAAATTCTTAGATTATGACACATTTTTTCTTATAGAAAAATTGTTATATTCTGAGACAGTTTTCCGAAAAATTCTTTGATTTTGGGAAATTTTTTCTTACAAAAAGAATTTTCAGATTTTGTGACACTTTCTTGTATAGAAAAACTCTTAGATTCTGAGAAATTTTTCAGATTCTGTGACATTATTCAGTATAAAGAAATGCTTATGTCCCTAGACATATTTCTTTACAGAAAGATTTTCATATTCTGAGACATTTTCCATATAGAAAAATTTCCAGATTCTCTCAGTGTTGCCACTTTCTGGATAATTATCCAAAAGTGGGACAATTTCAAAATCCTTGGATAATTTTTGGATAATGATATTTTTTGTGTAATTTTTGTGTAATTTAACCTCAATAAAGTTCCAACTTTTTTTTAATCATTTTATCGACATTTTTGGCTTAAAAAATCAATGAAAACATCGACTTTACAAATTTTTATTAACAAATACAAGATAATAAATGAAGAACATGCATATTTGGACCATCAAAACCTTAATTTTCTTCATGACTTAGATGTCGAAAAACAACGCTCTAAATCTTTTTTTTATTAAAAATTGTTCTGGAGAATCCGTATTCCCAAATCTGAAAATTGTTATTCAATATCTTTAAATATCCTCATATTGGGGGACACTTTCCCCAAGCAATAAATGTTGGAAAGTTAATTTATAATGATTTTTACACTTATTATCGTAATCGTAATTACGATTATATCAATATTAAAATCATTTTATCATTATTATTTTTTTATCCACGCCTACAAAAGGAGGCGGACTGAAAATTGTTTTTTTTTTTTAAATTTTTTGTACAAAAAAACAAAAATATCATTAAAAAATTTCGTTTTTCAGAGGTTGGTTTAGTTTTTCAATGTGAAACATTTTTCCACCTGGACCAATTTGGCCCATTTACGAACTTAGCCTACCTATGACTATAAGACAAATTCGTGCCAATCTTCTGGAGTCTAGATTTTTTTATTTTGGACTGCAGTATGTTTTATACAGACGGACGGACGAACATTCAGAGAATGGCCTCTCTTTAAGGGCTCTCTGACCGATATTTCGATATTTTAGTGTCCACAACTGCTTTAACGTAAAAATTTGTATAGCAATAATTGCTTAGCAATTTTTCTGAGAAACAATTGCCTGCAATTAAACATCAAAATCGTACGCCAACTTTGTTTGAAATTCATCAAAATGACGCAAAGCGGTTTTTTGTTCATTTTGCATGCGTTATTGCTTATTGCCTTCAATAAAAATCAGGTGTAGACCAGGGGTTACAAACGGAATGACAAAATAAAAAATTTTGTGTAATTAGTGAGATTTTGGATAATTTTTTGTGTAATTTCCAATTCCATTGGTGGCAACACTGGATTCTCTCCAATTTTAAATCGTTAAGTTCATACTTAAAAAATGGTGGATGTTTTATAGAAGTTTAAGAAAATTTAAAAAAACCTTTTTCTGCCATTCTTATCAAAAATGTCAATAATGAAGTGAACATTTAAAAAGGGGTTTTATATTATATCATTTTTACCTGTTTATAAAAAAACTATTTAATCTTTACCTGTTCTATTTTGTTAATTAAATATTTTATGATCGATCTGTCATTTAACAGTGAGAAAAAAAACATGCACATAAAAAACTCTCCCCCTTTTTTTGGCCATCTAGAACACCTGAGTAAATCTAGGTTTTTTAAAAGAAAAAAAAAATGTAAATAACAATAACAGGTCGACTCAATTAAACAACATGTCATAAAAAAATTAAAATGAAGGGAAAAATGATTTCAACCACATATAAAAAAAAAAAAAAAAACAATAATGCAGTATTAATTATATTCAACGATCACGTTTCTAAATAATATTTACTTTTAATATTACAATACTAAACTGTCAAAATGATAGACTGACAGAAAAACAGTCGGATAAAGAGATAGAGAAAGAGAGAGACAGACATAATTTTATCTTAATATTAGGGGGCTGCTTAAAGGCAGCTTAAAAAAGGAGTCTAAACCAAAATTCTAAAGATTTCCAAATAAAGTTCAGAAATTCCAAACTGAAATTCTCAGAAGGTTCCATAAGCTTTAAAGCTTCCCAAACGAAATTCAAAAGCGGATCCCAGAGCCTGTCGGTCAACTGAGAGTATAAAGTTTCTAACATCTCGATTTTTTAAACAAATGTGGGTTTCAAAAGGCACTAACACCATTTCGAACGATCTTAGACTGTGGGTTTCTAACGAAATTACCGTTTTGTCGAACACTCTTGACTTTCCTTAGACTCCAACATAGTATAATCTCGTCCGACAATCGTTCCGAATACCCGTTTCAAAATTCAAATTATTTCAAATTTTGTCGCAGACATTTTGGGGTTTTCCCCCTTAAGTGACCGAACTCAAATAACCGTGATACTACGAAAGGCCCACTATCTTCGAATTTGTTCGAACAATCGTATGTTTCATTCGAAACGAATCTTGTCAAAAACATGTTGGATCCAACATCTTTAAAATCATGTCTATCAATTGCGAGTTTCTAAAAGATCGATCTCAATAGACCAACCATAAACAACAGTTGGTTATGAAGGACATCCTCTACATCAAAGAGCCATGTAAGATAATCCACATCGAAGAGTTATGTAAGATAATTATGTCTTTCTTAGAGACCAATTCCATGGGACCAAAGCCAAACATTCCACACAGGGCCAGCATGATCCAATTCCGGCCAAAAGTCTTTATCGTTGTTGGATCCGTCTGAAAATGTGCTTCTAGAGGAATTTGAGGTCGCTGATTTCAAAATTTAGCTAAATACTAAAAAAATCAAAATGGCGGATCCAATATGGCGGACATTTTTTTTTTTAATTGTCCGATTGAACTCAAATTTTGTTTTATGCGGGTCTTGGAGTTACTGAATAAGAATTTTTACTCCGAATTTTGAAAAACAAAATGGCGGACTAAATATGCTTCTTAAAGTTTAAAGAATGATCCAACTCCAGCCAAAAGTCTTTATCGTTGTTGGCTCCGGCTGAAAATGTGCTTCTAGAGTATTTCGAGGTTGCTGATTTCAAAATTTAACTAAAAACTAAAAAAATCAAAATGGCGCATCCAATATGGCGGAAAATTTTTTTTAATAATTGTCCGATTTAACTCAAATTTTGTTTTAAGGGGGTCTTGGAGTTACAGAATCAGAATTACTGGCGTGAATTTTGAAAAACAAAATGGCGGACTAAATTTGCTTAGTAAAGTTTGTTACAAGTAATTAAAAAACAGTTAAATTCCTTTTCTTTGTTGAAGGTAGCTGAAAGTGTGGCCTAGTAAATTTCCGGGTCTGTTATTTTAAAATCGAACTAATAAAATTCAATATGGCGGAAACAATATGGCGGCTAGATTTTTTAACTTTCTCTGATCTAACTAAAAATCAGTTTTAAGAGTATAAGAGTGTCTGAAGTTAAATCTACGCACATAATTTTTACACATATATTTTTTTTATTTTTGATATAAATATTGAAATGGTGTAAATGACTTACTTAGTTTCAGAAAAGTTTTTGGAAATGGTGACGACAAATTATTCACTTTTTTTCTTTATTTTGGAAATTCAATAAAAAATTTTTGAATTTAATTGGAAATGGTGTAACTGATAATTTCCATAATTCTACAAAAAAACTAAAAATGCAGATAAGTTTTTTTTCCTGCACTTAAGGTACTCTCTGACGATAAAAAAACTAATCAAGCTGTAAAACATTATGTTGGGTTAAATTATTTTTTTTAAAAACAAATCTCGGACTACTGCATATATAGCTGTAATTTCGCCATTTATCATTTCGAGCAAGTTTGGGCAACTTTTTTCGAAAGATATGGATCCATTCTATATCAAAAAAAATATAGACCGATTGTATTGAACTGAGGATCGCTGAGGATTTTTTCGGCGCGGGGTAAATAGCTAAAAATTATAAATTTTTTCACAAAAAACGCGAATTGCCGCCAGGCAAATGAGTTATATTTGTCCATGTTATTTTCGTTACAAAGGGTTATATATAAGGTTGAACCACTCAAACAAAAAGTTAAACATTAGCAATAGAAGTTTGGAAAAAAAATTAAAAAAGTATCTCAACTTTTAAAATTTTTTTCCCAACTTTTTTTAACTTTGAAGACCTGTCAAAGGAAAGGGTGTAATTGGATCATAAAGATAAGTTCAGAAAACCTGCTTCTATATATGCCCAACAAACTGGTAAACATTTTTTTGAGAATTTACAAATAAGGACTTTTGGCCGGAAATCGATCTGTCTGGCCCTCTGTGCATTCGCGAGTTTATAGAAGGCTCGACATCTTTAAATTTTGTGGATTACTTTATTCAAACAACAGTGGGTTTCTTTAGGTCCTATCATCTTCAAATCGTTTCCAATCATTGAAAAACCCTAAACAAGCGAGAGAAAGTCCCATCATCTTCGAAATTAGTCGAATAATTGGATTATAAATCCTCATTTACCTAATGCCAATGAACATATTGGATGGGCAGCAGTGTTGGTATTTGAGAAGTTTCAATTAGTGCCAAGTTGAGGGCTAAAAAGGGCCAAAATTGGTTAAAGGCCAAAAAAAAATTAAAATACTTTTTAGTATTCAAAATTTAAAATACTTTTAGTTTTTCTCAAAAATCATAGAGTAAAAAGAATAAGGGTTATCATGGGTGAAAATTTTGTGAAAGCAAAACAAAAAACTACGAATATATCGAAATTTTTACTTGTATAATCTCGAGGTAATCGTTGCTTTTATTGCTAAAAATAATACATTTTCACCCTCGATACCACTGATTCTTTTCAATATAGCAAGATCTTAGGATTCTTAAAATGGGAGCAACTGACACTTTTTGTCCTTTTTGTAATAATTTAATTTTAGTAAAAATATTTTTTTTTTATTATTTTAAATAAATTTCGACAATATTTTTTGAGGACGAAAAAGGGCCAAAACTGTTTTTTGTGGTGCCACTGATCATTCAATAGTGCCAAAAATGGCACTATTGTGCCACATTTCCCAACCGTGATGGGCAGTATGCGGCTACAACGTCAATTCGACTGAATAGCACATTTAAGAGATAACGATACCACAAAATGTACACTGTGCTCCCTCTATGAACCTTTTTGAGCGCCACTTTACCACTATGATACCATCCGGGAAGTCTTGGATGAGGGTGATTTGGGGTAGTGGAGTCTCCATAATTTTGTACACATATGTATCGAAGCTACACGAGCAAGGGGGCTTTGAATTCTAGTCGGAAGAGCTTGGGTTGAGCCTGGATCGAAGATTGCCATATCATTGCAGTGTTTACTAGGCCCGATGCTGGCAATAAAGGAAGTGGCTGACTGTTTGAGTTTGAGTCTTGTTTACAACCGTAGTCAACATCAATCAAGTCGCAGTCAAGTCCCTGGAGTCAAATACGATCTGCCCTTAACTGCCCCACATCTTTAAATGAGATCACCAAGCAGTTCGATATACGACTCATATGGATCTCATGCATTGCGTATTCAAAGAGGGGGGGCCCAACAACAACAACAACAACAAAATATTTTTTATATGTATTGGAAAACACAAATATCACTAAAAGAACAACAAACAAGTAAGAAAATTATAGTCGGTCAAGACCGACCATATAATACCCTACACCAGAGTTTCCCGGAAAATGGGTCCCAAGTACAAACAAGGACTGATTAGATCTATATTTTGTCAAATCTTTAATAAATGTAAAAAGCACTCACTAATCAAATTTGAGTGGAATAGGCTTCTTTTTGTTGACAATAAATCGCTTCAACTGAATATCGGGCGAAATTTCCACATGGGACCTAAGTCCAAAAATGGTCCGATAATAATCAGATTTGATAAGGTTATTAAAGTACGCGTTTGACATACACAAATAGAATTTTAATTAAATACTTTCCATTTTCATGACATTTGAGGGATTTATGTGAAAATCGGGAAGGTGGTTTGTATGGGGGCTACAAGAAGAACTGGTCCAATTTCTTTAAAATTCGGAAAGGTGATTTGTGTCGATAAAACATGATTACCTGCCAAATTTAGGAAGGATAGCTATTAAAATGCGGCTATGAGAGTCATTTGAGCCAAAACTAAAGAGGACCTTTGTATGGGGGCTAGGTCTAAATATGGACCGATTTTGTCCAACTGCAATAGGCTTCGTCCTTGGGCCAAAAAAACTTAAGTTTTAAATTTTAAGTCAATTGATTAAGAATTGCGACCTGTATCGTGTTTACACCGTTTACATGGACAGACGGACGGACGGACAGACGGACGGACGGACATCGCTAAATCGACTCAAAAAGTGGGTCTAGGACCAATATTTCGGGTAGTTACAATATCAGCACAAACTCATTATAACCTGTACCACAGTGTGGTGTAGGGTATAAAAATTGTTGTTGTTGGGTTCTGAAATAACAATCCTGCATACGCCGTTGGTTAAAGGGCTCATAAACATTTTAGAGAATTGCAAAACCGATAAAGTTGCAAGACTGAGAACAGAATTGGAATGTGCTGGTATGCCTTCAGAAACTTGCCAGAAAAATCTACAACTTTGTTCCCTGACGAAGATTTATAAGACTTATGGGCACATAGATGGACTTTTAAGACTACACGACATATTTTATCATCTCTTAATCAGAAGCACACAAGTGAGCTGATATCGCTTCCAAGAAAAGAAATTTCGACGGTGGTTGCTGTGATGTCTTATAGGAAAGCAAGCAGAGCGGTTAAATCTGTGGCACATTATGTGCCGTCAAATGATTTTTGCCGGGGTTGCATGGATGAGGAGGAGTGGATAACTATCAACCACTTTATCTGACATTGCCCGACACTTTTTGGTCAGAGATTTGCTTCACTGGGATTTAGGGAGCTGCACGATCTTTCTGATTTGTCGGATGTTAAAATTCAATATCTTAGGAGTTTCGTAAGGACTAGTAGGACCCGTGGTAAAGCGTCAGCAGCCACTTACAACCTAAC
The DNA here is from genome assembly GCA_963921195.1 of Pegoplata infirma. Taxonomy (NCBI): domain Eukaryota; kingdom Metazoa; phylum Arthropoda; class Insecta; order Diptera; family Anthomyiidae; genus Pegoplata; species Pegoplata infirma. The sequence continues at coordinate 214,301,160 of OY992539.1, read as the reverse complement.
CTAAACCAAGAGGAATACCTTACCAAAGAGGAATACTTTTACTTATAGCTGTATTAAAACAGACATCAGAATATATGTGTGACAACGCATACCGATTTAGCCACTCTCTCCTTACATAACCTTTGAAATCAATCAAGAATTTCTTACAAAAGTCTTCGAAGCTTTTCCAACAACTTTAAAAGTCAAGAAACTTTTTTATAGGAAAAAAGAGCTCATGGGGTCTCCAACAATAACCATTTCTCTCCTTACATAACCTTTGACATAAATCAAGAATTTCTAAAGTTACAAAAGTCGTCGAAGCTTTTCCAGCAACTTTGAAGGTCCAGAAACTCTTTTACAAAAAAAAAAAAAAAATCACAGGATCTCCAACAATGAGTCAATCTAAAGCTAAACTCAACTATACATAATCTTAACTTATGGGTCTGTAAAACTTTAATTTCTCCAAATAAACGTCATCCTAATGTCAAACGTCTTCTGACTTAAGTAAATGTAACATTATATACACACACAAAACTGAACCACGAACCATACCCTACGTGTGCTATGCTTGAGGTCGTCGTACGAACGTACGTTTACATAAAAGAAACGGTCAAAACTCAATTTTCTACTGTAATGCAATCCCTTATGCTATAAGCTTAAGACAAGAAAAGAAGACAACGGGTATAAAATGCATAAAGTAAGGTTGCCATGCACGTGAGGCACACAGGCGAAGCAGCATTCAAAAGAAGATCTTGTATCTCACGTCAATTCTATACACTTTTATGAACAGTGATGCTGTTTTGAAAAATTCAATGTGTGATTTTATTTTGAATATTTTAAGCGGGAGGGGGAACTTTTTTAAAAATATATTCTTGGGTTGTAGAAGGGCTTTCAAAAGAGAATGAAAGATTATGTTTTTTTTCTTACTGCGCTTGAGTGCAGTTTTTATTTTGGATATACGAATGTATTTTTGTTTATAGGAGATTTTTTCTTTAAAGGGGGGATTTTTTTACATCTTTTTCAAAAAAAAATCTTGTTTAATCATTTTGATTAAGTATTTATTCGTTTTATCTCTGTTTTTAAAAAAGGTGGATATACAGGAATTTCCAAAAGAAATTAAATTAATACAGTATGGCTGTAAAAACAGTATAATTCTTCGTTTCGTATGAAGGTGATTGTAAACAAATGATGATAGGGTTTTAAAGAATTGTTATGAACTTTATGATTTAAGTTTTAAAAGAACAGTGGGCGAAGTTAAGAAAAAATCAGAAGAAACAAAATATTTTAATTTTTGGTAAAAACGACGAGGCAGTTTACACCCCCTTTCCGGTCACCCGTTGATAAAGACTATAGTTTCCGCCTCGGTTATTACTTTCTTTGGTGATAGTTTTATGAAAATCGGTTCAGCCGTTTTCCCCTGATTGCGGAACAGACATGTGTCTGTGGTAAAAGTTTTATTAAATTCGGTTTAGTCGTTTAAGCATGATTACGGAACATTCAGAAAAAATTCAGTATAGTACAAAGAAGCGTGTCAATATAGGCCCCTTTGTACAAACGCGATCTCATAGTTTGCGCCACGGTTAATACTATCTGTGCTGAAAATGGGTTTAGCCGTTAAAGCGTGATTGTGGAAAAGGCAGAAATAACGTTCATTAAAATACAAAGGGGCATGACATTTTCCGCCTCTTTGTCCAGAAGAGCTCTATTGTGGCTCGTAGTTTCTGCCTCGATCAGCACTATCTGTGGTAAAAACTTCATTAAAATCGGTTCAACCGTTCATGAGCGATTACGAAACGGGCAGAAATAAATTGTAATGTAATACAAAGCGGCATTTGGCGCCCCTTTTTCGATCCCACCTATGGTGTCTCATAGTTTTCGCCTCTGTTAATACTATCTGTGGTGAAAATTTAATGAAAATTGGTTTAGCCGTGTAAGCGTGATTTCGAAAAGGCAGAAAAAAAACTTTTAATTCAATACAAAGGGGCGTGGCATTTTATGCCCCCTTTTTTGATCGCCAACTATTGGGGTTCATAGTTTCCGCCTTGGTCAGTACTACCTGTGGTAAAAATTTAATTAAAATCGGTTCAGAGGTTTATGCGTTATTACGGAAAAGACAGAACAACGTTCCATAAAAAAGGGGCGTGGCATTTTACGCCCCTTTTTCCGAACGCTCTCTCTTATGAACTCCTCAGTTCCCACCTCGGTTAGTACTATATGTGGTGAAAATTTCATCAAAATCGGTTTAGCCGTTTTCCACTGATTGCGGAACAGACAGATAGACAAACCAACATTCAGATTTATAATATTAATAATAATAGGGATGTTTTGTACTTACCAAATCTGAGAGTTCCAATCAATTGTGTAAACCGAAATTCTTAAAGCTTATACAGTCCAAAAATCTTAAGTGTACAATTATAACAAACATACGACTGGTTCTGGTTCCTTTTTAGGCACATGTTGATTTTAAGGTTTGCGTAGAATTTGTATGCGTTTCATCATCGGATCCAGTGATAAAATAACCTGTTATAAAATAGAAATTTCTTTAAATATTTTGGAAGCACAAAGTAGAACTATTTGATTCAGTAAATAAAAAACCGAATCGGATCCGGTAGTAACAATATAAATTATGCATTCTCAGAGTTAAAGTAGTTTAATTCGGATCTAATGTGCGAAAAGGCTATAAAGAAACCCATACGTAGGTTTTTGATAAAAAATCGGATCCGGTAGTAACAATATAAATTATGCATTTTTAGAGTTAAAGTAGCTTAATTCGGATCTAATGTGCGAAAGGGCTATATAGAAACTCATGGGTAGGTTTTTGAAAAAAAAGCTCCCCAAAAATAGCTGATGGGTTTGTATACCTTCAAACCACAGTAGGGAGGGGGGATTGCAAACGTGGTTTGCAATCCAAACCACGTTTAGCACGAATATTTTTTGTGGTCACATAGGCTGGTTAAGTTCGTAAATGGAAAAAAATCAGAGAATGGAGATAAAAGTTTCCCCATGAAGAACTAAAATTATCCCAGATAAATACCGAACTCCCCACAAAACGTCCTTGTAAATTTTTCATATTTATTTCGAGACTTTCAGGCTCGTTGCAATACCACGGGCGGTAATGTGGTTCCTTTACTAGTTCATACCGTTATACCAATTTGAGCTTCTTATGAAACTCCTAAGATATTAAATCCCAGTGAAGCAAGTCTCTGACCAGAAAGTACCGGGCAATAGCAAATAAAGTGTTCGATAGTTTCTAACTCCTACTCATCCATGCAACTCCGGCAAAAGTTATTTGACGACACATTTAATCGCTCTACGTGGTTTCCTATAAGACAATGTCCGGTAAATACAAAAACCGACATCAAAAATGAGGTTGGAATATTTACGGTTGTGGCATTTATTATGTGACCAAATCCATCGAGTTGTCCACACGCCCCATTAACGTGCCCACCTCTGATTAGTCTCCGTCGCCAAACAAAGACGTATTTTTGCTTGCAAGTCTCTAATAGTATACTACTACACTCCAATTCTGTTGGAACCTGTAAGGTTGTTCCCAGTCTTGCAAGGTCATCGGATTTCTCTAGAATGCATCTGTGCCCTGGGACCCAAATGAGTCGAATGTCGAACTGCTTTGCCATCTCATTTAAAGATCATGTTTTCAGAAACATTGACACCAGGGACATGACCGCGGATTGACTGTCAGAATAGATGTGGACTGCAGTTGTAGACAAGACATTGCAGCTGAACCAGTCAGTCACTTTCTTTATTAGCAGCATCTCTCAAGCTCTTCCGGATAGACTCCAAGGCCCACTTGTTCGTGAAGCTTTCGTTACATCTGTGCAAAAACCATCCTCATACAAGACTCTCTACATTTTATAATAATGGTAAAGTGGCGCCCAAAAAGACTCATAGAGGGAGCAGAGTCCACATTTTGTTGTATTGTAATTTCCTAAAATATCGCGCTATGCCCTCAATCGCTGATCTTCAATTTGCAGTGTGCTATTCAGTCGAATTGCCTACGTAGCCTACCCAATATGTCTAATGGTATTAGGTGAAGGGGGATTTCTAATGCAGCTGATGCCAATTTTAAGCATCCGCTAAAACGTCGCCCTCTCCCCAAAACGTCACAGTCATTATTTTTTTTTATTTGAAGAGTATAAACATTTGAGCTTTTTTTAAAGCTTATCCTAATAAGCTGTTAAGAAACTTATGTGGGTTTTTGAGAATACATTTTTTGAGTTTAATAGAATATCTTGAAAAATGTCAGAAATTGAGGAACTGAATCATAGGTTTATACGAAAAAGCTGCTTCAATGGTTGAGAACCAAAATCGATGGTTGGTTAGGAGAAATATCAGACTTCTGATACTTCCTCTATAATCGAAATTTCAGTTCAGAAAAACACTTCAAAAGAACCTGGTATGTTTTTAAGAAATCCTTTGAGAAGTTAAGCTTTTTAAAAGCTTAGCTAAATAAGCTGTTTGTCTAATTTGCAAGTTCAAAGCTAACAAGTGCGTTCGAAGTTCAATCCCAAATTCTTTATAAAGCTGTTGTAAAACTTAATTGAAGGTTTTTGAGAATACATTTTTAGAGTTTAAACGAATATCTTTGAAAATGCCAATAAAATTAGGTATTTGGCCACTTTTAAAACTGAATCGTAGGTTTATATAAAAAGCTCTATGGTCGGGAACCGAAATCCATGGTCTGTAGGAAAGAATACCAAAAGTCTTTAAAATGAAAGTAGGTCTACTTAGGAATAAACTGTTAGTTTGTTTTGAAATTCGCTCTTAAGCATAATCAAAATTTCTGTTCACATAAGCACTTTAAAAGAACCTGCTGTGTTTTTAAAAAAATCCGTTGAGAAGTTAAGCTTTCCTAAGGGATTAGCTTAATTAGCTGTTTGTAAATTGTTAGTTTTTAAGAATAAGTTTAATACCAAATCTTCGAAAAAGTTATTTGAGGTAGATTTTTTGGTCAAAATCTGTGTTTAGAATCTGAATAGTTGGTTTTTGAGAGAAAGCTTTCCAAGAGAATCTGATCTGAGTTTTTAACAAACCTGTTAAGAAGTTAAATTTGTTCAGTTATTAAGCTTATGACCTACAAGCTTTTAAAAGCTTAATCGTAGTTTTTCAAGTTTTTGAAAAGATCTACAAAAAAGTTTTTGTAAGGTAGATCAAAAATCATTCTTATTTCATTATTTATGAAAATTAAGAAACTTATCGAAAGTAATTAGTTTCTAAATTTAGTTTGCTGTTGATGCTTAAAGACCTCTCAGTTTCTAAATTAAGTAAAATGCCTCTTAAGTAGTTAGTCTGCTACTAAATGATCATTTGACTAAGGGGTCTTTTTTGCTAGCCTCCCCCATTAAAATAGTCACACATAATTTGTCTGTCTGCAAATGACATCATATAAGACCACTGTAAAAGTTAATGGTAATGTAACGCTGACGTTAACGTATGAAATAATGCTAAAAAACAATCATAGCGGCGACGTAATACGCTGCTGGAGAGATTGTTTGCTTTGGCTTCAAAGCCCAGAACAATACGACAATGTACGATGACGATGTGTACACTGAATGACTGACTCTCGCAGTGGTAAAAGTCTGCGGGTAATGTGTAATAAATGCGATAATATTGTATGTCTGTCTCTAGATTTTTGGTTGTTTGTATATTTTTTTTGTACATTGTTGTAAATGTAAAAATTTCGATTTATCGCAGCCAAACACAGATACAACAAGTAGAATGTGTATGTGTATTTATTATTGTTGGCTGGTATTTTTGGTATTTCAATATGATAAGAAGTACAATAAAAAAAATCGAAAATAAAGGGACAAGCGGGTTGAAAGGGAGAATGAGAAGTAAGAGATGAAAAAAAGCGCATAAAATAACGCGAACGCTTTAACTAAGAAGTCAGTTCTAAGCTAAGTGCTCACAGAGTAACAACACAGCAACTTACTACAAAAAAAAAAAACTATTAAAATATTTAAACGAACATTTTTCTAATTTAAAATGAAGTTTAAAAAAGTTAAAAAAACTTTTACAAAAAGTTTAACATTTAAAAAAAAGTTTAATTTAAATAATTGTAAAGACAAAACGTGATATAACTATAAAAACTTTAAAAAAAGCTTTAATTAAGTGCTGAATTTTGAAAAAAACAACACTCTAAATATTAAAAAATGGCTTTAAATTATAAATATAATTTAATTGAAAAGCTTTAAAGTTCTAAAAGCTTTTAGTTGTTTAAACAACATGAAGAGTTTTTTTTTTTTAAAAAGCTCTGTAAACACACAAACACCATAATGGTTGAGGAAAAAAGCTTTAAAAGGGATATAAGAAAAATATAAATTTTCAAATTCCCTGAAATAAAAAAGCTCCTAAAGAATGAGCTTAAAAGCTTTGTATATAAAAAACCAGGACCGGGCGTATTTGGTAAAGTGCAATCTGTAAAGCTGAAAACAACAACAAAGGCTTTTTGCAAAAAAGTCTTTTAGAAAGTTTTCACTGAGGATGATAAAGGATCGAGGATCGAAAGTGCAATATGTTAAAGCTTTTGTTAACTACAAAGTACGGAAGTACTTTTCTAAAGCTTTAAATTATAATAGAGGGCGTTCAAAAATGTGCAATATGGTGAGGAGGGAGGAGTAGGTGACAACAGATAAAATCTGTTAAAAATCTGTTTTTTTTTTTTCTGTTGCGGAAATTTGCTGTTGATGTTTGCTATTAAGTTTATTTTATCTTGTTATTTCTTTTTATTTTTTGTTTTTTTCTTTATTTTTCTTTTACTTTGTTTTCGATTTTTGGTTAAGTTTCTGTTTTATATTTGTTTTTCTTTAATTTTTAATTCTATGTAAATTTTCCTAAAACGAACGAACATATTTTAAAATACAAAGAAATTTTATGAAAATATTGTATTTACAAAAAGTTTTAAACATTTTAGAAAATTTTTTTGCAAACATTTTTTATCAAATGTAAGAAACCTTTTGTTTAGGCATTTTATGAAAAATTTCATAAAACTAATGATTTTTTACATTATTTTTTTTTACAAATTTTATGAATTTATAAAAGGTTTTATACATTTTAGAAAATTTTCCTGCATTGAAAATTTTTCATCAAATGTAAGAAACTGTTTATAAATACTATGATATTTTTTTTAATTTTATAAAAAAAAACATTCATCAAATGAAAATGAAATCATCTCCTCACTTGTATGAAATTTTCATAGATTATTAAAAATTTAAACAAATTTACTTTAGTGTAAAACTGGTATCAAAATTATGCTTCATCAATAAAATGAAACGTTTTATAAAAATTTATCGAATTTAACTGTTTTATAATATTAATGAAGTGTTTCATAGAAAGTATAAATTATGTTATCATATTTATTAAAAATTATCATATTTATGAAAATTTATGAAATATTTTTTTTTAATTATTGCAGTTTAAAAAATTTCTAAATCTGAAAACATATTTGACTTAAATATTTGACATACAAATATTGAAACTTTAAAATAATACATTATTTAACATCAACTTATAAGTTAAGCTTTTATCGCAAAAAGCTTTTAATTTAAAATTTTTATTATAAGTTGTATATTATATTCACTTTTCTTTTCAGATTTGTTTGTCTAAAAGAAATTTTAAATAATTTTATTTCAATTTTTTTTAAAAAGCTTTATAAATTTTTGTTTTTTTTTTAAATAAAAAAAAAAACTTAAATTTGTTGTTTTAAATCCTAAAAAAAAGTTGAAAAAGAACAAAACATTTACCAGATTTTTTTTTAATTTAAAAAATTTAAATTTTTTCCATAAAAGCTTTTAAAAACTAATGAATTAAAGTTCGTTTTTTTTTTATTTTAATGTTTTCCTTTCAAAGCTTTTATATAAGCTGTTTGAAAACGATGGTTTTTATAAAAATACATTTTTAAAAAATTAAAAAATTAAAGCTTTTAGGCTTTTATTTTTTTATTTAAAAAAAATATTTCTTTATAAAAATATTGGAAAATTATTGGAAAAGCTTTTAAAAAATTAATAGAAGTGAAAGCTTAAAAGATTTTTTTAAAACTGTAAAAAAATATTAGCAACATTTTTTCAGTTTCTTTTATGAAACATAATAAAAAAAAAACTTTTAAGATTAAGACTTTCTTATTTTTTTATTTATTGAATAAAAGCTTTTTAAAAATTGACTACTTTTGTTTAAAAATTTGTTTAAGCAAATACTTTTGACTAATTTTAAAAATGCATTTATTTTTATAAATTAAAAATCTGTTAAGCTTTAAAGTTTCTACTTTTTGCGTAAAAGCTTTTTTAAGTCAATTATGTTTCTACTGTAACTTGTTTGTTATGCTTATAACTTTTTATATTAAAGCGTTAGAAGCTTTTTTCTATTTCTTTTTGAAATCTTTTTCTTTGTTAAGTTTTTAAGCATTTTTGTTTTTAATTCCTTAAGGTGTTGGATGTCTTTCAAATCTTGGTAATAGTGTTATTAAAGGATTTTGAAGAAACAAATTTTTTTGCAAAAATTTTAAAAAGTTTTATTTTTTTTTTTAAATTTTGAACGAGTTCAGAAAAATTATCTTAAAATTCTAAAGGCCGTATGACATCGAATTTTTCAGAAACTTTTTAAAATTATTTCAGAATAGACAAACTTTTATTTTTTAAAGTCATCATCAAGCGGCCTTAAGAAAAACATTTTTTTAAACATTTTTAAAAGGTTTTAATCTTTTTTCAAACTTTTAAGCAAGTTTAGAAAAACTATTTTTAGATTTTAAAGGCCGCATGACGTTGTCTTATTCCAAAAATTTTTCTGATCTTTTTGTAGATGATTTTTTTTACAAAAATTTTAAAAAGTTTTGTTTTTTTCAAACATTCGAACAAATTAAGAAAAAATATTTTTAAATTCTAAAGGCCGTATGACGTTGGGTTTTTCAAAAACTTTTTCTGATCTTTTTGTAAATGTTGATAAAAAAATGTTTAAAATTATTTTTAAATATTTTTTAAAATATTTGCAGAAAAGACAAAAAAAATTTAAAGACATCATTTATGTCTTAACATCACTTTGGCTTTAATAAAACTTTCTAATAATCCTTTATTAAAATATCTGGGGCCAGACTATTGAAGTCGTGAAAGATTTAAAAATTTCGATAGCTATTTTTAAAAGTTTATAGCAATTTTTTATAATACCGGCGATCCTGTATGATTCAGATAATCAGCCTACTACTTGACAATTTTTGAAAATACTACCTACATTTTAAGGATTTTTACTGTTTTTTGATTATTTTTTGTTGGAAATTTTGGCACAACGTGATTATTTGTTATTTTTTTTCTGTTTAGTTTAATTTACAATAATAGTGCAATATTTTTTTTAAGTTCATATTAGTTATTAATTTTTAACCTTTTTGCAATTTTTTTAATTTTTTGTGTAATTTTATTAAATATAATAATAAAATCTTTAATTATAGTTTTCTTCGTGTTTTTTTTTGATTTTCCATTACGTTTGCTAAAAAATTTTACTTTTTTTTACTAATTTTACAAAAGATTTACGTGTAAAAATTTTAATTTTTTCAATATATTTTCATAATTTATATATTTGTTTTTCAAAAATTTTTGTGTTTTTTTTCAATTAAAATTTTATTTCTAAAATTTTTTTTCTTTTTTTAAGTTTTTCCACTTTTTTTTTTGTCGAATTTTAATTTTTTGTTAATTTTTTTATGATTTGTTTTATTGTTTATAAACTCGATCAAATAATTTTTCGAATAATTTAATAGAATTTTCTGTTTTTCCATTTTTTTAAATTTTGCAATCACATTTTCTTAAATATTTTAATTTCAACAATAGTTGTTTATTTTCTTAATTTATTTTTACACATTTCTTGTTGAAAAAAATTTATGTCACAAAACTATAACATTTTTTTAGTTAAAAAATATTAAATTATCAATATTTAATATTCAATTTCTTAAAATTTGTATACATGTTTTAATTTTCAACAATATTTGTTTAATTTTTTCAGTTGCATTATTTTGTTTATTTTTATTATTTTCAATTTTACACATTTTTTGTTGAAAAGTTTTTATGTTACAAAACTATAAAATTTTGTTAAATTAAAAATACTCAATATTTTATAATTTTTTTTGTTTATTTTTTTAAACAATTTTTGTGTATTTTTTTTAATTAAATTTTATTTTTATAAAAACTTTTAAATTAATTTACACACTTTTGACAATTTTTAGTTCTTTAACTAAATTGATTTTTCTTAAATTTGTTGTTTAATTTTTTAGATGTTGTATTATAAAATTTTCTGTTATTTTTTTCCTTTTTTTCTTTTTTAATTTGTTTTTCTTTTTTATTTTTCAACAATATTTGTTTATTTTTTAAATTAATTTTTTAATTTTAAAGTTTTGTTTAAAATTTATTTTGTTAAAAATTTTCTTGTTGTCCCAGCTTTAACCTTTTATTAAATTTCTAATAATTTTAAGTTTAATTTTCGATTACTTTTTATTAATTCTAAAAATTTTTAAATAAAATTCAATTTGTTTCCATTTCAAAAGATGCTACAAAAAATACAACAAAATCTTCAAAAGTCTTCCAATATTTTGTGGCATTTTTTTAAGAAATATTATCAAATATTATTATATTATCATTATTTTTATTATTAAACTTTATAAAAATTTATAAATATTTTTATTAAATTTTTTTTTATAAAAGTCTTCCTTTATATATTAATTTATTAAAATTTATTAAAACTTATTAAAATTTATTAAAATTTGTTTAAGTCTTCCTTTAATTTAAGTGCCTTTTAGATTAATATCAAAAAAAATAATATTTGTAAATTTAGAATTTTTTATAAATTTATTTTAAATATTATTTTTAATTCCAACTATTTTTTAACCATCTGAATATAATCATATCAATTTTATTTTTTAAATAAAAAAAAATAATATTTAAAAAAAAATTCTGTAATATTTTATTTTAAACCCATTTGAATAAAATCATATCAATTTTATTTTTTATATTTTAACAATTCTAATATTTTTAAGAAATTTTTCTGTATTTTTTTTAAACATAATTTTTATAAACAATTTTTAATAAATATGTACAATAAAAAGCTAAACAAAGCAAAAAAATACTCTCTTTTATTTAAAACTATAGGATTCTGGATTAAAAATTTCAAGATTGTAGCATCAATATTTAAGAAGATTAAAAAAGTACCAAAGTATAATTTTTACACCATTTAAGAATCAGCGTGTTTTCGGTGATCGAAAAAGTACCAAAGTACATTTTTTACCTCATTAAGTTTCCGCTGGAGGATCCAACATTTCAATCATAAAAATTTTTCAGGATATCAATAAAAGTACTAAAGTAAGCTTTTTATATCCTCCACTTACAAGGAAAGTCCCCACAGTGTCACCCTCAGATCTTCTTGATATGTTATTTTAGAACAAAAATTCTTTAGACATGTATTTCAAAAATAAAAAAAATTTAACAACATTTTTTGAAGAAAAACTGTGTTTTTTTCAAATTAAAAAAAAAAATTGTAAAATATTAATTTTTGGTGAATTTTTTTTTTTTCAAATTTTTTTTTTGAATTTTGCTGTATATTTCTTTGTTTTTAAGTTTTTTCCAAATTTTTTTTTAAAGTTTTTTCCACTAAAATTTTTTCTAAAAAATTTCCAAAATTTTTTTTTTCACCAAAAATCATTTTTTCAATTTTTTTTCTTAAACTTTGAACCGAATTTCTTTTACCATTTTTTTACCCCAAACATTTTTTTTTCGAGGAATTTGTTTTCACTAAAAAATTTTTTTCCGTGGAAATTTTTTTGTCCAACTATTTTTTTAAATAAAGTTTTTCGCAATAATATTTTTTACATTGTGGAGGGTACTCGACCAGGCCAAATCGAACTTTTCACTTGTTTACTCTCATAAAATCAAAACTTTCTAAAAAGTCTTTTGTTAGAATATTTTTTCGCGGGATGATACGAAATTTTGGTTATTTTAACTTATTGTTAGTTCTTACACATTTGAGGACCCCATTGGGTTCGGACCCAATAGGCCCAGACCACGATGGGCCTAGACCTAGTTGGGTTCCTTAAAAATCGTCATAGTTTTTGATCCAAAATTTGTGTTCGTTTCGCTCTCCCTTACTTAGTTTTTGAGATACGTGATTTTAGGGGACCACTGGGGTCTTGAGAAAAAAAATTCCATAACTTCAAAAATATTACTCGGAGAGCTTTTGGTTATTTTGCGGTCTTGTTCTACGTGTTGAGAGCTACAAAAGTTCCTTTGGACTTTTTGTTGTGACAGCAATATTTACCGAGATATGAGCATTTTAAATTTTCGGGAATGCTAACTTTTTTGGATCCAAAGTTAGGACCCATTAGGGTCCACACATGTGAAGAGGACCGGCGATACTATGGAGAGCCCGAGAACCAAAATGGCTTTCATTTTGCTCCAGCTGGCTTAGTTTCCGAGATAGCGCCATTTAAAGTTTTCTGAATATAAAAAAAAAATACCATTTCTTTTTGCTAATATTAGCAAATAAGCTTGTAAAAATTTTGTCAACTCAATTTTAAATTTAGCAAAAAAAAAATAGTTAAAATTTTGTTTAAAATTGCTAATGCGCTAAATGAAGTTTACAAGATATTTTTGCTGACATGCTAATCTCAACTAAAAATTTGCTAAAGGTTTGCTTACTAGCATTAGCAAAAAAAAATAGTAAATCTACTAATGTATTATTTACAGTGTAGATTTTTTTTTTTTAAATTGCCTTAGAAGTTTGGATATTTACGAAAAAAAAAATGTAAAATAATAAAGAAAAATTTGGGGGGCCCCTGTAGGTTAGTTGGTAGCGTGCTAGCCTATGAAACAGGGGGTCGTGGGTTCGATTCCCACAAAAACCCTTGGTCGAATTCGCTACAACGAGACGGCGGTCATTGTTACCAGTTCTCGTTTAGGTTTAAATTATTAAAAAATGATGTGTAATTAAATTGGAAAAATAAATAAAAAACTGATCATTGGATCAAATTATTATTATAAAGAAAAATTTAAATTTCGATCAAAATTTTTTTTGGTAAAATAACAAGGAAAACTGTCAAATATTGGTAAAATGGGATTTCAGGACTTTTTCTTGTAATTTGACAAGGTTTTTTTTTGAGTGTACGGACAATTTTTAATCAGAACTTCATTAAAGACTTTTTCCGCTGAAGGATTCTACATTCGAAGCAAAAAAATTTTGTAAACATTATTCCTGGGTATCGAAAATCTACCAAAGTACACTTTTTACCCTCTTAGGCTGGATTACTTAATGCTCCGTTATAAAATAACTCTCCTTTAAATTTAACTTTTTTATACAAATTTTGACATACAGCTCCGTTAATCGGCTAACTTTTCATTGAGTAATCCGCCCTTAGAAGCGAAACTTTTTAAAAAGTACTTTTCTCCAAATATTTTTTCACAGTATGTTTCTATATTCCAAATTTAAAGTTTCTTGAACCATTATTTCACACACCCCTCTTCAAGCAAGTTTTGGTTTTGTTAAAATGTTGACAAAATCGGGTAATGATATTTCACTCCTCTTTATTTAAAACTTTAAAAATCGTTAACTCGAAAATCCTAACTGATCCTGTTTTCGAGTTATTGCTAAATAAACTGGTTGACAACAAAAACCCCCTAGTAAAATATCCAACTCATTCTTATAGATTTTGCTTTCATGATTCTAAATCTGCCATCCAATTTTTTCTAGCACGTACCGTTTTTGAGATATTCGCTGTTGAAATGTAAAAAAAAAACAATAAGTTCGCACATTTAGTGATCCACTGTTACAGATTCTTTCAAAAATTTGACTTGATTTCATATAAAATGGATCTCCTGATTGCACTACTGCAATCCAAATTTGTCTAGAATGTTCCGTTCTTCAGATATTCGCGTTTTACATTTTTTTCACGCGAACATCTCCAACGCGAATATCTTGAAAACAGAAGATGCTAGAAAAATTTGGACTACAGTTTTGGTATTGGGAGGTCCAATTTATATGAAATCATTTTTTTTGGCTGTAGGGTTCCGAAAAATGTTATTTTTGTATAAATTAATATTTTATGTCTTCATACAGAATTTCTTAGTTGTATCAACTCAAAAATTCAGTTGCTGCTACTTTATTTGGCTGTGACAACCAAATATTTTGGTCGCCTCAACTAACATCTAGCTATAATAACAACCGAATTGAGTTGTAACTACCGATATTCAACTGTGACGACCTATATGCAAATGTTGCAAACGATTTTTTGTTACAATAACGGATTTTCAGATGGAAATTAGCAAATTCCTTTTCTGTGTGTACAAACGATATTCCTGTTACTTCGAAAGTTATCGGAATTTTCCCGAAGGAACGTATCATTTTATAAGCCGAGAAATATATGAAAAACGTCTCTGAAAAATTGTTTTTTTTTTAAAGAATTTTTCTATATGAAACCAAGGTTATTTTAAAACTTAATGATCTCTAGAAATTATTTTTCAATATATTTTTTGGAAATTTTCAAATTTATTTCCCATTTAAAATTTATCACTTTAGTGTTATATTTTTTTTTTCAATTCTTTCTTATCTTATACCGTGTAAATATTGAATTTTATTGTTTTGTACGTATCTAAAAATTTTAAAAACACTTGTATGCATTTCTTAGTTTTTATTTGTTTAAAAATTGTATTTACGAGCAGAAAATGTTCATAATATTTTCTTGCTCTACATAGTATTTCTATACCCTACAGGGTATAATGACGTTGTGCTGATGTTTGTAACTAGCCGAAATATTGGTTCTAGACCCAACTTCAAGAATACCGATCGATCAGTTTTTGAGTCGATTTAGCGATTTCCGTCTGTCCGTCCGTCTGTATTTATGTAAACTTCTGCTTACCATACAGGTAGCAATTTCTAATCGATTTTTCCGAAAATTGAATTTTAACTGACTCAAAGATTAGTTTTAGACCAGCGGTTACCAACCTTTTTGGCTCGCGTACCACTAATTTTAAATTTTATCAGCCGCGTACCCCTTAACGAGTTTTTTGTTTTTCATTAAACACTTCTCATACATATAAATATGGTTAGAGCCATAACTTTTACTTTTATATTAAACTTAAAGTTTATATGAAAACTTTCCAAATCTGCCTTCCAAATTTTTCTATCACGTAAGATTTTTAAGATATTCGCATTGGAATATTGAAAAACGGTAATTTGGCACTTTTTGGGTCTCCCCTGTAACGTATTCTTAAGTTGCTCACACAAAATAGGACTACATTTAGTATAAACAAGACCTCGTGATTCCAAATCTTGCATCCAAATTTTTCTAACGCGTAGTGTTTTTGAACTATTGGCGTTTGAAAAACTCAAAATCATCTATTACGCACTTATATTCTTTATAAATCATTCTAAAATTTTTAAACGGGAATATATCGAAAACGGAACATGCTAGAAAAATTTGGATTGCAGAAGGTCCATTTTATATAAAATCAAGTCCTATTTTGTTGCAGCATCTTAAGAATACGTAAAATTTCGAAAAAATTTAAAAAAAATATTTTTTTCCAAAAACCTCGATGCGGTTTTCGGCTAATAGAGGACTAAAAGTACCGTCCTAAAATTTGTTTATTTTTTTTTCGTTATCAGCTTAAAAGGCGCACCGAATTCACTTTCATTTTTCTCAAAGTTCATCGTGAGATATTAAAAAAATATTGCTATAAAATTAAAATTCCTTAAAATCCGCGAAACTCAATTATTATTTGCACTTAAGTAATACAATATTATCATTTTTTAAGTAAATTTTTAATAACCACACCCACAAAAGATGGCGAAACAAAACGACTTTTTTGTATCCCCAGCATGATCTTAAACTTTTTTCGACATCAAACTGTTTTTCAGAGGTTGGTTAAGTTCTTCAAGGGGAAACTCTTTTCCCCTGGTCCGATTTTGCCCATTTAAGAACTTAAACTGCCTATGACATTGAGACATATTCGAGCCAAGCTTCAGAAGTCTAGAAATTCTAGAAATATCTTAGAATCGATCACAGATTAATTATATATACTTTCTGGGCTCTTAGACCGATATTTCGACTCGGAATATCAAAGGGAGTATACCCCCATGCTGTGGTTGGTAAAGAAAGAAGTAATCGATAAAAACTATTAGTATTTCCGTACTCTATGGACTTCAACCAGCTCTAATTTTTATATGAGAACTTTCGCATTTTTTTTGGTGTAGCACATTGATATTATTTAATGTTTTTACTAAACAAAAAAAAATCAGAAGAAAATAACTAAAATTTCGCGTACCCCCGTTGACAGTTTCGCGTACCCCTTAGTGGTACGCGTACCATAGGTTGGTAACCGCTGTTTTAGACTATTAAAATTGGAAATAATTGGTGACCTAGCTCCCATGTGTAGACCTAACCATTTTTTAAAATTTAGCAGGTAAACGTATTTTGTAGTCACAAGTCATCAAAAAAAATTCCAGATTAAAAAGAATCGGACCAGTTCTTCTATTTTCCATACAAACCACCCTCTCAAAATAAATCTCTCAAAATTCATGAAAATTGGAAATGATTTGTTAAAATTTTGTTTGTAGCTGTTAAACGTGTACTTTGGTAACCTAATCAAATCTGATTGCAATTGGACCATTTCTGAACTTAGTTCCCATATAAAAATTTCGCCCAATATTCTATAAAATCGGTTTATTGGCAAAATTAAAGATCTAAAGGTATAGATCCAATCGGATCCATGTTTGGAATTGGGATCCATTTTCTAATAATCACTGGGGTAGGGTATTATATGGTCGGTCTTGATCAACTATAATTTTCTTACTTGTTTTTTTTTCGTTTTCGATACCAAAATAAACATTATTTTTATGATTGATAATATTTTACACTTGATGTTTAATGTGTGTTATATTGACACAAGTGTTAAAAAAAATATAACAGCCTAAAGACACAGAAACAAGTCGAGAGAAAAAAAATACAGCGGTGTCACATTTAAGGCTTTAGCGGTGATATTTTTGGAGGCGGCAACTTGAACTAGACAACCGGCAGCAATGACTAATAACACTGCTAAACATTTACAAAAAGGCTTGAGTCGACTGGGACGCAATTGTTCTAGTGATCACAAATGTGGTCCCCAAATCATTTCTATCACATCAGGTTTTTGAGAAAATTGAGGTCAAAGTTTAAAAAATTCGCCGTTTTGGGCACTTTCGACAGCACATAGCGGATGAATCCGATGTAATGGAGATTTAAAAACAAGTTGAGGCAAATATTAAATATTGCTCTTGAGGATGCAGAACTCATTTGGTCAGTTGCCTTAACCCTTAGGGCACCAATTGTCTTTTAAAGGTGTTTTATTCCTTAAACTTAGAAAATTATTGCAGTTATTACATGACGGTCATTTGTGTAGTAAGTAGTAGTTGTTGTTTTCAACCACAATTTCAGTCGTTTTTGTATGAAAAATCTCAAACAGCAATTTTTCGTTTTAAAAATAAATACAAAAAATTACTACATTGCAGTAACAGTTGTTTTATGTAGTTGTTTTAAGTCGATAAAAAAACTTATAATTTTCTTGAAATTTTTTAGAAAAACGGATGTGCAGCAATTATTTCCAAATAATTTTTACCGTTTTGACGCTTACACAGAGAAAACAGTTTAATTGTGCCAGCCGAATTTAGAGCCAACTGCATGGTTAAATTACAACAACCGAAAATTTCGGTTGCGATTGCCAAAATTTTTTTGTACCAACAGAAGTTAAATTTTCAAAACAAATTTTGGTTATCGCAACCGAAAATTTCGGTTGTTGTTATTAAACTATGCAGTTGGCTCTAAATTCGGCTGGCACAACTAAACTGTTCTCTCTGTGTAGAAGTTTTTTTTGTTAGTAAAAAAATTCAGACAATTTAAGTTTACAGTAACTGTAACCACTGTAATTTAATTTGAAGTAGTTCTTACAGTTTTTTGTAGTTGTTAAGCAATAGTTAAAAACAACAACAATTTTTGGTTGATTTTGCTGTAAAATGTAGTGGACGCCTAAACAACAACAAATGTAGTAGTTTTAACTGTCTTTTTTGTAGTGGAATCTACCGTCATAACTTTATTACATTACTTACATCAAAACGCTTTTTAAAAACTTCAGTGGACCATAAAAAAAAACAGTAAGTACGTGACCAAAATCCTTTGTGGGGGTTTTAGTATACTATTAAGGTACTTTCACTTTTTTTTTGGACTAAAGCAAAATATTTCTAGTCGCCTCAAATTTGTTGAACAGTGTAATACATAAAAAAATATCGTCACGCTTTGTATTTTGAAAATTAGTGTAATTTCTACCAATTAATTCCTCATTTCTAATACTCCCAGACAACCATTAGGGACATTTTGGAATTAATGTTTAAATATTTTAACTCAAACTTCCGTAAATATTATACCGTTCGACAGCCAATATTTAACATGAACCGGGTTATATACGTCTGAAAGTAGAAATCAAATGGAGTGAAACTGCATTTACAGTTTTTCATTTCGTGATCCTGTTTCCTTAACATTTTTTCAAAGTTTTAAAGGATGCATTTTGTGAAACATTTCTGAAATATTTGTACTTGTCCTAGGATAACACTGGTGATGGCAAATAAAAGAGGAGGATCTCCCCAAATTTTTCCGTTTTTTTATTTTCCGTATCAGGATAAAGGAATGTGAATAAAGTCATTTGAAAACTTTATCAAAATATTTTGTTGAAAATTTTTAATGATGTTGAAGGATACATTTTTTAACGGACGTAATAAAAAAGGAAAGTTAGGCATCCTAGGACAAGTAGAAATATTTCAAAACTATTTTACAAAATGTATCCTCTAAAACTTTGAAGTCCTTTTAATAGGAAAAAGGATCACGAAAAGAAAAACTGTAAATGTAGTTTTACTACACTTAGGCTCTAGTTTTACACGTTTATTATCCAGTTCATGTTTAAGGACTTTTTTTAATTTTTGTCAGACCGTGTTATCATTCAATTCTAAGCCATTAAGTAAAAGGAAGTCAAAACCTTTCCTTAATGTAGGCGAGTCCTGTCGTCATATTTATGTCGTTAAAAATAAATAAATTCTAAATCAGTTTTAACCTCAACTTGTATCAACAAAAAAGTAAATTACAAAAAAATTGATTTTTCTGTGCCCTTAAGTAATTTAAGGATAACAACAAGGACAATACACCCGCATAATATTGACAACGAGTCATAATAATAACACGAGACTAGACTTAAGATAATGAAAAGGCTACAATTTTTGCACAGTAGGAGATGATTATGAAAGGATTTTTTTTTGTAAATAAAGAAGATAAAAAACACATTAAAAAACGGAAGGAACTTTATTTTAAAGACGAAGAAATTAAAGAAGAGATAAGACGCTTAGAAATATTTTTTCTTCAAATATCATAGAATTAGAAAAATTCCGAAGTTGCTAAGATTTTTTTATGTAGAAAAATTCTAAGTTAATGGAACATTTTTTGTATAGAAAACTTCACACTTGAAATTTTTTTTTGATTCTGTTAAACAATTAGATTAATGAAAGACTTTTTAGTGAAAAAATCTTATTTACATGATTTGTCAATTTAAAAAATATCCTGTGAATCCAAAAGATATCTGTGATAATTATATTTAACTTCATTTTGGTAAAGCTTTCTTTAAAAAGCTTTTTGTGAAGCTTTCTTGAAAGTTTGCAAAAAAAAAGCTTAAGGAAAGTTTTACACCAAGACGTGAAAGTTGCGATATAACTTATTTTAAGCGATATAACTTTAAAGCGATATAACTTTAAAGCGATATAACCCTGTGGTACAGGGTATAATGAGTTTGTGCTGATGTTTGCAACTACCCGAAATATTGGTCCTAGACCTACCTTCAAGTATACCGATCGAGTCAGAATTACTTTTTGTGTCGATTTAGCGATGTCCGTCCGTCCGTCCGTTTGTCCGTCCATCCGTCTGTCCATATATCGGTTTAAGCACGATACAGGTCGCAATTTTCAATTAATTGACTTGAAATTTGAAACTTAAGCATCTTTTGGCCCAAGGACGAAGCTTATTGAAAGTGGAGAAAATCCATGGTCTAATAACCGTATTATAATATATATCGCTTTGAAATTTAGCAGATAATCAAATTTTGTATGCAAGAACCACCATTCCAAATTTCAAAGTAATCGGGTCAGTCCTTCTGGTAGTCCCCATACAAACCACCCTCCCGATATTTACATAATTCCCTCAAAATTCATAAAAATGGAAATATTTGATAAAAATTTTATTTTTAGGTTTTAAACGTGAACTTAAGTTCAGGACCATTTTTGGACTTAGTCCCCCATACAAAAATTTCGACCGATTTTCAGTTATATCGGTCAATTGACAAAAAAATAAACCAATTCAACTAAAATTTGTTTTCTACACTAAATAAAGATCTAACAACGACAGATCCAATCGGTCCATGTTTCGACTTGGGACCCATTTTCCGGGAAACACTGGTGTAGGGTATCATATGGTCGGTCTGGACCGACTATAACTTTCTTACTAGTTTTTAAACTGATTTTGAGAAATTTGTTAAAAAATCTTTAATTTTTATTGTTTGAAAAACTATTATGTTTTTTACATCTAAAAAGCTATAATTTTCTTTCGTAATATATAAATAATTATTTATGCTGAAGTTATGCTAAAAATTAAACTGAAAGCTTTATTGTAAACAAAGGTAAAAGCTTTATTTATAAATCATTATAACTGTTATATTTAAAATAAAAATTTTAAAAATTTTAGCTTTTTTTCGTATAAAAAAATTCTTAAATATGGCGTTTTTTGTTTAAATTTTTTACAGAAAATGATTGTCAATCATCTTTTTTCTCTCCAATTAAGAAATCCACCACCATTTTTCTATCTGTTACCTTTTTCCTTACCTAAAAAGGAGGAGCTGTTTACTCAGGCATATCAAGACAATATTTTTTTATTTTAAACAATAGTGGAAAATAAAATTGTGATCTTTCTTATTATAACTATAGTGTACAGATCGTATATATGGGTTGGTGGTGGTTGTTATTCTTAACTCCTCCACTTTGACACGTACATTTGTAAATGTATGGAAGAGTATAGAACGGTGGTGTTATGATTATCAGGATCATGCCAATAGTTACGAGTGTGCTACCTACAAAAATATTGTATGTTTACCTTTTCTTTTTTGACGCATCTACCCATAAGAAGATAATAAAGACTCCCTTTTTTTGAAATCAATAGATTTTAGGGGTAGTAAGAATAGAAAATTTTTCGTATAAATACCAAGGATGTTGACATTAAGAAATCAGTTTAAAAACTAGTCTTATTGAACACATTAAGAAAAAGATTTGAAACAATTAAAAAAACAAATATTATTTACCAAAGCTCAAAAAAGCTTTTTTAATTTACTGTGCCTAAAAAGTAAATTACTTGCTGCACTTCATTTTCGATTGATAAGATGTTTTGTTTACAAAAGCTTGTAAGCTTTAGCTTAGATATGAAAATGTCGTTTGAAGAATATTTCGTTTATGACAATGGCTAAAATTCGACTACAGATGATAAATTTTACAAAAACTGTGATATATTACTTTTACATATAAGCTTAAGAAAAAAGCTTTTTCTCTCTCTAGAGATAACAATTCTCTGAATGGGAGAATCATCATTATGAAGAGATACTAACAATACTTAATCATACAAATTGTGATAAGTGCATTGTTTAAACAACTGTGATGTCTACTGAAACTTCTTCAATCATTGATTTGGTTCATTGCTGCTATGATTCATAAGACAAATCCTCGTCGGTGATACTTCGGTAATTACCACAATAAAAATATATCTCTAATGATATTACGAATTAAATTGTGATGAATAGATACTGAATGAAAAATGTAAGCTGTGATAGTTTATTGTTCACCTGTGATGTTTAGAAGCTGCCTGCTACATTGTGATAAAATCAGACGCATGATTGCTTAAATATATCACTGTGATAAAAACAACAATTGTGATACAAAAATGTTAACACTCCACTTTCTATAAAGCTACTCTTTAACAAATTCTGGTTTGTTAAGAAAAAAACATTCGCTCATGAAAAGGAAAATCATTTCTGTGATAAATAGTTCGGAAAACCTATGAGTCTATATTAACATCATTAACCTTCTACGAAAATCTCTGTGATAATCTCTTCAACTCTCTTCTGGATAGAACTCTTTTGGATGGCAAAATACAACAACAATTTCTTAAACAATTTAAAACAACTCTGTGATGGTAATCGTTTCAAAACCCGTAATTCATGTGGACATCAAACAATTCGAGTGATGAAAGACTTTTAGTGATAAAAGTCTCAATTACATCAGTGATATGATAAGTATATTCAACTTAATTTTTGGCATAACTTTCTCAAAAAAGCTCAAGGAAAGTTTTGTATCAAGAAGAGGTAAAAGTAGTAATCTAGCTTAATTTTAAGCGTTAATAAAAAAAAAAACTATAATTTTCTATACAACACTATATTTCAAAATAGTGATATAAAAACAAACTCAATATATACTTTTTTTTTGTTTTCTGTCAAACTTAACTTGTAGAGTTTTTTAAAAAGCTTTAATTTTTCTTATTTAAAAAACTGTGATAGTTTTTACTTTTTAAAAGCTTTTACTTTTCTTGTTTAAAAATCTGTGATATTTTTTAATCTAAAAAACTTTAATTTTTAATTGAGAAAATGTGATATTCTGAATAGGCTTTAGAAACAATTCTAAGCTTTTATCAAAAAAATTTTATAATTTTCTATACAACACGTTATTTTAAATTTGTGAAATTTTTTTGAAGACATTTCAAGAAATCATTATTTATAAACTTTTCTTTAAGAAGAAAGCTTTTGAATTCTTAGATTTAAAAAAAAAAAAAAAACATTTTTAAAAGCTTTATTTAAAAAAAGAAATATTTTATAACATTTAAATTTTCATTACTCAAATCGTGATAATTTTACAATTTTTTTTTAAATCCTTAAAATTTTCCTGAACAAAAACTTTTTTTAAAAGCTTTGATTTTTAATTAAAAAAGTTGATATTTTAAATAGATTGCATAATTTTGATAGATTTTGCAAAATAAATCTTAATTTTTAACTAAAATTGTGATATTTTCTAACAGTATTTTAAAAAGCTTTATTTTGTTTAAATGTGTTTAATTTTAAAAGCTTTAATTTTTCTTTTTAAAAAAATGTGATATTTATTTAAAGCTCTGCTTTATTTTTAAAAATGTAATGTTTCTCAAAAAATTCTAAAAATTTTTTTTTTAACTTAACTTGTGATATTTTCTAACAATATTTTAAAAAACTTTATTTTATTTAAATGTGATTACTTTTAAAAGCTTTAATTTTTCTTTTTAAAAAATGTGATATTTAAAGCTTTACTTTATATTTTAAAAAAAATTTATATTTTTTAAAAAATTTTAAAAGCTTTATTTCTTTAACTAAACTTGTGATATTTTCTAACAATATTTTAAGAAGCTTTATTTTATTTAAATGTGATTACTTTTAAAAGCTTTAAGTTTTCTTTTTAAAAAATGTGATATTTAAAGCTTTACTTTATATTAAAAAAAATGTGATATTTTTCAAAAAGTTCTAAAAGCTTTGATTTTTTTGTTGTGCTTTTTTTAAAAGACTTAGAAAAATAATTTGCAAATTTGAATGGAAATTTTAACAATATTTCTTTAATCTTTGCGATAATTTTTAAAAGCTTTAATTTAATTTATTTTATAAATATGATATTTTTCAAAAGATGTGCTGTTTAAAAAATATGATATTTTATTTATAATTCTAAAAGCTTTAGAATTATTTAAAAAAAAAAACTTTTAAAAGCTTTAAATTATTTTTAAGAAAATTTGATATTTATTAAAAGTTTTACTTTAAATTTTTAAAAAATTGTGAGATTTTACAAAATAATTTAAAAGCTTAAATATTTTTTATTGTTTTATTTTTAAAAGATTTAAAAATAAAATTGACAAAATGAATGATAATTTTAACAACATTTCTTTAAATCTTTGTGACAATTTTTGAAAGCTTTAATTTCTTTTTTTTTTAATGTGATATTTTTCAAAAGACTCGCTTTTTAAAAAATGTGATATTTTATTTACAATTAAAAAACCTTAATTTTATTTAAAACTCTTTTAAAAAAATGTGATATTTATTAAAAACTTATATTATATTTATATTTTTTAAAAATTGTGATATTTTTCAAAAAATTCTAAAAGCTTAAATAATTTTGATTGTGGTATTTTTAAAAGATTTAAAAAAAGAGAAGAAAATTGACAAATTTGATGACAGTTTTAACGATATTTCTTTAAATCTGTTTGATAATTTTTAAAAGCTTTAATTGCTTTTTTTTTGTAAATGTGATATTTTTCAAAAAACTTGTTTTTTTAATGTGATATTTTATTTGCAATTCTAACAGCTTTAATTTTATTTAAATAACTTTCAAACAATTTAATTTTTTCTTTTTCAAAAATGTGATATTTATTAAAAGCTTTACTTTATATTTTTAAAAAATGTGATATTTTTGAAAAAATTCGAAAAGCTTTAATTTTTTTTTAATAGTAAAAAAAAAAATATAATACTATTGGCAAATTTAATGATAATTTTAACAATATTTCTTTAAATCTGTGTGATAATTTTTAAAAGCTTAAATTTTTATATTTTTTTTAAATGTGATATTTTTCAAAAGACTCCCTTTTTATAAGAAATGTGATGTATTATTTACAATTCTAAAAGCTTTAATTTCTTATTAACAAATTTTAATATCTTAAAAAATTAAAAAAAAAAAAATATTAAAAAGCTTTAATTGTAATACAACTTGTGATATTTTAATATTTAATGACATTTTTTTAACTTAAAAAAAAGCCTTCACATTCTTGATATTTTTTAAAAAATTTTAGTTTAAAATTTGTTTGTGATCTTTTATAAATCATAAGATTATATTTTAAGCTTTTATTTTAATTGTTCTGTTTGTTTTAATATTTTTGTGATTTTTTTATATTATTCAAAATCGTTTTTTAAAGCTTTACTTGGTTTAAAGTTTTTGAAAGCTTTTAATAATCCTGTTATATAATTTCTTATATTTTTTTTTGGAAAAGCTTTACTTTTTGGTAAATTTTTATTTAATTCAAAACTATTTTTTTTACTCTTAGGTATCAAATGTGATATATTATACATATTTAAATTTTATTAAAAGCTTTAACTATTGCCTTAGCCATGTTTATCTATTAGAAACTTTTTAATCCATGTCTTCCATTTTTATCATATATTTAGGAAATTATTTTTCAAGTGGCTTTTTCACCACTAGTGCCTTTTAACTTTAATTTCATTGTCTTCCAATTAGATTATCTAAGTTTTTTTTTAAATTAAATTAAATGATTTAATATCTTGGTTTATACCATTTGTGACTTTTTCATGCATCATTGTCTTCCACTTACAATTAGTATTAAGTTTAAGTAATGTATCATATAAATTGTTGTAAATCCTGAATCTTCCAATTAGTTTATTAAGGTCTATGACAACTAAAGTTTAAATTATTCTAATTTAGCCTTAATTTAAATTTGCATTAAATTTAAGTTATAATATTTTGTTTTGCTTTAGTTTAAATTAAAATTTAGTTTTAAGAATTTAGGGGTTTGTTTGCTTTGCTTAAGTTACTAACTATAATGTATTTTAAGTTTAAATTTAATATTTTTAATACATAATACTACATTTAAGTCAACATTTTAATAAATAAATAAAAATAAAAAAAAATCAATATTGTTGTTATTTTAACCATTTTTTAGATGATCCGAAGTAAATGCTTTGTGTTACACATTTTTTTTTAACATTTTTGTGTATTTTTTCAAACAAATGCAACATTTGTATGTAAGAAGAAGTTCAAAATCCTTCATTTGGACCTGGCAACAAATTTTTTTTGTCACGCCCCCATTTGTTGGCGTGGATTATGAAATTTATTTAAATAATGATAAATTGATAAACATGAAAATTGACAAAAATATTACAAAGATAAAAAGGTCGTTTTGATGAAAATCTATGGGTCAACTCCGAAGTTATGACAAATTTTGTAAAATCCAATAATAAACACTAAGGTACACGTATTTAACTAACAAGGGAAGTATCTCAACCCTTATGAACCGATTTGCCTGAAACTTAAAATATATATTAAAGAGACGATTTTAAGGTTGGGGTGTCTCGGCTTATCGGCCATATCGGTGTTTTAAAATTTCGTTGTTCCCTTATGAAACCATGTGGACGTTCGGGAAAATTTTGATAACTTCCAAACTAACAGGAATATCGTCTAGGGCAAAAATACGTTTCGACTTAAATTTAATGAAGATTATTTCTTAATTATATGGATATCTTAGGTCTATGTCTTCACATAAATACCCCCCAAAATTTACACATTTTCCTGAAAAAAAAATTTATTGGATAGGCATTAAAAAACCTTTCATCACATATGAAAACATTATATAGTTTCTTAAAAAGAATTGGCTGAAAAATCCAAAAAAACATTTTTTCGCCATTTTTTGACCCATGTTTTGAACCCCTATATCCCCGATATGTAAGATAAGCCGAGACACCCCAACCTTAGAATTGTCTCTTTTATATATTTTTTAAGTTTCAGGCAAATCGGTTCATAAGAGTTGAGATACTTCCCTTGTAAGTTTTTATTTTTATTGTATTTAAAATAAAAAAAAAAATGCAAGGAACATTTTATGCAGAGTTTCATAAAATTCTTTATAACTTTGGTGTTTGCCCATAGATTTTTATGTAACCCACTTTGTTAATTGTGTAAAATGTAACATTTTATTGATCATAACCCATTCTAAGACAATTCTACCGATGCCCACAATACAGTCCAAAATAAAAGAGCTAGACTCCTGAAGTTTAGCATGTATATGCTTTATGGTTACAGAATGGTTAAAATCGAAAATGGGTAAAATCGGGCTATGGGTAAAAAGTTCTCCTTTGGAAAACTAAACCAACCTCTAAAAAAAGTTGTTTTTTACAGGTTTTTTAATACTTTTGTTAAGCCTGCACTCAGTACCGTTTTAAGGTATGGCGGGGCCCTTGTGCACATAAGAGTTTGGGGACCGTTAAAAAAGTTAGAAATCGCATGACAAGAAAATCACACGAAAAATTTCTAAAAATCTAAAAATTTTTCTTTAGGAAAAATAACTTACAATTTGAGACTTTTACTTTATGGGAAAAAGGTCTCAGAATCTAAAACTTTTTAATAGAAAAAAGGTCTCAGAATCTAATAAATTTTCTATTGGAAAAAAGGTGTCAGAATATTTGACATTTTCCTACATTTTCAGTAGGAAAAATATCTCAGAATGTCAAACATTTTCTCTCCGAAAAATGTGTCAGAACCTGATACTTCTTCTGTGCGAAAAATTTCTTAGAATCAGAGACCTTTTCTATACAAAAAATGTCTCAGAATGTGTGACTTTTTCTATACAAAAAATGTCTCAGAATCTGGGTCTTTTCCTATACGAAACATGTTTCAGAATCTGAGACTTTTTCAATACGAAAAATGTCTTATTGTTAGTATCTGAGACATTTTCTATACGAAAAATGTCTTAGAATCCGAGACATTTTCTATACGTAAAATGGCTCATAATATGAGAATTGTTCTATACTAACAATGTCTCAGAATCTGAAACTTTTGAGACTTTTTATGTCTCAAAATCTGCAGCTTTTTCTATACGAAAAATGTCTCAGAATCTGAGACTTTTTATGAAGGAGAAATTATTTTGAATTTGAGAAAAAAAGTTTGTTGGGCAAATTTCCCCAATAGAAAAAGTCTTCGTTTAGCTTTTTCTATACGAAAAAAAATTTCTATACGAAAGTGTGAAATTTTCTTTAATAACAACTTAAAAATAAAAATTAAAAAAAAAATCGTTTTATGCGCTTAAAAAAAAGTAGTATAAAACGGAAATATGATTTTGAAAAGTTAAGCATTATTTTTCCTGTGGGCCAATTAAAAACTCTTGAAGAATATTAAAATTTTTCTTCTGAATTGGTCTATAACTCTGATTTTTTTTTTTGCAAAATTTTTACTTTTTTTGCATAATTATTTTTATAAAGGCTTATTTTTTTTAATTCACCAAAAAGTTTTCAACAAGATTATTTGGTTTAATGCAATGGTTCCCGAGCAAATTTTTAGGATTTTTTTTGTTAAATTAACTAGAAAAAATATAATTTTAGTTACATTATTTAGTTGATTGTGTGAAAACTTTATCTAAAAACTTTGTTTAAACGATGATTTAAAAAAAAAAAATTTGTTTAACCACAAGTAAATTTTGAATTTTAAAACAAATTTAAAAAATTTACAAATTTTTCTCGAGTGTAGGGGGGACATTGTAGATTTTTTTTACTTAAACGTGGGGCATGGCGCAAAAAAGGTTGGGAACCATTGGTTTAATGCTTTTTTAAACTTTTTAAAAAGCTTTTAAAATATATTCCTGTATGATGAAATGTTCTATACACTAAAAAAAACTTGTCAAATTATATGAAAAAGTCTCGTAATCCCATTTTACCAATATTCCTTGATTTTTAACAAAAACATTTTTTGTTTTAGTCGATCAAAATTTATATTTTTTTGTAATTTTACAATTTTTTTTGTAAATGTACAAATTTCCAAGGTAATTTTAAAAAAAATAATCTAGTAAAATCAGGAAAATTCCTTGTAAGTTTTATCACGTAAAAGTTTTTTCGAGTCAAAAAAGTTGTAAATTTACAATTTTATTGGTATATAGCTTGTAAAATAACAAAAAAGTTCGTAATTTTTACTAGAAATTCTCGCAAAATATGGGGTAGCAAAACATAAAAGTTATAAGCTTTTCTTGAAATTTTATTCCAAAATATTATACACTCACAAAAAAAACTCTTTCACATTACAAGAATCTCCATTTACCAATATTTGACAGTTTCCCTTGTTTTTTGACAAACAAATTTTAATAGAAAATTAAATTTTTTTTACAATTTTTTTTTGTAATTTTAGAAATTTTTAAGATAAGTTTACAAAAATAATCTAGTAAATTCACGAGAATTCCTTGTAAGTTTTATTGCGCCAAAAAAAAAGTTATAAATTTACAATTTTATTGGTAAAATGCTCGTAAAATTACAGAAAAGCTCGTAATTTTTACTATGAATTCTTGTAAAATAGGAGGTAGCAAAAAATAAAAGCTCCGTATAATTTAATTTATGAAAAAGGTCATAGTCTAAAATTTTTTACAGAAAAACTGATGAACATAAAAAATTTTCTTCTGAACTTGTCTATAAATTTGAAATTTTTTCTTTATGAAAATCTTTGTAAGAATTGAATTCTTATACATGATGGTAGGATGATTAAGAATAATAGAAATAAATGGAACGGCAAAAAAAACATGAATATGATTTTAATGAAGGGAACTTGATTTAATGTTCTTGTTATACAAAGCACCACCATTTATTAGACTTAAACAAAAAAGATTTCCCGTATACGTGCACTATAATGGAGGTTAATAAATAAAACCACTTTTTGGTGTCTACAATAAAATGCATTTTAATTGCATTAACCTTTTATTGGTAAATAACCCAACAAGAACCTAAAATAATAATAATTTCAAATAAAAACTAGGGGAGACACAATGACCAAGCATTAAGTAACATTCAAGTTAGACAAGGATGAAAGAAAGATATAAACAATGAACCAGCTAACATTACGGTCAAAAACCACCACCAACCGCCACTACCAAAACTGTTATAAGAAAAATCAATTTAAAATCTCTACCTGACTTTAATAATAAAAAAACGTTAGGGACTTGTTAACAAAGAAGTAACAAAAAAAAAACTAGTATAAATACTAGTCCTTTTGACTATAAGAAATCAGTCTAACTCATAACTTCATAACAAACGGGCAAACAACACAAGTTGAAAAGAAAATGTAAAAAATAAATTTTCAACTTCACCGAAAAACTAAAAAGTCAGAAAGAGTTTTTGTTTATAAGAAAAACAAAAAAAATCTACAAGATTTGTTTTTCGATCTAGGCAAACTCTAGGGCTTTTAGTAAGAAACCAGCAATATGATGGCCAGAAACAACAATAGTGGACTTTGGAGTAAGCAGAATTTGGGAAAACAAGTGAAAAATCCTTTGGCTTTGAAACTTTGAAAACATCCTATGTTCACAATTTTCTGTGTTGCAGTTTGGTAAAAAAATCTTTGTAATCATCTTCTCCCTTCCCTTGGTTTGGAAAAAGTGGCAATAGTGTTTTAAACACGATTTTTTAAAAAAAGCTTTAATAATTTTTAAGTTAATTTTTTTATACTATAAAAAAAGTAATTGTGATTGATTTGTAATAAATTAGTAGAATCATCCCATGTCTTCCATTTGTAGTTAAACAAAAAAATTTTAGTTATAATGAAAATTTTTAAATTTAAGAACATTTTTAATTTTAAGTTTTATTATTAATGGTCTTCCGGTTTGTTTGTTTTGCTTTAGATTTAAGTTGCAATTTATGATTAAGAACCTTAGTTTTTTAAGAAAATAAATACTTACAAAATATTTTATTTCATTAAAAAATATTTTGTAAGAAAAACCTAAAAAAAATTAAAGAATTTTATTTTTTATTAGGAATTTTACTTTTTTCAGAATGGAAAGGCAAATGTCCTTTTCCTAAATTATAAAAATACGATTTTAAAACTCAAAGTTATGAAAAAACAAGTAGAAAAGTTAAATACGACATGGCCGAATCTATGAATACCCTCCACAATGCCCTTTTATGGCTGGATTACTTAATGCTCCGTTGTAAAATAACTCCCCGTTAAATTTAACTTTTTCATACAAATTTTGACATAAGGCTTCGTTAAATCGGCAGTTAGCAGCTAACTTTTCATTGAGTAACCCGCCCTAAGTGATAGTAAATTTTCCAACGTGAAAAAAAAAACATTTTTGATTAGTTTTTATTTTGTGTAAAAAAATTTTTTTTAAGTAATTTTTGAAAAAAAAAAAAAAAAAATACAAAAATTTTTTTTGAGTGTAAAATTTTTTTAGTGTAAAATTTTTCATAGACTGTATTTTTTTTTACTGTAAAAATATTTTTGAGTGACAAAAATACGTTGTAAAATATTTTTGTGACTTACCAATGTTTTTAAAACATGTTTAACGGGTTTTCAACACTTGAATTTAAGGTGAAACTAATCTGAAATTCACGGTTTTGCTAATAGCTTTTGAACCACTAGACCGATTTGGCTGAAATTCAATAAGGACCAGGCCAGGGAAATATATATGCCAAGCTTCAGCTTCCTCAGAAGTGTGTTTCGAAAGTTAGCGTGTTTTTTATCTCATAAATACACGAAAAACCCTTGCCGAAGTTCAGTCTTTTGCTCATAACTTTTAAACCACTGGACGGATTTCGCTAGATTGCAATAGCAACCTGCCCAGGTAAATGGCCAACATATATGCCAAACTTCAGGAGACTCTGTAAAGTTTTTCAAAAGTTAGCGTGATTTCAACAGACAGACAGACGGACGGACATCGCTAGATCGTCTTAAAATCGATCGAGGATCATGAATATAAGTATATACTTTATGGGGTCCTAGACCAATATTTCGAGGTGTTACAAACGGAATGACAAACTTATATATACCCTCTATCACTAGAGTGGAGGGTATATAAAGTACTTTTTGGACATTTCTTTTCTAAGGGATAAAAAGTGTAAAAAATTTACTTTGGTACTTTTTCAATATTCTGTAATAATGGTCATAAAAACTTCGAATTGCAAATGAAAGTTCGTCTAGCGGAAAAAAACATTCTAAAAAAGTACCTTTGAGAAATTACTTATTATTTTGATGGGGGAAAAAAATGTACTTACAAGGGAAGTCTCCCTAGTGTCACCCACGGATCTTTATGGAATTGGTTTTATTTTCTAGAGCAGAAAAAAATTAAGCGACACGTATTTTTTTAGCGGCCAAATTTATATTTAGGGGGTGAAAAGGAGGGGGGAAGAAACGGTCATTTTTAGTTTTTTTGTTTATCTCCTATATTATGCAAAAAAACATAGGCATGTTACATACCAAATGAAAGGTCTTTGAAAAACCTATCTACGTGTGTTAAGAACGTGTCCAAACATGCACAACTTTTCGTCATATTGAGTCATATCATAGTGATACCACATATGCCTATATTAATTTTGTTTAAATAGGCGTAAATTGTATGAAACTGAAAAAGGTCAATTTCCCTCCGTACAAATCGACCTCCCCTAAAAATGAGTTTGGGCCGCTATACAAAAATACGTGTCGAATTAATTTTCGTTCTTAACAACATATCCAAATTTCATGAAGATCGGAGGGTGACATCAGGGAGACCCTTTTTAGATATTTTTTCTATCTACTGAAATCATAGTTATAGAAATTTTAAATTTGGAATGTATGATCATCAAGCTGTAGAAATATTGTGAAAAACTTTTAGGAATTTCTGATTTAAAGAGGATCAAGTTGGGTAAACGAAATTGTAGATTGGTACTATTTCGACCTCTTAAAATAATGGGCATAGAAACTTGAAAATTTTAATCTACAATACTCCAGCGGAAGTAAATCTAAAATACTGTTTTGAGTGGGTGGGGGTGGAGGGGAGAAATTGTACTTTTGTACCTTTTCTTTTCTTAAATAATAGTTACAGAATCAAGTGTACTTTAATACCGTTCCTATTTCCTAAATAATTGATTTTTTAAGACTGTATTGTTCCAAATATCAAGTATTTATGATGATATTAAAGAAGATCAAAAAAGTACCAAGGTACAATTTGCTATCCTCATAGAATCAAAACTCTCTTAAAAGTACTTTTGTCATAATGTTTCCTACGTTGGATAATTTAACAAATTTCAAGTTTCTAGAATTATTGCAGGAGTTATAAAATTTACCAAAGTGCAATTTTTTACCGCATTAAAACGGAACTTCTTAATGCTACTTTTTTCAAAATTTTATTCCGCTTGAGGATCCTTCGATGACCAATATTTCAGGAAAAAAAAAAAGTACCAAGGTACACATTTGAAATTTTTTCCTTAGAAAAAAAAATTCCAAAAACTACAATCTATTACACAATTTTGCTTTCTTAGTATCAGCACTTCCTTAAAGTCTTTTTCCACAGCTTTTGTTATCCACCGGATGATCTTACATTCCAAATATCAAGTATTTATGACCAATATATTAAAATATCGAAAAAGTACCAAAGTACACTTTTTTATCCTCTTAAAATCAAAACTTTCTAAAAAGTTCTTTTGAAATCTTACATTCTAAATTTCAAGTTCTAAAACACATAAATTTCGGGATATATAACAAGTACCAAAAAACACTTTTTAACCCCATCATTTTATTAAGGTACCTTTTCAAAATGTCTTTCTCCTAGAGGGTCCTACATATTAATTTTCAAATTTGTAGAACCATTCTTAGTTCAGTTTAGTTAGTTTAGTTTAAAGTGGGACAAAAATTGTACTTTGTTACTTTATCTATGGTCCTGTAAACTTAAAAAGTAAGAGCCTCTAGCGGAAAAAACATTCTGAAAAAAGTACCTTTAAGGCATTCTAATTTTGATAGGGTAATAAAATGTACTTTGGAACTTTTCCAAACTTCTTTAATTATAGTTCTAAAAATATAAAGTTTGAAATGTATGATCATCCAGCGGAAGAAACATTATGACCAGGGACAGGACCTTAATGCACTAAAAAACTATATTTTAGGCGCCTAAAATATGCATTTTAAAAACCTTAAAATATGCACTGAAATCTATAAAAATATGCATTAAAAATTATAAAAACAGTTAATTTTGACTTTTACGAACAAAAATCTCCACATTATCCAAAAATTTCATTTCAAATTAAATTTTTTTAAAATAATTTTTTACTTTGTTAGCTTTTTAATGAAAACAAAAGCTTTTGCCAAAAATTTCGGTTCCAAAATTGACCGCAAAAAAAATTAACAATTTTCAAAAAAAGTTCATAAAAAATCGAAAAAAGCTAAAACTTAAATTTTATACAAAATATGACCCAAAAATATGCATTTATAGCGAAACAATAGCAAAATATTCAAAAATATGCATTTTCAACAAAAGATTCGATTTTAAGAGGGTAAGCAAGTGTCCTTTGGCACTTTTTTAATCTTCTGAAATATTGTTTAATAAATACGTGATGTTTTAAATGTAGGATCCTTTAGCGGAAAAAAACATTCAGAAAAAAATACCTTTAAGAAATTCCGATTTTAATAAAGTAAAAAACATGTGTTTTGTTACTTTTCCGATATTTTAAAATAATGTCCATAGATGTACGAAATTTTGAGTCTACAATTCTCAAGCAGAAAAAAAATTAAAAAAAAGAAGTTTTGAGAATTTTGATTTTAATGGTACTTTTTGATTTAATTGGTACTTTTTCGATCTCCTGAAATAATAATAATAAGAACTTTAACTTTGAAATGTGAGATCCTGTAGCGAAAAAAATAACATTATGAAAAAAGTCCATTTAAGAAATTTCGATAAGGATTGGAAAAAAAATTGTGCTTTGTTACTAAAATAATGGCCTCAGAATTTAAATCTACAATCCTTCAGCGGAAAAAAAATCTGTAAAAAGTAGTTTTTGGAAATTTATATTTTTCATATTTCCTCAACTACGGATCCCAAAAACTAGAGATTCAATTGCTGAGACATTTTTCATACAGAAAAGTTTTCAATTGCTAAGAAATTGTTTCTAAAAAAAAACATTTGAGATTCTGAAAATTTGTCAAGTTTCTATTTAATTCCCTGTAAATTTTTTTTTTAAAATAAAAATCAATTCAAAACACAATAATTTTTAGTTTGGGGTATTATATACAAGATATTTTATTTTTATTTTTATAATTTCTTAAAACTAAAATTATGCAAAAAAATATATTTTTTTTTTACAAAATATTTTTTAAAGCAAAACAAACAAACCGGAAGACAATGATTTTTTTTCTTAAAATTAACTTAAACTAAATTAAAGTTTTTTTTGTTTTATAATTATAAAAAAATATTTTATAATTTTTTTAATTATAAAAACAAAACTTTAAGGGAAGACATTTGATTAATTTATAAACTAATTTTTTTTTTAAAGCATTTTAAATATCACAGTTTAGTTACAAATTATTGCAAAAATTGTTAAAGCTTTTAAAACCATATTTCCAAAAAAAACCTTTTAAGGAAGGCTTGATTTTGAACCATGGAAGGTTTTTAAGGTACAAATGGTGATTTAAGGCCAACCATTTATAGAGTTACAAAATAAAAGAAAAAACCAATAAAGTTGTTTAAGATGAAAACCGAATTTGAGTCTGGAACTGTTGAGTACTGGACTTCTTACTTGAAATTTGTAGATGTGATGTGGCTCCATCTGTGTTAGCTGCTGTTACGACTTTTTGTTTAAGTTTTTTAGTGGTTGTTTTTAGCTGCTTCTGATGACATCTCTTGATTTTTCCTTATTTTGAAAAATCTACCAAATTAGTTTATTTTTTCTCATTTCCTTAGAAATCCAGATTGAAAATTCTTACTAATTTTTCGTAGATGAGTTGTTAACACTTTGGAATTGTGATGAGAACTAATTTTTCCTTGACCCTGCTCAGCTATTTATACCAAAAAAAAAAATTCTCCGTTATCTTAAAATTCCTTATCATTTCCCTTGTTGAATTCCTATAGGTTCTTGTAGTTTTAAAAATAACAAAAAGTCACCACTTAGGGGTGACTTTTTATGTGTTAAGAAATTTCCAAAAAAAAAACTAACCCCTGCGGTTTAGAAATCTTTTTACGAAAGAGTAACTGAAATGGTCTGATTTGAAAGGAAAAGAAATAGAAATTGTTTATCTTATTATTTGTTAGTTTTATTAGTTTTAAAGTTATTTATAATTTTATATACTACTATTTATTTTTTGAAAATCTTTTGAAAAGAAGATTTTGAAGTATGTATATGTTTTCTTAAAGATTTTTGGGAGTTTCCTTTTTTTTTTCTTTTTTTATGTTATTTTTTTATATTTATCCTTGATTAATGTAAATATTTTGCTCTCGTGTAAGTCACACTTTGAAATAGAATTTGGATTTTTTTATATTTTTTTTTTTCAAATCAATATTGAGACAAGTGTCAGGAACGTGTTTTCTTTAGAAATCATTTTTTTAAGGTGTTAACAAAAATCACAGCAGGTTCAAGGATTAAAATTTAAAAAAAATAAAAATTCAAACAAAATAACACTGTGCTACAAAAAACATAAAATCTAATATACTTTTAAAATGAGGTAGTTAAGGTTGTAGGTCTCGTCGAAAAGATCACAAAAATGCCCATAAAACTTGCCAGACACCCTCAAATTTTAAACTTATTGTCAAAAAACGTTGTTTTTGGGACTTTTTTCACTAAACCACGTGTAACTTAAACATTTTTTAACCGATTTTAAATTTTTTAACTGTTTTGGATAGTAAAAGGATAGGGCTTTTCATGTGTGTGAATTGGTCTATACATATGAGAAAGATATTTATAGATTTTTTCAACAATATCAAATTTTTTGTAATTTTTGAAAATTTTTTGAGTTTATCGATTTTTTTCTGCTATAGTTTGTTCAACAACCTTTATATAAATAAACGTATTCCTAAAGAAAATTTAATTGTGAATACGATGAGCTTTATGCCAAAAAAATCGGATAACAATTGACAGAGTTGTGATAATTTTTCTAAAAAAGAAAATTAAGATTTTGTATGAAATTGCCGTGCGGATAACACAGGCAAAAAAAATAAAAAAAAATAGACGAACATACTGAGAGGTCGCGTATCATTATTTTAAAGGTTTTTGACCTCCTGAATTCGAATTTGACCTTGAAATGGCGCTATCTTATTAAGTTTTTGATATATCAATTTATGTTAAATATCTCAAAAACCTGACGAGATAAAGTAATTTAAAGGCCAGATTCGGATTCAGCGCGACAAAAACCTTTAAAAATATTGTACATGTTCATTTATGATAAATTTATTTTTTATGCCTGGGTTATCTGAACGGCGATTTTCTGCAAAATTTTAATTTTCTTTTTTAGAAAAATTATCCCAACTCTGTCAATTATTAACCGATTTTTTCAGGATAAAGCTTATAGTATTTAGAATTAAATTGTTTTTAAAAAAGCGCTCATAAATATAAAGGTTGTTAAACGAACTATAGCAGAAAAAAATCGATAAACTCGAAAATTCTTCAAAAAATTAAAAAAAATTGATTTTATAGAAAAAATCAATAGATATCTTTCTAAAATCGATAAACTCGAAAAATCTTCAAAAAATTAAAAAAAAAATTGATTTTATAGAAAAATTCAATGGATATCTTTCTTTTACGTATTGACCAATTCAAACACATGGAAAGCCCTATCCTTTTTATATCCAAAACAGTTTAAACGTTTAAAATCGGTTGAAAATTTTCTGAATTACACAAGGTTTAGTGAGAAACCTCCCAAAAAAACGTTTTTATACCCTACACCACACTGTGGTACAGGGTATAATGAGTTTGTGCTGATGTTTGTAACTACCCAAAATATTGGTACTAGACCCACCTTTAAGTATACCGATCGACTCAGAATCACTTTTTGAGTCAATTTAGCGATGTCCGTTCGTCCGTCTGTCCGTCCGTCTGTCCATGTAAATGGTGTAAACACGATACAGGTCGCAATTTTTAATCAATTGACTTGAAATTTCAAACTTATGAGTCTTTTGGCCCAAGGACGAAGCCTATTGAAATTGAAAAAAATCGGTCCATATTTAGACCTAGCCCCCATACAAAGGTCCTCTTTAGTTTTGGCTCAAATGACTATAATAACCGTGTTATAATAGGTATCTTTTCGAAATTTGGCAGGTAAACGTGTTTTGTCTTCACAAATCACCATTTCAAATTTTAAAAAAATCGGACCAGTTCTTCTTGTAGCCCCCATACAAACCACCTTCCCGATTTTCACATAAATCTGTAAAATTTCATGAAAATAGAAAATATTTAATTACAATTTTGTTTGTGTATGTTAAACGAGTACTTAAATAGCCTTATCAAATCTTATAATCATCGGACCAGTTTGTGACTTAGGCCCCTTGTGAAAATTTCGCCCGATTTTCAGTTAAAGCGGTTTATTGTCAACAAAATTTGAGTGAAATAGGCTTCTACTATTTCACTCAAATTTGATTTGTGAGTGTTTTTTACACGTATTAAAGATTTGACAAAATATAGATCTAATCGGTCCATCGGACCCATTTTCCGGGAAACTCTGGTGTAAGGTATTATATGGTCGGTCTTAACCGACTATAATTTTCTTACTTGTTTGACAATAACTCTAAAATTTGAGGGTGTCTGGCAAGTTTAATGCGAATTTTTGTGATCTACTCGACAAGACCAACAACCTAAGTCACATCAGAAGTATTTTTTCACTGTAGCACAGTGTAATTATAAAAATCATTGTTTAGGTGAAACTTGTTGGTGATAGTGAAGACCTCTATAAAAATATATATGTTTTTTGATTTTTACAATATTAAGAGATTTGATTTAAAACTTACACAATTAAAAAATCTATTCATCAGAAAAAAAATTGTAGTATTGACTTAAATATACTAAAACAAGTAAAAAAGTTATATTCGGCCTTGCCGAATGTATTGATACCCTCCACAATTTCATAAAGATTATTGCAAAAAACTTTATTTAAAAGGAAATTACTTTAAAAAAAAAAAATTTTAAAAAATTTCCGCGAAAAAAAAAATTTTTTGGTAAAAAAAAAATCCGCGATTTTTTTCTTTTTTGGTCAAAAATATGTTCGTTCTTGTTTAAATACCATTCGGTGATCAATTATGTTCACATATGTCAACCTGTAGCCGAATTAAAGCATTTTGTATTTTTAGGTTATGTTGAATGTACCAAATTTTTTGAGGTGTACTTACATTTTCGTTCATAACTTGTGAACCGCTGAACCGATATCGCTCAAATGCAATACCAAACTGCTTAGGAGAACTTCCAATAAATATGTTAAGTTTCAGTCATCTCCGTGTAATATTTTAGCCGTGATCACCATTTCCACAGACAGACGGACATCGCTAGAATGTCTTAAAATCGATCACTGATCAATTATATATATACTATATGTGGTGCTAAACCGATATTTCGATGAGTTACAAACAGAATGACAAACTTATATATACCCTCTATCACTAAGTGGAGGGTATAAAAAATCTTGTAAAATTACCAAAAAAGCCTCGTAAAATAATTTTTTGCTACCTCCTTTTTTACGAGAATTCCTAGTAAAATTTACAATTTTATTGGTAAAAAGCTTGTGAAATTACAAACATGTTATAGGCTTTTTATCAATAAAATTGTAAATTTACAACTTTTTTGACGTTATAATAATTACAAGGACTTCTCGTGACTTTACTAGATTTTGTGCCTCCTATTTTACGAGAATTTCTAGTAAAAATTACGAGCTTTTTTGTAATTTTACAAGTTTTTTTACCAATAAAGTTGTAAATTGACAACTTTTTTTGATGCGATAATTTTACAAGGAATTCTCGTGACTTGACTAGATCTTTTTTGTAAAATTACCTTAGAAATTTTGACATTTACGAAAAAAATTGTAAAATAAAGAAAAATTTAAACTTCGATCGAAAGTTTTTTTGTTAAAAAAAACAAGGAAAACTGTCAAATCTTGTTAAAATGGGATTACTGGAATTTTTCTTGTAATATGACGAGGTCTTTTCTTTGAGTGCAAAAAAAAAGAAAATGAAAGAAAAAGTCAAAATTTTGTAAGTTTTTGTCTTGTAATTTAACTGATCTTGAAATAACTGATCTTCTGATAACCGAGTGAAATACATGATGATTTTAATGTGAAAGGGATTTTCTATGAAAATGTAAGAATTTTCTTTATTTTTCAAAGGATTTGAAATTTTGAAAACGGGGAGTTTGATTAAAAAATTTAAATATTTTAATCATTTCAAAAGTATGGGAATTTTTGAAAAAAATTATTAAAACAAAAACGCACACATTAAATAAGAACACTCAAAATATTTTGTAGGCAAAAACAAATGAAAAACACATTTAAAACCAGTGAATAAACAATTGAAAACCATCCCAGTAATTATTAATTTATTTTAACAAACACCAACATTTATTTTTTACCGTTGACAAAATTTTCTAAAATAAATAACATTAAAAAATTAAGTTTTTCATTAATTTTTACCAACAAATTCGAAAAAAATAACCTACGAAAACATTAAAAATTAATGATAGTTCTGTTATTTTTACCAACAAATTCCAAAAAAAAAACCTACGAAAACATTAAAAATTAATGATTTCGTAGGTAATTTTTTACAGTTTTCTATTGTTATATTTTTTTAAAAAAATTTTAATAAAATTTTGGGTAATTGATCCCACAATCAACTACATTCTGGATCCCGCAATCAACTACATTCTGGTCAGATACTCTACCCATCGTGCCAAAGTCACTTGATACAAACATATTTTTATATTTCTATAAATAATTTTTTGAGTTTTTTATACAAAAAAATAACCTACTTGTGTACACTCAAAATAATTCTACAGTAAAAGGTTTAGTAAGTGATATTGTACAAAAATCTACTAATTATTTACTATTTTTAGTATCTTCAAAGTTCTAAAATTAGTAATTTTTACTGGTTTTCAATAAATTTAGTAAAAAATTTTAGTATTGGTTACCAATTTTTGAACTAAAATTTAGCTAAGTTTTTAGTATTAAATACCCACGTTTTTTTTGGGTGTAGGTAAAAACTAATGATATCTCATTAAAAAATACCAACAATTTAAAAAAAAAAATACTTACACAATTCATTAAAAATTTAAAGAATAATCCGTAATTTTTACTTACAGAACAAAAATAAATGACTTTAAAAATTAAATGTTAATGAAAGTCTTTATATTTTAGTGTGTTATTTTTGAAACAAAGGACAGAAGAAGTCATTAATAAAAACTGAACATTAAATAAATGTTTTTTCTTTTAAAAACGACTAAACGTTAAATTTTAAAAATAAACTACAAACAGTTAATGACATAATTTTTTGAGTGAAACTGAAAATATAATAAAACGACTGTTAAGTTTTTGAATGTTTTCAAAACCAGAAGTCAATTTATAAACCAAATCCCTTTTAAATCCTTACACAATAATGATAACTCTAACCAATCATAAAAAGTAGTTCCCACAGTTTGTTTTATGTAGCAAAAAGTAAGGTAAGACACACGTCTTTTGGCTCAACAAAAAACCCTTTCAGTGTTCTGGCTCAAATTTAACCCAAAGAAAAACAATGTAATATCAATTTATTACAAATTCATCTGCTGTTGTAGAGTAAACAGATTCTGAAAAGAATTTTTTTATCAACATTCCCACACTTTTCTTTTAACATTAACAAAATAATAGTCCTTTAATCAGAATGTAACAGAAAATTTTAAAAATTTTCTCATGATTTTTGAGGTGTTCATTTGGTTAAACATAAAATAAACATACAGCTCATTATTGAGCCAAAGTCTCAATTTATAAAGAAATCAGGAACTAACAAAAATAAAGCCAAAGTCTCAATTTATATGTCAACTCGAGCCAGATGGTTGTTAAGAATAAAGAGATATAGAAATTTAAAGATTCTGGGGGCTGAGAATTTTTCTTTGGGAAAAATATATCTCAGACTCAGAATCTGAGAATTTTTCTATTCGAAAAATTTCTCAGAATTTTCTATACGAAAAATGTTTTAGAATCTGAGAATTTTTTTATACAAAAAATGTTTCAGACACTGAGAATTTTTCATATAAAAAATGTCGCAGAATCTGAGATTATTTCTATATGAAAAATGTCTCATAATCTGAGAATTTTTTATATGAAAAATGTCTCAGAATCTAAAAAATTTGTTATATGAAAAATGTTTATGAATTTTTTTATGTGAAAAATGTCTCAGAAATTTTTTATATGAAAAACGTCACAGAGTCTGAAAATTTTTCCATAAGAAAAATGTCTCAGAATCTGAGAATTTTTCTATACGAAAAATGTCTCCGAATCTAAGAATTTTTTCTATATGAAAAATATCTCAGAATCCAAAAATTTTTCTATATGAAAAGGCTTCAGAATCTGAAAATTTTTCTATAATTAAAATGTCGCAAGTCTGAGAATTTTTTACATGAAAAATTACGCAGAATTTGAGAATTTTTCTATATGGGAAATGTCTCAAAGATTGAAAAATTTTTTAAGAAAAATGTCTCAGAATCTGAGAATTTTTCTCAGAATCTAAAAAAATATCCCAGAATGTGAAAAATTTTCTGTATGAAGGATATCTCAGAATCTGAGAATTTTTCTATATGAAAAATGTATCAGAATCTCAGAATGTTTCTATATGAAAAATGTCTCAGAATCTGAGAATTTTTTAACACGAAAAATGTCTCAGAACCTGGAAATTTTTCTATATGAAAAATGTCTCGGAATTTTTATATGTGAAAAATGTCTCAGAATTTTTTTATATAAAAAATGTCTCAGAATCTGAAAATTTTTCTATGAGAAAAATGTCTTCGAACCTGAGAATTTTTTCTATATGAAAAATGTCTCAGAATCTAAGAAGTGCTCTATATAAAAAATATCTCAGAATCTAAGAATTTTTCTATATGTATAAAAAAATTAAACATTTTCTATATAAAAAAATTAAAAATTTTCTATATAAAAAATTAAAATAAAATAAAAAAAAATTCTATATGCAAAATGTCTCAGAATCTTAGAATTTTTCTATATGATAAATGTCGCAGAATCTGACAATTTTTTTACACGAAAAATTTCGCAGAATCTGAGAATTTTTCTATATGGAAAATGTCTCAAAGTCTGAAATTTTTTTTTATAAGAAAAACGTCTCAAAATCTGAGAATTTTTCTATATGAAAAATGTATCAGAATCTTAGAATTTTTCTATATTAAAAATGTCTCAGAATCTGAGAATTTTTATGTGCGAAAAATGTTTCAGAATCTGAGAATTTTTCTATACGAAAAATTTTTCAGACTCTGAGAATATTTCTATACGAAAAATGTCTCAGAATCTGACATTTTTTCTGTATGAAAAATATCCCAGAATCTTAGAATTTTTCTATATGAAAAATTTCGCAGAACCTGAGAATTTTTCTATATGAAAAATGTCTCAGAATCTCAAAATCTATGAATTTTTCTTAGAATTTTTCTATATAAAAAATATATCAGAATCTGAGAATTTTTCTATATAAAAAATGTCTCAGAATCTGAAAATTTTTCTATATAAAAATGTCTCAGAATCTGAGAATTTTTTTACACGAAAAATGTCTCAGAATCTGAGAAATGTCTCGGAATCTGAGAATTTTTCTACACGAAAAATGTCTTAGAATCTGAGAATTTTTCTATATGAAGCATGTCTCAGAATCTGATAATTTTTCTATATAAAAAATGTCTCAAAATCTGAGAATTTTTCTAAATAAGAATTGTCTTAGAATCTAAGCATTTTTCTTTATGAAAAATGTCTCAGGATCAGACCATTTTTCTGAGAAAAAAATGTCGCAGCATCTAAGAATTTTTCTAGATGAAAAATTTCTCAGAATCTGGAAATTTTTCTATGTGAAAAATGTTTCAGAATCTGAGAATTTTTCCATACTCAGAATCTGAGAATTTTTCTATATGTAAAATGTTTCTATGTGAAAAATATTTCAGAATCTGAGAATTTTTTCTATTTTTCTATTTTTTATAAGAACTTATATGAAAAATGTTTCAGATTTTGAGAATTTTTCTGAATAAAAAATGTCTCAGAATCTTAGAATTTTTCTTTATGAAAAATGTCTCAGATTCTAATAAAACTATGTACGAAAAATCTCTCAGAATCTGAGAATTTTTTTATTGTCTTAAAATATGAGAATTTTCATATATGAAAAATGTCTTGGAATCTGTTCTGAATCTGAATCTTCTTTTTTTATAAAAAATGTCTCAGAATCTCGGAAGAAATATAGAAAAAATTCAACAGTCTGAGATATTTATCCGTATAGAAAAATTTTCAAATTCTGAGACATTTTGCTATAAAAATAAAATTTAAA
Organism: Pegoplata infirma; assembly: GCA_963921195.1. Classification (NCBI taxonomy): domain Eukaryota; kingdom Metazoa; phylum Arthropoda; class Insecta; order Diptera; family Anthomyiidae; genus Pegoplata; species Pegoplata infirma. The sequence goes on along the minus strand of OY992539.1, from coordinate 214,257,062 downwards.
ATTTGACAAATTTTTCCGTACTGAAAATTCTTAAGAGTCCCGCACAACAATGTCGGTGACGTTTTTTTCATACAAATTTGGCAAGAAAAAACGCTCGACCGAAAACCGCTTGAATAAAATCAATTTTATTTTTGTGTCGTTTTCTTTCTCTCTTCAAATTTTTGATATGAAAATGTTGCCACATTCTTATAAATATTTCGATTATTTTCGACAAAGCAAACAAAAAAATGTGATCTCTAAAAAAAAATATTTAAAATTCTGAAAAAAACACATAAAAAAGGAATCAATATGAGAAAATCAAATTGATATTAAAAAAAAAAACAATAACATTAAATAAAAAAGTGTCGAAAAAGTGAAAAATTGTGAAAATATGAACGAATGACTGAATTTACCGCTGCCGCCTTTGTTTTGCGCCTATACTCTCTCATGACCGAAAACGTCAACCGCCCCGACATTGTTGTGCGGGGACTCTAAATTGTAAAACATTTTTTCTTATAAAAAACTCTTAGATTCTGAGATATTTTTCCGTAAATAAATATTGCAGATTTAATTGTATATTTAGATTTTTTTAAATATTATTTATAACACATGTTAACCATATAAATCCTTTTTAAATAAACAACACAATCTTATTGACAAAAAAAAAAAGATTCAAGTATTTTAAACCAACTCATGTTTAAAATTCAAGGTCTTTTTAAAACCATCATAATATGGCATAAATGTGTTAGAAAAGGAAACATATGTAAGACATAACTAACACATATTTAGTTCCTCAAACGGTCAATTAGAAAATTGTCGAAAAAAAAAATCAAACACAGCCAAAATGAAGTATAAATACATGTAGAAGGACTCTTAAGAAATCAGTCTAACTCAAACTTTCAAGCAACAAACATACATTTAGCTACAAAAAAAATGTAAGATCCAGCTAAAAAAAAATGTTCAAAAGAATATTTTTTCAATATCAAACGTCTTTGTGGAAAAAGAAAGAACAGCGCTCGACATGATTAGTTTGAAACTAACATGGCTCACTATAGAAAATACATCATCCAGCCGGCTTTCCTTGTTAAATGAACATCAACTAGTCTTTTTAATTTATTCTCCAGCAACAATAGAAAAACAAGTGAAAAATTCTTTTGCCGTTGAGGAATACAAAATCTATGAAGTCTTGTTTAAGGATATGGCTGCTGTTAATTTAAAAGCTTTAATAACTCTTTTTACTTGTTTGAGATTTAAAAAAAAAAAAAAACAAGTGGCAATAGTGTTTTAAACACAATTCAATGAAACTGAATACGCTTTAAAATTCTTCAGCTTTAATTTTTTTTCTAAGTTTTGTGATTTTAAATCACTTAGGTGATATTTTTTTAATATTTTTGTTTTTAAAAAATCCATGTCTTCCATTTTTAGTTTTTAAGTATGATTTTTAAGTTTAAAAACAATAATCATTGTCTTCCGGTTTGTTTGTTTTGCTTTAAATAAAGTTGTAATTATTTTTAAGTTTTAGTTTAAAATACAATAAAATTTACAAAATATTTTTTATTTTGTAAGAAAAAAAAAAAAAATCATTTATTAATTTTTGGGGGTTATAAAAAAACAAGGTTTGTTGTTTAAGTCTTTTGTTTTCAAAAATACAAGAAGAAAATAAGGGATCATCCGGAAAATTTTGCCTTAAGCAAAATTTAAATAAAATTTCAGATTCAGAGACAAAAAATCATTTATTAAATTTTGCGGATTATAAAAAACAAAGTTTGTTGTTTAAGTCTTTTGTTTTCAAACATACAAGAAGGAAATAAGGGCACATCTGTGATTATTGGATTCATTTTCTGATTCTGATGTGAGACATTTTTTTCTATTAAAAACCATCAAATTTTCATATATTTTTGCGAATTTTAGTTTCTGAGACAAAATTATTTATAAATTTTTGGGGTAATAAAATAAACAATGTTTGTTGTTTAAGTCTTTTGTTTTTAGGCTTAGAACAGGGAAATACTGGTCATATGTGAAATTTTGCCTTTAAAAAAATAAAATAAAATTTCAGATTCCAAGACAAAAACATTACGTATTAATATTTGGGGGTTATTAAAAAACAAGGTTTGTCGTTTCAGTCTTTTGTTTTCAGATCAGAAAATCAGGGGTCATCTGTAAAATTTTGCCTTTAGAAAAAATCTCAGATTGATGGATAAATTTTCAGATTTAGAGACATTTTTTCCTATAGAAAAACCAATCAGGTTTTGGTGTATTTTTCCATATTTTGGATTCTGAGACAAAAAAATCATTTATAAATTTTTGGGGGTTATAAAAAAAGGTTTGTTGTTCAAGTATTTTGTTTTTAAACAGACAAGAAAGAAATAATGGGCTTTCCGATTCTAAGACAAAAAAAAAAAAAAAAAACAATTATTTACATTTATTAACTTTTGAACCTATTAAAAACAAGGTTTGTTGTTTAAGTCTTTTGTTTTCAAAAAAACAAGCAGTGAAATTTTGCCTTCAGGAAAATTCTCACGTTCATGGATAAATTTTTAGATTCTGAGACATTTTTTCCTATCGAAAAAACTATCAGATTTTTATATATTTTTCCGTATTTGATTCTAAGTACATTTAGAAAACTTCTTATATTCTGAAAGATTTTTCTGTATAGAAAAATTTTTAGATTATGAGAAATTTTTTCGAATAGAAAGATTTTGAGATTCTAAGACATTTTTCAGTACAGAAAAATTATCAGATTCTGAGAAATTTTCGTATTGAAAAATTTTCAGAGTGTGTGACATTTCTGCATACATTTTATATTATAAACAAGTAAATAAGTTAAATTAGACATGGCCGAATCCATTAATAACATCCACAATGGCCTTAAACAGTAACAGTATTACCTAATTTTCTAAAGAATTCTGATGATGAACAAATTGGAAAATCCCCGAAACGATCGTCAATTCATTTCTGAAATTACCAAATTTTTTGAAATCAAAAACTTTATGATTATTTGTTAGGAGAATATTCCCACACCAAACCGAATTCAAAAGAAAAAAGGGTGGATATAAAAAAAAAGTAAAAGAGGGAAAGGATTTTTTCTATAGGAAAAATGTCTCAGAATCTGAGACTTTTTCTATAGGAGAAATGTTTCAGAATTTAAGACTTTTCTTTAGGAAAAATCACTCAGAAATTGTTTCAGAATCTTAGAATTTTTCTAAAAAAAAATCTGATACTTTTTCTACAGGAAAAATGTCTCAGATTCTGAGACAGTCAGATGTCTAAGAATCTGAGATTTTTTTTTGGAAAAATGTCTCAGAATCTGAGATAATTTTATAAAAAAATTTCTCAGAAAAAGGAGAATTCGAAATTTTTCTATAGGAAAAAGTCTCAGAATTTTCGAATGTTTTTTGATAAGAAAATTGTCTTAGCATCTACGACTTTTTATAGGAAGAATATCTCAAAATCTAAAACATTCAGAATGTGAGATTTTTTGGGAATATCTCAGAATCTGAGATATTTTTATAAAAAAATGTACCAGAATCTGAGATTTTTTCAATAGCAAAAATTTCCCCGAATCTGAGACTTTTTCTATAGGAAAAATGTCGCAGAATCTGAGACTTTTTCCATAGGAAAAATGTCGCAGAATCTGAGACTTTTTCTATAGTAAAAATGTCGCAGAATCTGAGACTATTTCTATGGGAAAAATGTCTCAGAATCTGAGACTTTTTTCTATAAGGAAAAATGTCTCAGAATCTGAGACTTTTTTCTATAAGGAAAAATGTCTCAGAATCTGAGACTTTTTTCTATAAGGAAAAATGTCTCAGAATCTGAGACTTTTTTCTATAAGGAAAAATGTCTCAGAATCTGAGACTTTTTTCTATAAGGAAAAATGTCTCAGAATCTGAGACTTTTTTCTATAAGGAAAAATGTCTCAGAATCTGAGACTTTTTAATAGGAAAAATGTCTCAGAATCTGATACTTTTTCTATAGGAAAAATGTCTCAGAATCTGAGACTTTTTCTATAGGAAAAATGTCTCAGAATCTGAGACTTTTTCTATAGGAAAAATGTCTCAGAATCTGAGACTTTTTCTATAGGAAAAATGTCTCAGAATCTGAGACTTTTTCTATATCAAAAATGTCTCAGAATCTGAGACTTTTTCTATATCAAAAATGTCTCAGAATCTGAGACTTTTTCTATATCAAAAATGTCTCAGAATCTGAGACTTTTTCTATAGGAAAAATGTCTCAGAATCTGAGACTTTTTCTATAGGAAAAATGTCTCAGAATCTGAGACTTTTTCTATATCAAAAATGTCTCAGAATCTGAGACTTTTTCTATAGAAAAAATGTCTTAGAATCTGAGACTTTTTCTATAAGAAAAATGTCTCAGAATCTGAGACGTTTTCTATAGAAAAAATGTCTCAGAATCTGAGACGTTTTCTTTAGGAAAAATGTCTCAGAATCTGAGACTTTTCTATATGAAAAATGTCTTAGAATCTGAGACATTTTCTATGGGCAAAATGTCTCAGAATCTGAGACTTTTTCTATGGGAAACATGTCTCAAATTCTGAGACTTTTTCTATAGGAAAAATGTCTCAGATTCTGAGACTTTTTCTATAGGAAAAATGTCTTAGAATCTGAGACATTTTCTATGGGCAAAATATCTCAAAATCTGAGACTTTTTCTATGGGAAACATGTCTCAGAATCTGAGACTTTTTCTATAGAAAAAATGTATCAGAATCTGAAACTTTTTCTATAGGAAAAAATATATAAAAATCTCAGAATCTGAAACTTTTTCTATAGGAAAAATGTCTCAGAATCTGAGACTTTTTCCATAGGAAAATTGTCTCGGAATCTGAAACTTTTTCTATAGGAAAAATGTTTCAGAATCTTCAAGTCAAGGCAGGTTGGTATTGCAATCCAGCGAAATCGGTCCAGTTGTTCCAAAGTTATGAGCAAAGACTGAATTTCGGCAAGGGTTTTTCGTGAATTTACGAGATAAAAAACACGATAACTTTCGAAGGGCAATTCTGAGGATGCTGAATGCTGTTATTAGCAAAACCGTGAATTTCAGATGAGTTTCACCTTAAATTCACGTGTTGAAAACCCGTTAACATGTTTCAAAACATTGGTAAGTCACAAAATTATTTTACAACGTATTTTTGTCACTAAAAAATATTTTTACACTAAAAAAAAAAACCACTCGAAAAAAATTTTACACTCAAAAAAATGGTACTCTAAAAAAAAATTTAGTAAATTATTTTTTTTTTTTTTTTCAAAAATTGCTAAAAAAAGTTTTTTTTCACAAAATAAAATATTTCTAATCAAAAGTGTTATTTTCTTCACGTTAAAAAATTTACTATAACTTAAAAAGGGCATTGTGGAGGGTCAATCGAATTTAATTTTTTTATTTGTATTTTATGTCTTGTTAGTTATTTTTTTTTTTTTTTCTAAAAATTTTGTTTTTCTGTAAAGAACTTTTTTTTTTATTTCTTTTAACGATTTTTTATTTTTTTGTTCCTAAAATTTTTTTTAATAAAAAACACACTTTAAAAATTTCGTTTTTTTACAAAATATTTTTTTTTTATAAATATTTTGTATTATTTATTTTCTTAACATAAATTTAAAAATTTTGTATGAAAAAAATTTTTTGTATATTTTTTACAAAATATTTTTTTTTCAAAGCAAAACAAACAAACCGGAAGACAATGATTTTGAGTTGATATCCTTAAAAATAAATTTTTACAAATAAAGAAAATTTACAAAATATTAAAAACTAAATGTTGGAAGACATTTGATTAAAAATTTGTATCACAGTTAGTTAACATAAAAAAATTGCACTTGTTTTAAAAAGTATAATTTTTTTTAAAGCTTTATACCATTGGAGAAACTGGAAACAGGAGGAACGAATTAAGACGTTGTGAATCCAATAAACCAAGCAAATCCATTATTTTAATTTATTAAGGCACATTGAGGTGAACATAAGCCAACCCTAATGGGGGGTGAAAGTTTTAAGAAGAGGTCCAAAAATTAGACATGGATGAACAGGAAACCATTTTACAAATAGCAGCGAGAAATGTTTCAAGATTTTAAAGCGATGAAAAAATTTTCCAAATTTTTTTGTAGCTGCTTTTATTAGGTTTCTGTAGATAAATCCCCCCTTTGGTGTTGGGGGAACATTTTTATTTTTTTCTTATTTCACTCCATTCTTTCTAATATTGGTTGATTTCCTCCTCTGAGTTGTAGACACGTTGATGGTGCAAACTGAACTGTTTTCCTTAGTAAATATCTTCAATATTTATACAAAAATATTTCTATACAATAAGAATCTACAAAAAAAAAATTATTCTTAGCTCAAATTGGGGTTGTTTGGGACTTCAAAAAAAAAAAGAAAGAACAATTTTAAGATTTATTTGTTAAGGATAGACAGAGAGAGAAAGCACAGCGATCATTTAAAATTTATTAAAGCAGGTAGTTTTATTTTTAGGAAATTATATTTCTTTTAAATATTCTTATTGGTTCTTCTTTTTACACTTGTCTCAGGTCAGTAATGTTTTGATTCAAACGATTTTTTTATATTTTTTTATATTTAAAAGTAATTTTAGTTAATGTGTTGTTTTGGTGTTTATTTTAAAATGTAGGGTGGAGGGGGAAACATTGGCCAACATGTCTCAGAATCTGAGACATTTTTTATAAGGAAAAATGTGTTAGAATCTAAGACTTTTTTTATAAGGAAAAATGTCTCAGAATCTGAGACTTTTTTTTATAAGGAAAAATGTCTCAGAATCTGAGACTTTTTTTTATAAGGAAAAATGTCTCAGAATCTGAGACTTTTTTTTATAAGGAAAAATGTCTCAGAATCTGAGACTTTTTTTTATAAGGAAAAATGTCTCAGAATCTGAGACTTTTTTTTATAAGGAAAAATGTCTCAGAATCTGAGACTTTTTTTTATAAGGAAAAATGTCTCAGAATCTGAGACTTTTTTTTATAAGGAAAAATGTCTCAGAATCTGAGACTTTTTTTTATAAGGAAAAATGTCTCAGAATCTGAGACTTTTTTTTATAAGGAAAAATGTCTCAGAATCTGAGACTTTTTTTTATAAGGAAAAATGTCTCAGAATCTGAGACTTTTTTTTATAAGGAAAAATGTCTCAGAATCTGAGACTTTTTTTTATAAGGAAAAATGTCTCAGAATCTGAGACTTTTTTTTATAAGGAAAAATGTCTCAGAATCTGAGACTTTTTTTTATAAGGAAAAATGTCTCAGAATCTGAGACTTTTTTTTATAAGGAAAAATGTCTCAGAATCTGAGACTTTTTTTTATAAGGAAAAATGTCTCAGAATCTGAGACTTTTTTTTATAAGGAAAAATGTCTCAGAATCTGAGACTTTTTTTTATAAGGAAAAATGTCTCAGAATCTGAGACTTTTTTTTATAAGGAAAAATGTCTCAGAATCTGAGACTTTTTTTTATAAGGAAAAATGTCTCAGAATCTGAGACTTTTTTTTATAAGGAAAAATGTCTCAGAATCTGAGACTTTTTTTTATAAGGAAAAATGTCTCAGAATCTGAGACTTTTTTCTATAAGGAAAAATGTCTCAGAATCTGAGACTTTTTTCTATAAGGAAAAATGTCTCAGAATCTGAGACTTTTTTCTATAAGGAAAAATGTCTCAGAATCTGAGACTTTTTTCTATAAGGAAAAATGTCTCAGAATCTGAGACTTTTTTCTATAAGGAAAAATGTCTCGGAATCTGAGACTTTTTTCTATAAGGAAATATGTCTCAGAATCTGAGACTTTTTTCTATAACGAAAAATGTCTCAGAATCTGAGACTTTTTTCTATAAGGAAAAATGTCTCAGAATCTGAGACTTTTTTCTATAAGGAAAAATGTCTCAGAATCTGAGACTTTTTTCTATAAGGAAAAATGTCTTAGAATCTGAGACTTTTTTTCTATAAGGAAAAATGTCTCAGAATCTGAGACTTTTTTCTATAAGGAAAAATGTCTCAGAATCTGAGACTTTTTTCTATAAGGAAAAATATCTCAGAATCTGAGACTTTTTTCTTTTTTCTATAAGGACATTTTTTCTTATAGAAAAAATTCTCAGATTCTGAGACATTTTTCCTTATAGAAAAAAGTCTCAGATTCTGAGACATTTTTCCTTATAGAAAAAAGTCTCAGATTTTGAGACATTTTTCCTTATAAAAAAAGTCTCAGATTCTGAGACATTTTTCCTTATAAAAAAAAGTCTCAGATTCTGAGACATTTTTCCTTATAGAAAAAAGTCTCAGATTCTGAGACATTTTTCCTTATAGAAAAAAGTCTCAGATTCTGAGACATTTTTCCTTATAGAAAAAAGTCTCAGATTCTGAGACATTTTTCCTTATAGAAAAAAGTCTCAGATTCTGAGACATTTTTCCTTATAGAAAAAAGTCTCAGATTCTGAGACATTTTTCCTTATAGAAAAAAGTCTCAGATTCTGAGACATTTTTCCTTATAGAAAAAAGTCTCAGATTCTGAGACATTTTTCCTTATAGAAAAAAGTCTCAGATTCTGAGACATTTTTCCTTATAGAAAAAAGTCTCAGATTCTGAGACATTTTTCCTTATAGAAAAAAGTCTCAGATTCTGAGACATTTTTCCTTATAGAAAAAGTCTCAGATTCTGAGACATTTTTCCTTATAGAAAAAAGTCTCAGATTCTGAGACATTTTTCCTTATAGAAAAAAGTCTCAGATTCTGAGACATTTTTCCTTATAGAAAAAATTCTCAGATTCTGAGACATTTTTCCTTATAGAAAAAAGTCTCAGATTCTGAGACATTTTTCCTTATAGAAAAAAGTCTCAGATTCTGAGACATTTTTCCTTATAGAAAAAAGTCTCAGATTCTGAGACATTTTTCCTTATAGAAAAAGTCTCAGATTCTGAGACATTTTTCCTTATAGAAAAAAGTCTCAGATTCTGAGACATTTTTCCTTATAGAAAAAAGTCTCAGATTCTGAGACATTTTTCCTTATAGAAAAAAGTCTCAGATTCTGAGACATTTTTCCTTATAGAAAAAAGTCTCAGATTCTGAGACATTTTTCCTTATAGAAAAAAGTCCCAGATTCTGAGACATTTTTCCTTATAGAAAAAAGTCTCAGATTCTGAGACATTTTTCCTTATAGAAAAAAGTCTCAGATTCTGAGACATTTTTCGTTATAGAAAAAAGTCTCAGATTCTGAGACATTTTTCCTTATAGAAAAAAGTCTCAGATTTTCAGATGCTATAAGAAAAAATGTCTCGGAATCTGAGATTTTTTTCTGTAGGGAAGTTGTGGGCTCCAGGCTTCTACTGTTCCTTTGACGTTAGTACCCCCTTCCACCCTATATTTTCGTTAAAGGTTTTAAAACTCTTTTAACTGCGTGGGTTGTTTATTCTTCTTTTTAAACAATATTTTTTGAGTTTTTGTTTAAGAACTCGTGTTTAGCATACTTTTTTTGAATCATGTTATCTTTGTCTCAATTTAATTCTTTTTTAGAATTTGTTAATTTATAATAATTTTGATTTTTTTCCAACTTTAATTTTTTTCCAAATCCGTTTTCGTAGAATACTCGTGTAAGAAACGTATCCCATAGCGTCATTGTGTGTTTATATTTATTTTGAGGTCTTAGATAGTCTTTGGAAGACAGGTTATTTTTTAACACGCTTAAGTAGACATGATTTTTCTTTACAGATTTTTAAAGATTTATGTTTTTTATAAAGTATTTATGGTAATTTGTATACAGTTTTAGAAGTCAAACCTTAAAAAAAAAATTATGAAATTTAAGACTTTTTTTTTAAGAAATTAGAGATTTAAAAGAATTTTATAAGCTGTTTGTATAATGGAGAAAATAATAATAAATTAAAATGATGGAGGCCGAGGGAAGGGAGATTGGAAATCTAAAAAATCTGGAAACCTTTTCAAATTAAAAGTGTCTTTAGAAAAAAAAAAAAATATATATATTTGCACACAAATAAAAATTTTTCCAGTAAACGACTTTCATAGTATTTATGAACAAATTCATAAAATTTATTAACTTTTTCATAATACTTCTACATTATTTCATAGTATTAATGAATAAATCATAATATGTGAAATTTTAGAACTATTTAAAATTTTTTCATAATTACTATGAAAAATACTATTGAAAAGTCCTACTAAGGGTTAACAATGGGAAAAATACAACTCTGTTAAAAGTTAAGATGGATTAAGTTTCTGCCAAATGAATACAACACGAATTAATGGTGAATAGGGGTTATTCAACACAAAGAGGAGTAATTCCAATTCTTAATTTCTTCAAAAGTTTCATTTAAATGGCTAATTTTAATCTGACACACATTAAGTGTGTGGCAATCGAAGGAGTGCTGATGATGGAAGGGTGGCATCTTCCGAAAGCTGTCGACATCTCCACTTAGCCTGTGTTGTCACTTGATTTTTTTCAGATTTTCTCATTGTACAACAATTATTATTTCTCAGAAATAATTAATATGGACTCAAACCGAACTAAATTAAAATTCAGTTAAAGTTCAAAAATTTAATAAAAAGTTTATAATTTTTATGTATTTGTTCATAAATCCTATGAATTTCGTTCATTGGCAAATATTTTTTATTCTTTGTGCCTTTAAATTAACACGCTTCGTCCCAACCAACTTTAACCTTAAGTTGTGAACACTACTAATGTATTTCCCACCAATAGATTTCGACGAAAATCAAAATCTTCATCAGAGCCGTTTTTGAAAGAAATCGCTTTTAAACGTCAAAAAATTGACAAATAAGCTTTCCTCGAAAACGTTGAGAGATATAAAAAAATGACAAGAGACAAAAAACTTTCAATAAAAATTCAGAAAACTTCATAAAAAAACTATTAAATTCTGTAAAGCTTAAATGGCCTTAAGAAATCCAAAATGAAATTAAGAAAAGCCCAAAGGGATATCCAGAAAAGCCATATTGTAATTCAGAAAAATTCAGAAAATTAAAATTTTGACAATCCTTAATGAAATTCATAAAATCCCAAATAAAATACAAACCAAAAGCTTTATTAAAATTCGGAAAAACTTTATTAAAATTCTAAAAAGCTTTATAAAATTAAAAAAAGCTTTATTAAAATTGTAAAAAGCTTTAATAGAGATCAGAAAAACATTTTAAGGATTTAGAAAAGCTTTATTTAAATTCATAAAGCCCAGTTTAAATTCCGTTAAATTTCTCAACAACAAATTTTACAAAAAATTTTTAAAGCTTTATTAAAATCAGAAAAGCTCAATTTCAATTCAGTAAAGCTCAATTAAAATCTAAAAATCTTAATTGATTAAATTTCAATTGCCTTTTTCTGCTTCTTAAATAAAGTTCTGTAGATAAAGCTTTTAAAAGCTTTATTTAAATTTAGAAAAGCCTAGTTTAAATTCAGTTCAATTTCTCAAAAAACAAAAACTTTACAAAAAACTTTATAAAAAATCAAAAATAAGCATTTAAGATTCTGAAAGCTTTATTAAAATTAGAAAAGCTCAATTTAATTTTAGTAAAGCTCAATTGAAATCCAAAAAACTCATTTATTTCTAAATTTCAATTGTTTGTTCTCTGCTTTTCAAATAAAATTTTATAAATTGTGTTAAAAGTGTGCAGGGCATTCTTTATGGCTCCTGCTCATTGTTGAGCCAAACAAAAACAAAAAAATTATAAGTTACAACAACAAAACACAAGAGTCCTGGGAAAATTTCATAAAATTTCTGTTACTATTTTCTTTTATTGTAAATGAGTCTTACAAAAGAAACTGATGTTATTATTTTTTTTTTTTTCAAAATATATTAAAGTGTGGGAAATAATTTTTCAGGTTATGTTTGTTTTATTGAGCCACATAAAATAGGAAAAACAGGCACAGACACACATTTATTTAAGGCATTTGATTTAGGTATTTGGAGTTTTGTAATATGAAACAAGGATAATTGAGCTCAACAATAACGCCTTATGATAGTTGGGTTTTATTGAGCCAATAGCTGTTACAATGAGCTATTGAGTCTGGGGAGCATTGAAGTGTATTAAATACAATGTGTTTATTTTTTGTGTGTTTTGAAAACTGTGGGAATATTTGGAAATTTTTATGATGATGATTTTTTTTAAGGTTTTACAAGGTGTCATCATATTTGGGTTTTATTGAAAGGACAATGAAAGAAAAAGGACTCATGTCATACAAAATTAAAAATGTCATTAAATGTTAAATATGAATTATAATTGATTATCTCTTACAAGGGAAGTCTCCCTGGTGTCACCCTCCGATCTTCATGAAATTTGGATATGTTGTAAAGAACGAAAATTAATTCGACACGTATTTTTTTTAGCGGCCCAAACTCATTTTTTTGGGGGGGGGGGGGTCGATTTGTAAGGGGGAAATTGACCTTTTTCAGTTTTTTATGATTTTCGCCTATTTAAACAAAATTAATATAGGCATGTGTGGTATCAACAACGGGTATAAGAACATAATATTTTTCGACTTATTAACAAAAATGTCGTAAAATTTTGGTATTTTACTCAATATGACGAAAAGTTGTGAATTTTTGGACACGTTCTTAGCACACGTAGATAGGTTTTCCAAAGACCTTTTATTTGGTATGTAACATTACTAGGTTTCTTTGCATAATATAGGAGATAAACGAAAAAAACTGAAAAATTGCCTTGTTTTCCCCCCTCCTTTTTACCCCCTTAATATGAATTTGGGCCGCTAAAAAAAAATACGAGTCTCTTAATTTTTGCTGCTCTACAAAATAAAACCAATTCCATTAAGATCGGCTGGTGACACTAGGGAGACTTCCCTTGTTAGGAACTATAATTTTGTTTGAAATTTTAATTAAAAAAGTAATTAAATTGAAAATCATATTTAATTAAGTTTTTAGTTAAATTAACTAAAACAAGTAAGAGTGTTAAATTCGGCTGTGCCGAATCTTGTATACCCTCCAACATGCAAAAAAAATCTAGTGGCGTTTTCTTTTTTTTGGTGGGGGGGATGTTAGTAGTAGTAATTGGGGGGACAAATTTCCTCTCGAAATACATGTCTAAAAATTCATTCTTATGATTTTTGCACTAAAGAAATACAAGTTTATCATTATTTAAATTTTTTTTTAACCACGCCCACAAAAGGGGGCGGACCGAAAAAAAACAAAATTTTCTAATCCTCTGGGTCCAAATGCAGGTCTTTGAACTTCTTGTAGCATACAAATGTTGCATTTGTTAAACAAAAACGCAAAAATCAATTAAAACAAGTTAGAGTGTTAAATTCGGTTGTGCCGAATCTTGTATACCCTCCAACGTTTAAAAAAAAATAAATAAAAAAAAATTGCAGGGGCGTTATTTTTTTTGGGGGGGGGGGGGCTTGTCGGGGGTCCTTGGGGACACCTTATCTCTGGTCAAAAATTTTTACAAATTTAATTACTATGCTTTTTGTACAAAAGATATACAATTTCATCGTTATATAAATTTTTTGATAATATCCACGCCCACAAAAGGGGGCGGACCAAAAAAAAGTAATTTTCAAATCCCCTGGGTCCAAGTCCAAGACTTTGAACTTTTTCAAGCATAAAAATGTTTCTAAATTATTGTTTCTGTAAAGACAGTCGAGCTCAGGCTCTAATTATAATTATGTACTAGCTATACCCGGTCCGCGTTGCTGGCCCTAAGAAAAAAACTATTTTGTATTGCATCTTAATTTAAATATAGTGTCGGACAAAATTAAAGCACGGGTCCGGGCCCAGCTAGTAACCTTTGGTTCCACCCTCAGTTAGCACTATCTATAGAGAAATCTCAACAAAATCGGTTCAGCCGTTTTTGCGTGATTTCGAAACGGACAGACATAACGTTAAGTATAGTACAAAGCGGCATGTAATTTAACTCATTTTTATCGAATCTTGATAGTCTAAAGTTCCATGCTGAATCCTCGATTAGTACTATCTGTGATGCAAATTTCATTGACATCAGTTTTGTCGTTTTTGTGTGATTGCGAAAGAGGAGGAAATAACTTTTTATTTATGAAAAACGGGAGTGATATTGTAAACCCTTTTGCGAATCGCGCTATACATATGACTTACAGTTCCCGCTCGGTTAGTTCTATCAGTAGTGACAGATTCGGCTTATCCGTTTTTGCGTGATTTCACAACAGGCAGATATAACGTTCAGTATAAAGCTAAGGGGCTTGTCAATTTACGCCTCTTTGTTCAATCGTGGTCAGTATAGTACTAAGGGCGTTGCAATTTTGATCCCTTTTTCCAATAACGATCTTATATGGCCTACATATGCACTTGGTTAGCACTGTATGTAGTGAAAATGTCAAGAGAATCGGTTCAGCTCTTTTTGTGTGATTGCGAAACAGGCAGACAATGTCCATTATAGTACAAAGGGGCGTGTCATTTTACGCCCCTTTTCCAATCGAAGTAAAACATGGCCTATAGTTCCGCAATTGGTTAATACTATCAGTGCTGAAAATTTAATTAAAATCAACAGTTTTTCCGTTATTGCGGAGCATGCAGAAATAAAATTCAATTCAATACAAAGGAGCATGGCATTTCACGCCCATTTGTCCGATCACGCTCTAATTTGGCACATAGTTAGTACTTGGTCAGTACTATCGTATATATAGTGTCATTAGTGGTGCAATGTAAAATTCGATTTTGCCCACCCCTCCGCCCACTGGCAAAAAAGCATGGAATTTTACGCCCATTTGTCCGATCACGCTCTAATTTGGCATAAAGTTAGTACTTGGTTAGTACTATCTTTGGTTTAAATTTCATCAAAATCGGTTCATCCGTTTTTTATATATAGATGTCATTAGTGGTGCAATGTAAAAATTCGATTTTGCCACGCCCCTCCGCTCACACGTAAAAAATTAAAAATCTGACTGCACAGTGTTACTCCCTAGGCTATTCTGAATATTCCCTGAAAATTTTATCATGATCGGTCCAGCCATTTTCGCGTCCATAAGGAACATACATATAGCCGTTTTTTGCATTATTGAAATAATTTTCAATTCAATACAAAGTTGCATGGCATTTTACGCTACTTTGTCCGATAACGCTCAAATTTGGCACATAGTGAGTACTCAGTTAGTACTATCTTTGATATAAATTTCATCAAAATCGGTCCATCCGTTTTTTATATATAGATGTCATTAGTGGTGGAATGCAAAAATTGGATTTTGCCACGCCCCTCCGCCCACAGACGGAAAATAAAAAATCCGACATGACAGTGTTACTCGTCAGGCTATTCTGAATATTCCCTGAAAATTTCATCAAGATCGGTTCAGCCGTTTTCGTGTCCATACGGAACATACATACATACATACCCACATACATACACACATCCATTTTTATATATATAGATTATAATTTTTCGATTTGTTATATATGGTTTTTGAATTGAGAAAAGTGTGAAAGAAATGTTTCATTTGTTTAACAAAAATACAAAAAAACCTATAAAATGTTACTTTTTTTCATGGGTTGGTTTACTTTGTCAAGGGGGAACTTTTTCCCCCCTATTCCGATTTTGCACATCTCCGAACTTAGCCAGCCTATGAACATAAGACATATATGTGCCAAATTTCAGGACTCTATCACTTTTATTTTGGACTGTATCGTGTCTTCCACAGACGGACGGACAGACGGACGGACGGACGGACGGACGGACAGACGGACATCGCTAGAATGTCTTAGAATCGATCACTGATCAATAATATATATACTTTATGGGGTCCTAGACCGATATTTCGATGCGTTACACACGGAATGACAAAGTGAGTATACCCCCATACTGTAGTTGGAGGGTATAAAAATTGTATTTTTCAGAGGTTGGTTTAGTTTTTCAAAGGGGAACTTTTTTCCCCCTGGTCCGATATTACTCATTTACTAACTTAACCTGCCTAGGAACATATGACATATTCGTGCTAAATATCAGGAGTCTAGCTCTTTTATTTTGGACTGAATCGATCACTGATCATAAATATACATATATACTTTATGGGGTCCTAGATGCGTTACACACGAAATGACAAAGTGAGTATACCCCCATACTGTAGTTGGAGGGTATAAATATTATTAATATTTAAGGGTAATTAATGTCCCACCAGAAATTTTGCTGAACTGGCAGCAGCTTTTGGAAAGGAAACTCGAGTGAAGGAGCACACCCAAACCTGCTGAATTCATGCATGATTCTCGAAGGCAATGTCACACTTTAGAGCGCTAGTTGGATACACCGAAAAAGCGCTCTTAAGATGCTCTGAATTCACATCTCTTTAGAGCGCTGAAAAAATCGCTGTAAAGATGCAGTGAATTCATGTATCTTTTTAGAGCTATTTAAGCAGAATAAAGATGAAGAACTTTTGACTATTTCTGAAATACAAATTACAAAATCTGAAATACAAATGACTATTTCTGAATACAATTTGAAAATCTTAAATACAATTGACTAATTCTGAAAATCAGTTGACCTCCTGCAAGCATTTGGAAGAAATATCGCCTAAGAGATCGAATTACATTTAAAAAATTTCCAATTATTTCAAATTATATTTCAGAAACTTCCATTTATATTTTAGATATTACCATTTATAACCAAAAAATGTTTACTAACATTTCAAAAATTTTCAATTATATTGAAAATTTTTGAAATATAATTGGACATTTTTAAATATAATTGGAGAGTCTAAAATATGATTGGAAATTTTTTGTAATATAATTTGTATTTTCTGAAACTAAAGTGGAAATGGTGTACTCAATTTTTTTTTTCATTCAAAATGTGTTAAAGGTGCTATGATTGAAGCACTCTTTGCAGCGCTGATTAATGCGCAATAATGATGCAGTGGGATCATGTGTCTTTGTCCAAAACTCATGGTTTTTTATTCAAAAAGTGTTAAATATATTTAAATCACAATATAATTTTATATTTTAAGTTTTATATAAAAAATCTTAACAAAAAATTTAAATTTTTTCGCCTTACTTTTACTGCATCCTCAAGAGCGCTCTTTGGATGCGCTTCGGTATGCTATAAAAAGATGCTGTGTCGCCAAAATATCGATTTATTTTTGCTGGGGTCATAGAAATTCTGATAAATTTTTATTAAAAAGTAAAAATTTTTGTATTCAACCTTTAAAATATTATATTTTGAAGTAGGGTTATTTTTAGTTCGAGGCCACTTTACTTAACTTAACACCATGATATCCTCATAGAATAATTTTCAAGAAATTTGTTTTTGTGTTATACATTTAATTAAAGTTGTTATTAATCGACCTTTCCAATTTAAATAAAAAATTTTCGAGCTCGAGGAAAGTTTTTTTTGTAAATAAATATTCATTTATTCCATTCCTATATTTCGATTTTCTTTGAGGATCATCATCAGGGGATTTAGTGAATTTTTGATAAACACAAAAACTTAAAAAAATGTTGTGAACACATTGACATCTAAAATTGAGTCCAATTTTGGATGTCAATGCGTTCACAAAATATTTTTAAGATTTTGTGTTTATAAAAATTCACTAAATTCCCTGATGATGACCCTCAAAGAGAATCGATATAAAAGAATATTTATATACAAAACTGGCCTCGGGCTCGAAGATTTTTTTTTTTCTTGTAAATAAATATTATTTTATTCCATTTCAATATTTCGATCATCTTTGAGGACCATCATCAGGGAATTTAGTGAATTTTTGATAATAACTAACGCATTGACATCTAAAATTGAGTCCTATTTTGGATGTCAATGCGTTCACAAAATATTTTGTGTTTATAAAAATTCACTAAATTCCCTGATTATGACCCTCAAAGTGAATCGAAATATTGGAATGATATAAAAGAATATTTATATACAAGAAATAAAATATTATTTTATTCCATTTCAATATTTCGATCCTCTTTGAGGATCATCATCAGGGAATTTAGTGAATTTTTGATAAACACAAAAACTTAAAAATATGTTGTGAACGCATTGACATCTAAAATTGAGTCCAATTTTGGATGTCAATGCGTTCACCAAATATTTTTAAGTTTTTGTGTTCATAAAAATTCACTAAATTCCCTGATGATGATCCTGAAAGAGAATCGAAATATTGGAATGGAATAAAAGAATTTTTATTTTCAAGAAAAAAACTGGCCTCGAGCTCGAAGAATTTTTTTTTGTTTTACATTTATTTATCTTGGCAAGGCTATTTTTATATTTTGCTAATAGCCCTGACAAGATCTCGAAGAGATCGAAACACAAGTCGGATAAGTCGTGAAAAAAATTACCAACATCATTAAATTTTAAACAGAAAAATTATTTTCTTGAAAATTATTATATGCGAATATAATGGGTTAATTTGTAAAAAAAACTACCTCGAGCTAGAAAAACCCTACTCAAAAGGTGAAAAAATCTTATATATATTAAGTTTTGAATTTTTTTCTTGCTTTAAAGTATTAATGTAAAATTTCAATTAAAAAAATAATTGAATTAAAAATTATATTCGATTACTTTATTAATTGTCCTAAATAAAAAAATAATCAAATTACCAACATCAATAAATTTTAAACAGAAAAATAATTTTCTTGAAAACTTTTAAAAGCGAATATCAAGGTGTAATTAGTAAAAAATACCTCGAGCGAGAACAACCCTACTAAAAATGTAATAAAAATCTTAAATAAATCAAGTTTCTAATTTTTTTCCTTGCTTTAAAATGTTAATTTTATTTAAACTTTCAATTACAAAAATAATTGAATTAAAAATTATATTCGATTACTTTATTAATTGTCCTAATTAAAAAAATAATCAATAAGTAAAATTTTTGGAAAATTACAAAACGGATTAATTTTTTTAAATTAGAATTAAAACATTCATCAATATAAATCGTAATCTGCGATACTTTTGATATTCTTATCCTTCTAATGAAGTCCTTCCTGCTCAATTGTTTTTTGTATAAAAAATTTTACCAATTGCACGAGTTTTAAATAATTTTTATTTTTTCCACATGAAGATTTGAAAATTTTTAATTATAATTTCATTATATAACAATAACTACTCCTTTATTTTTCAAACTCACAAATATTTCTATCCATAACCAATTGTAATCATATGTAAAACATATTAAATATTTCAAATCATTCAACCATAAAAAATCCTTTTTCAAATTACAAAAAATTACACCCTGAAATTTAAAAATAATAAATTACATGTTAAAGTGTGTCAATGAAAAGAGATTTTTAAAATTTTAAAAAATTTTCCCACAATTAAACAGCAGATTTTTTTTTTGAAAGAAAAACACAAATAAAACTAAGGATTTTGAAGCATAAAAATCATTTTTATGTAGTTCTCTTACGACAAAAACATACAATTTCTATAAGATTATAATAAGAATTTGTTTTGTAAAGAAATTTTTTGTATTGAACTGTAAACGTGCGGGGGAGATTATAATTTCATACCCTTAAATAAAGCAACAAGAAAGAGCAACACGTTCTTAGTAAGGGAAGGTATGTCCCAGAAAATACAAGCATTTTCTTTCCCAAAAAAAAATTTTAAATCTCAATTAAAATTCATAAAAGCTAATTTAAAATTTAGAAAAGATCAACTTAAATTCCGAAAAACTTACTTAAAATTCAGAAATCTCAATTAAAATTCATCAAAGCTCTCTGTAAATTCAAAAAAGAGAGCCCAATAAAAATTCAGAACAGGCAAATTAAAGATCTAAAAAGCCTATATGAAATTAAGAAAAGACTAATTGAAGTTCTGAAAAGACAATTTGAAATTGAGAAAAGATCAATTCAAAAAGCTCTTTTAAAATTAAGAAAAGCTCAGCTTAAATTCAGAAAATCTTACTTAAAATTCAGAAATATTAATTAAAATTCATCGAAGCTCTGTTGAAATTCTGAAATGATCTATTGAAACTCAAGAGAGTCCAATTAAAATTCAGATCTAAAAAGCTTATGTGAAAAAATGTATATGTATAAGAAACGCCCAATTGAAGTTCAGAAATGCACAATTGAAATTTAGAAAAGCTCCATCCAAACTCACACAGAAAAAATATCATGAAATCAAAAGTAACTAAACAAATTTTTAGCAACTAATTTCTGCTACTAGTTCAACAACGTTTTTAATTGTATCAACAATATATATTGTTAATGTGACAAATCCTTTAAAATTTTGAGGTCATTTTAAAAGGAAACAGGATCAAGGAATGAAAAACTGTAAATGCAGTTTTACTCCATTTGATCTCTACATTCAGACATATATCATCCGGTTCATGTTTAATATTGGCTGTCGGACGGTATAATAGATGCAATCATAAATATGATTAAATAATCATGACATCCTTTTTTTTTTTTTTTAGTTTCCTACGACCATGTTTCTCCTCTACATACATTGTTTTTCTTACTTGGGATTCCTTCCTTCCACTATATATTGAAAAAGAATGCATTGAAAAATTCAATACCCTAAATAAGTGTGTCTAACCATACATATGGCTCGAGTAAAAGCAAAAAAAAAATCATATTGAGTCTTTGGCTCAATAATGAGCTGTGCAGTACACCAGAGAATCATGAGAAAATTTTGTAAAAAAAATTCTGTTACAATTGAAATTATTTAAGGATAAGATTATAAAAGAACTGCTGCTTCCTTGCAAGCCCAACGTGTTTTCTTTAAAAGTGTGGGAACGTTTGAAATTATTGTGCCAGGATATTTTTATTTATATAATCTTTACAATGAGCAGATGAATTTGTTATCAGTTTTTTTCTTTTTTTTTGGTATTCTTGAGTTTCATAATGAGCTCAAGATATGACTGTTAGGTTTTTAATGTTGAGCCGTGAGCAATTATTACTAAGAGGTGTAGACAGTCGTGTGTCTTGGCATACGTTTTTTTTTTCCTTTTGAAAGTTGGTGAGAAACTGTGGGAAATTTTTGGAGTTTTTGTTTTGGGAACTACTTTTAAAAGGTTAACATATTGTGTCATTATGATAAACAAGGATTATAAATGATGTAATGTTTAAAATCATCTTGAAGGATTCAAGAGAAAGCATGACATTGTTTTTTTTTTTTTAAAGAAACAATTCTCAAAAAAATATGTTATAGAGAACTCATAGACTATGAGAAAGTTTTTCTTACAAAAATTCTTAGATTCAAAGACTTTTTTATTATAGAAAATTTTTCAGATTCTGAGAACATTTTTCATATAGAAAAATTCTTAGATTCTAAGATATTTTTCATATAGAAAAATTCACAGATTCCAAGACATATTTCATATAGAAAATTTCTCAGATTCTATGAAATTTTTCATATGGAAAAATTTGAGACATTTTTCATACGGAAAAACTCTCTGATTCTGAGTCATTTTTCATATGAAAAAATGATCAAAATATGAAAAAATTTTCATATAGAAAAATTCTCAGATTCTGAGAAATTTTTTTTTATGAAAAATGTCTCAGAATCTGAAATTTCTCAATCTGAAAATTCTCATATTCTCAGACCTTTTTCTGATTGTATGTCTTAGATTCTGAGACATTTTTTATATAGAAAAATTCTCCGATTTTAAGACATTTTTCATATAGAAAACTTCTCAGATTCTGAGACATTCTCAGATTCTGACACATTTTTCATATAGAAAAATTCTCAGACTCTGTGACAATTTTCATAAAGAAAAATTCTCAGATTCTGAGAAATTGTTATTATAGAAAAATTTTCAAATTCTGAGATATTTTTCATACAGAAAAATTCGCAGATTCTCAGAAAAATTCATCGAAAAAAATTCTCAGATTCTGAGACATTTTTCATATAGAAAAATTCTCCGATTCTGAGACATTTTTCATTTAGAAAAATTCTCCGATTCTGAGACATTTTTCATATAGAAAAATTTTCAGATTCTAAGACATATTTCATATAGAAAAATTCTCAGATTTTGAGACATTTTCCGTATAGAAAAATTCTGAAGTTCTGAGAAATTTTTGATAAAGAAAAATTCTCAGATTCTGAGACATTTTTCATATAAAAAAATTCTCAGATTCTTAGACATTTTTCATATAGAAAAATTCTCAGATTCTGAGAAATTTTTCATAAAATTTTTAGATTCTGAGACATTTTTCATATAGAAAAATTCTTAGATTCTGAGATATTTTTCATTAAGAAAAATTCTCGGAATCTGAGAAATTTTTCATTAAGAAAAATTCTCGAAATCTGAGACATTTTTCATTAAGAAAATTCTTGGAATCTGAGACATTTTGCATGCAGAAAAATTTTTCAGATTCTGAGACATTTTTCATGTAGAAAAATTCTCAGATTCTGAGATTTTCATTTAGAAAAATTCTCAGATTCTGAGACATTTTTCATATAGAAAAATTCTCAGATTCTGAGAAATTTTTCATTAAGAAAAATTCTCGGAATCTGAGAAATTTTTCATTAAGAAAAATTCTCGGAATCTGAGAAAATTTTCCTTAAGAAAAATTCTCGGAATCTGAGACATTTTTCATTAAGAAAAATTCTCGGAATCTGAACCATCTTTCATTAGGAAATCTTCTCGGAATCTGAGACATTTTGCAAATAGAAAAATTCTCAGATTCTGAGAAATTTTTCATATAGAAAAATTTTCAAATTCCGAGACATTTTTCATATAGAAAAATTCGGTGATTCTGAGAAAAATTCATCAAAAAAATTCCCAGATTCTGAGAACATTTTTCAATTTGGAACAATTCTTAGAAAAAATTCTCAGATTCTGAGAATGTTTCTATATGAAAAATGTCTCAGATACAGAGACCTTTTTCATATAGAAAAATTTTCAGACTATGAGACATTTTTCATATAGAAAAATTCTCAGATTCTGAGACAGTTTTCATATAGAAAAATTCTCAGATTCTGAAACATTTTTCATAAAGAAAAACTTTCAAATTCTGAGACATTTCTCATATTGAAAAATTCTCAGATTCTGAAGCATTTTTCATGTAGAAAAATTTTCAGATTCTGAGAAATTTTTCGTGTAGAAAATTCTAAGATCCTGAGACATTCAACATTTCATACAGAAAAATTCTTAGATTCTGAGACATTTTTCATATAGAAAAATTCTCAGATTCTGAGACATTTTTCATATAGAAAAATTCTTAGATTCTCAGACATTTTTCTTACAGAAAAATTTACAGATTCTGAGACATGTTTCATATAGAAAATTCTCAGATTCTGAGACATTTTTCTTACAGAAAAATTTACAGATTCTGAGACATATTTCATATTGAGAAATTCTCAGATTCTGAGACATTTTTCATATAGAAAAATTCTCAGAATCTGAGACATTTTTTATATAGAAAAATTCTCACATTCTGAGACATTTTTTACATAGAAAAATTCTCACGTTCTGAGACATTTTTCAAATAGAAAAATTCATAGATTCTACGAGATTTCGTATACAGAAAAATTCTGAAATTCTGTGACATTTTTCAAACAGAAAAATTCTCAGATTCTAAGACATTTTTCAAACAGAAAAATTCTCAGATTCTAACAAACTTTTCATACAGAAAAATTCTCAGATTCTAAGAAATTTTTCATATAGAAATATTCTCAGATTCTGAAACAATTTTCATATAGAAAAATTATCATATTCTGATTATGAGATTTCAAATTAAAAAATTTTCCTAACAAACATATGGCTCGAGTTTGACGTTTATATAAATTGAGCCTTTGGCTCAATAATGAGCACCTAAGTAGAAAATCATGAGAAAATTTTGAAAAATTTCTGTTACATTTTGATAAAAGGACTATTATTTTGTATTGTTAATATTAAAAGAAAAGTGTGGGAATGTTGATAAAAAATTTCTTTTCAGGATCTGTTTACACTATAACAGCAGATGAATTTGTAATAAATTGGTATTACATTGTTTTTTTTTGTTTCAAATTGAGCCAAGACACTGAAAAGGTTTTTTGTTGAGCCAAAAGACGTGTGTCTTACCTTACTTTTTGTTATATAAAACAAACTGTGGGAACTTATTTTAAAATTGGTTATTGTCATCATTATTGTGTAAGGATTCGACAGGGATTTGGGTTATATATTGACTTCTGGTTTTGAAAACATTCAATAACTTAACAACCGTTTTTTTAAATTTTCAGTTTCTTATTTAATGTGTGTTTTTGTTTTAATACTTTTTTATAAAAAATTCCCACACTTTTTAAATCACCAAAAAATTTAAATTTTGTAATCAAACTCCCCTTTCTAATTTATAAATCCTTTAATTACCATAAAAAGTAGAAAATTCTCACACTTTTCATAGAAAAATTCCTCTTAAAGAAAAATTCCAATTGAAATTTTCAAGTATTTTAATCTACCCCGCTTAGCAACAACAAGTGTCTTGAGATATTTTTCTCATTTCCCCATTTAAGGAAAATTAATTGATTTAAAATCTTTTTAAAATGAATTTGTTTTCAATATCTCCCTTGGAGAGTCCCCCTTTTGTTTTCTTTATGTTATGGGATTAGAAGATTTCCTTAGGTGGGGTAGGTTTTTCATGACTTCAAACACTTGCATATAGTTTTTTTTTTTATTTTCAGCTACTTGTTAAGTTCTCAAGGGGGTAGAATCATATAGAGGGCATGATACTTGTATTGCGTTTTCGAGTTTATGGGAGTATTGTTGATTAGTTTATTGTTTCAATTGTTAAATTTATAAGATTGATTTTAAAAATTAAAATGGATTAAGTTTTAAAGAAAAGTGGTGAAAATTTTTGTGTAACTGTGGGAATATTATTTCTAAGATTTAGGAAAATACGCAAAAAATCTTTAAGGTAAAACAAACTGAAAACAAGTGAGAATGTTATTCGGGTTTGCCGAATTAAAAATCACTCCACACTTTTAATGTTTTTAGTTTTAATGTCTTTTTTTAATTTTAAGGTTCTGTAAATGATTTTTTTATCCTTTTTAGAATTTTTTTATCACTTTTAGAATTTTTTAATTTTTTCAGAAATTTCCTGAATTTTCTAAATTTTTTATAGTTCTTTTTGAATATTTCTAATTTCCCTATTTTAATTATTTAATTTTATAAAAAATTCTTTTAACCTTCACAGCTCTGTGGTAACTATCCCGAAATATTGGTCCTACTAGAATCTAGTGACTAGATCGACCTTCAAGCATACACTCAAAAAATTATGTCATTAACTGTTTGTAGTTTATTTAAAAAGTTTCCGTTTAGTCGTTTTTAAAAGAAAAAACACTTGTTTGATGTTTAGTTTTTATTAATGACTACTGCTGTCCTTTGTTTCAAAAATAACACACTAAGAAATAAAGACTTTCATTAACCTTTAAACTCATTTATTTTTTTTCTGTAAGTAAAAACTACGGATTATTCGTTAAATTTTTAATGATTTGTGTAAGTCATTTTTTTTTAACTGATGGTATTTTTTAATGAGATATCATTAGTTTTTACCTACACAAGTAGGTTATTTTTTTTGTAGAATAACAAATTCAAAAAATTATTTATAGAAATATAAAAACATGTTTGTATCAAGTGACTTTGGCACGATGGGTAGAGTGTCTGGCCAGAATGTAGTTGATTGCGGGATCGATTCCCCAAAATTTTATTAGAAATTTTTAAAAAAATATTTCAATAGAAAATTGTAAAAAAATAACCTACGAAATCATTAATTTTTGATGTTTTCGTAGGTTATTTTTTTGAAATTTGTTAGTAAAAATAGCAGAACTATATTTAATTTTTAATGTTTTCGTAGGATATTTTTTTCGAATTTGTTGGTAAAAAAGAATAAAAAAACCGTAATTTTTTAATGTTTAATGATATTTATTTTAGAAATTTTGTCAACAGTAAAAAATAAATGTTGATGTTTGTTAAAACAAATGAATAATTACTGGGATGGTTTTCAATTGTTTATTCACAGGTTTTAAGTGTGTTTTTCATTTGTTTTTGCCTACAAAATATTTTGAGTTGAAAAGTTGTGCGCGCGATACAGGTACCAATTTTTAACCCAGCTCCCATACAAAGTCCCCTTTTTTTAAAAATAAAAAATGTTCACTCAAAGAATTTTTTAGGTACAATCCAGTGAATATTTACTTAAAATAAATGAAATTTTATTTAAAAACCATTCCAATGTTTTTTCATTAAAAATAAAATCATATTACAGTCAATTTTTAATGTTAATTTAATGACTAACCAAAATATTAATAAACTAATGAATATTCATTTGTTTTGTATTGAAAAACAGTAAAACTATAGAAGAAATTTTTTACGGCCGAAATTGAATGTAACAGAAAATTCATTTTTAAGACAGTAAATTATTATTTTTAAACCACAAAAAAATTAGAAAACAAGAAATCCTTAATAAAATTAATGATTTTTCTTTTAAAATAACTTTACTGAATACTTCTTAAAATAACCTACAAACAGTTAATGACATAATTTTCTTAGTGTTTTATCCCACACAAAAAAAAAAATATTTGAGTAAATTTTTAATACTATTAAGTAAAAAATTACTCAATTTTGCACCAGTAAGCGATTTAATAGTATTGAGTAAATTTGTAATAAAAATTTATTATATGTTTGAAAAAAATTTAAGTAAATTTTTAAGTGACACAATTAAAAATTTACTCAAAATTTATCTATTTATTTTTTTAAAAAGTTAAAAAAAGTTTTAATTTTTTTACAAAAAAAAAACAAATAACTTGTTTTTTTTAAACTTTACCAAATTTATGTCTCAAAACCATAGGAAAATTTTATAAAGACGATTACAGACTTTCATATACATATACAAAAAACTATAAACTAAACGAGAATTCAAAAAACTATGAGATTTAAAAAAAATTAAAAAAAACTATTAAATTTTTATTAAACTATTTACTTAAATTGTTTTTAAAATTTTTAGGTAAATTTTTAATTGCGTCAATTAAAAAATTACTCATTTTTTTTTTGTAATTTAAACAAGTGATTACTTAAATTTGTTTCCTCCATATTTTTTTCTGTGCATACAAAGTCCCCTTTTATTTTGTCTCAAATGAGTCTTATAACCGAATGATAAAAGATATATTTTCGAAATTTTGCAGGTAAATGTGTTTTGTATTCACCATATCAAATTTTAAAGGAATCAGACCAGTTTTTCTTGTAGCCCCCATACAAACCACCCTCCCGATATTCACACAAATATTTCAAATTTCATGAAAATAGAAAATATTTTATTAAAATTTTGTTTGTGTGTGTTAAACGTGTACGTTGGTAACATAATCAAATCTGATTATAATCAGACCATTTCTGAACCTAGGTCCCATATGAAAATTTCGGCCGATATTCACTTAAAATTTGTTTGAGAGTGTTTTTTACACTTATTAAAGATTTGACAAAAGATAAATCCCATCGGTGCATGTTTGAACTGGGGACCCATCTTCCGGAAAATACTGGTGTAGATTATTATATGGTCAGTCTTGACCGACTTTAATTTTCTAACTTGATTTTTTTAAATTTTTTTTTGTTAATTTTCAGCATTTTTGCGAAGTTGTCTGAGTTTTTTAGAATTTTATTTCTGATTTGATGTTAATATCCTGAATTTGTTATACTTTCAGAATTGTTCTGATTTTTTCATAAATTTTCTGACTTTGTTCCTAATTGTCTGATTTTTTAAATATTTTCTTATTTTTTTTTAATCTGCCTAAATTTTTAATATATTTTTGGTTTTGTTGTGAAAAATATTTTTTTCAAGTTCGAGGTAATTTTTTCTCCTATTATGAATTAAAATAACAAGAAGTTCAAAGTAATTGTTCCCCCATTATGAATTAACATAACAACCCTGCAAAAATCCAAAATATGCGTAAGTGTTTACCTTCCGAATGTTGATAACAAGTTGATTAACAAGACGAGGGCATTGGAGGTAACCACTTTTTAGTTTTTTAGCTTTTTTTTTTTTTTGGTAGTGGTAATTGGGGGGGCACATTTCCTCTCGAATAAGTGTTAAACAAATTAGTTCTTATGCTTTTGTACTAAAGAAATACACATTTATCATTATTTAAAAAAAAATATTTTACTCCTCGCCCATAAAAATATTTCCTCGCCCATAAAAAAACCGATATTTTCTATTTTTGTGCGTCCAAATGCAGGACTTTGAACTTCTTGTAGCATAAAAATATTGGATTTGTTAAACAAAAACACAAAAAAACATATAAAAATATAGTATTTTTCAGTGGTAGGTTTATGTCTTCAAGGGGAATTTTTTCCCCCTGGTCCGATTTTGCTCATTTACGAATTAAACCTGCCTAGGAACATAATACATATTCGTGCCAAATGTCGGGAGTCTAGCTCTTTTATTTTGGACTGCATCGTGTTAACTACAGACGGACGGACGGACATCGCTAGAATGTCTTAGAATCCATCACTGATCATAAATATACATACTTTATAGGGTCTTAGACCGATATTTTGATGCGTTACACACGGAATGACAATGTGAGTATACCCCCATACTGTAGTTGGAGGGTATAAAAATAAAATCGGTCGAACGATTTTCAAGATATTGCTATTTGAAATTTTCAAAAAATTGCCGGTTTTCCACCGTTTAATGGAAACTTTTTAAAATCGTTCGAACGGTTTTCGAGATATCGCCATTTGAAATTTGCGAAAAATACATTCAAATTTTTAAAAAAACTAGCATTTTTTCCTCTAGCCTCGTTCATAGCTCTTAAGACAAACTTTCATTTAAACTTAATTTGACCCAAATTAAATAGTGTCCGACCGAACAGTTCGGCAAAAAACCTCATTTAATCAAAAATTTGGTATTTGGAAGTACTTTTAACAACTTTTTTTATATGGGGTAGAATTGTTGAGGCGATGAAAGACGATTCTGAGTGTAAAATTTAAGAACGAGTACCAAGTTAAGACACAATTTCGAAGTTTGGTAACCGAACTTTTTTCAATTTGGCCGAACGTTCGGTTACCGAACATCTAAATTGGTGCTTAACTTCGTCCTCGCCATTAAATTTGAAAGTCAGAATAGTCTTCTATCGCCTAAACAAACAAACGGCAAACAAATTTTTGGCCAATACCGTTTTTGGCCGAACTGTTCGGTCGGACACTAAAATTAAATCATTTTACCACGTGGAGCTCCTCGATCAAAGTTTTAAATTTTCCAAAAATCCAAAATTTTGTTAAAAGGCTTCCTGGGGTTAAAATTATTGGACTTGGCTTGGATTATTGGATTAAGCTTAAATGAAAGTTCGTCTTAGGCTCTATTAAAGGGAGTAGAAAAAAAATGATCAGTTTTTTTTAATTTTTTAATGCATTTTTTGCAAATTTCAAATAGCGATATCTCAAAAAATATTCGACCAATTTCTGAAAAAAAATCACTTCTTAGAAGTTCTGATTTTATGATCCTGTGGAAAAAAAATTTCGAATCAAAGAGGGTAAAAATTGTACATTGGAACATTTTTTGGAAGTTTTGATTCTCAGAGAGAAGTGTGTTGAGCAAATTTTTTTGATCTCCTGAAATAATGGTTAAAAAATGATAATGTGGAGTAAGTTTTTCCAAAGGAAAAAAATTCAGATTTTATATGGGAAAAATAGTACATTGGTACTGTTTCTTATTTTCTGAAATAATGATGGTAACTTGAAATTTTTGTGATAATGGTATAAGCATATTTCGGCAGTTCGGATTCTACCACGGTTAAAAACGTTCTTTAGTAGGTACTACTCGATATCCTTAAATTAAGGCTATAAAAACGTGATATTTGAAATTTAAGAAAAATTATATTGAAAAAATACTTTTTCAAATTTCCTATTCTAAGGAAATGAGAAACTGAACATTGGTTCATTTTCCATTGTTACCGTGAGCTCTTAATGTGTCATTTAACCTCAAAATACTTTACATTTTCTTGACCCAAAATTGTAATTCTTGGAACTTATTTAAAAAAAAATCAATCCGAAAAAATACGTTACATTTTTTTTGTTTTTATTTGTTTCAACCTACATAAATTTGATTCCTAGAATCAATTTTATACAAAACCATAACTAATTTACGATTTCTATTGTTTTACATGTTTTTTTATTTTATTAAAAAAAAAAAAAATTAAACACTATTGTCTAAAACTCTCTACTAATCACGGTTACTACCTTTTTTTTACATTTCAAACCTAAGACAAAAAAAAAAACGTTTTCTAAAGACAATGATATTACACTTGTTTCTTTCTTGTCTTTAAATATCTTTTCAATTCTATAAAACAAGAAGATTTAAAATCTTTTTGTCTCTTAAAATCTTTAGCGCGCACACGTGTTCAAAAATCTTAAAGAGAGATAGTAAATTAAAATGAAAAACTATAAAAATCACTGTTGGATCTAAAAGAAAAACAATTCTTTAGTATTCCCGCCATTTGTATCTGGCTGTTACACTTGTTTATTTTGTTGTGAAAAATCACGAAAACCGAGTAGAAGAATAACAAGACCTTCACAACTTGCTGTGATTTTTATGAAGATTCTAACAAGTTTTTTTTATATTGTTAAAATTTGTTGTTGCTCTCCAAGACGTGAGTTTTTGTCCCTTTTAAAAGTGTTTTTGTTTATCTTAGACTAAAAAAAAAAAACTAACATCAACATAAAATATTTTAAAGAAAATGTAAAATTTTAACTTGTTTGTTATGATTTCAAATGGTTGATAGTGGGAAATTCTCAAGGGATTTTGTTAATGTTTGAATATCTTTAAAAAAAATTTAAATGTTTATGTTAAAATTTCTTAAAATGTTTGTTTTATTAAAACAAAAATGTTTGTTTAACAAATTTTCGTTTGTTTAAACAAAAAACTGCATGATTGTAGAAATTGTTTCTAAACTTCTCCGTCCCATATTGCACTTTCATAATTTCATACTTTTTTCTGATTCCATCACACAGATACCAAGAGATATTAATTTGTAAAAATTGCAAAGAGATTTAAAATTAATTAAAATTTTCGTCAAAGTTGAATGCCGAATCAAAAGTACACTCTACAATGCTTCAGAATATTCCTAATTGTACCCTGCAACCACAATATGGGGGTATACTTACTTTATCATATCGTGTGTAAAACAACTCCATGAAGTATTCATAATATTAATCAGTGATCGTTTCTTAGACATTCTATGGATGTTTGCCCATCAGTCTGTAAAGGACAAGCTGCAGTCCAAAATAAAAGAGCTCCAACTCTAAAATTTCGAAATGTCCAAAATCAGAATAGGGAAAAAAGTTTCCCTTGAAGAAAAAAATTAAGCTCTTGAAAACTAAATTTGTTTATTCTAGCTCGAGGTCATTATTTCCTTTACTAAAACTATGATATTCTCATAGAGTAATTTTCAAAAAAAAATATTTTTCTGTTATAAATTTATTTATGCTGGTCATTTTTGCAAAACTTAGTTGACACGATTTCGGAATTCGTCAGATTTAATTGTCAAGACTATTTAGCAAATATTTAAACCCATACAATCGGGTTTTACTTTTTTATTGTTGGCAACATATTGGAAAGCAAACAAGTAGAAAAGTTAAATTCGACTTGGCCGAATCTATGAATACCCTCCACAATGCCCATTTTAAGTTATAGTAAATTTTCTAACGTGAAAAAATAACGTTTTTGATTAGAAATATTTTATTTTGTGTAAAAAAAATTTTTTTTTACTAATTTAAAAAAAAAAAAAATAATAATTTACTAAATTTTTTTTGAATGTAAAATTTTTTTTTGAGTGTAAAATTTTTTCTAGTGTATTTTTTTTTAGTGTAAAAATATTTTTGAGTGACAAAAATGCGTTGTAAAATATTTTTGTGACGTACCAACGTTTTTAAAACATGTTTAACTGGTTTTCAACACCTGGATTTAAGGTGAAACAAATCTGAAATTCACGGTTTTGCTAATAACTTTTAAACCACTGGACCTATTTGGCTGAAGTTAAATATGAACCAGATCAAAGGAACGACAAATATATATGCCAAGCTTCAGCATCCTCAGAACTGCCTTTAGAAAGCCATCGTGTTTTTTAACTCGTAAGTTCGCAAAAAACCCTTGCCGAAATTCACTCTTTTGCTTATAACTTTAGAACCACTGGACCGATTTCGCTGGATTACAATACCAACCTGACCAGGTAAATGCCCAATATATATGCCAAACTTCAGGAGCCTCCGTGAAGAATTTTAAAAGTTAGAGTGTTTTCAACAGACAGACAGACGGACGGACGGACATCGCTAGATCGTCTTAAAATCGATCGAGGATCATGAATATATATACTTTATGGGATCTTAGACCAATATTTCGAGGTGTTACAAACGGAATGACAAACTTATATATACCCTCTATCACTAGAGTGGAGGGTATAAAAAGATGAATTTTTTGATAATTTTGTCATTAGCTTACAATTCATTTGTTAAATCAATCATTATTTCGATTGACTATAAATAAAAAATTAATCAAATTTTTGATCAAAGTCGAAAAAAATGTTTGATTGAAAAAATGTTCAACCAATCACCTACAATTTGATGATTGGTATAACAATTTTTTTAATTGGAGAAATTTCAATAAAAAATTGATTGAATCCGCGTTTTTGTTGATTGAAATTCGTTGCAAATTTTTTCTGTGTAGTAGGGATATTCCACCTTGGCGTGCTAACCATTTTGTACAAATTCTGAATAAATTTTATTAGAAAATAAAATTTGTTTTATCCGACCTTTAAATATTATATTTTGAGTAGGTTCTTACATGCTCGAGGTCATTATTTAATAAAAAAACTGAAATACACACCCTACCCCACTCTGTGGTACATGGTATATGAGTTATGCACCGCATAGCCGTGTAGGGCATAAAAAAATATTAAAAAATATGATGTCACTTTTTCTCTATCGTGAAAGGGGTTGTTTTTGACTGATATACCTTGGGCATTATGTGTGAATCATAATTTTTAAAAATAAAAATTTAAATCTAGAGCACTTTAGAAATCGCTTTCGGTGCGGGAACTTTTTTTCATCGAATCAACCTAACAGTTTTTTATTATCAGAACAACACTCCCCACATGGTACTGGAGTGGTATTTTGCATTAAAAAAAAGTTATATCCCTAACGTGCAGTCGGGTTCTGGCCAAAGCAGGACATTGGCAAAGAATATGTTCGACCGTTTCTTCAGTGTTAGGCTCATCACACCTTCTACAGCTGGCATCAGAAATAAGTCCCATTTTCTTTCTATGATAACCTATTAGGCAGTGCCCGGTGATCACTCCAGTAAGTACACGGCGGTTCCATCTGGTGAGTGAGAGTAAGTATTCAGTTTTTCTTAGATTGTAGCATGCCCACAATCTTCTACTGATCGCACTTGTTGTTAGCTCTCTCCACTTTCTATTAGCCATTGCAGTGTTTTGAATGTCGCGTAGCGATCTGAAGTGCTGGGTTGGTGGATCAATATGTACAGAAATACCAATATCATCAGCACCTTGTTTCGCGAGCTCGTCCGCTCTCTCGTTCCCTTGAATACCTATGTGACCTGGTACCCATATTAGTTTCACCTTGTTCAATGAACAATGAATGGACAATGTTCATACTCCCTAAACTTTATAAGTTCTCGAAGCATTCAAAAACTACTTTCGATTTGATGTAAAAGCTTTTAAGAGCGTAAATGTTAAATTCTCTGTCTAATCACCGAACTCTAAAGCTGCCCTGCTTATGGCAACAATTTCGGCCTGGAAAATGCTAGAGTCCAATGGAAGGATAAAAGTCTTCTCTAAATCTCGCAAACTCGTTGAAAAACCTGCACCGACTCCCATGGATTGTTTGGTTTTGGCCGTTTGACCAAAATTCTCGAGTCGGAAATTCTACGTCGTATTTCCGGTCGAAAATAAGTTTGGGCACTCTATAATCGGTGGCAATATCATTTAAATTGTCCATGTTACTGTGTCCAAAATTGCGTTGCCTGAATAAATTTGACTCTTTGAGACGAAGGCAGGACTTTTAGGCCTCCCCCTTTGCAAAGATGTCAATTGGTATCAGGTGCAGTAGCGTGTCAATAGATTCAGCTGATGTTGTTCTCAGAGAGCCTGTGATGCATAAACCCATGAGACGTTGAATTCTCTGAAATTTTAAGTGCGTCACATTACGCTCCAGTGCGTTATACAAGACCATAACACCATAAAGTAAGATTGGTCTTACTACATAAGTATAAATCCAGTAAATGATCCTTGGTTCCAGTCCCCAAGTTGCTCCATGCGCAACTTGCGTAGAAGGCGTTGTATGCTTTCTTGACCCTTTCTTCGGTGTTTTGTTTCCATGACAGTTTACAGTCTGAAATGATTCCTAAAAATTTCGCTTGGTTTGATAAAGGAATTCTAACTCCGTTTATCTCGACCTTAAACGTCTCTATTTTGTACCTGTTTGTAAAAACTACCATTTCCATTTTTCCATTATTATTAGCCCATTTCCACATTTGCCTCAGTGACACTTCCAAAAGTTCGGATACTGTGTCCAAAAACTTTCCACACGACATAATGAAAACGTCGTCTGCATAAGCTACCACTGATGTCCCTTGCGAGTTTAACTTCTTTAAAATGGGGTCCACTACTAAAAGCCAGAGTAGTGGTGACAAGACACCACCCTGTGGCGTTCCTCTTGACGCGTATCTTGTAACCTTTGCTGGTCCCCATTCTGCTGTCACCTCACGCACGATAAACTAATCGTGATAATGATAAACTAATCGGTCTGTAGTCTTTTGTCATTACGTGATTTAATTATCCACTTTTTGGTATGAAAACCACCTTAGATTTTCTCCATGACTGCGGAGCGTACGTTAGTTGAAGACAAGCAATAAAAATTTCCATTAAGTGAGGGATAATCTCATTTGCAGTATGTTGCAACATTGCTGGTAAAATTCCATCCGGTCCAGGCGATTTGTAGGGTTTGAAGGAACCTATAGCCCATGCCAGGTGTAGATGTTTCCCTGCAACCTGGAAAGTGCGTCCTTAAGAGTACGTCAACAGTTTCCTCTGCACTTTTGGTCCATGTTTCATCGCCTCTTTTTAGCAAAAGTGGGGGGATGGATTTCTCCGTTAAAATTTTTCTCAGTCTGGCCGCATCTGTAGTGTGTTCGATTTTACTACAGAGCTCATTCCAGCTGCTTTTTTTCGATTTCCTAATTAGCTTTTTAAAACTCTTAAGTTCTCTCCTGTAAACTGCCCAGTTATCATCATTGTTGTCTTTCCTTGCGTTTTTAAAAAGTGTCTGGATGTTTTTCCTGTGTTCCGAAAGCTCCTTTGACCACCATGGTGGTTGAATCCTTTTCTGTCGATGCCTTACTGGTCGAGTAAGTCTTGCAAAAAACAAACAACTTTATAAATAGTTTCTTGATAATTGTTACTTTGAAAATATCGTGATAATGATTAGTAAAGAAATTTTACCTCGAGCTGGAATAATATTTCTTAACACTTTTTTTTCTAATCCTAAAATCTATTTAGAAACAAGTGTTTATATAACTTTAGCACGATTGTGTCACAAGTTACAACCCTTTTAATTTTGAACAAGAATTACTGCTATTGTCAAAATGTCAACTCTTCATTAAAAAATATAGAAACACTTGTTATCATCATTTCCCTTCTCTTAACAAAATTACATACACGGGAATGCTCTAGAATGATTGGGATTTCACGCATGTCGTTAAAGCGACATCCATTATCTTAAAGCAGCTTGTCTGGCTGACATTAGCAGCTTCTGTTTTCCAAAATGATTTCAAAACAAACACCCACTTGCTTTTAACGGGTACCAAAACTTCAAAAATAAATAATAAGCAAAACCAAAATTTTGGTTTTGAATGTAAATGTTCGTTAAACAAAATCTCATTATTCCCAAGATTTAAATAAAAAAAAAAATTTCACACTCTTTTACTCTTTTTAGGGTTTATGAATTAAAATGAAAATTTTAGCTCTATGGAAAAGAATTCCAACTGTTTTATTTTTTGTAACCTTTTTCTCAAAATTTTTAAATTTTTTGCTCTTATCGTTTTCGATATTATCATAAAAATATGACATCAACAAATTGTAAGGTTTCAAAATATTTTATCAAGGATTCTTTAAAAGAGAAGAAAAAAAACTAAAACAAACAACAACATATGGTAAAGGATATCAATTTACATAAACAATAAGGATTTTTTTCTAGAAAAAAATAATAAACAAAATTTGCTAAAAATAAATATAGAATACGAATTTTAAAAAATTTTTGAAAACATTCCCACGCTTCCACAACAAAATTTTTTGTTTACAAATTTTCTACTCTGAAGAATTGTTGTTGTAAGGATAATAAGAAAACCTGAGCAAAACAAAAATCTAAAAGATAATGATTTAAATCCCTTAAGGATCTCTAAAGACATGTTTTCCAATTCAATACTGTGTATAATTTTGAAAACTAACCATAGTAAAAGATTCTCACGCTCTGGTGTAGCATTGAAGGTGCCCCAGCAGCAACCTTTTTAACCAACAACAATAACAAAATACCTGCTGTTACTCTTCTCTAGTTTTTTTTTGTTAACCAACAAAATAAAAAAAGATTCTTATTCAACCTTAAGAAAATAAATGATTTTAAAAATTTCTTTTGCTAGAGTTTTGAACGTGAGAAATTTTAACATCGAACACCTGCCCTTAAAACTCTACTCTGATTGGCTGAGATGCTGCAGAAGAAAAATTTAAAGAGAAATTTAGTTCTCACCAAGAGAGAGTATAAATACAACAGGAATTTAAGAATCTAGCATCATACGCTCACTAGCATTCAAACTAAAAACATCATAAATTCAAAACTAAAAAAATTTAATTTGAAAACTTTCAACATCTTAAAGTAAAAAAAAACGAAATAATTTTCATCATGAATACCAACATTTCAATGTACAACTCTTACAACAAGAATCAAACTTATACCATCTACAAGTCAAAAGTATCCCCTTCGCGGAGATTGAAGAACCTGTTAAAGCCGGTATTGGGACGCATTTTTAAATCAAAAACTGAAAAACCTAAACGCAGTTCTTATATTGCTTCGGAGGAAAAAGAATGTGAATTTGATTGGTTAAATAATGATATGGACAATATGGCTAATGAACATTTGGAAAATCGTCTGATGGCGGAATTACAAGAAAGTGAATCCGGTGATGCCATTGTAGTAATCAATGAAGATGGCAAACGCCAATTGGAATTTGTAGATCCCCAAGATTTATATGTGCCTGTACATTTTGCCCGCACCAATGCTGGTACTTTCTTTTGGACTTCAGTACAAAAAGAAACCATAGAACCTTATCAAATTGAATGGAATTTCTTAGATCGTTGGGCTCAAGCTTAATTCTTCAACAAAAGTGAATGCAAGTCTTTTTTTTCAAAAAGATTTGAGGTTTTTACTATCAACAATATCTCTTGGGCAACTTACAGGGATAAAAAAGGGATTCATCATATATCTGTCAACAATCAACAGCAGCTCCTTAGCTTTTTTGGTTACAACAAAAAGTAAACTTTCACAATATTACCATTGATACTGCCTAGTTTGGTTACTTCGACTTTGCGTTTCTTAAAAAAAAAGGTTTACTTTGGGAAGAAAAAAAGCTTTAATGGTTAGCAGCTTTAGTAAACAACGGTTTATAAAAACAGCTTTGGGAAAATGCTTTTAGG
Source organism: Pegoplata infirma (assembly GCA_963921195.1). Lineage (NCBI taxonomy): Eukaryota > Metazoa > Arthropoda > Insecta > Diptera > Anthomyiidae > Pegoplata > Pegoplata infirma. Next base: position 214,219,502 of record OY992539.1, on the reverse strand, counting down.
AAAAAGCTCAACTTTTTTATAAAAGTTGTTAGTTATTTATCTTAGAAAAAAATCTTAAATGTTTAAACTTATGAAAAAATGCTCAGCTTTTTAAAAGAAGTTGTCAGTCTTTTTTTTCTTAAAAAGCTTTAAATTTTTAGCATATTTTTTTATAAATGAAAAAGAAAAAAAATTTATATTTAAAATTTTGTAAAAAAATTTGTATTAAAAAAAATTAAACAAAAAAAATTTTAATAATTTGGAAAATAATTGTTTAAGAATTTTATAAAAAATTGTATAAAAAATTTTATTAAAAAAATATTTAAAAATTTTATAAAAAAATGTAAAAGAAAAAAATATTAGAAAAAAACATTGCTCTGAAAAAGCTCAGCTTTTTATTAAAAAAGCTGTTAGCTATTTTTCACAAAAAAAATTAAATATTGTTTAAAAAGAAAAAAGCTCAGCTTTTAATAAAAAAGTTGTTAGTTATTTAAAAAAAAAAAAATGTTTTAGTAAAAAACCAAAAAATTATATAATTTTGACCTTTTTATTTAAAAACTTAAGTAAAAAATTACAAAAAATGTTTTAAAAAATAATAAAAACTTATAAAAAAATAATTATTTTGACTTTTTATTTTATTTAAAAATTTTGTAGGAAATTTATAAATTTTTCAGATTAGTTCACAAATTTACTTTAACCTTTTAGCGTTACTGTTTTTTTTAGAAAAAATTTAAATTCCTTTTTTAGAAAAAAAGCAAAAAATATTTTAAAAAATATTAAAAACTTAAAGAAATACAATTATTTTGATTTTTTTATTTTATTTAAAAGTTTTAGAAAAAAATCACAAAAAATTGTATAAAAAATTAAAAAAAATTAAAAATTTTGCCTTTTTATTTTATTCAAAATTTTGTAGGGAATTTTTTAAGTTTTCAGATTAGTACACATTATCCTTTTAGAGCAGTGGTCGGCATCCATTGCACATGGATCCCGAACACATTCGGCTATTCACATGTATTCAACAAAAATGTCAACAAAACTCACAACTAAGAGCATAAAAATACAACAACAAACTGGTTGATGTCGATTTGTTTAAGAAATATACTAACACATGCATATTAATATTCATACAACAATGAAATTATATACTCTCTTTCTGCCGACCACTGTTTTAGAGTTACTGTTTTTTTAGAAAAACAAAATTAAAAAATATCAAAGATCTAGTTTAAATGCTTTAAAAAAGCTTTTTATTTTGTTCCAAAATTTTGTAGGGAATTTATCAATTTTTCAGATTAGTTAACAAATTTACATTATCCTTTGAGGCATACTGTTTTTTTCAAAAACAAAATTAAAAAAAATCTAAGATTTAGTTCAAAAGCTTTATAAAAAGCTCAGCTTTCGTATAAATCTTCATTAAAGCTCAGCTTCAGTGAACAAAATGCTCCTGTTATTTTTTGTATGAAAAGCTTTAAAGTTTTAGCAATATTGTTATTTTAATAAAGCTCTGCTTTTTCCTAAATTCTTATTATTAAAAAAAAAACAAGCTCGAGGGTTTAATTCAGAGTTTTTTTTTCAATTAAATGAAAAAATTAGTTGTTATCGTTTTTTTGAGTGGAGGGAGAGGGGGAAGGGGGAGTTGGCGGTAAGCGTTATGGGACACCAACCAAAAGATACGATTTTTATTAGTGTTATTATTAAATTCAAATTAAAGTATTGTACAAAAACTTCTCTGAATACACCGAACCTCTATCTTTAACTCTTAAGGCGGTCCCCATACATTTTTTTTATTTTTTAAAAAATTGTTTTATTTAATCAGCTTCTACCGGTCCAATGGTACGTCCTAGAGGGGTCAATAGTGAGACCGACTCCCATTTATTTTAACCCCCAAAATTTTTTCACATGTTTAGAATTTTGGAGGGTAAAAATAAATGTGGGTCGGTTTCACTAACGACCCCTCTAGGACGCACCATTGGACCGGTAGAAGCTGGTTAAATAAAACAAATTTGTAAAAAATAAAAAAAACTTAAATGGGGACCGCCTTAGTTAACTACAGGGGGTAGGTCTGTTCAGAGAAAATTTTTGTACAAAAAAGTATTGTGGGTCGGTCATACATTTGACTGCTCTAGGGGCACTCTTAGGACAGTTAGAGTGGTTGGAGCAAATTTTAAGAAATGTCATTTTGTGTGGGAGCCCCCTTAGAAATTAGAGATAGGGTATTAGTTTGTTCCAAAGAAATGTTAAGACGTAAAAATTAATAGGGGTCGCTCTTATAAATGACCCCTCTATGACGCACCATTGGAGCGGTAGAAATGATTTTAAGATTGAAAAATTACAATAAACTTTTTTCAAAAAATTTTAAAAAATAGTAATAATCGTTATCCCACGATCCTCCTGGGCAAAAAATTTGTAGAATCGATAGAAGTTTTACACAAAAAAATTTCAAAAAAATCGAAGAGTACAAACATTTTCAAAAATGAGATTTAAATTTTAAAACTAAAAAATCGCATACTAGAGCGCTTTTAAGAATTTTTTGGGATTTTTTTTTTAAGTACGTAAACAAACAAAAATTTTGAAAACAAAATTTGGACCATTATTGAAGAAGTTATGAGTAAAAGAAGTTTGAGTAAAGTATTGTGGGTCGGTCATACATCTGACTGCTCTAAAGGCACTCTTAGGTCAGTTAGAGCGGTTGGAGCAAAATTTGAAAAAATTATTTTGTATTGGATCTCTTTAGAAATTTGAGATTGTGTATTAGTTCGGTTTGAAAAAATGTTAAGACATAAAAATTAATGGGGGTCGGTCTTGCCATTGACCCCTCTACGACGCAGTAGAAATGAGTTTAAGATTGAAAAAAAAAAAAACACAATACAATTTTTTCAGCAAAAAAATAGTAATAACTATACTATTGGGCAAAAAATTTGAAGAATCGATTTAAGTTTTCCACAAAAAAATTTCAAAAAAATCAAAGAGTACAAAAATTTTCAAAAATGAGATTTAAATGTTAAAACCTAAAATTCGAATACTAAATCGATTTTAAGAATTTTTTTAGATTTTTTTTTAAAGTACGTAAAAAAAACAAAAATTGGGAATTTGAACCCTTATTCAAGAAATTATAAGTAAAAGAAGTTTGAGTAAAGGATCAAAATACCAATTTTTAAAAATTCGATATCTTTTTAACAGGTCATCCAAAAAATCTTAAAATTTACCACGAAGGAGTTTTCGAAGGGTAATAAAAACTGTAAAAAAATTGAGAAAATCTAAAAAAAAAAATTTCAAATTGTTTGACATGGACTGCCCCATATACGTTATATACCTTTATTTCGATGCGTAACACACGGAATGTCAAAGTGAGTTTACGTGAATACAACGTGAGTAAGTAAAAGTGAGTTTATACTTAATACACTGTTGGAGGGAATAAAAACAAGTAAGAGCATTAAGTTCGGCTTTGCCGAATCTTGTATACCCTCAAAAATGTAAAAAAAAATTCAAATAAATTTAGAGGCGTTTGGGGGTGGAGGTCGGCGTGGCCGTTATAGGACCCTTTCCTCGGGATTAATCTTAACATATTTATTTATAATGATTAAAAGTAATTAAAAGTAATACAATACAATCGTTATTTAAACTAATATTTTATATCTACGCCCACAAAAAGGGGCGGTAAAAAAAAAGAGCATTTTCTACTCTCCTGGTTCAAGACTTTATACTTCTTCGGACAAGAAAATAGTTTGCTTAACAAAAGTACAAAAAACTGTAAGAATATGGCGTTTTTTAGAGATTGGTTCAGTTTTTCTAGTGGAAACTCTTTCTGCTCTGGTCCGAGTTTGCCCATTTACGAACTTAACCAGTCTATGACCATAAGACATATTTTATATATTTTAAGAATCCAGCTCTTTTGGACAGTATTGTATCGGACAGTATCAAATCCTGAGAAATTTTTCCAGTATAAAATTCTAAGATACTAAGTCTGGATTACTCAATGCTCCATTATAAAATAACTCTTCGTTAAGTTTAACTTTTTCACACAAATTTTGACATAAGGCTCGGTTAAATCGGCAGTTAGCAGCTAACTTTTCATTGAGTAATCCGCGCTAAGGCGTTTAGAAAAATTTTCAAGATTCTTTTTTTTTTCAAAAAGTTCTTAACTTCAACGAAATTTTTCCTATTGAAAATTTGTTAGATAAGTATTTTTTTTTTATCCTTGCTCAGTGTCTCAAAGTTAAATTCTTATGTGACGCGTCCATATCCTTTATCGTTTTTTTTTTGTCGACGTCTCATAAAAAACACATAATTTGTCGAGACATTTGACAAGAAGTGTGGTTTAAATATACTATTTATATTTTCTGTAAATGTCAGCAACAACATGACATAAACAATTATTTTAAGGATAATTGCCTTACAAAATATCATTATCATAAAAGGAGACAGACCAAATTCATTGATCATGGACTACCCATTGATAAAAAAAAAAATATAATTGAAGACGCCATCAAATCACAAACTCAATTACTACACAGTGGTAACTGCCCACCCGCATAAATTCAAACACTTGAAATTTAGAAAATTTGTCATTGTCGCAAAAAGCACTTGTCTTTTGTTTTATTTGTTTTAATATAATAAATCGTCTTAAAGAGATTTTGAGAGAGACATTTTCTCTATAGACAAAGTCTCAGATTCTGAGGAAAAGTTATAGATTCTGAGAAAAAGTAAAAATTCTGAAACATTTTTTTTTTATAAAAAAAGTCTCAGACTCTGAAAAATCTCAGATTCTGAGACAATTTTTCTATAGAAAAAGTCTCAGATTCTGAGACAATTTTTCTATAGAAAAAGTCTCAGATTCTGAGACAATTTTTCTATAGAAAAAGTCTCAGATTCTGAGACAATTTTTCTATAGAAAAAGTCTCAGATTCTGAGACAATTTTTCTATAGAAAAAGTCTCAGATTCTGAGACAATTTTTCTATAGAAAAAGTCTCAGATTCTGAGACATTTTTTCTATATAGAAAAAGTCTCAGATTCTGAGACATTTTTTCTATATAGAAAAAGTCTCAGATTCTGAGACATTTTTTTTATATAGAAAAAGTCTCAGATTCTGAGACATTTTTTCTATATAGAAAAAGTCTCAGATTCTGAGACATTTTTTCTATATAGAAAAAATCTCAGATTCTGAGACATTTTTTCTATATAGAAAAAGTCTTAGATTCTGAGACATTTTTTCTATATAGAAAAAGTCTCAGATTCTGAGACAGATTCTGAGACATTTTTTCTATATAGAAAAAGTCTCAGATTCTGAGACATTTTTTCTATATAGAAAAAGTCTCAGATTCTGAGACATTTTTTCTATATAGAAAAAGTCTCAGATTCTGAGACATTTTTTCTATATAGAAAAAGTCTCAGATTCTGAGACATTGATGAAAAAGAGACTTTTTCTATATAGAAAAAGTCTCAGATTCTGAGACATTTTTTCTATATAGAAAAAGTCTCAGATTCTGAGACATTTTTTCTATATAGAAAAAGTCTCAGATTCTGAGACATTTTTTCTATATAGAAAAAGTCTCAGATTCTGAGACATTTTTTCTATATAGAAAAAGTCTCAGATTCTGAGACATTTTTTCTATATAGAAAAAGTCTCAGATTCTGAGACATTTTTTCTATATAGAAAAAGTCTCAGATTCTGAGACATTTTTTCTATATAGAAAAAGTCTCAGATTCTGAGACATTTTTTCTATATAGAAAAAGTCTCAGATTCTGAGACATTTTTTCTATATAGAAAAAGTCTCAGATTCTGAGACATTTTTTCTATATAGAAAAAGTCTCAGATTCTGAGACATTTTTTCTATATAGAAAAAGTCTCAGATTTTGAGACATTTTTTCTATATAGAAAAAGTCTCAGATTCTGAGACATTTTTTCTATATAGAAAAAGTCTCAGATTCTGAGACATTTTTTCTTTATAGAAAAAGTCTCAGATTCTGAGACATTTTTTCTATATAGAAAAAGTCTCAGATTCTGAGACATTTTTTCTATATAGAAAAAGTCTCAGATTCTGAGACATTTTTTCTATATAGAAAAAGTCTCAGATTCTGAGACATTTTTTCTATATAGAAAAAGTCTCAGATTCTGAGACATTTTTTCTATATAGAAAAAGTCTCAGATTCTGAGACATTTTTTCTATATAGAAAAAGTCTCAGATTCTGAGACATTTTTTCTATATAGAAAAAGTCTCAGATTCTGAGACATTTTTTCTATATAGAAAAAGTCTCAGATTCTGAGACATTTTTTCTATATAGAAAAAGTCTCAGATTCTGAGACAATTTTTCTATAGAAAAAGTCTCAGATTCTGAGACAATTTTTCTATAGAAAAAGTCTCAGATTCTGAGACAATTTTTCTATAGAAAAAGTCTCAGATTCTGAGACAATTTTTCTATAGAAAAAGTCTCAGATTCTGAGACAATTTTTCTATAGAAAAAGTCTCAGATTCTGAGACAATTTTTCTATAGAAAAAGTCTCAGATTCTGAGACAATTTTTCTATAGAAAAAGTCTCAGATTCTAAGACAATTTTTCTATAGAAAAAGTCTCAGATTCTGAGACAATTTTTCTATAGAAAAAGTCTCAGATTCTGAGACAATTTTTCTATAGAAAAAGTCTCAGATTCTGAGACAATTTTTCTATAGAAAAAGTCTCAGATTCTGAGACAATTTTTCTATAGAAAAAGTCTCAGATTCTGAGACAATTTTTCTATAGAAAAAGTCTCAGATTCTGAGACAATTTTTCTATAGAAAAAGTCTCAGATCCTGAGACAATTTTTCTATAGAAAAAGTCTCAGATTCTGAGACAATTTTTCTATAGAAAAAGTCTCAGATTCTGAGACAATTTTTCTATAGAAAAAGTCTCAGATTCTGAGACAATTGTCTCTAATTGTCCTTTATAATTCATTTGAAATCCCTTTTTAGATTTCTGTAAAAAAAAACCCAAAATCATTAATACTAATATTTTGTGTTGATAGACAAAGATTTTTGTTTAATTCTTGCTACGGCCTCAAATTACTACTGTGGCCAGACAATGGTTTCTTGTGTTGAGACGAAGACTCCTAACATTATCATGATGACGACGATGATGATGTCTACTAAACAAAATCTTATGATATGATGATAAGTGTATCTATTGGATAAGTCTTAAGGGAGTTTTTTTTTTTTGTTGATGTTAAGAAAAAAAAAATGTTAAGTCATGTTTTATTATTTGTTTGGTACAAAACACAAAACCATAAAATCCTTTAAGGCGTCAGTTTAGTGTCTGAGGTGGTGGTAATAATGATGAAGTAAAAAACTTAAGAAAATCCGTTCTGTTTGAAGAATAATTTTGAATTTTGAAATTTTTTTTAGAAAAAATTAACGAAATCACCATTTTGGAAATTTATTGACAAATTTTGAAGTGACGATATCTCGAAAACCTCTCGACCGATTTCAGAAATTGTTTAACATTGCTATTCAGCATGCTTTAATTAATAGAATAACACATCGAAAGTTATTTTTATACCCTCCAACCACAGTATGGGGGTTACTCACTTTGTCATTCCGTGTGTAACGCATTGAAATATCGGTCTACGACCCTATAAAGTATATATTTCATTGATCAGTGATCGATTCTAAGACATTCTAGCGATGTCCGTCCGTCCGTCCGTCCGTCCGTCTGTCCGTCTGTAGAGGACACGATACAGTCCAAAATAAAAGAGCTAGACTTCCGAAGTTTGGCACGAATATGTCTTATATTCCTAGGCAAGTTAAGTTCGGAAATGGGCAAAATCGGACCAAAGGGGAAAAAGTTCCCCCTTAGAGAACTAAACCAACCCATGAAAATACCACTTTTTTACATGTTTTTTTGTGTTTTTGTTTAACAAATGCAACATTTTTATGCTACAGGAAGTTCAAAGTCCTGCATTTGGACCCAGAGAATTAGATAATGTCGGTCCGCCCCCCCCCCTTTTATGGGCGTGGATTAATTTTTTTTTTAAATTATGATATACTTGTATTTCTTGACTGCAAAAAGCATAAGAATGAATTTTTAAACACATATTCGAGAGGAAATTTGCCCCCCCCCCAATTACCACTTTCGACCCCCCCCCAAAAAAAAAAAAAAACGTCCCTGCAATTTTTTTTTTATTTTTGCATGTTGGAGGGTATAAAAGATTCGGCACGGCCGAATTTAACACTCTTACTTGTTTATTTTAAATTTTGGTGGAAATTTTCCGAAATTCCAAAACTTTGATCAAGGTGGTTTAAATAATTGGATTTTGCTCAAATTAAGTTTTAATGAAATATTGCCTCAAGCTCTATGAAAAGGTCAAGGAAAAGAAATAAAATACAGTTTTAATTTTGAGATTTATAAGAAAAAATTTTTTGAGCGTAGGAAAAATCGCAGTTTTTTTGCCAACTTCAAATAGCGATATTTCGAAAACCGATCGACCGATTTAATTAAACATCTAAAACGTTGATCGCAAACTTCAAATTTCCTCAGAGTTGTTTTTTCCCATTGTTGTCAAAAAAAAACATTTAAAACCAAATATTAAAAGTTTATAAAAATGGAGTTTATAAAAATGGTTTACAAAAAGAAAATAAATCCTGAAAGAACTTCCACTGTTTGGCAGGGCATCAATTTTAACTGCCTGTGTCTGTAAAAAATCTTAAAGCAAGCGATTGTAATCTTTAGTCCTCACTGAATGAACTGGCAAAATTTAATCCTTAATGTCGCCTTAAAACTGTCTTAAATTGAAAATCTTATCATTTTACTGAAACACAAACACTTGTTATCATTTCAAAATCTTTTAAAACTAATATTTAGTTAAAAAATTTTAAAATTAATGACAGCCAAAGACGATTCATTATGTTAAAAATTAAAACAGAAGACAAGTGGCTTTTGCGACAATGACAAATTTTTAAATTTCAAGTGTTGATATTTATGCGGGTGGCCAGTCACCACTGTGCAGTAATTGAGTTTTGGATTCGATGGCGTCTTTAATGGCTTTTTTTATCAATGAATTTAGTTTCCTTGTCTCCTTTTTGATAATAATATTTTGTAAGACCATTATCCTTAAAATAATTGTTTATATCATGTTGCTGACATCAACAGGAAAAAACAATAATTTATTTAAATGAGATTTTTTTTTTTAAATGTCTCGACAAATGGGTTTTTTATACAAAACAATTTTGAAGCGACATTAAATAGAAATAGAGAAAGGATAAAGACACGGCACAGAAGTAGAAACAACAGTTAAAATTTTCTGCATTCAAAAATGTCTCAGAATCTGAGACTTTTTTTATAAGGAAAAATGTCTCAGAATCTGAGACTTTTTTCTATAAGAAAAATGTCACAGAATCTGAGACTTTTTTCTATAAGGAAAAATGTCTCAGAATCTGAGAGGTTTTCTGTATAAAAAAAATTATCAGAATCTGATTCTGTCTCAGAATCTGAGAACTTTCTATATGAAAAAAAGTCTCAGAATCTGTGAATTTTCATATATGGAAAAATGTCCCAGAATCTGAGTATCTTTCTATATGGAAAAACGTCTTAGAATCTGAGAATTTTTCTGTATGGAAAAATGTATCAGAATCTGAGAATTTTTCAATATGCAAAAATGTCTTAGACTCTGACGATTTTTCTATAAAGTAAAATGCCTCAGAATCTGAGAATTTCTCTTACAAGGGAAGTCTCCCTAGTGTCACCCGCAGATCTTTATGGAATTGGTTTTATTTTGTAGAGCAGAAAAAATAAAGGGATACGTATTTCTTTAGCGACCCAAGTTCATATTTAGAGGGTAAAAAGGAGGGGGAAGACAAGGCCATTTTTCAGTTTTTTTCGTTTATCTCCTATATTATTCAAAGAAACCTATTCATGTTACATACCAAATGAAAGGTCTTTGGAAAACCTATCTATGTGTGCTAAGAACGTGTCCAAACATGCCCAACTTTTTGTCATATTGAGTAATATACCAACATTTTAAGAGATTTTTGTTATTAAGTCAAAAAATATTAACTTCCTTGGCCCGTTGTTAGCACCACGGGATAGGTATTTTTAATACCTTTAATCTGATACCACACATGCCTATATTAATTTTGTGTAAATAGGCGTAAATCGCAAAAAACTGAAAAAAGTCAATTTCCCCCCATACAAATCGACCGCCCCTAAAAATAAGTTTGGGCCGCTAAAAAAAATACGTGTCGAATTAATTTTCGTTCTTAACAACATATCCAAATTTCATGAAGATCGGAGGGTGACACCAGGGAGACTTCCCTTGTATGTGGAAAAATTTTTCAGAATATAAAAATATTTTTTTTGGAAAAATGTTTCAAAATTTGAGAATTTTTCTATATAGAAAAATGTCTCAGAATCTGATCTGATAATTTTTCTTGGAATCTGAGAAAAAAATTTCTCAAAATCTGATAATTTTTTATAAGGAAAAAAGTCTCAGAATCTGAGAATTTTTCTGTATTAAAAAATATCTCAGAATTTAAGAATTTTTCTATATGAAAAATGTCTCAGAATCTGAGAATTTTTCTGTATGGAAAAGTGACTCAGAATCTGAGAATTTTTCTGTATGGAAAAGTGACTCAGAATTTGAGAATTTTTCTATATGAAAAAATTTCAGAATCTGAGAATTTTTCTGTATGAAAAACTGTCTCAAAATTTGAGAATTTTTCTATGTCTCAGAATTTGAGAATTTTTCTATATGAAAAAATGAATAAGAATCTGGAAATTTTACTAAATTGAAAAATGTCTCAGTATCTGAACATTTTTTTACATAAAAAAATGTCTCAGAATATGAGAATTTTTCAGTATGAAAAATGTCACAGAATTTGAATATTTTCATATGGGAAAACTGTCTGAGAATCTTAAAATTTTGAATAACTTAGATTCGATGAATTTTTTATATCCGAAAACGTCTCAGAATTTGATAATTTTTCTGTAAGAAAAATGTTTCAGTAACTTAAAATTTTTCTATAAAAAATTGCCTTACGCTCAAAAAAATACGTTAGTAGATTTACTATTTTTTTTTGCTAACGCTAGTTAGCTAACTTTTAGCAAATTTTTAGTTGAGATTAACATGTTAGCAAAAAATTCTTAAACTTCATTTAGCACATTAGCAATTTTAAACAAACTTTGAACTAATTTCTTTTGCTAAATTTGAAATTGAGTTGACAACATTTTTACAAGATTTTTTGCTAACATTAGCAAAAATAAATGGTAATTTTTTTTTTTTTTAGAAAACTTAAAATGGCGCTATCTCGGTCCTCTTCACATGTGTGGACCCTTATGGGTCCTAACTTTGGTTCCAAAAAAGTTAGCATTCCCGAAAATTTTAAAATGCTCATATCTCGGTAAATATTGCCGACACGATAAAAAGTCCAACAGCATTTTTGTAGCCCTCAACACGTAGAACAAGACCACAATATAACCAAAAGCTCTCCGAGTAATATTTTTGAAGTTATTGAGTTTTTTAATTCTCAAAACCCCAGTGGTCCCCTAAAATCACGTATCTCAAAAACTAAGCAAGATAGAGCGAAACGGACAAAAATTTTGAATCCAAAAACTATGACGATTTTTAAGGAACCCAACTAGGTCTAGGCCCATCGGGGTCTAGACCTATCGGGTCCGAACCCAAAATAAATTATTGTTTTCTGTAAAGACAGTCGAGCTCGGGCTCTAATTATAATTATGTATTATAATTTTTTGATTTGTTATATATGGTTTTTGAATTGAGAAAAGTGTGAAAGAAAAATTTTTAATTTTTCTAAAAATTTAGACATCCTGGTTTGTTTCTTACTAGTTTCATATTATCCAGTTATAATAATCTTCAGAAAAACTTTTAATGTCAAGTTTATTTAGTTAATAGTCAATAAAACTCTATATGTGAAAATTATTAACAGATCGCAGCCGACAAGGATTGAACTCATCATCATCTGTAATACTTTGTAATACTGCTTGTAACGTACAATCACTCTAGACCGATACGCCAAGTAGGCTGTTAAGCAAGTATCAACTAAATCTGATTTTTTTCTCAATTCGAGTGTCGTTGTTGCTGTTGTTTTTTTCTAACAGAACATTTAACATTTGTGTCTAAAATATAGACCATGTCTGGCAACCCAGCAAAACTTTGGTAATGGGTAGTGATTATATAACACATTACCAGGAAAGGCATATAACTTATTTGTAGCATTATTTTATGATGTCTTACCAAACATTTGTTCCACAACGTATTATTTTCAAGTGAAAAATAATGCATTACTAATAATTTGCTACGTAATGCATGAATTTTGGAAAAAATGTATTTCATATTTGTTAATTCTAAACATTAAATCATGGATGACTTATATTTGGTTACATTATGTATTATTTGAAAGTTTGAAATAATGCATTATTTATAATTGGATGCATAATGCATTACAATAACATAAAAAATAATTATTTTATAAAAAAATGCATAAGTTTAAACTATGTAGAGATGGGCTCACGACAGGAAGTTTCGAACGACACACACTCACGAGCATATTTTATCTACTTACACTCACTTACAATCACGTGAGTAAATTTAATACAAAATTACTTTTTCACTACTCTTAACATCTATATATTATCTTCTGGTATGCTTTATTATTTCATTTCTCGTAACCTATAAAATATCATATATTTTACACCTTACTCGTATTCTTCGTTATAAATTTATGACTTATTTTATACCTTACTGGTATTCTTTGTAATAATGTGGATGCATTACTTTGAGTCTCATCCCCTGTTAAAATCATCAATGCTGCAATGTATAAAATAAGAGATCCTATACCTTATTTTATACCTTATTTGGTAATCTAAGTTTTGCTGGGAATGTTTGCAAAAATAAGTACTTAGATCAGAATTGATGAAGGAGAGGAAGAAGAATAATGATTACTAAAAATAAGTTTGTTTACATATAATTACAATAACAAACTCTTCTGTTAGAAAAAAACAACAGCAACAACGACACTCGAATTGAAAAAAATCAGATTTAGTTGATACTTGCTTAACAGCCTACTTGGCGTATCGGTCTAGAGTGATTGTACGTTACAAGCAGTATTACAAAGTATTACAGATGATGATGAGTTCAATCCTTGTCGGCTGCGATCTGTTAATAATTTTCACATATAGAGTTTTATTGACTATTAACTAAATAAACTTGACATTAAAAGTTTTTCTGAAGATTATTATAACTGGATAATATGAAACTAGTAAGAAACAAACCAGGATGTCTAAATTTTTAGAAAAATTAAAAATTTTTCTTTCACACTTTTCTCAATTCAAAAACCATATATAAAAAAAAATTAAGTTAATTAATTTTTGGCAAAACAGTTTTGCTAACTTTACCAAAAAAATTGTGGGTTCAAATCAGCAAATTTTCTTGTAGGTTTAAAAGCTTTTTTTGCTAACATTACAGTTTTTTTTTTGAGTGTAGGAAAGAAACATAATACATTTTTTAAAACCAAAAACAACCAATTTATAAATTTAATAATTTTCATAATTAAACAAATATAATACGGGTCATAAAGAATCAATTGAAATTTGAGATTAATTTTGAAATACGAACTCTTTTTGAAACCCAAAACAAATTTTAAATGAATAATAATTTAGAGATTTCTAAAAATGAAATTTTTAATAAAAAAGGGTCTTTTAAACACTAGGATTTTAAACACCATATAATTTATTGAAAAATAAAACAGAAATCCTAATAAAAATTTAAAAAAGTTAAATAAAAAGAACCAGTTTAACACTTGTGCATTTAAGTTTACCTTTGTGGAAAAAAATATCATTCAAAGTCAGGTAAATCAATCAAAAAGACATATACATAATGTCGTTAGCTAAAATGCAAAATGACCTAACTAACAAAAAAAAATTCTAAATCGTTATTTTGCTTGATTCTGGTGAATTTTATTAACTAACACATCCTTACAAAAAATTAGGGTCACATAATAAAAATTAGCGATTTTATAGCCAAAAATTTAAATAAAACATGTGAATTGTGAAATCGCCAATAAACGTTACTAAATCGAAATCAAATTAAATCATTTTGTGATGAATTTTGATACATATTAACAAAACGTACGTCCTCAGAAAATTGTAGTCCAATTTAATCAAAACCAACCAAATTATTAACAAATTCAAATTTTTATTCAATACTGTTTTTATACCCTCCACTTAGTGATAGAGGGTATATATAAGTTTGTCATTCCGTTTGTAACTCATCGAAGTATATATATAATTGATCAGTGATCGATTTTAAGACATTCTAGCGATGTCCGTCTGTCCGTCTGTCTGTCTGTGGAAATGGTGATCACGGTCAAAATATTACACGGAGATGACTAAAAATTAACACATTTATTGAAAGTTCTCTCGAGCAGTTTGGTATTGAATTTGATCGATAGCGGTTGAGCGGTTCAAAAGTTATAAACGAAAATGTCAGGACACCTCAAAAATATTGAGAAATTCGACATAACCTAGAAATACAAAATGCTTTAATTCGGCTGCTGGTTGACATATGTGTATATTAAAGGTGTCCTAACGACTAAGGTAATTTTTCAAAATCACTTTTTAATACGTGGTAGGGTCCTAAATTGTAGTTTTGTATCTAAAAATGAGTGAGCCAAAATTTGGAGACAATCGGATAAAAATAACTCGTGCCGAAAATGGATTGAAGTTTTGGGACACTCTTATCTGATGAAAAAACACGTTTTTTCTAGTTTTTTGAAAAATATTGGTATATGCTATTTTTTGTTAATTTTTTTGTTAAGTAATATGAAAATGGTAATAAATTACCTTTCCAAAAAGCTTAAAGAAATTCAAATCGGGTGAAAAATAAGCATTTTACGCATACATGCCCCAGACCATTGCATGGTTTTTAAAGTCAAAATTTAAAAATTTTCAAAAGTTTTAGGCAAAAAAATAAAAAAAATTAAATTTTACTTTATAATTATATTAAATACATGTTATAGATAAAAACTAACAGATATGGTAGTCTAACTTTTTTTTCATTTGGCGTGGGTAGTGATATAATTTCCGCGGATTCCAAAGAAAATGAGTTTTTCTAAAATAATTTAGCAAATATGGGAAACAATTTTCTGTATTGTATTATACGAAGTGAAAAACACAAATTCTGTAAATTTTTTGAGAATTCGGGCATCTTTAACCGCTTTTCGTCGAGGTGAAATGACAAATTTGAGACGTTATACATTTCTATAATACAAAATATCTGCATATATCCGATTTCTCAAAAGTTACAGAATTTATGTTTTATACTTCGATCCGCACAATAGGGCACAAATTTTCAAAAATTTGCTTAATTATTGTAGAAAAACGCATTTTATTTGGAATCCGCGGAAATTTTATCACTACCCGCGCCAAATAAAAAAAAGCTTGACTACCATATCTGCTATTTTTAATCTTAAACATGTTTTCAATTTGATCATAAAGCAAAATTAAATTTTTACTATTTTTTTGCCTAAAAATTTTGAAAATTTTGAAATTCTGGCTCTAAAAACCATACAATGGTCTGGGGCATGTATGCGTAAAATGCTTATTTTTCATCCGATTTTAATTTTATTAGTCGTTTTGAAAAGGTAATTTAGTACCATTTTCATATTATTTCACAAAAAATTTAACAAAAAATATCAAATACCAATGTTTTTCCAAAAACTAGAAAAAACGAGTTTTTCGTTCTTATAAGAATGTCCTAAAACTTCAATCCATTTTCGGCACGAGTTATTTTTAGCCGATTGTCCCCAAATTTTGGCTTACTCATTTTTAGATACTAAAGAACAATATAGGACCCTACCAGGTATAAAAAGGTGATTTTCGTTTTTAAGGACACCTCTAGTGTATATAATTGAACACCGAATGGTAGTTAAACAAGTACGAACCTATTTTTTGACAAAAAAAAAAAAAAGAAAAAAATCGCAATTTTTTTTCACCAAATTTTTTTTTTCGCGGAATTTTTTTTTTTCAAATACCCAGCAAAACTTAGATTTCCAAATAAGGTATAAAATAAGGTATAGGATCTCTTATTTTATACATTGCAGCATTGATGATTTTAACAGGCGATGAGACTCAAAGTAATGCATCTACATTATCACAAAGAATACCAGTAAGGTATAAAATAAGTCATAAATTTATAACGAAGAATACGAGTAAGGTGTAAAATATATGATATTTTATAGGTTACGAGAAATGAAATAATATAGCATACCAGAAGATAATATATAAGGTGCTACGAGTAGTAAAAAAGTAATTTTGTATTAAATTTACTCACGTGATCGTAAGTGAGTGTAAGTAGATAAAATATGCTCGTGAGTGTGTGTCGTTAGAAATTTCCTGTCGTGAGCCCATCTCTAGTTTAAACTTATGCATTTTTTTTATAAAATAATTATTTTTTATGTTATTGTAATGCATTATGCATCCAATTATAAATAATGCATTATTTCAAACTTTCAAATAATACATAATGTAACCAAATATAAGTCATCCATGATTTAATGTTTAGAAATAATAAACATGAAATACATTTTTTCCAATAATCATGCATTACGTAGCAAATTATTAGTAATGCATTATTTTTCACTTTAAAATAATACGTTGTGGAACAAATGTTTGGTAAGACATCCTAAAATAATGCTACAAATAAGGTATATACATTACCAGGTAATGTGTTATATAATCACTACCCATTACCAAAGTTTTGCTGGGTAATTTTGTTTTCAAAAGTAATTTCCTTTTAAAAAAATTTTTTGCAATAATATTTTTGAAATTGTGGAGAGTATCAATTCAATCGGCAAGGCCGAATTTTACTTTTTTACTTGTTTGTTTCTCCTGTAAAATCAATAAAATGTTAGGTAGAGCCTTTTGCATTTTAGCTGACAATATATAATAATAAAGTCCCCTTTTTTAGATAACTAAAAATAAAGGGGAGAGCATAATTTTTTTTTTTTTTTAATACCTTGAGTAATTTATGTTAACCTTTTTGTGAAGACCCCTTTTTCTCTATAATAAAACTTCTAACGTAATATTAAATTTCAATTTTTATATGAGGTTTTTATTTCTGGTTTTTCTTATATGTATTCTATAAAAAAAAATCTATTTTAAGAAGTTTTGAGCATAAACTATACACTCAGAAAAATATTTTAGTAAAAAATTTATTCCGTTTGTAACTCATCAAAATATCGGCGTGAGACACCATAAAGTATACATATTATTAATCAGTGATCAATTCTATTTTTCTGTTTGTAGTTAAAAAAAAATTTCAATATTTTTAGATTTTTTTTTAAATAAAATAATCGAGCTTGAGGTCTTGGTTTTTGTATAAATAATTTGTTTTATTTAATTTCCAATATTTCGCTTTTCACTGAAAAGCATCAACAAGGGGGTCTATAATGGGTTAACAATACAAGACCCCCCTGATGATGATTTTCAGTGAAAAGCGAAATATTGGAAATTAAATAAATAAATAAAACAACTTATTTATACAAAAACCAAGACCTCGAACTCGATTATTTTAAAATTCTAAGACTCCGAGACATTTTTCATAAAAAAAAATTCTCAGATTCTGAGACATTTTTTATTTAGAAAAATTCTAAGAATCTGAGACATTTTTCATACAAAAAGTTAGATTCTAAAATATTTTTCATATACAAAAATTCTTAGATTTTGAGACAATTTTTATATAGAAAGATTCTTAGAATCTCAAACATTTTTTATTCAGAAAAATTCTCAAATTCTGAGGCATTTTCATATAGAAAAATTGTCAGATTCTGAGACATTTTTCATATAGAAAAATTCTCAGATTAAGATTTTTCGTATAAAAAATTCTCAGATACTGAGATATTTTTCATTTAGAAAAATTCTAAGACTCTGAGACATTTTTCATATAGAAAAATTTTAGATTCTTAAATATTTTCCAAATAGAAAATTTCTCAGATTCTGGAATATTTTTCATATAGAAAAATTCCTTGGTTCTGAGACATTTTTCATATAGAAATATTCTTAGATTCTGAGAAATTCTTCAAATAGAAAAATTCTCTGGTTTTCAGACATTTTTCATATCGAAAAACTCTCAGATTCTGAAACATTTTTCATACCGAAAAATTCTTAGTTTTTGACACATTTTCATATAGAAAAAATCTCAGATTTTGAGACTTTTTTCATATAGAAAAATTCTCAGATCCTGAGACATTTTTCATGTAGAAAAATTTTTAGATTCTGAGACATTTTTCATATAGAATAGTTGTCAGAATCTGAGACATTTTTTCATGTAGAAAGTCTCAGAATCTTATAGAAAAAAGTATCAGATTGTGTCTTATAGAAAAAGGTCTCAGGCTCAGGGACATTTTCTATATAGAAAAACTCTTAGATTCCTGAGAAATTTTTTCATATAGAAAAATTTTTAGGTTCTGAGACATTTTGCATATAGAAAAACTCTTAGATTCTGAAAAATTTTTTATAAAGAAAAATTTTCGGATTCTGAGATATTTTTCATATAGAAAAATTTCTAGGTTCAGAAACATTTTTTATATAGAAAACTCTCCGATTCTGAGATATTTTTCATAAAGAAATATATTTAGATTTTGAGGTTTTTCCGTGTAGAAAAATTCTCAATTTCAGAGACTTCCGTATAGAAAAATTTTCAGATTCTAAGATTCTGAAACACTAATTTATATATTAAGAAACATTTTCAGATTCTGAGACCATTTTCCGCTATAGAAAGATTGATATAATAAAAAAATATATCAAGTTTGTGTCTTAAGTCTTTTGATTTTAAATTATATTTCATTCGCATTTATACATTTAAAACTTTAATGCATTTGCATAAAAATTACTGCTTACTTGGAGAATTTCATAACATTTTGAAATTTCAGGTTTCTTAAAGACTTATCCTTTTTGTTCTCTGCTTTTTTCATGTTTTTACAAAATCTTTATTAAGGATGAGTCAAAAAATTGAGTCAGTGAGATGACTCATAGCTAAACCAAACACTCAAGATGAAGACAGACTATAATTATCCTTAACATCCTTAACGCTTAAACTGGAAGATAGTGATTATAGGGTAAAAAGGGGATAAAAATATAAATTATGGTAATTATTTAAAAAAGATACTAAAGGCAATAACGATAAAAATGAACAATTTTGAAAACTACCAACAGTGCAGGTATGGATAAGAGTCCTGTTACTGAAATCGCATCATCAGGGGGGTCTATATTGGGTTAACAATACAAGACCCCCTGATGATGATTTTCAGTGAAAAGCGAAATATAAACAAAAACCAAGACCTCGAGCTCGATTATTTTATTTACTAAATAACATCTTATTTTTTTTTAAAGATTTTTAGTGTTGTTGATTTAGTTCGGCTTTTCTAATTCGGCTTAAGCTCATAAATAAAAACACTGCTTTTAATTTTTAAATTTTTTACAAGAATTTTTGTTTATATTTTGATATTTCGGTCAAACATCGTTGATCATCATCAGGGATTTTAAAAATTCAAAGTTTTTTCTGTGAGTTGAAAAAGCTTTTAGCTGGTGTAAAATTTTTTGTCTTAACTAAGGTTAGGGAGGAGGTCGAGGTTCAACGTTGGGGACGATGGTAGTAACCTTCTCCTTGCGATAGATTCCTCAAAAGTTTTATTTTAATTCATTTACCATATTATTAATATATTTTTCTGAGTGTACATAAAAACTTTTTAAGGGTTTATGATTGACTGCTCCTTTATTTTCTCAGTTTTTTGTTTTCTTCTTATTTTTAATTTTTTATGTCCTGAGGTTATAAAAACTACATTGTCATTTTTATTTATTTTGGTCATGATTGTGTTAAAACTTGTTTTGTATTTAAAAAAAGAACAAACAAAATCAACCGTAAAAAATCTTTTTTAAACAATAAAAACCTTTTCGAAAAGAAAAAAAATTATAAAAAAGAGAACAGGACAGGTTTTTTTATACCTGTTATAATGAAGATCCTTTCTAGGTGGATATTTAATTGTGGTTGAATATAAAAAAAAAACTTTTATATAAACTTGCATGATAAAAAAAAAATCTCGGGTTTTTATTTATGTTGGTTTTTATTTGTTTTGTAGCACAAAAGGAGTAAATGTTGATGGCAATTAACAAGTGATTCTTGGAATAAATGGGTATGAGTATTTCTAAGGATTTAAAACAAGTGTCAAAATGTACGTTACTTTTTCTTCTTGAATATAAAACAAAAAGTAATAATAAATTACGTAAATACTTAAAACAAATAATCGCTTATTTTAATGGTTTGAAGATACGAAATTTCAGTAACAGGACTCTTTACGCATACCTGCACTGTTGGTAGTTTTCAAAATTGTTCATTTTTATCGTTATTGCCTTTAGTTTATTTTTTAAAATAATTACCATAATTTATATTTTTATACTTTCGATCCCCTTTTTACTTTATAATCACTATGTTGTAGCTTAAGCGTCAAGGATATTAAGGATAATTATAGTCTGTCTTTATCTTGAGTGTTTTGTTTAGCTATGAGTCATCTCACTGATTCATTTCTTTGACTCATCCTTAATAAAGATTTTGCAAAAACATGAAAAAAGCAGAGAGCAAAAAGGATAAGTCTTTAAGAAACCTGAAATTTTTTATGAAATTCTGCAAGTCAACAGGAGTTTCAATACAAACGCATTAAAGTTTTAAACGAATGAAACATAATTTAAAATCAAAAGACTTAAGACACAAACTTGATACCTTTTTTTTATATGAAAAATGTCTCAGAATCTGAGAACTTTTCATGAAAATGTTCAGAATCTGAGAATTTTTCTATATGAAAAATGTCTCAAAATCTTAAAATTTATATATAAAAATGTTTTAGAATCTGAAGTTTTTCTAAACGAAAACGTCTCAGAATCAGAATCTGACAGTTTTTGTATATGAAAGATGTCTTAGAATCATAAGAGATTTTCGATATAAAAATTGTCTTAGAATGAAAATTTTTCTACATGAAAAATGTCTCAGAATCTGAGAATTTTTTCTATAAGGAAAAATGTCTCAGAAGCTGTCAAATTTTTCTTTAAGAAAAACGTTTCAGAATCTGAGAATTTTTCTATATGAATCAGAGAATTTTTCTATATTGAAAATGTCTCTGAATCTGATAAGTTTTCTTACGGAAAAATGTCCCAGAGTCGGAGAATTTTTCTATATGAAAAATGTCTTATTCTGTATAATTTTTTTTTATAAACTTGGTTTGAAATGTCTCAGAATCTGAGAATTTTTCTGCAAGAAAAACGTTTCAGAATCTAAGAATTTTTCTGTATGAAAAATGTCTCAGAATATGAGACTTTTTTTTATAAGGAAATATGTCTCAGAATCTGAGGACTTTTCTATATGAAAAATGTCTCGGAATCTGAGAACTTTGCTACTCTGAAAAAATAGAATCTGAGACTTTTTTCTATAAGGAAAAATGTCTCAGAATCTGGGACTTTTTTATAAAGGGAAAAATGTCTCAGAATCTGAGACTTTTTTCTATAAGGAAAAATGTCTAAGAATCTGAGACTTTTTTCTATAAGGAAAAATGTCTCAGAATCTGAGACTTTTTTCTATAAGGAAAAATGTCTCAGAATCTGAGACTTTTTTCTATAAGGAAAAATGTCTCAGAATCTGAGACTTTTTTCTATAAGGAAAAATGTCTCAGAATCTGAGACTTTTTTCTATAAGGAAAAATGTCTCAGAATCTGAGACTTTTTTCTATAAGGAAAAATGTCTCAGAATCTGAGACTTTTTTCTATAAGGAAAAATGTCTCAGAATCTGAGACTTTTTTCTATAAGGAAAAATGTCTCAGAATCTGAGACTTTTTTCTATAAGGAAAAATGTCTCAGAATCTGAGACTTTTTTCTATAAGGAAACATGTCTCAGAATCTGAGACTTTTTTCTGTAAGGAAAAATGTCTCAGAATCTGAGACTTTTTTCTATAAGGAAAAATGTCTCAGAATCTGAGACTTTTTTCTATAAGGAAAAATGTCTCAGAATCTGAGACTTTTTTCTATAAGGAAAAATGTCTCAGAATATGAGACTTTTTTCTATAAGGAAAAATGTCTCAGAATCTGAGACTTTTTTCTATAAGGAAAAATGTCTCAGAATCTGAGACTTTTTTCTATAAGGAAAAATGTCTCAGAATCTGAGACTTTTTTCTATAAGGAAAAATGTCTCAGAATCTGAGACTTTTTTCTATAAGGAAAAATGTCTCAGAATCTGAGACTTTTTTCTATAAGGAAAAATGTCTCAGAATCTGAGACTTTTTTCTATAAGGAAAAATGTCTCAGAATCTGAGACTTTTTTCTATAAGGAAAAATGCCTCAGAATCTGAGACTTTTTTCTATAAGGAAAAATGTCTCAGAATCTGAGACTTTTTTCTATTAGGAAAAATGTCTCAGAATCTGAGACTTTTTTCTATAAGGAAAAATGTCTCAGAATCTGAGACTTTTTTCTATAAGGAAAAATGTCTCAGAATCTGAGACTTTTTTCTATAAGGAAAAATGTCTCAGAATCTGAGACTTTTTTCTATAAGGAAAAATGTCTCAGAATCTGAGACTTTTTTCTATAAGGAAAAATGTCTCAGAATCTGAGACTTTTTTCTATAAGGAAAAATGTCTCAGAATCTGAGACTTTTTTCTATAAGGAAAAATGTCTCAGAATCTGAGACTTTTTTCTATAAGGAAAAATGTCTCAGAATCTGAGACTTTTTTCTATAAGGAAAAATGTCTCAGAATCTGGGACTTTTTTCTATAAGGAAAAATGTCTCAGAATCTGAGACTTTTTTCTATAAGGAAAAATGTCTCAGAATCTGAGACTTTTTTCTATAAGGAAAAATGTCTCAGAACTTTTTTCTATAAGGAAAAATGTCTCAGAATCTGAGACTTTTTCTATAAGGAAAAATGTCTCAGAATCTGAGACTTTTTTCTATAAGGAAAAATGTCTCAGAATCTGAGACTTTTTTCTATAAGGAAAAATGTCTCAGAATCTGAGACTTTTTTCTATAAGGAAAAATGTCTCAGAATCTGAGACTTTTTTCTATAAGAAAAAAATGTCTCAGAATCTGAGACTTTTTTCTATAAGGAAAAATGTCTCAGAATCTGAGACTTTTTTCTATAAGGAAAAATGTCTCAGAATCTGAGACTTTTTTCTATAAGGAAAAATGTCTCAGAATCTGAGACTTTTTTCTATAAGGAAAAATGTCTCAGAATCTGAGACTTTTTTCTATAAGGAAAAATGTCTCAGAATCTGAGACTTTTTTCTATAAGGAAAAATGTCTCAGAATCTGAGACTTTTTTCTATAAGGAAAAATGTCTCAGACTTTTTTCTATAAGGAAAAATGTCTCAGAATCTGAGACTTTTTTCTATAAGGAAAAATGTCTCAGAATCTTAGACTTTTTTCTATAAGGAAAAATGTCTCAGAATCTGAGACTTTTTTCTATAAGGAAAAATGTCTCAGAATCTGAGACTTTTTTCTATAAGGAAAAATGTCTCAGAATCTGAGACTTTTTTCTATAAGGAAAAATGTCTCAGAATCTGAGACTTTTTTCTATAAGGAAAAATGTCTCAGAATCTGAGACTTTTTCTCTAAGGAAAAATGTCTCAGAATCTGAGACTTTTTCTATAAGGAAAAAGTCTCAGAATCTGAGACTTTTTCTATAAGGAAAAATGTCTCAGAATCTGAGACTTTTTTTCTGTAAGAAAAAATTTCTCGGAATCTGAAGTTTTTCTAAAGCAAAAATGTTCGAATCTGTGAAGTTTTCTATATAAAAAATGTCTCAGAATCTGAGAATTTTTCTATACGAACAAAGATTTTAGAGTCTGAGATTTTTTTCTGTATGAAAAATGTCTCAGAATCCCAGATTTTTTTTTTATATAAAATAAGGTCTCAGAACTGTATAAAAACGTGTTAGAATTTAAGAATTTTTCAATATGAAAAATGTTGCAGAATCTGAGAATCTTTCTTTATGATAAATGTTTTAGAATCTTAAATTTTTCGATACAAAAAATGTCTCAGAACCTGAGACTTTTTCTCAGAAAAAATGTCTCAGAATCAGTGAATGTCTCAGAATCAGTGAATTTTTCTATAAGAAAAATGTATCAGAATCTGAGAATTTTTCTAAACGGAAAAATGTCTTAGAATCTGTGAACTTTTCTATTCTGAAAAAATATATCAGAACCCAAGATTTTTTCTATATGAAGAATCTCTCCAAATCTGAAAATCTTTCTATAAGAAAAATGTTTTAAAATCTGAGAATTTTTCTATATTGAAATGTCTCAGAATTTGAGAAGTTTTCTATACAGAAAAATGTCACAGACTCGAAGAAATTTTCTATATGAAACTTTTCTATTCTGAAAATGTATATTAGAATCTACAATTTTTTATGAATAAGGTCTCAGAATCTGAGAATTTTTCAATACGATAAATGTCTCAGAATCTAAAAAAAGTGTCAAAATTTGAAATTTTTTCTACATTGGAAACAGATTTCCTTTAAATCAAAAGACTTAAGACACGAACTTAATTTTCTGTTTATTGTAAGGAACTTTTATCTCATCTTACGAAATAAAAAATATCTCAGATTCAAAGAGTTTTTCTAAATCAAAAATGTCTCAGAATCTAAGAATTTTTATACCCTCCACTCAAGTGATAGAGGGTATATATAAGTTTGTCATTCCGTTTGTAACTCTTCGGAATATTGGTCTGGGACCCCATAAAGTATATATGTTCATGATCCCCGAAAGATTTTAAGACATTCTAGCGATGTCTGTCTGTCCGTCCGTCTGTCTGTCGGTCTGTCTGTGGAAATGGTGACTGAAACTTACATATTTATTGGAAGTTCTCCCGAGAAGTTTGGTATTGCATATGAGCGATATCGGTTTAGCGGTTCAAAAGTTATGAACGAAAATGTAAGGACACCTGATAAATTTTAGTACACACAACATAACCTAAAAATACAAAATGCTTTAATTCAGCTGCTGGTTGACATATGTGAACATAATTGAACTCCAAATGGTATTTAAACAAGTGCCAACATATTTTTTGAAAAAAAAAGAAAAAATCGCGGATTTTTTTTTTTACAATTTTTTTTCGCAATAAGAAGTAAAATAAGAAGTAAAATAATTAGTTAATTAAAACTTTTAAAATTTAACTTGTTTTTACTCAAACTTAAAAATTGAGTAATTTTTATTAAGTTTTTAAGTACTTTTTAAGTTAATTGAATTGTAAAGGTTAAAAACTGCAAGTGCAAGAAGATATTACTTATTACTTAGAGGTGCTTTTATAACATATTACAGAGAAGTAGTTACTTTTGGGCTTAAAATAATGTTAATGGTAATGGGTACTCATTATAAATAATGTACTTGGTAATGATTACTTTTCACAACTCATTACCATGTTTTTGCTGGGAATCAATGTAATAATCCCCAACAAAAGTGAAAGCGATGTTCATGATTTGTTTATCATATTTTGTATTTTATTTTTAATACTGCTTGCGCCATCTAGTGTTGAAGGATAATTTTAAAATGGTTAGATTTTTTTCTTATAAGATTTATTTCCTGTTTGCAAAAGGATAAGATTCTAATATAAAACAGATTTTCTAACAAGAAGGATGCTTTAGGTAGAAAAAAAAATTACAAACCATTAAGAAAATTTTCAATGATTTAACTAAAACTTTGTATAGTTTTTAAAAAACATTCTAAGGAAAAACGATCAACGAATTAATATGATAAAGGTGCTAATTAAAATTCAATTCTTAATGAAAATTTGTAAAAAAAAGTGTGGGAAGTTAAAATTTTCTTAACAATTTTTAAAAATATAAGAAGGGAAACTAATTGTAAGAAAATACGTGACGAAAATTTTTTAATTCTTTTAACGGTTTAACTAGGAATTTTTTAAAATTTGTACGGCCGCTTATGGAAGTTTAAATAAAAGACTAGTTAAAGCTTAATTTTTATATACACTAAAAAATGTTTGTAATTTAAAACAAAACAAGTAAAAAAGTTAAATTCGGTCTTGCCAAATGTAGTGATACCCTCCACAATTTTAAAAAGAGTATTGCAAAAAACTTTTTTAAAAAGAAAAATACTTAAAAAAAAAAAAAATGACAAAAAAAGTTTCCGCGAAAAAAAAAAAAATTTTGGTAAAAAAAAATCCGCGATTTTTTATTTTTTTGTCAAAAAATATGTTCGCACTTGTTTAAATACCACGGGAAGTATCTCAACCCTTATGAACCGATTTGCCTGAAACTTAAAATATATATTAAAGAGACGATTTTAAGTTTGGGATGTCTCGGCTTATCGGCCATATAGGTGTTTAAAAATTTCGTTGTCCTCTTATGAAACCATGTGGACCTTCGGGAAAATTTTGATAACTTCCGAACTAACAGGAATATCATCTAGGCCAAAAATACGGGTCGACTTAAATTTAATAAAGATTATTTCTAGGGATGTCACGAATAGTGTATTCGGCATTTTACCGAATATTTACTATTCGGTATTCGGTTGGAACCGAATACGCATATTTGCCGAATAATTTAATTATTCATACGCCTGTATTTTACCTATGTAAAATATTAAAAAAAGTACCAGACCAAAAGACAATAATGCTGTTGTTGACACTATTTTTTCTGGTACCTTTAGAATTCGAATTTTAATCCAGTGCTCAAGTTTTTTTGTATAAAAAACAAACTGAAATGACTACAAAAAAATGACTACAAACGTTAATAAAAAGTGTTTTTTTAACTAATTTAAATTTTGCCGAATATTCGGCAAACTGTTAACGAATATTTATTTAACCGAATATTCAAAAAACATGCCGAATATGCCGAATACCGAATAGTGACGAATATTCGCGACATCCCTAATTATTTCTTATCCATATGGATATCGTAGGTCGATGTCTTTTTTATAGAAAATTTTCGATAGTAAATTTTTCTACGGAAAATTTTCGATAGTAAATTTTTTTTATAGAAAATTTTCGATAGTTAAAAATTACTATCGAAATTTTTCTATAGAAAATTTTTTATAGTAAATTTTTCTATAGAAAGTTTTCGATAGTAAATTTTTTTACAAAAAATTTTCGATAGTAAATTTTTCTTTAGAAAATTTTCAATAGTAAATTTTTTTATAGAAAATTTTCAATAGTAAATTTTTTTATAGAAAATTTTCGATAGTAAATTTTTCTATAAAAAATTTTCGATAGTAAATTTTTCTTTAGAAAATTTTCGATAGTAAATTTTTCTATATAAAATTGTCGATAGTAAATTTTTCTGTAGAAAATTTTCAATAGTAAATTTTTCTATAGAAAATTTTCGATAGTAAATTTTTCTATCGAAACTTTTCGATACTAAATTTTTCTATAGAAAATTTTCGATAGTAAATTTTTCTATAGAAAGTTTTCGATAGTAAATTTTTCTACAAAATATTTTCGTTAGTGAATTTTTCTATATAGAAAATTTTCGATAGGAAATTTTTCATTAGAAAATTTTCGATAGTAAATTTTTCTATAGAAAATTTTCGATAGTAAATTTTTCTATAGAAAATTTTCGATAGTAAATTTTTCTATAGAAAATTTTCGATGGTAAATTTTTCTATCGAAACTTTTCGGTAGTAAATTTTTCTTTAGAAAATTTTCGATTGTAAATTTTTCTATAGAAAATTTTCGATAGTAAATTTTTCTATAGAAAACTTTCTATAGTAAATTTTTATATATAAAATTTTCGATAGTAAATTTTTATATATAAAATTTTCGATAGTAAAGTTTTCTATAGAAAGTTTTCGATAGTAAATTTTTCTACAAAAATTTTCGATAGTAAATTTTTCTATAGAAAATTTTCGATAGTAAATTTTTTTATAGAAACTTTTCAATAGTAAATTTTTTTATAGAAAATTTTCAATAGTAAATTTTTCTATAGAAAATATTCGATAGTAAATTTTTCTATAGAAAATTTTCGATAGTAAATTTTTCTATCGAAACTTTTCGATAGTAAATTTTTCTATAGAAAATTTTCGATAGTAAATTTTTCTATAGAAAGTTTTCGATAGTAAATTTTTCTACAAAAAATTTTCGATAGTAAATTTTTCTATAGAAAATTTTCGATACTAAATTTTTCTATAGAAAATTTTCGATAGTAAATCTAAAGAAAAATTTACTACCGAAAAGTTTCGATAGAAAAATTTCCTATCGAAAATTTTCGATTGTAAATTTTTCTATAGAAAAATTTACTATCGATAGTAAATTTTCGATTTACACAAATTTTCGATTTACACATTTTCCTGAAAAAAATATTTAAAAAAAGCCGAATTTTTACAAGGTTATGCCACCATTGGATGGGCATTAAAAAAACCCTTTCTTTTCATATGTAAACATCATATAGTTTCTTAAAAAGAAATGGCTGAAAAATCCAAAAAAAAGATTTTTTCGCCATTTTTTGACCCATGTTTGAACCCCTAAATCCCCGTTATGGCCGATAAGCCGAGACAACCCAACCTTAGAATTGTTTCTTTGATATATATTTTAAGTTTCAGGCAAATCGGTTCATAAGGGTTGAGATACTTCCCTTGTAAGTGTTCAATTATGTTGAAATATGTCAACCAGCAGCCGAATTAAAGCATTTTGTATTTTTAGGTTATGTTGAATGTACTAAAATTTTGAAGTGTCCTTATATTTTCGTTCATAACTTTTGAACGGCTGAACCGATATCGCTCAAATGCAATACCAAACTTCCCGGGAGAACTTTCAATAAATATGTTAAGTTTCAGTCATCTCCGTGTAATATTTTGGCCGTGATCACCATTTCCACAGAAAGACAGACGGACATCGCTAGAATGTCTTAATGTCGGGGATTATGAATATATATGCTTTATAGCAATGGTTCCCAACCTTTTTTACGCCACGTCCCACTTTTAAGTTTAAAAAATTGCCTTGTCCCCCTACACTCCAGAAAAATTCGTTAATTTTTCTAATTTTTGTTTCTAATGAAAAATTACGACTGGTTTAGCAAAGTTTTTGTAAAATAAGTATTTAAAAAAAGTTTTTAGTAAAAATTTCAAGCAATTAACAACATTTGTGTAGTTCATTTTGATAAAATTTTTTTTTTTTTTTTAGTTAATTTGACTAAAAAAAAATCTTTAAAATTCGCTCGTTGCCTCCCTGGAACCTTTGAATTGCCCCCCAGTGCACTGTGGGCCAGCATCCAAGAATTTTGGCCAAAACTAGAATACAGAGGATAGAAGTCTTTATAATATGCCAAAAGAGGTTTAGGCAGTGGCTAATCACAAATCTGGAATCAAAAATTTAAAATTCAAAATGGCGTATTCAAAATGGCGGCCATAAATTTTAAAATTTGAATATATAATACTTAAAATATTTGTTTATAAAGGATATGGCAACGCTGATTACGAATATGGAATCGAAAATTTAAAATTCAAAATGGCGGATTCAAAATGGCGGTAAAAAACTTTTAGATTTGTATACATTGAACTCTTTTTATTTGTTTATGAAAGATATGGCATCGCTAATTACGAATTTGGAATCAGAAAATAGAAATTCAAAATGGCGGCCAAAAATTTTAAAATTTGTAAATATTAAACTTCAATTATTTGTTTATCAATGATATGGCGTCACTAATTACGAATATGAAATCGAAAATTTGAAATTCATAATGGCGGTTTCAAAATGGTGGCCTTTAATTTAAAAATTGGTAAATATTGAACTTAAATTATTTGCTTCTACTTGATATGGATTCGATGTTTGCGAATATAGAATAAAAAACTTTAAATTCAACATGGTGGATTCAAAATGGCGGCCATACATTTTAAATTTAAATATATTGAACTTTAATTATTTGTTTATAAACGATATGGCTTCCCTGATTACGAATATGATAACGAAAATTTAAAATTCAAAATTTTCTAATTCAAACTAACATTTTCAGACAGAGCAGCAAAGTGTTCTCGTGGCACATTAATATAAACAAAATCCAAGAAAGTCGTAATTAACAAGAAAAAATGCAGAAAAGTTTTGTTATTGTAAATTACATCCAAACTATTTTATGGAAATGCACTTAAATGAAGAGGTGTTAACTTTATTTTTATTTGACTTCTTTTTTTCTCACACAGAAATAATGTAATCAAACTAAAGATGAAATATTGCACCAAAATATACCCAGTAAAATTTTGAATTCCAAAGAATCGGTTATATGCGAATCGAATATTTACCACTTTAACTGAACATGTCTACTTGTTGACGCTTTCAAACGAATAATTAATTTATGCTCAAACTCCGATAAAATCGCAAAGGTGCATTTTTAAAAGACCTCATTTAAAAAAACACGGATAAAAAAGTTATTAAATTCTAATCCGGACCATTAAACTGCATTGAAATTTCAGCATAAATGTATCATTAAAAAGTAAAACTTAAGGACGCAGTTATACTGGATATATTCTATATGAATTATACGATAATGTTGTTCTTAAAAAAACCTCTCAAAAATGCTCATCAGTTGCCACTATCGGCTTATTAAAGTGGTCACCCATAAATATCATCCGCTTAAATGCGTCACTGAATATGTGAGCATTAAGAATTTATAAAAGTCCGAATAAAAGCCGAACTAGCAAAAATATCGCCAAAAGCAAAAACAGGTGTCGGCTTAATCATAATAGAGATTATTATATATGAATTTGGGGGTCCTATGTATATAGTATAGTTTACAGATTTTGGACAATTACAACTTAATCAAACCAAATTTCGCTAAGTCCAATACACCATTTAATAGGCCTTCAAAAAACCTTTCGATCTGTATGAAATGTTCATATAGCTCCTTTGACACAGATATGAAAAACGAAATAATACAGTTTTCCCCCTCCCATTTCCCCTCTTTAACCGCCGAGATGGCACCTCAAAAAAACAGGTTAATCTTAGATTTCGACTTTCAATAACATACGTAAATTGCAGAACAATCGGAGTGCAAGTGATTTTATCTTCCGTGCTAGTGTAGAAGTATAATCTGAACGCCATTTTTTAGTTATAGGACAATATCTCGAAATGTTTTGGTCGCAGACGGTCGCAAAATTCTAATTAGGGCACATATAAAGGAACATATTGACATTAAAGGTTCTGCAAAATCGTTTGGAGCTTTTTGGAGATCGATGTTGAAAAATGGCGATTTTCAAAAAAATCTTTATTTTTTGGGCAAACTTAAATTTTATACCTTCTTTAGATAATTATTGAAGTGTTTTCGATTTTTGTATGTTAATAAGTACTTCTTTAGTGATTTCTGAATCATTTTCAGTCAAAAATTCTTTAATTTACAAAGTTTTTTTAATATATTTAAAAAAAAAAAATGTCACAAAAATTCGAAATTTTGACTTTGACCTCTTGCCAAAGAAAATCAGTTAGCCACAATATTACAATATTTTATTTAAATAATATTGAACATTCCAAGATTTTAAATACATCAACAGAATTTGGATGCAGCGAAATGGACTTTTGGCCAAAAAACGGAGATCCTGGCCCACTGTGCAGTGGGGCGAGAATCAAAGGTTGGGAACCATTGCTTTATGGGGTCCCAGACCGATATTTCGATGAGTTACAAACGACATGACAAACTTATATATACCCTCTATCACTAGAGTGGAGGGTATACAAATTTGATAAAAAAAAATTGATGAAAAAAAGTTTTTTTGTTGAAAAATAATTATGTTTCGTTTTATTCGCCAGCTGGTGAAAACAGTTTTATTCACCAGCAGGTGAATTATTGTCCAAGTTACAAATCAAAGTTACAAACTTTTTTGGTTTTAAGAAAATCAAAACAGTAATTCTTATTTTCTTTTTTGTAAGTCGGTAGCTTATATAGTCAAACTGAGATGGCGGCCTGCATAATTTTTAAAATTAGACACCAGCCTAAAAACATTATTAATTTTAGACTTTTTTTCAGTTAAGATCTTGTTATTCTTTAAATAAAAATGAATGCAATATTTCCGTTAAGTGTAAAAATATGCATTTTTTTGTAATTTGAAATTAAAAACAAAATATTCCAGTGTACGAACAGAACGGCTCCGGTGTGAAATAAAACTTTTGAATTTTTTCCGTTAAATTTAAAATGATTAAGATTTAACATTTTGAATTAGATTTTTTTTCCGTTACTTATTTTGAAATATACAAAAAAATTAATAGGTACATAGCAGTTCTTGTTGGCGCACCGACGAATTGGAATTTCAGTAAGATTTTTGTGAGAAATTTTTTAAAGAAAACTAAAATTTTGAACTGGATTAATTTCCGTTAAAAACAAAAAGGATACATTTTCTTATTTGAACTAAAGATTTAAGATCCTTTACAACTTCAAATAGGATATTATATTTTGCTTTTATTTGAACTCAGGGTTCAAAATCTGTTTTTGTTTAGTTTTTTTTTCCCCCTTCAACCTAAATAAATAAAAAGATTTAATGATTTTCGTGTTTTTTATAAATTTTTATTATTTAAAATATTTCTTAAAAACTAAATTACAAAAAAAATTGGAAGACATTTTGATTAAAGCTGTTTTTTACAAGTGATTTTTTTTTGTTGATTCTTTAAAGGGCTTCACTCAAAACCCTAAGTCTTATGATACCCTAATAAATAGAGCTGCAGTTCGGGCTGCTGGTCACAGTTTTAAATTAAAGCTTTCGGCGGTTACTGATGTAATTCTATCAAATTGGCTTAAAATTTAAAGACTTTTAAAGCCATTGGTCATGAAGTGCTACGGCACGTTTTCAATAACGTTTGTCGCTGGAAAATCTTTTCGGGGATTTTTCTTCATGTTTATGGGAATTCATTTCAAATTGTTGTTAAGAGCTTCTTTTAATTCATTTTCTTGATTTTCCAATTCTTCTTCACTGGAATAGTCATCATCTATATCTTGGGCAGCTATGGTTTCATTTAAAAATCTTTGATGTTTATTAGATTTTTTAAAGAATTTGCGTACAGATTTCAAAGCTTTTTTCAAGACTTTGGCGGGAGTATATTGAGGCTTGTTGGCTGGAATATCGATGATGGTGGTGGAAGAGTTTACTAAAGTTTCGTAGGCCATTTTCGGAAAATATTTTTTTTAATTTGAAAATTTTTTGACTTAATTTTTTAATGTTGTTTACTGCACAACTCAACTGAGAATGATATTTTATTTGTAAATCACTGGAGTTTTTATACTAAAATTTTCTTAAACATCCCTTAAAAAACTAACCAATCGGAGTTAGTTTCCAAAGCAGGTGGTTTATGTTTTAAAATAATTCTTAGTTCTTTATGTGTGTTGTTGAATTTTTGTTTTGAAAAAATTCTCGTGCTCTGCACGATTTTGTTTAATTATGCCAAGCAGGTATAAGGTTTTTTTTTGGAAATTTTGTTTGTTGAAAGTTGAAAACCTTTGCACGTGTGCAGGGGAATTTTATAGTTTTGTAAGGTTTTTTATATTCTACCTGTGTATGATTTAATCCTTAAGAAAACAACAAAAAAAATTTTTACGTTTGAAACCGTGGGAACGTTTTGTGAAAAATTTCAAAATACTTTTTGGGTTGGATAATGATTTTTCAAATTTTTAGTGTTTGAAAAGGATCTTTTGTAACATTTAAGCATAGAAACCTTTACCATTTAAATTTGAGTCATAGATTTTTAGAATCTAACAAAAAAATTCTATTGTTTAAAAAAAATTTTGGAATTTTTTCTATTTTCGATTTTAGACCGTTAAAAATTTATTATCTTGATTTGGAATCTATAATTTTTGTATTTTAGTAAAGAAAGTGTTATACCCTTGTTAACCATATGTTGTCTTCTTTTTTTTTCCTGATTCATTTTAAACTAAAAATATTTTTAATTTAATGTCTAGATTTTTTTTTTTTTTAATTTTAAGGTGTGTTAAATTGTTGATAACCTTGTCTTGTTTCAAATTTGGCTAGTCCTGGTTGTTCCTTTTATGTTAACTTGTTTGTATCCTTAACCAAACAAGTGATTTGTTCTTAGCCAGTTTTTCGTAGCCTTTAGTTTGTAAGGTTTGTATAGATTTTGTGTTCCATACAGAGAGACCTTGTAATTTTTATGGTTTATCAAAAAGACATTAACACAAAATATTATGTTAATTATGGTGTTAATGTTTGCAAATAATTATATTAATGACTAGAAACTCTAAAAAACAAAAGAGTCAAACAAGGTCGTTTTAAATAAATGACATTTTGGCGGGAAATTCAAACTAAAATTTTTTAATATTTAAATTCTTTTAACATTTTATGGGAAAATTTTTTTTTTTTTAATTTTTTTTAAATGTAGGGAGAAAATATAGTTTTTCCCTTTTTTTAGTATAACTACACTTAGAAAATTATTGCAGTTACTAAATGATGGTGGTGTAGTAAGTAGTAGTTGTTGTTTTTAACTACAATTTCAGTTGTTTTTGTATGAAAAATCTCAAACAACTTTTTTTGTAGTTGTTTAAAAAAAAAATACAAAAAATTACTACATTATAGTAACAGTTGTTTTATGTGGTTGTTTTTAGTCTATAAAAAATGTATTTTTCTTGAAATGTTTAGAAAAATGGATTTGTTGAACGATTTGGAAGTGTGGGGTGCAGCAGGAACAATTACCAAATAAATAATACCTAAATTAATTTACATAATTACAATTTAATAAATATAATAAACATATTTTTTTGTTTTTAAACAATTTTACCGTTTTTGAAGATTGTTTTGTAAATAAAATAAATTAGAAAATTGAAGTTACAGTAAAAACAAGTGTTATTTAAAGGGTAATTCCAAAAATTTTCGCCCCACTGTTCGAAAACATGCCTTTGGACGCCACTGAGAATTTGGCTCATAGATATCCACGTTTATATGAGACTAGCTCGCCCGCCGGAACTTCGTTACCGGTTATGTTAAATACCGGGTAATAGAAGGATCAGGATTACCCTACCGATTTCAAAAAATGACTCATATGTAGTCTTTGTTTTATTTAATTGTGGACGTTTAAGTCTTTCATAAAATAATATTTCATTGAATAACTTAAACAATAAAATTTTAATAATTTCGGTGTACGTTCCGGTGAAAAAGATTTTGACAATTTTCGAGCCCTTCTATCGGGATTTTGGATCTTTAGTGAATAAATATTTCAGTGAAAAAAGAAATTGGAATAAAAAAAATATTGGGTAAAAAAACATATAGAAAAAAAAATATGGAGTTATAAAGTTTAATACGAAAAATTTTAGTAAAAATTATCATTCTATATTGTTCCCCGCTCTATTCCATTTCGTTTCCCGTTCTACTCCATTTCATTTCCAATTCAATATCCACGCAAGTTTCATTCCTCTCCATATAATATGCGTTACAGAAATCAAAAGTTCTATTGTATTTATCTTATAGATATAAAAATACCATTTTACTCCACTTGTACCAATTTGGGTGCCCATTTTTACCCTATCCATCTCTTGGGTGTTATTTCGGCTGGAGTATACTGCACGACAAATTTTGAATTTCTAGGCCTTAATAGTTAATAGTTCCACTTAAAATTAAATTTTCCAAAAACCTTTTTTTTCTGAACCGTTATTTCAAGAAATATAAGAAGTACCAAACTTACACTTTTTTATACCCTTTACGACTCTTACAAATAGAATTTCCAAAAAGGACTTTTTCCAAAATATTTTTTCACTAAAGAATACAGCATTCAAATTTTCACTGCCTAGGATCATTATTTCAAGAAGTATAAAAAGTATAAAAAAAAACACTTTTCTACACCTCTAGAAACGGAATCTTTTAAAAATACTTTAGCATAGCAGATTGTTTTCACCGAAGGACCCCACATTCCAAAATTCAAGCTTCTAAGACAATTATTATAGGAACAAAAAGAAAAATTAGTACCAAAATTGCACTTTATTACCCGCGTTAGAAAAGGAATTTCCAAAAAGTACTTTTTCCAGTATGTTTTTTCTTCATCGATGGATCCTACATTACAAATTGCAATTATCTAGGAATATTATTTCAGCAAATATTAAAAGTACGAAAAGTATATATTTTAAGCCCGTTAAGAAATGGAATTTCCAAAAAGTACTTTCCCAAAATTTTGGTTTTCACCGAAGAATTTTACATCCAAAATTTTAAGTTTCTAGAACCATTACGTCAGAAAATATCAAAATTACCGGAAGTACATTTTTTAGCCATTTTACCCAACTAAGAAGCAGAATTTCCAAAAATAATTTTTTCCAGAATGTTTTTTTACCAATTGATCCTACATTACAAATTTAAAGATTCTAGGGCCATTACTACCGGAAATTAGAACGTACCTTAAGTTTAAATTTTTACCCGTTCCACCCCCTAAGAAAAGGAAATTTCAAAAATTACTTTTTACAGAATTTGTTTTCACTTAAGGATCCTACATTCTAAATATCAAATTTCTATGATCATTATTTCAGGATATATAAAAAGTACCATAAGTACTATTTTTACCCCTTAGGAAAAGAAATTTTCAAAAAGTACTTTTCCTAGAATGTTGTTTTTATGAAAAAGGTAATTTTTATAAAAGGTACTTTTTATTAAAGATACTTTTATTAAAAGATACTTTTTATAAAATATAGTTTTTGTAAAAGGTACTTTTTATAAAAAGGTACTTTTTATAAAAGGTACTTTTTATTAAAGGTACTTTTAATAAAAAGTACTTTTAATAAAAGGTACTTTTAATAAAAGGTACTTTTTATAAAAGGTACTTTTAATAAAAAGTACGTCTAATAAAAGGTACTTTTAATAAAAGTACTTTTTGTAAAAGGTACTTTTTTTTAAAAATGTACTTTTTTTAAAAAGGTACTTTTTTTTAAAAAGGTACTTTTTTTAAAAAGGTACTTTTTTTAAAAAGGTACTTTTTTTAAAAAGGTACTTTTTTTAAAAAGGTACTTTTTATAAAAGGTACTTTTTATAAAAGGTACTTTTGATAAAAGGTACTTTTTATAAAAGGTACTTTTTATAAAAGGTACTTTTTATAAAAGGTACTTTTTATAAAAGGTACTTTTTATAAAAGGTACTTTTTATAAAAGGTACTTTTTATAAAAGGTACTTTTTATAAAAGGTACTTTTTATAAAAGGTACTTTTTATAAAAGGTACTTTTTATAAAAGGTACTTTTTATAAAAGGTACTTTTTATAAAAGGTACTTTTTATAAAAGGTACTTTTTATAAAAGGTACTTTTTATAAAAGGTACTTTTTGTAAAAGGTACTTTTATAAAAGGTACTTTTTATAAAAGGTACTTTTTATAAAAGGTACTTTTTATAAAAGGTACTTTTTATAAAAGGTACTTTTTATAAAAGGTACTTTTTATAAAAGGTACTTTTTATAAAAGGTACTTTTTAAAAAAGGTGCTTTTTGTAAAAGGTACTTTTTATAAAAGGTACTTTTTATAAAAGGTACTTTTTATAAAAGGTACTTTTTATAAAAGGTACTTTTTATAAAAGGTACTTTTTATAAAAGGTGCTTTTTATAAAAGGTTCCCCCTAAAAAACGCATTATCCAAAAACAACTTTTTCCAGAATGTTTTTTCATCGAAGGATCCTACATTCCAAATTTCAAGTTTCTATGACCATAATTTTAAGAAATAAAAAAAAGTACCAAAAGTACACTTTTTACATTTTTTATCCCCCTAAGAATCAAAATTTTCAAAAAGTACCTTTCCATATTGTTTTTTTTAGCAAAGGATCCTTCATTCCAAATTTCAAGTTTGTATGACCATTATTTCAGGAAATAAAAAAAAGTACCAAAAGTAAATTTTTTTACCCATTTTACCCCCGTAGAATCAACATTGGCCCAAAACCCAGCCTTAGTGGATCTTTTTTTCGGGAGGTGAACCTGCATTGCAAATTTCAAGTTTCTAGGACTATTATTTAAGGATATATAAAAGGTACCAAAAGTTCAGTTTTTTACCCTCTTAGAATCAACACTGGCAAAAATCCAGCCTTAGTGGATCTATATTCCGGGAGGTGAACATACAGTCCAAATTTCAAGTCTCTATGACCATTATTTCAGGAGATATAAAAAGTACCAAAAGTACAGTTTTTTACCCTTTTTACCCCCTTACAATCAACACTGGCAAAACTCCAGCCTTAGTGGATCTATATTCCGGGAGGTGAACATACAGTCCAAATTTCAAGTCTCTATGACCATTATTTCAGGAGATATAAAAAGTACCAAAAGTACAGATTTTTACCCATTTTACCCCCTTAGAACCAACATTGGCAAAAATCCAGCCTTACTGGATCTAAATTCCATAATGTAAACATACAATCCAAATTTCAAGTCTCTATGACCATTATTTCAGGAGATATAAAAAGTACCAAAAGTACAGTTTTTTACCCTTTTTACCCCCTAAGAACCAACACCGGCAAAAATCCAGCCTTAGGGGATCTATATTCCGGGAGGTGAACATACAGTCCAAATTTCAAGTCTCTACGACATTTATTTCAGGAGATATAAAAAGTACCAAAAGTACAGTTTTTTACCCTTTTTACCCCTTTAGAATCAACACTGGCAAAAATCCAGCCTTAGTGGATCTGTATTCCGGGAGGTGAACCTACAGTCCAAATTTCAAGTCTCTAGCTTCAGCGGTTTGGGCTGGGCGATGATGAATCAGTCAGTCAGTCAGTCAGTCACTCACTCACCCAACTCTTTTATATATATAGATATGTTGCATTTTTGGATTTTCAAAATTTTCTGTAGTTTTCAAATTATCGCGGGTCAAAGTTCAACTTTTTTAGCAAAAGTGAGAAAAATACATGACGTTTAACGTGCTCTAACTTTTTAACTAGTAATCCGATTATCACAAGTAATGGCTCATATGAAAGCTTAATTCTTCTTATTTAGGAAATATTTTCAAAATAATACGGTATTTTTTTAAGAAGTGTTGCAAAAATTCAAAAACATTTTTTTTTTTGCGAATATTTAAAAAAACACATCTTCGATTTTTTTAAAAAAAAGTTTGGTGATAAACAATACTGCTTTGTACAACATATCCAAAATTCAGAGTGGGATCCCAATGGGATCAAAAAATATTCTGGTTTTAGTACGAAGTTCTTAAATTTTACCTTAGAAAATTAAAATTTTATGTTTCTTCAATATAAAAATTTAAATTTTTAAAGAAAATTATACTATTAAAATTTTGAAAACATTCAAAACATTAGAAATTTAAATTTTCTAAGGGAAAAATATGAGAACCTCGTACCTAAAACCGAATATTTTTTGATCCCATGGAGATCCCACTCTGAATTTTGAATATGTTATACAAAACAGTATTGTTTATCAGCAGAATTTTTTTAAAAAAAATCGAAGATGTGTTTTTTTAAATATTCGAAAAGAAAAAATGTTTTTGCATTTTTGCATTATTTCTGCAAAAAAAACTGTGTTATTTTAAAAATATTTTCTAAAAGAATAACCCCAGCTTTCAAATGAGCCTAAATTTGTGAAAATCGGGTCATTGGTTAAGAAGTTACAGCTCTTTAAACGTGACGTATTTTTCTTACTTTTGCTTAGAAAGTCAATCTTTGACCCGTCATAATTCGTTAAATACACCAAATGTAAAAAAACGATATATGGTACATATATGATATTTATGAGGGCTATCTATGTGCCAAGGTTCAAATTAATCTGAGACACCATTTCCAAAAATGACTAAAATTTGAGCTAAATTTTTTGGAATGGCCCTAAAGTTATTTTAAACGTTTTCTGTAGTTGTTAATCAAAACAAAAAATTGTTGATTGATTTTATCGTAAAATTCAATAGACGTCTAAACAACAACATATGTAGTTGTGTAAATTGTCGTTTGTAATGGAATCTACTGTCATAATTTTTTAAGTGTGACAGGGCGGGACTGTTAATTTTGCCCTAACAATATTTGGCAAAATTGTAGTAACTGTAAAGCTTACTTCTACACTCTAAATAGCTCATGAAAACCACTATGTACCTTAAAAATTTTCGTTTTTGACTAAAATCCACCAAAAGCCCCACAACTGTCCCGCAGTTGCCCCTTGATTACCTGAGGGGGCTCCCATACAAAGATTGCATTTTTGTAAAACTGCTCCTACCGCTCGAACCAATGGTGCCCCTACACTCAAAAAACGTAGGGGCACCATTTACCATTATAAAACGACAAGAACATTTTTTTTGCTACCTCCTATTTAAAGAGAATTCCTAGTAATTCTACACAATTTTTACCAAAAATTTTGAAATTTTACAAGCTTTTAACCAATAAAATTGTAAATTTACAATTTTTTTGATGCGATAAAACTTACAAGGAGGTTTCGTGACTTTACTAGATTTTTTGCTACCTCCTATTTAACGAGAATTCGTAGTAAAAACTACGAGCTTTTTTAAAATTTTACATGATTTTCATAAATAAAACTGTAAATTCACAACTTTTTTGTCGCAATAAAACTTACAAGGAATTCTCGTGAATTTACAAGATTCTTTTTGTAAAAAAAACTTGAAAATTTGTAAAATTAAAAAAAAAAAAATGGAAAATTACAAAAAAAATGTAAATTTCGATCGAAAATTTGTTGTTAAAAATCAAGTTAAACTGTCAAATATTGGTAAAATAAGATTACTAGACTTTTTCTTGTAATTTGACAAGTTTTTTTTGTGTGTAGAGGAGTCAAATTTATGACCGACATCAGTATTTTTCCACCACAACATTTTCACAGAACATCATTCTATATATCTTTAATACTTAAGGTGATCCCCAGAGAATTTTTTTATTTATGTTTACTAATTTGTTTTGTGAAACCAGCTCTACGGCTACTACGGTGCCACCTAGAGTGCTCCAAAATGAGACCAACCCTATTAATTTTTACCCCCAACATTTTTAACGGACATACTTACACCCTTCTCCACTCCCTAAGGGGGCTCCCATACAAAATTATATTTTTATACAATTTTCTCCCACCACTCTAACTGTTTCAAGGTTTCCCCTAGAGAAGTCAAATGTATGACTGACCCCCAACATTTTTAAGCCCATAAGTTTTTTCAAAGAAAACCCTCTATCGTTAACCCTTAAAGTACAATTTTTTTACCATAAAAACACTTTTTTTAGTAATGTCTGAATATTAACTAATATTTTAATCAAAAGAAAAGTTTTAACTCCGATTATCAAGTCAAAAAAAGAACCCAAATCCATTGTCTTACACGTCCAATATTTTGGTGAGTTAATATCGACCTTAAAAGGCAACTTTCCTGACCTAGACGTTTTCGAAATTCGCTAAAATAAAAAGCTAAATTTGCTACAATGACCAACAAATTTGGAAAAAAATGAATTTAAGCCAAAAATTAATATACTTAAAAAATATATTAAGAATTTTTGTCAGGTGCGTTTTTTTTGAGGGGGTGGGGGAGGTTGTTGGTACACCTTCCTCCTCGCGACAAAGGCTTAAGAATAAATTTATTTTGCTTTCGTAATAAAAATTGAATTTTATCACTATTTAAACTTTATTATTTATTTCCACGCCCTCAAAAGGGGGACGGGCTGAAAAAAAAAATTAATTTTTTAATTCGCTGGGTCACAGTTCCGGACTTTGAACTTACTCTTGCATAAAAATTTTGGTTTAGATCTTCAGGGGGAACTTTTTCCCCCTGGTCCGATTTTGCCCATTTACGAACTTAACCTGCCTAGGACACACGGATTGACAAAGTGAGTATACCCCCATTGGAGGGTATAAAAACACTTTTTAGCGACAGTAATTTTTTTGACGGTAAAATTTTTTTATTTATTTGAGTCTAAAATTTTTTTCAAATAAATATAAAAATTATATTTTCTCCAAATTAATCCCAAAAAATGTTAAATGTTACGTATTTTATATAAAAAATATTAAAAAGATATTAAAACGCGTTTTTGGTCCACAAATGCTGATTAGCGATTTTGGTCCACAGCTGCTGGATCAGCGTATTTTTATATATTTCAATTTTTTTCACATAATGTGCTAACCAACTTTTGGAACCAATTTGGATAAAAAATTATTTTTATGTTTAAAATTTAGCATCTGTGGGCCAAAATCACAACTCTGGAACTTTAAAATATTTTTCCCATAAAGTACGCAAAAATTCTTAATTTTTGAAGCGGATTTGGTTAAAAAATTCGGACAAGAATTTTGGTCAAAAACTTAATTTTTTCAAACTTTGCCCTTGCAAAATTTTTTCATAAATTTTCCTACAATCAGCTATTTTATATTTGACATTTTGTAAATCCATGATCATACATCCTTAATTTAAAATTTATTTAAATCCTTTAAATTCCATAATTTTTCATCATAAAGTATTTAAATTTTCTAATATTTTGTATCTTCTGTTAGAAAATATTAAATATTAATAACACATGTATTTGACATCTGTAAACCTAGAAATCCTAATATCTTAGTTTTTAGCTTGTTTAACATAGTGTTAAACCTTAAAAAAAATTTATAAAGATTATTTGCTTAAGAAAATTTTATGGCCTAAAAGGACAAATATAAATATGAAATTATGGAAATAAACAAAAACAGGTAAAATATTAAATAATTATGAATATGCAAAATGTCAAGGCAAAAGAAATGCAAAAACAGGTAAAATATTAAATAATTATGAATATGCAAAATGTCAAGGCAAAAGAATGCATAAATGTGCATAAGAATGCATAAGAAACTTAGGTAATACGAGTTTACACAAATAATACGAAAATTGTGAGTAATTCAAGGAAGATTAAAAAGTCATTAAAATTTTAACACAAACAAAATTTAAGGAACAATTTTCTGATTTTTTTTTTAACAATTTAAAGAATTTGAGATTTTTTCTGAGATTCTCAGACTCAGAGTTTGACACTTTTTTCTATAAGGAAAAATGTTTCAGAATTTGATTGTGAGACTTTTTTTCTATGTATAAGGAAATATGTCTTAGAATCAGAATCTAAGAATTTTTTCTATAAGAAAAATGTCTCAGAATCTGAGACTTTTTTCTGTTAGGAAAAATGTCTCATAATCTGAGATTTTTTTCTATAAGGAAAAATGTCTCAGAATCTGAGACTTTTTTCTATAATGAAAAATGTCTCAGAATCTGAGATTTTTTTCTATAAGGAAAAATGTCTCAGAATCTGAGACTTTTTTCTATAATGAAAATTGTCTCAGAATCTGAGATTTTTTTCTATAAGAAAAAATGTCTCAGAATCTGAGACTTTTTTTTATAAGGAAAAATGTCTCAGAATCTGAGACTTTTTTCTATCAGGAAAAATGTCTCAGAATCTGAGACTTTTTTCTATCAGGAAAAATGTCTCAGACTCTGAGATTTTTTCTATAAGGAAAAATTTCTCAGAATCTGCGTTTTTTGTCAATATGGCAAAATCTCAATATGGCAAAATCTCAGAATCTGAGACACTTTTATTAATCTGAGACTTTTTTTAGTTCTTAAGAATTTCTATGTAAATTGCTAAAAAAAGTTCGTGCATTTTAAATTTTCCTAATGATCTGCAATCATGACGTAGTATATTTTTTATAACTAATCACTTTGTATTATATCTCTTAAAAATGCCGAAAAATTTCGCAGAATTTTTTTCTTGTTTCAAAACAAATAAAAACTAAAATCATTGTAAGAGGGTGTCTTGTTACAACTTCAAAAGATCTTACAAAATAAATGCGACAATATTAAGAGAATGATGTTTGTTTTTACTGACAAATGAGGGCCACAGAACTAAACCCAAAATATTATGAAAACAAACCATAAGAATTAAAATTCGCAAGAAAAATGTCGGCAAACAGGACTTTTAAAATAATGTAAAGGAAATGAAATTTAAAAATAGAAAATTTTGAAATTTCCTAGAAAAATTTAAAAATTATTTTAACAAAAATGTTTATTTAAACCTTTTTTTAAAAAAAAAAAGAAAAACACAAAATATGTTAATCACATGTTTTTGAAAATCGAAAAGAAAAATCTTAAAATTTTGATCTATTTTAGATATAAGCAATTTCTTAAATATTTCCAAAAAAAATCAAAATAATTTTCTTATTGTTTAAATTTTTACTTTCCTTGGCACGTTCACTATCATACTGTTTAAGTATGTTTAACATATGTAGAAGATTTTAATTATCTACAATATGTAAACAATATGTTAGTGGGTTAGTTGTGCCCCTGCCTTGTTTGGCCAAATCATTATAAGATATTTCGTTTTTAAAACCAGCATGTCTGGTAGTTTATGAAAGTACTTGAACTTTTTTTAAGCGCCATATCATAAATGGCTCACGTTCCTTACCAAATTCATATACAAATGAGAGTGTGCTACTAATATGTTTTACATATGTTTTGGCTTAGATGGTAAAACCCTACAATCTATTAAAATAAAACCTTAAAAGACTATAAGAATATAAGAAATTTTATCAACACATTTTCTAGTTTTCCAAAATATTTGGCAAATTGGAAAATTTTCTAAAAAAAAAAAAAATCGTTATATCTTTAAAAACATGCGGGTTGTTTGGAAAATAAGAATATATTTGGGAATTAACAAAAATGTTTAGAAAATATTTATTTACTTAAACGAACAATATGAACTAGTTCATGATTTTTAGTTCTTTTAGTTATGTTCGTACTTTAATCTAAATAAACATTCAGAAAGATCTTGAAAAAAGATGGAAAATTCAGAAAAAACCTACTTCTTATCTCTACTTCCGAAGGGGGCTCCCATAATAAATGTAATTTTTATAAAATTTGATCCCCTCGCTCTAATTGTCTCAAGGATGGCCATAGGGATATCAAATGTATCACCAACCTTTAATATTTTTTCAAACCCAACATTTTCTTAGAACACACCCCGAGGGTATCTTTAACCATTAAGGCCACCATACATTTTTTTATAAATTTGTTTTATCAAATCAGCTCCC
Source organism: Pegoplata infirma (assembly GCA_963921195.1). NCBI lineage: Eukaryota > Metazoa > Arthropoda > Insecta > Diptera > Anthomyiidae > Pegoplata > Pegoplata infirma. Next base: position 214,174,607 of record OY992539.1, on the reverse strand, counting down.
CTCGCTCCAGTGCACTGCAGTGGTGCCTCCTCATACCCAAAACCAACCCCTATTAATTTTTCCCACCAAATTTTTTTTTGAACAAACCTACTACCCATCTTCACTTCCTAAGGTGGCTCCCATACAAATTAATTTTTATGAAATTTACTTACTTCTATCGCTATCTCAAGGATTTCCCTAGAGGATATATGACCGACCGCCAATATTTTTCAACCCCAACATTTTCCAAAACCTAACCTCTATCTTCAATCTTTAAGGCAAGGGTATATATAAGTTTGTCATTCCGTTTGAAACCCCTCCAAATATTAATCTAGGACCCCATAAAGTATATTATTCGTGATCCTCGATCGATTTTAAGACGATCTAGCGATGTCCGTCCGTCCGTCCGTCTTTTTGTCTGTTAAAAACACGCTAACTTTTTAAAGATTTTATGGATGACCCTGAAGTTTGGCATATGTGTTGGTCATTTACCTGGTCAGGTTGTTATTGCAATTCAGCGAAATCGGTCCAGTGGTTTAAAAGTTATAAGCAAAAGAGTGAATGTTGGCAAGGGTGTTTCGCGGATCTACGAGATAAAAAGACACACTAACTTTCGAATGACAGTTCTTAGGACGCTGACGCTTGGTATATGGTATATTTCGTGTCAGCTGACACAACTTTTGAAACCGATGTCTTCCGATCGGGATGAAATTTGCACCAAGGTTAGTTCTATTGGATAGTAGTTCAGACACAATTTTTCAACGATCAATAACTCTCTGAGTTAGAGGGGGTCGAAATTTGACATTTTGGCCAAAGAGGTGTTGATTCTCATCCATGTAACTTCTTACCTATTGTTTTTAGCAAAATGTGTCCCAAAGAGTTTAGATAGCTATTTCTTCAGTCTTTCGAAAAAAAAATTATAAAAAAAATAAAAAAAAAAATTTTGATTTTTTTTTGAATCAAAAACTTTTTTGACTTTTTCATCAAGTTGGGCCCTTTTTTTTTTTTTTTTTTGATTCAAAAGAAAGCTTAGGTGATTTCCTTTAAGAGCTATGGGGTCGCTTAGTGGGATGCGAGTGGGATATCTATGAAAATTTTTTTTTTTTACTTTGGAACACAAAAAACGGTTCTTCAATTTGCACTAGTAGTATGGGATAGCTAACCAGTTTTCGATTACGATCCGCGATACCCTCTAGTTAATTAAAGGTTCGAAAAAGAAAGCACGAGCCAAAAAATAAGGGTGGTGGGGTGGGGCCATATGGCCCCTCATCGGGGACAAAGTTGTGCGCAAAGAGGTAAAAATCATCAAAAAGCCCCAAAACTCCCCTAGAAACGCCCCTGGACGGGTGCAATCTGAGACCGACCTCCAATAACTTTCTGCCCCCAACATTTTTCTTGAACATACCTTACCCCTATTTCCACTTCCTAAGGGGGCTCCCATACAAAATGACATTTTTATAAAATTTGCTCCTACCGCTCTAACTGTCCATAGGGTGCCCCTAGAGAAGTAAAATGTATGACCGACCCCCAATATTTTTTCAACTCCAATATTTTCTCGGAATATACCTACCCTTTATTTTAAACTCTTAAGGGGGTCCCCATATATTTTTTTTATTTTATTATTAGTTTTTAAAAATACATGTTTTTATAATGTATGGGAGCCCCTTAGGGAGTGAAGATAGGGTGTTATAATGTTCGGACAAAATGTTGATAACTAAAATATAATGGGGGTTGGTTTTAATTTTTGTCTCTCTAGGAGGCACGGTAGGGGCGGTAGGAGCTGGTTTAATAAAACAAATTTATAAAAAATAAAAGAAATGTATGGGGACCACCTTAAGGGTTAAAGATACATTGTAGGTATGTTTGCAAAAAAATTTGGAATTAATAAAATAATGGAGGTCGGTCATACATTTGGCCCCACTAGGGGCACTTTAGGGTAAGTTAGAATGGTAGGAACAAATTTTTAAAAAATGTTTTGTATGGGAGCCCCCTTAGAAAGTGGAAATAGGGGTTAGGTATGTTCAAAAAAAATGTTGGGGCCAAAAAATTATTGGAGGTCGGTCTCACATTGCACCCCTCCAGGGGCGTTTCTAGGGGAGTTTTGGGGCTTTTTAAGGATTTTTACCTCTTTGCGCCCAACTTTGACCCCGATGAGGGGCCATATAGCCCCACCCCACAGCCCTCATTTTTTGGCTCGTGCTTTCTTTTTCGAACCTATAAAAATTAGTGGGTGTCGCGGGTCGAAATCGAAAACTGGTTAGCTATCCCACGCCTAATAGTACAAATTGAAGAACCGTTTTTTGTGTTCCAAAGTTAAAAATTTTGTTTTTTCATAGACATCCCACTCGCATCCCACTAAGCGACCCCATTGCTCTTAAAGGAAATCACCTAAGCTTTCTTTTGAATCAAAAAAAAAGGGCCCAATTTGAGGAAAAAGTCAAAAAAGTTTTTTATTTTTAAGAAAAAAAATCAAAAATTTTTTTTTCATTTTTTTTATAATTTTTTTTTGAAAGACTGAAGAAATAGCTATCTAAACTCTTTGGGACACATTTTGCTAAAAACAATAGGTAAGAAGTTACATGGATGAGAATCAACACCTCTTTGGCCAAAATGTCAAATTTCGACCCCCTCTAATTCAGAGAGTTATTGACCGATCTCGCTGAAAAATTGTGTCTGAACTACTATCCAATAGGACTAATCTAATCTGAAGACATCGGTTTTAAAAATTGTGTCAGTTGACACGAAAACCCCCATATATATATGTCGTTCCCCTGGTCTAGTACGTATTAAATTTCAGCCAAATTGGTCGAGTGGTTTAAAAGTTATTAGCAAAACCGTGAATTTCATTGTTATACAAAATTAAAAATTAAACTCTTGTTCGAAATGATATAACTAAAATTTAACCTCATATGTATGATCTCTTACATAAATGTACTAAACATCTTATCATAGTGTGACAATTACTATCAAATACCTTTAAACAACCTTAAAAACTCCCTAAAATAGTGTTTACAAAATTTTCAAAACATTTTTAATATTTTTGTAGTGTTAAACATTACACTCTATACTGTTACATAAAAGATTTTTTTGTAAGATCTTATTGTTTTTTCTAAATAAGAGAAAACAATTTCTGATTTAATCCTGTTTTTGTTTTAACTGAACAACATATTTAACTGAATTTAACTGAACAACATAATTTTTTTTTGGCTGCACGTGTGATAATTTTTTACTTTTTAAAAGTTGTTTTGAAAAAAAAGTCTTATTGTTAAAAATTCCTTTTTTTTTTGTTAAAACAAGATAAATGAATCAAATGAACCGAAAAGTTTTTTGGAAAAAATATTTTTGTGTAGTTTTATTAGTTGGTCAAAGAGCACGTACCATTATATTTTGAGAATTCCTTTCAAATCTTTCTTTATAATTATATGTATCTCTAATCATCTTGTTTTTACTGAAATGAAATTTAAAAAAAAATAAAAATAACATTATTTTGGAAACTATAAAACTTCAATTATGTTTATAATAAAATTGTCCAAAAATTCAAGCACCCTGGAAGTAGATACGAGAGTACAAAAGAGATATTTTGTCTGCACCGCGCGAATTTCCCGGTGGAATGAGTATTAATAAGTAACAATGATTTAATTGGCACAGCCGAATCAAAAATACTGCTAAACAAATTTCCTAGTTTTTTTAATTTTTTAGAATTTTTATCATCAGCGCTCTTTAAGTACTACACTCATGAATTTAAGATAATGACCATCTAGTCGAAAAAAAATCAGAAAGCTGATTTCACAGTCCGACAGCCAATATTAAACATGAACCGGATGATATGCATCTTAAAGTAGAGACAAAATGGAGTAAAACTGCATTTACAGTTTTTCATTTCGTGATCCTGTTTCTTTTTAAAAGGACTTGAAGTCTTAAAGGATACATTTTGTAAAATATTTTTGAAATATTTGCGCTTGTCCTAGGATGCCACTGGTGATGGCAAATAAAAGAGGAGGATCTCCTCTAATTTTCTCATTTTTTTATTTTGCCATATCAGGACGTCAATAAAGTTCTTTGAAAACCTTGTCAAAAATTTTTTATGATTTTGAAGGATAAAGTTTTGAAAGGTTGTAACTTACCTCATTTTTCCTGATATGTAAAAAAAGTAACATAGGAAAATTATGGGAGATCGTCCTTTTTCATTTGCTATCAATAGTGGCATCCTAGGACAAGTACAAATTTTAAAAAAATATTTTATAAAATTTAATCCTCTAAAACTTTGAAGTCCTTTAAAAAGTTAACAGGATCACGAAAAGAAAAATTGTAAATGCAGTTTCATTATATTTAGTCTATAGTTTCAAACGAGTATTATTATTATTCAACGACTTTTTTTCTTTTTTGTCGGACGATGTTATATATAAGTTTGTCATTCCGTTTGTAACTCATCGAAATATCGGTCTGGGACCCCATAAAGTATATATATAATTGATCAGTGATCGATTTTAAGGCATTCTAGCGATGTCCGTCTCTCTGTCTGTCTGTGGAAATGGTGATCACGTCCAAAATATTACACAGAGATGACTGAAACTAAATATTTATTGAGAGTTCTCCCGAGCAGTTTGGTATTGCATTTGAGCGATATCGGTTTAGCGGTGCAAAAGTTATGAACGAAAATGTAAAAACACCCCATAAATTTTGTTACATTCAATGTAACCTAAAAATACAAAATGCTTTAATTCGGCTGCTGGTTGACATAAGTGAACATAATTGAACACCGAATGGTATTTAACCAAGTACGAACATATTTTTTGACAAAAAAGGAAAAAAATCGCGGATTTTTTTTTTACCAAATTTTTTTTTTTCGGAAATTTTTTTTTTCAAAAAAAGTAATTTAAAGTAATTTCCTTTTAAATAAAGTTTTTTTGCAATAATCTTTTTGAAATTGTGGAGGATATCACTACATTCGGCAAGGCCGAATTTAACTTTTTTACTTGTTTTATATGGAGTTTGACAGATTTTTTCCCGTGAAATCGAACAGAGTACTTTGCTTTCCGATCGAAATTCATAAAAAGTTCTTTTGTCATATCGTTTTTTATACCCTACACCATACTGTGGTGATGTTTGTCTCTACCCGAAATATTGGTCCTAGACCCACTTTAAGGTATACCGATCGACTCAGAATCACTTTTTGATTCGATTTAGCGATGTCCGTCCGTTTGTCTGTCCATGTAAACGGTGTAAACACGATGCTGGTAGAAATTTTCAATCAATTTACTTGAAATTTTAAACTTTAGAATCTCATGGCCCAAGGAAGAATCCTATTGAAATTGGAAAAATCAGTCCATGTTTAGACCTAGCCTCGATACAATGGTCCTCTTTAATTTTGGCTCAAATGACTCTTATAACCGTATTATAATAGATATCTTTTCAAAATTTGGCAGTTAAACGTGTTTTATATTCACACATCACATATATTCCGAATTTTAAAGGAATTGGACCAGTCCTTTTTGTAGCCGCTACACAAACCGCCTTCCCGATACTCACATAAATCTCTCAAATTTCATTAATAGGCCATTTACATATGCCTCGAAATCCAAAAAAAATGGGATTTCAATGAAAATCCAAGTAAATCCAATTACTTTTTTGGATTTCAAATGTCAAATCCCATACAAAAAAAAACTTGGATTTTGGGAAAATCGTAAAATCGTAATTTAAAATCCAAAAAATTTCTACTACTTAATTGTACAACTATGGGTTTTCCCAAAATAATCATCCCTAATGCTTTTTTTACAACGCTGCACACGATTTTTTATCAGCTGTTGTTGTTTTTTATAAAGTAAAAAAACAATTAAAATTTATTTTTTTAAAACTATTAAAAGATTAATAAAAACAATATTTAACAATGTTTCATTTAAAATTTACCATTGCAAATGGTAAACGCACAATTTAGTTGACCAATTTGGTCTTCCTAACAAAGAAAAACACTCAATGGTGGCGGCCCCAAACTTGGCAAAAATGTTAATTTTCTTGCATTTAAAGAAGCAGCTCTACATAAAAACACATTTTTTGATATTGTGGTCCCAACATTTACTAGTGGGATTGAAAATATTGGCTCCGGCAAAGAAAAATCATTGTTTTTAGAAATATTTATAAAATTGGGTAATTTTCCAACTAACAACCCTGTACACAAATCAAAAGAAAATACAGAGTTAGTACAAACAAAATCCCGCTAAATGTCAAAAAAGCATATGTAAACGGTATAGATTTTAATTGGATTTGAAATCCAAATTTATGTGGATTTCGGGATATATGTAAATAGCATATAAAAAACAAGTAAAAAAGTTAAATTCGGCTTTGCCGAATGTAGTTATACCCTTCACAATTTCAAAAAGATTATTGCAAAAAACTTTATTTAAAAGGAAAATTACTTTTGAAAAAAAAAAATTTTTTGAAAAAAAAATTCCGCGAAAAAATTTTGGTAAAAAAAATCCGCGATTTTTTATTTTTTTGTCAAAAAATATGTTCGTACTTGATTAAATACCATTGGTGTTCAATTATGTTCACATATGTCAACCAGAACCCGAATTAACGCATTTTGTATTTTTAGGTTATGTTGAATGTACTGAAATTTTTGAGGTGTGCTTACATTTTCGTTCATAACTTTTGAACCGCTGAACCGATATCACTCAAATGCAATACCAAACTTCTCGGGAGAACTTCCAATAAATATGTTAAGTTTCAGTCATCTCTGTGCAATATTTTGTCCGCGACAGTATTTTCCACAGACAGACAGACGGACAGACGGACAGACGGACATCACTAGAATGTCTTAAAATCGATCGGGCATCATGAATATATATACTTTATGGGGTCCCAGATCGGTATTTCGATGAGTTACAAACAGAATGACAAACTTATATTTACCCTCTTTCACTAAGTGGAGGGTATAAAAAATATTAAAATAAAATTTAGGTTGTGTGTGTTTAACGCAACAATAACCTAATCAAATCTGATTATAATCGGACCATTCTTGGACTTAAGCCCCATATGAAAATTTCGCCCGATATTCAGTTAAATCAGTTTATTAGCAACAAATAGAAGCCTTTTGACTCTAATTTGATTTGTGAGTGTTTTTTACACTTATAAAAGTTTTGACAAAAGATAGATCCAGTCGATCCATGTTTGAACTTGGAACCCATTTCCCGGGAAGCACTGGTGTAGGGTATTATATGGTCGGTATTGACCGACTATAACTTTCTTACTTGTTTTTTGCTGGATCATCCTGCGTTCTAAATTTTATTTCAGGAGTTACTAAAAGTACAAGAGTAAGAAATTTTCAAAAGTTATTTTTTTCAGAACGTACATTTTTTTACCCTATTTCAAAAGGTACTTTGGTCAGGACAACAGAAGGTTGCGACTTTTTATTTTATTTTTTAAACAAAGTAAACCTTTTTTTCCTTTTTGTACCCTTAGAATCAGAATTTAGGGAAAAGGTACTTTTTTTGTTGGCTGATTTTTAAAATTGCTGAAAATTTTTAAAACCCTACATGAGAATGTAAAATACAATAAAAAAGAGAAAAATTTAATTTTTTTATAATAAATTTTATTTAAAGTATATATTTTTTTTTTTAAATTTATAAAAATTGTGTTATTCTAATACGTATGCAGCTTCTTATTTCAAAGCCGCTGGTTGTGTTGCATCCTTTTTGCCGCCAAAAACTATGGCCCATTTCTTCTTTGCTTTTTTTGGATCCGGTTAGCCAAGATCCTTGTAAGAAGAGAGCGATGAGATACCCCAACAAATAAAGTGTTTAAAACACAATTTCTTCGTTTTTGCAGAAGTGATTCAAACTCAAAGCCTTTAAAAAGGCTACTGAAAAATATCAATTGCTTTAAAATTTAAACTCAGCAAGTTCCATTTGTTCATTTAACCAATTTTCATGTTCTTCTTCAGTCAGACATGTAGCAAAATCTACTGGGCCAGAGATCATTTGCTTGGTGAGAATGGTGGTGTTGCTATTGCAATTGGATTTCTTAGCATTTTGTATGAAAATTTTGCGTACAGTTTTTAAGAGTTTCTTAATACTCATAGCTGGTGTTAAGGATGATTTATCAATGCTCTTATTAATGAAAGTAGAGTTGATGATAACGGTAGAGTTATTGTAAATGCAAGCCATTTTTAAAGAGATTTTTTTGTTTAAAATGAGCTGGATGTTGCTTTTAAGAAGTAAAACCAATGAATGATACTTTTTGTAGCAAAAGGACTGGTATTTATACTAAATTTGTATTGAGAAATTAAATATCCTTTGAGGGGGTCTTTTTTTTGCTTGTTATTTATTTAGGGGTGTCTATCTCTTTTACTCTTAAGGGATTTGAAATTTTATACAACAAAAAAAAAAAACTACCTGCTTTTCTGGTTATTTTAAGGGTTTCAAATTCCTTTGCTTTATTTTTATGTTTTTTTAGGATTGATCCTTTTTTTGTTTGTAGTGATCGATCACAAAAGATTTATCTTTTATAGTGTTTTATTTTCTACCTGCCATTGTTTTTTTTTTTTTTTTTTAAAATTCTGTATCATTATTAATTTTTTTTTGGGTTAAAGATTTTTTTTTTTAATTTTAAATTTATTATGAAATATTTTTCAATGACACTTTAATCTCTTATGCATTGTTATTGATGTTTTTTGTGTGCTAAATTTTTTTATATTTATCAATTTATTTTAAGAGTACATTTTTTTTGTTAATTTTTTTAAAAGATTCTGGTTTCAATTTCGGTTTTGATTTTTTTTGCAGTATTTGTATTTTTTGTTTTGAAGTTTGTGTTTTTTTTGGCTCTAGAGTTGTTGCTTAATTTCTTAAGTTGTGTTTTTTAACTCTTTAATTTTTTTTTTAAGAATTTTATGAATTCTTCTAAAGAGATTGTTGTTGTCTTTTGTATGACATGTTTATTTAACAAGTGCTTAATTATGTAATAGGATTTCAAACGTGTTATTGACTGCCGAGTTGCTGCTTAAGTAGCACAGTTTTGAGATGTGGTGTTTTGTTGAAAAGGTACTCTAATTGATAGACAATAACAGAATTGTTTAACCCCTTTAAAATATTTTACGCTTTTAGTAGTAAGATGATAATTGCGACTTCTAGTTATGTTTTTATTGCGAAAAATCTCTCAGAATTTGAAAATTTTTCTTACCGAAAAAATGTGTTAGAATCTAACAAATTTTCTATACGAAAATATTTCTCAAAATTTTTTTATAAAAATATCTCCGGATTTATTTCAAAGGCATTCAAAGACACAAAAACCTCTAATTTTCACTAAAAATGCGCTAGAAACCGCCAAAAAAAAATTTTAACGGGGAAAATTTTAAACTCTCCCACTAAATTACGAAAAAGCGCTTAAAACTGACACAATTGTCGTTTTTATTAAAAAAAAAAACAGAAAAAAACCTCCAAAAGTTTAGCCGGGAAAATTTAAAATTCTCCCGCTAAATTACGAAAAAATCAACAGTTACTGCACATTTGAATTGTTAGGCAAATTAAAATTTTGTTAAATAAAATTGTTCCCAAAACAAGTAGAAAAGTTTTCTTCGACTTGGATGAATCCATGAATACCCTCCAGAATGAGTGATATTAAATTTTATAATGTAAAAAAAAAACAATTTTGATGAAAAATATTTTGTTTTGTGTGAAAATTTTTTTTAAGTAATCTTTGAAAAAACAATATAAAAAATTATAATTTTTTTTGAGTGTAAAATTTTTTTCGAGTGAACTGTTTTTTTTAGTGTAAAAATATTTTTGAGTGACAAACTTAAAAGTTTTATGTGGTTTTTATACCCTACACCACTCTGTGGTACAGGGTATAATGAGTTTGTGTTGATGTTTGTAACTTCTCGAAATATTGGTCCTAGACCCACCTTAAAGTATACCGATCGAATCAGAATAACTTTTTAAGTCGACTTAACGATGTCCGTCCGTCCGTCCGTCTGTCCGTCCGTCTGTCCGTCCATGTAAACGTTGTAAACACGATAAATTTGAAACTTAAGCTTCTTTTGCCCCAAGGACGAAGCCTACACTCTATAAAACGCATGTAAACTTGCTATTATAAATTGGGTAAATTTTTGTTGAATAGCACGCATTATGTGTTAATATAAACACTAAATGCATATAATAAATTCAAACCCATTAAACACAGCAAATTAAAAGTATTATCCGTTAATTCAAATATTTTACACACAAATGCTTAAATAAAATTGTCGATCAACATACATACACACACGCTAAATAACTAAAACGCCAGATAAAAATATAAGCTTCCGTAGCGTAGTGGTTAAGAAGTGTACTTTCAAATCAGAAGGTGGCGAGTTCGATGCTGGCTGGCGCCGTATGTTTTTTTTTTATATTTTATTAACCTCATTTTTATTTAAATTGACCACATGTGGTCAATTTATTCAATTTACACATTCAGAGTAAAATTACCCAATTTATAGTAGGAGTCCAGTTTCCTACTATAAATTGGTAAATTTCAACAAATTTTGATTGGAGTGTATTTAAATACAAATGTCCCCTATAATTTGATTCAAGTGACTCTTATTAGCGTATTATAACAGATATCCTTTCGAAATTTGGTAGGTAATCGTTTTTTGTATTCACAAATTATCATTCGAAATTCTAAAGGAATCGAACCAGTTCCTCTTGTAGTCCCCAGACAAATCTCTCAAAATTCATGAAAGTTGGAAATATTTGATTAAAATTTTGTTTTTAAGTGCTAAAGATGTACTTTGGCAACTTACTATTATCTGAATATATTCAGATCATTTTTGGACTTGGTCCCCTTTATAAAAATTTCGACCGATATTAAGTTAAATCGGTCTATTGGAATCAAAAGTAAGCCAATTCCACTAAAATTTTGTCTGTGTGTGTTTTCTACACTAATTAAAGATCTAACACAAGATAGATTAAATCGGTCCATGTTTGGACTTGGGACCCATTTTTCGGAAAACACTGGTGTTGGGTATTATATGGTCGGTCTTGACCGACTATAACTTTCTTGTTTGAATTGAGAAAAGTGTGAAAGAAAAATTTAATTTTTCTAAAATTTTAATACATCGTGGTTCGTTTTTTACTAGTAAAAGCTTTTTTTTTTAATTTTTGTAAAAAAAATACAACCTTTTTTTGAGTGTAAAATTTTTTTTGAGTGTAAAATTTTTTTCGAGTCTATTTTTTTTGTTTTGAAAAAAAAAAATATATTTTATTAACAAATATACGTTATAAAATATTTTTGTCACTTTCCATTGGTAAACAAGTTTTAAAAGAAAAGCATTGGTAAATTAACAAAAACTTTGAAAAGCATTGGTAAGTTACCAATGCTTTTAAAACTTGTTTAACGGGTTTTCAACACGTGAATTGAAGGTGAAACGCATCGGAAATTCAGGGTCTTGCTTGAATACGTAAAACGTCGGTCTCACTTTTTTTGCGTGAGTGATTCGTAGTGAGTGCAATTTTTTTTTTGCGTGAGTCAAAATTATTTCATTGTATTGTTTCAGTTTTATTTAAAGTTTTTACAATTTTTTTCGTGTTTTAAATCGGTTCAGTGCCAAATTAACAATGGCCAGTATAAAAAAAAAGTTTTTTTAATTTGCGTTTAAATTTTGGAATCATATTTGAAATTTGCATGAGTGTAAAATCATTAGTCACACGTGAGTGGTGTAAATTTCAACAAATTTTGATTGGAGTGTATTTAAATACAAATGTCCCCTATAATTTGATTCAAGTGACTCTTATTAGCGTATTATAACAGATATCCTTTCGAAATTTGGTAGGTAATCGTTTTTTGTATTCACAAATTATCATTCGAAATTCTAAAGGAATCGAACCAGTTCCTCTTGTAGTCCCCAGACAAATCTCTCAAAATTCATGAAAGTTGGAAATATTTGATTAAAATTTTGTTTTTAAGTGCTAAAGATGTACTTTGGCAACTTACTATTATCTGAATATATTCAGATCATTTTTGGACTTGGTCCCCTTTATAAAAATTTCGACCGATATTAAGTTAAATCGGTCTATTGGAATCAAAAGTAAGCCAATTCCACTAAAATTTTGTCTGTGTGTGTTTTCTACACTAATTAAAGATCTAACACAAGATAGATTAAATCGGTCCATGTTTGGACTTGGGACCCATTTTTCGGAAAACACTGGTGTTGGGTATTATATGGTCGGTCTTGACCGACTATAACTTTCTTGTTTGAATTGAGAAAAGTGTGAAAGAAAAATTTAATTTTTCTAAAATTTTAATACATCGTGGTTCGTTTTTTACTAGTAAAAGCTTTTTTTTTTAATTTTTGTAAAAAAAATACAACCTTTTTTTGAGTGTAAAATTTTTTTTGAGTGTAAAATTTTTTTCGAGTCTATTTTTTTTGTTTTGAAAAAAAAAAATATATTTTATTAACAAATATACGTTATAAAATATTTTTGTCACTTTCCATTGGTAAACAAGTTTTAAAAGAAAAGCATTGGTAAATTAACAAAAACTTTGAAAAGCATTGGTAAGTTACCAATGCTTTTAAAACTTGTTTAACGGGTTTTCAACACGTGAATTGAAGGTGAAACGCATCGGAAATTCAGGGTCTTGCTTGAATACGTAAAACGTCGGTCTCACTTTTTTTGCGTGAGTGATTCGTAGTGAGTGCAATTTTTTTTTTGCGTGAGTCAAAATTATTTCATTGTATTGTTTCAGTTTTATTTAAAGTTTTTACAATTTTTTTCGTGTTTTAAATCGGTTCAGTGCCAAATTAACAATGGCCAGTATAAAAAAAAAGTTTTTTTAATTTGCGTTTAAATTTTGGAATCATATTTGAAATTTGCATGAGTGTAAAATCATTAGTCACACGTGAGTGGTGTTTTGTTTACTCACGTAAATATTGAGTAAGAGTGAGTTGTCAAAGTGAAAAATTTTTTATTACAAAGCTTCTATACCCTCCAACACGTAAAAAAAATTTACAAGAAATCCAGGGGCGTTTTTGTGTTGGGGGGGGGGGGGGGGGTGTTTGGTGGGATACGTTGGGGGACACATTTCCCCCTTGCCGTAGGTTTTATAAAATGGATTTATTATGATTCTTGCAATTACTTATTCCAATTAATCATTATTAAAATAAATTATAATATCCACGCCCACAAAAGTGGGCGGGTCAAAGTTTTTTTTATTTATTTTTTATCAGTTGGGTCCATGTCCAGGGTTTTTAACTTCTTTTGACACAAAAATCTTGCATTTGCTTAAAAAAAGTACAAAAACCCTGCAAAAAAGGGGAACTTTTTTTCCCCTTGGTTTGATTTTGCCCATTTCCGAACTTAACCAGCCTATGACCATAAGACATATTCGTGCACAACTTCGGAATTCTAGCACTTTTATTTTGGACTGCATCGTGTCCTCTACAGACGGACATTCATAGAATGTCTTAGAATCGATCATAGATCAATAATATATACTTTATAGGGTCCCCGACCGATATTTTGATGGGTTACAAACGGAATGACAAAGTGAGTATACCCCTATACTGTGGTTGGAGCGTATAAAAATAAAAAAATTGTATTGGGAACAACTTTAGGTTTAAAGATGTTTAAAAAAAATTTTGAGTTAAAACAAGTGAGAGTGTTACATTCGGCTGTGCCGAATCTTATATACCCTCCAAAATGTAAAAAAACAATATAAAATTTTTTGGGGGGGGGGGGGGGTGGGGTTGGTGTGAGACTTTAGGGGAACCTTCCCTTTGCTTTTTGCACTTCTTTTGAGATAAAAATGTTGCATTTGCTAACCAAAAGTACAAAAAACCCTTCAAAAAATGCGGTTTTTCTTAGGTTGGTTTAGTTCTCCAAGGGGAACTTTTTTCCCCCTGGTCCGATTTTGCCCATTTCCGAAATTAAGCTGCCTAGGAATATAAGACATATTCGTGCCAAACTTCGGAAGTCTAGCTCTTTTATTTTGGACTGTATCGTGTCCTCTACAGACGGACAGACGGACGGACATCGCTAGAATGTCTTAGAATCGATCACTGATCAATAATATATATACTTTATGGGGTCCTAGACCGATATTTCGATGCGTTACACACGGAATGACAAAGTGAGTATACCCCCATACTGTGGTTGGAGGGTATAAAAATATTGGAAGTTGCTTATACATTTGACTCCTCAATGGGCACTCTTGGGACATTAAGAGCGGTGGTAGAAAATTTTATCAAAATATTTTTTTTTATGGGAGCCCTCTTAGGGAGAGGAGATAGGGGGTAAATATGTTTGTAGAAAATTGAAGGACGCTTAAATAAATGGGGGAAATTATGCTTTTGATCCTTTAGAAGGCACAATTGGGGCAGTTGTAGCTGATTTATTAATACAAATTGATAAAAAAAACTTAAAAAACATGTGTAGGGACCACCTTAAGGTTTAAATATTGAGGGTAGGTATATTTTGAAAAAATGGTGGGGCTAAAAAATTTTTAGGGGTCGGTTATACATTTGAATCCTCTAGGGACAGTTAAATCGGTATAAAAAAAATCGTATATTGTGTTAAAGAGTTAAAGAAAGAGGGTAGGTATGTTCTCAGAAAATGTTGGGGTTTAAATATTGAGGGTCTGTTAAACATGTGATTCCTCTAGGGGAAACCTTGGGACAGGTTTTATTTTAAGAAGAATAATATTTTTGTATCGAAGCCAACTTAAGCCCCTATGACACTACATTTTTTTTGTATTGATGAAATTTATGTGAACAGTGCAAATATATCACCATAGGAAATCTGAACAAGTGGGAAGAGTAAAAATACTAATAAAAAATAGTAAACGTCAAATTTTATTCTTGTGTTATCGATAAATTTGGTTATCAAATGACTGAATGTCAAAAAAAATTTAAAAATTTTACATATTTTTTTGACATTTATGTATAAATGATATTAAGTGTTGCCAACTTTTCTGTTTTTCATTAAATGCAGCGATTTTTTGTTTGTTTTTGGCGTTTTTTTTAATTTATACAGCGGGTTTTTATTAAAAAGAAAGTAATCACCACTATTTGTTTGTTTATTTTATGTTTCTTTTTCATTTCTTCTTCTGCTGTTTCATTCTTTCAATTAATAAAAAATAAAAAACAAAAAAAATCTAGTGTCATAGGACCTTTAGGAAGTGGAGTTAGGGCTTAGGTATGTTTGAAAAGGTAAATAAATAGTGGCCTGTCTTACATTTTACCATCCTAGGAGAATCTCCGTGGAATTTGTGGGGCTTTTTGTTGATTTTTACCCTTTTGAGCTCAACTTTGACTCTGTTTAGGGGCAATTTTAGAAAAAAAAAAATAAAAAAAAAAAAAAATTAAAACTTTTTTTTCAACTATTTTTTTTTTATTAAGAATTTTTATTATATTTTTTTTTTGCAATTAATCTTTTTTTTTTTAAATTGTGGAGGGTATAAACACCTTCGACAAGGCCGAATTTATGTTGTTCACTAGTTTTTTATTAATTTTTTCCAATCAAAATTACTTTTTAATAATCACTTCAACATATTTACAAATTTCTAACACATTGAATCCCATTAATTTAAAAATTTAATTACTTAATGTTATAAATTTTATATTGTTTTTCTTAAAAATCATAAAAACCTCTATAATTATATATTTTTTTGTATAACTAAAACTGTCCAACAATATTTCATTATTCAACGTATAAATGTTTTTTAATGTCTTTTTATGTTTAAGATTACAAATTCCTATACTGCGGTAGAAAACGAAAAAAAAAATATATTGACTTTGAGTGCATTTGATGCATAATTTTAAAGTCATTATATGATTTTATTTTTCTTGTTGTACGCCAAACCAGCTCTAAAGTAAGTGGAGTTTATCGCCAAAGACCCCTAATGAACCTTAACTTTGAAAATGATAATGTTTCAAAAGTTGTTGTGCATTACAATGATATAAAGGCAATTTATGTAAAATGTGAAAAAAAAAAATCAAAAACCCATAAAAAAACACTGTAAAGAATAATGAAATAGATAGATATTTGTTTATTAACCCTTTGGAAGGTAATAAGGGTCTGAAAGATATAAGAAGAATTTTTAAATAAAAAAAAACATATTTTTATTTCTAAAAAATTTTTATTTTTTAGTAAAAATTTATCAGAATTTGAACAAAATGAATAGCACGCCAAGATGGAGTACCTCATATATGGAATAACACTCGCAATAGCCCATTTACTTTAGCTTTGCTTCAACAACTAGCATATAGTATTATCCAATGGGTAATCATATATAAATCTGTTTTAACATTTTTTTGTTGGTTGTTTGCCAGACATAATCAAATGTAAAGAATGCACAATTTTCTTTTTCTAATTCTCAATTAGGGTAGAGTTGAATACTTTTATTCAGAAAAATGTATTCAAACAAAAAATATTTTTGTTTGAACATTAGCGATTTGTCATTTAAATATCTATGATTTTTGTAGTATAGGATTTCTATATTGCCTAAAAAGCCTTGAAAATGGAATCTGACAAATTCTGAAACAGGTGCCGGCTAAGTCTTGCAAAAATGCCCAACATAAATAAATTTAAAACAGAAAAACAATTTTCTTGAAAATTATTCTCTGAGAATATCACAGTTTCATTTAGTAAAGGAAAACTGACCTCGAGCTAGTATAAACCTACTAAAAATATTTTTAAGAAATAATAATTTTTGTTTTACAATGAGAACTCTAAAAAAAATTTAGGTGACAACACATTCTAAGCGAAGATATCGACAGCTCTCAGAAGTTTTAACTTTTCCATCATCAGCACTTTTCGATTGCCACATTTAATGCGCATCAGCTTTTAAGCAGCTTTGTATAAAGAGACTATTTTAGCTAAAACTCTTATTCTCTGCTTGTCTGATTTTCATCCGAAATTTATATAAATCTTTAATGCTGGTTCTTCTTTCGAGGGTTAATTTAATATTCGTTAAGTTGTCAGTGCTGTTTTTCTTTTTTGTAAAGAACATTCATTATTTTCTTTTTATGTGCATTGAATTAATTTTCATTTATTTTATATATATTTTTTTGTACTTTAAAGTGCATGAATAGACATTTATTGAATATAGTTTTCTTGGTTATTGTTTTGAATGACTACAAAAATAATAGTGGTTCATGTAGAGATTTGAAAATATTATTTTTTAGAAAAAAGTGTTTGAATAACAATATAGGGGAGCTAAGTATGCAAGTAAATGTATGCATATGAAATAATGATATGCCCACCATGAACAATGAACAATAATAAAAAATATACACTGAGAAAAACTTGAGATTATTATTAAAATTAAATATTACAAAACCAAGTAAGAATTTAAAGAATGGTATTTAGGATTTGCACAACCGAATACAACGTTCACCCTAGGGCTTCCAATCGGGATATCCCGATCCCGGAAATCCCGGGATTTTCGGGATTAGGCAAATCCCGAATCTCGGGATTTCTGATTTTCAATCCCGGGATTTTCGGGATCCCGATTTTTTTATTTTTTTTCAATATTTTTTATTATTTTTAGATTTTTTTAAAATAATTTGAATAAAATATGAATTTTGTGAAACAAAATAAAAAAAATCGACAAAAGTTCCGTCAGGTACCATGTTTTTGTTATAGAAAAAGGTGAAACGTTTGCGAAATGTTAAGAAATTCTAAAAACTAGTGGTGGTTCGACATAAGGGCTTTTATATTTATTCATTTTACTCTTACAAGAAGAATATTGCCGTAAATGGCTTTTGACACATCTTAACTCCTTAAGTTGTAAACATTTTTAATTTTATGTTTTACTAAAACATTTTTTTAAAGGCGTAAGTGGGTCTCACACTCAGTCACGCTCACGCAAACAATAATGGAATCACTCACTTGTCATTTACGCTCACGCGTGAGTCATGCAAACTCTACTTTCGCACTCTCGCTAACACATTTTTTACCAAAAAAACATTTAAAAAAAAAAAAAATATATTTTTGTTTGCAAGAAAAAAAAAAACAAATAAATTAAAAAAAAATCAAATAAATTCAAAAAAAATAAAAAAATTAGCAAAAAATTAATCACTTATGCAAAAATTTGAAAATTCATTTATTTTTTTTTTTAACTCACGCTTACTAAAAGTTGATAACGATGAGCCACGACGAAAGATAACCTAATACGGATATTCTTCACAGGAGGAATCCCTATATTTTTTTGAAGTTCACAACATCAACAAAACTTTTCTAATTTGTGCGAACGCGTGAATTTGTTAAAGTGGCAAAAATACTAAAAATTTTTGAAAATCCCGAAAAATCCCGAAAATTTCCAAAAAATCCCGTGAATCCCGGGATTCAAAATATCCCGAAAATCCCGGGATCCCGAAATCGGGATCCCGAAAATTTTTCTGCAATCCCGAATCCCGGGATTCAGAAAAACCAATCCCGATTGGAAGCCCTAGTTCACCCTTAACTTAGTGGTAGAGGGTTTACAAAAGATTGTCATTCTGTTTGTAACTCATCGAAATATCGATTTTATACCCTATTATTGATCAGTGATAGATTTTAAGACATTCTAGCGATGTCCGTCTGTCTGTCGGTCCGTCTGTCTATCTGTGGAAATGGCGACCACGGTCAAAATATTATATGCAGATGACTAAAATTTAACATATTTACTTGTTGTTGCCCCGAGAAGTTTGATATTGCATTTGAGCAAAATCGGTTCAGCGGTTCAAAAGTTATGAACGAAAATGTAAGGACACCTCAAAAATGGTGGTACATTTAACATAACCTAAAAATACAAAATGCTTTAATTCGGCTTCTGGTTGACATATGTGAACAGAATTGAACACCGAATGGTATTTAAACAAGTACAAAAATATTTTTGTATTTTACCAAATTTTTTTTTTCGCGGAAATTTTTTTCAATTTTTTTTTTTTCTTAAAAGTAATTTTCTTTTAAATTACTTTTTAGAAATTCGGCAAGGCCGAATTTAACTTTTTTACTTGTTTGTCATTAGCTTATATAGTAAAAACTGAGGTTGTGTTCTTTGTCACTCTAAAAACTTTCAAAATGGCGTTTTTTTAAAAGGCAACTATTGTCCTCCAACTACGATCTTGCCCATTTCTGAACTTAAGCTGGCTATGAACATAATACAATTCGTGCCAATCTTCAGCACTCAAAATAATACATTAGTAGATTTACTATTTTTTTTTGCTACTGCTAGTAAGCTAACCTTTATCAAATTTTTAGTTGAGATTATCATGTTTTTAAGAAAACTTAAAATGGCTCTATCTCGGAAACTAAGCCAGATAGAGCTCTCCATAGTATCGCCGCACATTGGTTGATGTTCATAGAACGAGCGGCTAAAAATAGAAGAAGTTGTCGAAGGACAATGAAACTTGGCATATAGGCATTTTTTGTTTAAATCAAGAAAAAAATTCAAGAATCAAAATGATCCGCCCACTTTTACGCCCACCTCCCATACAAAGTGAAAATTCAATTTTGACCTACGGCATTATTTTTTGGCACATATCATTTTTAAACACTCAGAATCATTTGTGTGAAATTTGAAAAATATCCGCCCACTTCTTATACAACTTGTTTTGAAAAAGTGGCATAACTCCCTTGATTTTTAATGCATCAACTCAATTTTCACAAAAAATAAATATTATAATTGCAGAATGGGCTCCTGAAAATATATGCCTGATCCGCCCACTTTTACGCCCACCTCCTATAGAAAAAACAAATATAAACAAGTAAGAGTGTTAAATTCGGCTGTACCGAATCTTTTTTACCCTCCAACACGTTTAAAATAAAAAAAAAATAAGTCGCAGGGGCGTCCTTTTTTTTGGTGGGGGGGGGGGGGTCGGCGGAGTTGGTAGGGGACACCTGTATCCCTGCTATATATATTTACAAATTATTTGTTTATGATATTTACGCTTAAATAATAAATTTTTATTGTTATTTTTAATTAATTTTTATAACCACGCCCCCAAAAGGGGTCAGCCTGAAAAAAATCGAATTTTTTAGTCCCCTTGGTCCAAGCGCAGGTCTATGAATATAATACGGCATACAAATGTTACATTTGTTGAGCAAAAATTAAAAAAAAAAACTCTAAAAATATCGTATTTTTCAGGGGTCGTTTTAGTTCTTCAGGGAGGAACTTTTTTCCCCCTGCTCCGATTTTGCCCATCTTCGAACTTAACCTTGCCAGTAACATAAGAAATATTCTTGCCCAATTTCAGGGGTCTAGCTCTTTTTGTTTGGACTGCATCGTTATTTCTACAGACGGACGGACGGACGGACATCGCAAGAATATCTTAGATTCTATCATGGATCAATATTATATATACTTTGTGGGGTTCCCGACCGATATTTCGATGTGTAACACACGGAATGACAAAGTGAGTATACCCCTATACTGTGGTTGGAAGGTATAAAAATCAGACTTTCTGAAGCATGAACGAAAATTCATGTTTTTTTACTTTATTATTTTATAGTTTTTACTGTTTTTTTGAAAGAGCAGGTAGAAGCAGCTGAATTTTTTTTTAACTTTTAGCTGAGACTTCAAGCTGTAATTTGACATCTTTCGTTAAACAGCGCTCTACAGCGCTAAAAAGATACAATCCACTGAAGTTGATGAATATTGAAATTTTGATGTTGTTTATATTTTGTTCTACGAAATTTTTTATATTGCACTTTTTACAACTTTTTTTAATGCAAATCTCATCCATGACAATTGTCATTTACGAAAATATACATCAAAGTATACAGTAAATTTGCATGCCATTTTAAACAAGCGAACATATATGAACTTTGAGCGTGTCTGTCCAAACAAATAATAAATATATCAGCCTAATATTACGGAATCATAACATTCAGGTATCTGACAACAAAATACCAAAAAATTATCCAATTCGGCGAATATGAAAAAAAAATGAATTTTGGACACTCTTCAACCAATGTGCGCCGGTCTTCTTCACATGTGTGCACCCTAATGGGTCCTAACGTTGGATCCAAAAAATTTTAAAATGCTCATATCTCGGTAAATATTGCCGACACAACAAAAAGTCAGAAGGCATTTTTGTAGGTCTCAACACGTAGAACAAGACCGCCAAATAACCAAAAGCTCTCTGAGTAATATTTTTGAAGTTATCGAGTTTTTAAATTCTCAAAACCCCAGTGGTCCCCTAAAATCATGTATCTCAAAAACTAAGCAAGCTAGAGCTAAGCGAACACAAATTTTGGATCAAAAGGTCTAGACCCATCGGAGTTTGGACCTATCGGGTCCGAACCCAATGGGATCCTCAAATGTGTATGAACTAAGTTGAAATAAAAAAATTTCAGTTAACTAATTTTTAGCAAAACATTTTTAACTTTACCAAAAAAATTGTGGGTTCAAAATCAGCAAATTTTCTTGTAGCTTTTTTTGCTAACCCCGACCAAAAAAAAATAATATACAGGACCATATGTAATTTGAAATTGAGCCATATATAATTTAATACGGCCCAACACGTATTTGGATAAAATAATATGATGAAATTGGTGGATCAAAATAGCTCAAAATTTGTTATATTAGATTAAATATGATAATTTTTGATCTAAATATTGGGTTTATCTAATTTGATATAATTTTATATCATAAGATAAAATATGTAGAATTTTGAATAAATTTTTTTTTATCTCATAATTTTCAAATTTATCCCATGAACCCAGTTTTTTCAGGAACCGCAAAAAAATTGCCAAAAAAAAATTGTGTCCGGGACTTAGAAAATTTTCCAAAACTTTTTCGGGAAATTCTTAACTCCAAAACGCAAATACTTTTTGTGTCTGGTACTTAGAAAGTTTTAAAAAATTTTCTCGGGACTTAGAAATCTTTTTTTACCCGATTTGGTACCATATATTTATGTATATCTAATCTTACATGAGGTTATACATGGAGTCGTAATCATATATTTATTTATCTAAACTTGGAGTCATATAAAATATTATATGCAATATCTAATTTAATAAAGCTTTATATATTGTATGTGGAGCAACACATAATTCCTTTTATATGGCACCATATTAAATTTTGTGTGTAAAACTTCATACAAGATACATTCACATATAATTATGTAAAGTACTGTGTATGGCCATATATAAATATACTAAATATATGTATTACAGATGGGCACGTGAGTGACTTTTGACTCACACTTACTCACGCTCACGACTGGAAATTAAAATTTAATACAACTCACACTCACGTTGATTCACTCTCACAAAACTCACGAATTTATACAAAAAAAATTAAAAAAACTAAAATTAATAAAATCTTTCAAAATTTTCAGCAAAATTTAAAGTTCAGCGAAATTTTTCATTTTTTTTTGCTTTTTTCGGACGAAATCTTAAATTAAGTCAAATTTTTACAATTTTTTTTGTTGTTTTTTTGGTACGAAAGGAAATATGAAGAGAAAATAAATCACGCAAACTCACGCAAAAAAATCGACTCACGCACACTCACTCACACAATTTTTTCTCCACTCCCTCACAATCACGTGAGTAAAATTGAATTCAGTCACACTCACGGGTGATCACGCGTGAATCACGCTCTAATCTGCTCATGTGCCCATCTCTAGTTACTATATCTAAACTTTTTTAGTCGGGACATTACAGTTTTTTTTTGAGTGAGAAAACTTATCCTTGTCTCGACACTTGAATTTTCAAACGCATTACATTAAAATTTCTCTCAGTGTCTTTTTTAAAAATGTCATTTAGTTTTTAAATTGATGCCCTTTTACATACATGTATGTTAGGCATTATTCATGCCTCTTTTAGGACACCCTTATGTTACACATAATAATTGAATATTTTTAAAATTGTTTACTTTTACTTTTTTATTGTTTTTTTTTGTAGTTCATGCATGCATGCATAAATATTTCAAGTAGTTTTTAAGATTGTTTTTAAAACCCCCCAAGGAAAAAAAAAAAGATTTTGTGAGGGAAAAAATGAAACTGTATGTCATTAAAACACTATCCCCCATGTGATGAAAATCGTTCGATTTCAAATCGATCGTTTTTAAATTTTCAATTTCGATGATTTTGAAATTGTTGTAAGATAAATAAGATAAAATTGTATGAATTCATTTATTTGATTATACTCAAGCCTTTAAAAACAATTCAAGTTATTTTGGCTTTTCTGCTAACTTTTCGAATTAAGATTTTTAATAAAATCGATCGAAATTGAAATCGTTCGATTTCCATCACATACCAGTATATAATTGGTAAACAAAATCTAGGCATTAATTTTAAAATTTAATAATATGATAAGATTTATTTTTTGAAATATTATGATAAGGAATTTATTTTTTTTTTTAAATTTTAATGAGAAATTGGAATAAATATTTTAGAAGTCGAGAGTTTCTTTGAAAAAAATATTAATTCTTACCCGTGTAAAAATGGATTAGATCTTATTTGATATGTTTATATCAATTCATATATGATCTTATCAGATTGCATATTGCAGTCGGGATCTAATTATATCTCAGATTTGGCTAACAGTGGGATAAAATTGACATATAATTATACCTGATCAGATACAATTATAAACAATCAGGTGCAAACATATAATGTCAGATCAAAGCAGATCATATAAGATTAAGTCGATTTTTACGCTAGTATTTACTTTTAAATAGTTGCTTATGTTTTAAATGGTTTATTTGGAAAATTTTTGATATCGTTTATAATAACTATTTGATTTCATAATTTGAAAAAAAAAATTGTCTTCTTCCCAAAAAAAAGTTCCCACAATTTAAAAAACCAAACCAACTTTTACACTTAATTTTCATAATCCTTTATTTCCAACCTGTTATCGTCTCTACAAAAAAAAAATGTTTCATTAATCGCTTTTCAAAAATTATAAGACTTAATCAGTATTTTATTAAATCAATTCCAAAAATTTAACATAAATGCTATTAAATTTTATAAAAATCATGCATAGAATTATCATAATTTTTTTTTAAGAAAAATATTTATGTATTATTAACAATAACATTACATTATCAACAAAATTAGGTATTCCATAGACAGGTTTGATAGCATAACTTTCAAATTATGAAGAGTTTTTGAGTATTTTTTTGTTTGGATTCCTCTGAAACGCACAAAACATTAACAAAATTACTTATGTTAATTTATTCAAATTATGAGTTAAAAAAACACGTTAACAGAATTTTAAATTTATTTTTGTTATTATCTGAACAACCTGTAGATGTTGATTATTATAATAAAAGAAAATCAATAATCAAAACAAAATGTATAAAATTGTACAGTGGACACTCTATTGAGAAACAATAATTTAGAAAATTTTGAACAAATTCGGCTGTAATAGCGCCATCTAATTGAGGTAAGTGTCACTAATTTTATGAGACATAGAACATGATACGTGAATTAGTGTCTGAATAAACATTGTTTTTTTTATACCCTCCACTCTAGTGATAGAGGGTATATATAAGTTTGTCATTCCGTTTGTAACACCTCGAAATATTGGTCTAGGACCCCATAAAGTATATATATTCATGATCCTCGATCGATTTTAAGACGATCTAGCGATGTCCGTCCGTCCGTCCGTCCGTCCGTCCGTCTGTCCGTCTGTCTGTCTGTCTGTTGAAAACACGCTAACTTTTGAAAGACTTTACGGAGGCTCCTGAAGTTTGGCATATATCTTGGGCATTTACCTGGTCAGGTTGGTATTGCAATCCAGCGAAATCGGTCCAGTGGTTCAAAAGTTATAAGCAAATGAGTGAATTTCGGCAAGGGTTTTTTTGGAATTTACGAGATAAAACACACGGTAACTTTCGAACAGCAATTCTGAGGGTGCTAAAGTGTGGTATATATATTTGTCGTTCTTCAGGTCCGGTTCATTTTAAATTTCAGCCAAATCGGTCTAGTGGTTCAAAAGTTATTAGCAAAACCGTAAATTTCAGATTCGCCTCACCTTAAATTCACGTGTTGAAAACCCGTTAAACATGGTTTAAAAACATTGGTAAGTCACAAAAATATTTTACATCGCTTTTTTGTCACTCAAAAATTTTTTTACACTAAAAGAAAAAAAAAATACACTCGAAAAAAATTTTACACTCAAAAAAAATTTTACACTCAAAAAAAAATTTAGTAAATTATTTTTTTTTTTTTTTCAAAAATTAGTTAAAATAAAAAGTTTTTTTACACAAAATAAAATATTTCTAATCAAAAATGTTATTTTTTCACTCTAGAAAATTTACTATAGCTTAAAAAGGGCATTGTGGAGGGTATTCATAGATTCGGCCAAGTCGAATTTAATTTTTCTACTTGTTTTTTTTTAATTTCTGGAGTTTCTCATTTTGTTTTTAATTTTCCTGACTTTTTTCTTAAAAACTCTTTCTAGTATTTTCCGAATTTTATGGACTTTTTTTAATATTCCAAAATTAATTTTCAACAAAATTATTTTTTGGTTTTAAATTTATTTATGTTGGTAATTTTTTCAAGACACGTGTTTCGGAATTTGTCAGATTCCATTGTCAAGACTATTTAGCAAATATAAAAATCCTATACTTCAAGTAGCAAAGGAAATTTAAATGACAAATCGCTATTGTTCAAACTAAAATATTAGTACAACTCTACTCCCATTGAGAATAAGGAGACGAAAATTGTAACATCGTAGTAATATCACGATTGTCAAATAACCAACAAAAAAAAAAAAACAAGTAAGAAAGTTATAGTCGGTCAAGACCGACCACATAATAACCTGCACCAGTGTTTTCCGGATAATGGGTCCCAAGTCCAAACATGAACCGATTGGATCTATCTCTTGTTAGATCTTTATTTAGTGTAGAAAACACACACAAATCAAATTTTAGTGGAATTCGTTTATTTTTTTTTGCCAATAGACCGATTTAACTGAATATCGGTCAAAATTTTTATAAGGGGGACTAAGTCCAAAAATGGTCCAATTATATTCCGATTTGATAAGGTTACTAAAGTACACCTAAAATTAAAATTTTAATCAAATATTTCAATTTTTATGAATTTTGATGGAATTATGTGAATATCGGGAGGGTGGTTTGTAATGGGGACTACCAGAAGGACTGACCCGATTCCTTTGAAATTTGGAATGGTGATTCTTGCATACAAAATTTGATTACCTGCTAAATTTCAAAGCAATATCTATTATTATAATACGGGTATTAGAGTCATTTTAGCCGAATCCAAAGGGGGCGTTTGTATGGGGGCTAGGTCTTAACATGGACCAATTTTCTCCAATTTCAATAGGCTTCGTCCTTGGAACAAAAGATGATTAAGTTTAAAATTTCAAGTCAATTGATTGAAAATTGCGACCTGAATCGAGCTTGAACCGATAGATGGACAGACGGACGGACGGACGGACGGACGGACGTCGCTAAATCGCCTCAAAAAGTAATTCTGATTCGATCGGTGTACTTGAAGGTAGGTCTAGGACCAATATTTCGGGTAGTTACACATATCAGCACAAACTCATTATACCCTGTACTACAGAGTGGTGTAGGGTATAAAAATGTAGTTGTATATTACACTGTAAGTACGTGAAATTGAAACCGAGACACCCAAACTTAATTTTCGGTCGTATAACACAGTGGCATTCTCCGTTTTGGCAGATCAGGTCAATATTAAAAGATATTTTATTTTTAAGTTTGTAATTTTCAAGCGATTTTTTATTGTTTTAAAGGAAATTGAAAAATTTAGGAAAAACAAATTATTTTACTCGCCCAAACTGATCCCCCATCGTTGTTAGAGTAAAGTTTTGACTAATTAATACTAAATAAAGTAATTTTAAAAGATTTCCAAAGGATTTTCCTTGGAAAATATAATAAAAACTCGCTCGAAAATCGCAAAACTTTAAAACGAAATATCTTTTGACTTTGACCTGACCTGGCAAAACGGAGTATGCCACTAGATTCTAGGAACCAAAATTAGGTTTACGTGCTTCGGCGTTTTGATGTGTCATTTCAAAAGTTGAAATTATACTTACAGTGTTATTAATTACACTGTGCTGGGCACCCTACTGGTAAAGTTAATTCGAGTACGCTGAGTTCAATGGTGCTAGCCGTTTTTCGAAGTTTGCGCTCATATTCGCGATATTCGCGATTTAAAATGTTGATGCTCAAGTACAATAAAAACGATATTTTTAAACTTTTGCGATAATTTTTAAATTTAAAACTATTCCAGTCTGTTAAACTTACATAACAAACCATAATACCGTGAATTGGGAAAATGTCTGAGACTTGACTCTCAGACTTTTTTTATAGGAAAAATGTCTGAGAAGCTAACACCTTTTATATAGGGAAAATGCTTTAGAATCTAATACTGTGTTGTAGGAAAAATGTCTTAGTATCTTAACCATTATGAGCCGATTTGCATGAACCTTGAAATATATATAAAAGAGAAAATTCTAAGGTTGGGGTGTCTCGGCTTTTCGGCCATATCGGGGCCCAGTCGGCAAAAAAAATCATGCCTAACATACTGCTGATTCTCCCTTTATAAAATTTCTGACAACTTTACACAATTTTTCAAAATGTTCCCAATGACATGTCAGCAGTTGGTCAGCGATTGTTTAAATGAATTGTTTTTGGCCACTGATACTGGCAGAAACTGCTGACCAGCTGCTGACATGCCATTGGGGACATTTTGAAAAAATGTATGAAGATGTCAGCGATTTCATAAAGGGAGAGTCAGCAGTATGTCAGGGGTGATTTTATTTTGCCAACTGGGGGATTAAGGGGTTCAAATATGGGTAAAAAATGGCGAAAAATCGGTTTTTGGATTTTTTAGTCATTTCTTTCTAAGCAACTATATGATGTTATTGTTTTACTTATGATGTTTTAATGCCTACCTGACGGTGGCATAACCTTGTAAAAATTCGGCTTCGTTAAATGTTTTTTCATGAAAATGTGTAAATTTTGGGGAGTATGAAAATATGAAGACATAGACCTACGATAGATCCCTGTTAGTTCGGGAGTTATCGAAATTCCAGAAGGTCCACATTTTTTCATAAGGGGACAACGAAATTTTTAAACACTGATATGGTCGATAAGCCGAGACACCCCAACCTTGAAATATTGGTTTAGGATCCCATAAAGTATATATATTCATGATCCTTGATCGATTTTAAGTCGATCTAGCGATGTCCGTCTGTCTGTCTGTCTGTCTGTCTGTCTGTCTGTCCGTCCGTCCTTCTGTCTGTCTGTCTGTTGAAATCACGTTTTTGGCAATAATCCGGAACCGATTTAAACGCTTGGGGTACCAAAAGTTGCGGAATTCTCCTAGGCAGAAACTGATGTATTTTTTTTTGAAATAGGTTAAGTATTTTAAAAGATATGAGTGAAAATGTAAAGGTACCTCAAAAAAAATGGTGAATTTTACTCAAAAAAATGCTATAACTTGACACCTGTTTAATGAATAAGAACGAAACTTGAAATTTTATGTAATTTTATTATTCCTAACACTCACAAAAAATTTGGGCGGAATCGCACAATGGGGAGAGGCACAAGAAATTTAACCCAAAATTTTAAAATGATTTATCTTGGCTCATGGTTGACATATTCAAATAAAATTTTAAATAGGTTCATATTTTATTGTTCTCAACGTTTTGGTGGTTATTTTGGTACCAATTATGGCAAAATCGGTCAAGGGGTTAAGAAGCTATGAGCAATTGAGATGAGTTTCAATATAAACATACATGATATGACGTGGCAGCGCGCCGTTTTGTAGTTGTTGATGTTTTTTTGTCTTGTTGGCTTGTTAGTTGTTATTTGTATCAATAGAAGTAAAAAATACGTAGTATGTGTCATACACGTGGTTGCTTTTATATACATAATTTTCATAATTTTTATATAATTTTCATACATAAAAAATATTTTTTTTTTGTTTTTTAAATATTTACATTGCACTATGGTTCCGATCATCACTTTTCTTGACCAAAATTACAAAAAAGGAAAAATTTTTGGTTTGAAATAGGTTTTGTGTTAAAAATTGTTATAATTTTTTTGTTTTTCATGTATAATATTATAAGAAATTTTTTGTATTTAAACTCAAAAAATAATTGAAAAAATTTAAAAAAATTTAATACTTTTTTTTTATTTTTAGCTAAATTTATTTTTGAAGGGTAAATGAGTGTATACAAAAACAAAATATGTTTTCTGTTGTTTGTAAGTGTTTACGATTTTCTATAAAATCAATTTTGATAAAATTGAATTTTGGCCATGAAAGGTCGTCTGCGAAACCATAGTGCATTGGTTAACATTGTGGAGGGTATTTAAAGATTCGGCATAGCCGAATACGGCTTTCTTACTTGTTTTTCATTCAAATTTTTTTTTCACAAATTTCATTATGTGTTACAGCAACATTCAGCAAAGCCGAACTAACATTTTTATTTTTTATTTCTTGGATTATTTTCCTCGCAAAAATTTTTAAGAAATTTTTGTTCAACCTGATTTTTTTAATAAATAAAAAGTCACATTTGATTTCGTTATTTCATTTCACAAAATTTTTTGTTGTTTTATTATAATTTTTGTAAATAAATTTTTTAATTTTTCTTAATAATTAAAAACCCCTTAAACTAAATTTTTTATATGGAAGACAGTGGATTATAATAAAATCTAAACTAAAAAAAAACCCTAAACTTAAGGAAGACAATGATTATAATTATAAAACTACAAATCACAATAAATTACAAAAAAATATGTATCAAGTTATAGCTCCTACTAAATAAAATTACAATTGAATATCAATTATTTATACAAAAAATAAAATTCACATTTAAGTATTTTTTTTCAATAAACGAAAAAATAAACACTAAATAAACTAATATCACCAATGGAATTATAAAAACAAAAAATTAAAACAAATTTTTAACAAAAAAATTTGTTTAATTAAAGCTGCTACCAAGACATCTTAATTTGGAGGGGTGGGAGGGGGCAGGAAGGCGATGATGACTATATTTAAGCCTGAGCCCATCGATCTAGTTGATTTCTCATTTGTAGTTCTTGTTGTTGAGCCATATCCATAGAAGTCCAAAAGAAAGTACCGCTATTGGTACGAGCAAAATGTACCGGAATAAAATTTTGTTGTTGCTGAACTGCCACTACTTGCTGAAGTTGACCCTGATGAACAATAACTGCTGAATTTTCGGGACATGTTCTTATTTCATTGTATATTCTTTGTTCCAAAGCTTCATTAGCTAAATTATCTTCGGCAGCATTTAAAGAAACTGGATCTTTACGCATATCTTCCAAACTAGAGTTATAGGTATTTTGTTGGATTTCAGCCAATGTTTTCTTTAAGAGCTGCTTCTTTTTTACCAATCTCATCAGAGGTTTTACCAGCTTCTTTAGACTACGCATAGCCATGGTATGTTGATCTTTTTTATGCATTGTAATGGTAGTTTCAAATTTATATTCACGAGACATAAAAGCCATTTTTTTTTTGTTGAAAAATTATTTAATTTTTTTTAGTTACTTTAGAAAAGTCGTGTTAATTGTTTAACGATTGCTTATAAACTGTGCTCAATTTTAAATTTAAACACTCTTATATACCCAAAATTCTCTGGGTTTGTATGAGTTTAAAGAGTCTCTTAGTTTAGACTTAAGTCTCTCTTTAGTGGAAATGCAACCACCAATGGCAAATCGTTTTCTAGGCAGGTGGTTTTTAAAACACTCTTGATTTAAGGATTTAGAGAATTTTAAATCTCTGTTTTTAGTAGTTGTGGAAATTAACGAGATTTTATTTCTGTAGAAAGGTCTCTTTCTCTAAAAAGGTCTCTTTTTAAGGGTTTATTTAAGTTTTAAAAAATTCTACCTGCTTTCAAATATTATTTTTTTAAACTCTGCAGGGGACTTTTTTTTGGTAACTTGATCTTTAAGTAGAGATTTTATAATTTTTTTTGCTTAATAAGGATAAAATTCCACTTGGAATATTTAATAATTTAACGTATATTTTTTGTTAAGATTTTAAAAAGATTTTTATTATTGTTTGTTTGTTCATTAATTTTTGCCTTAAGGATGGTAAGTGGAGTGATCTTGAATATAAGGGGGATACATGTTTTTAATCTACAAAATTTTGATAGTTTAATTTTCATAATATTTAGGTGTTTCCTAATTTAAAAATGCTGAAGAATCCTACATTTTTAAGTTTCTAAAATCATTATTTCAGAAAATCGAAAAAGGTACCACTTTATTTTCCATTTTGTCACCTTAAAATCTGAATTTCCATATAAAAATTCTTCAAATATTTCAGATACTCATACAAATATCAAAAAACAGTACCTTTTGATCTCCGTAAATAATATTCATAAAAATATTTAAAGATTTTTTTTGGGGAATTCAGTTTTTAAGTTGCCAAATAGGAAAAAAGTGTACTTTGGTACCTTTTTCGACTTTCTGAAATTATGGTTCTAGAATACTTAAATTAAAATTATAGGATCTCTCAGCAGAAAAAAACATTCTGAAAAAGAACCTTTTCAAAATTCAGACTTTTACGCGGTAAAAAGGGAAAAGTGTAATGTGGTACTTTTTTCGATGTTTTAAGAAAATCCCAGCAAAACTTAGATTACCAAATAAGGTATAAAATAATGTATAGGATCTCTTATTTTATACATTGCAGCATTGATGATTTTAACAGGCGATGAGTCTCAAAGTAATGCATCCACATTATCACATAGAATACCAGTAAGGTATAAAATAAGTCATAAATTTATAACAAAGAATACCAGTAAGGTGTAAAATATATGATATTTTATAGGTTACGAGTAAGGTATATAATATAGCATACCAGAACGTAATATATAAGGTGTTACGAGTAGTGAAAAAGTAATTTTGTATTAAATTTACTCACGTGATTGTAAGTGAGTGTAAGTAGATATAATATGCTAGTGAGTGTGTGTCGTTAGAAATTTCTTGTCGTGATCCCATCTCTAGTTTAAACTTATGCATTTTTTATAAAATAATTATTTTTTATGTTATTGTAATGCATTATGCATTTAATTATAAATAATGCATTATTTCAAACTTTCAAATAATACATAATGTAACCAAATATAAATCATCCATGATATAATGTTTAGAAATAATAAATATGAAATACATTTTTCCAATAATCATGCATTACGTAGCAAATTATTAGTAATGCATTATTTTTTACTTTAAAATAATACGTTGTGGAACAAATGTTTCGTAAGACATAATAAAATAATGCTACAAATAAGGTATATACATTACCTGGTAATGTGTTATATAATCACTACCCATTACCAAAGTTTTGCTGGGATGGTTCTAGAAACTTCAAAACTTGAAATGTAGTTTTCTTCAGCAGAAGAAAAGTCTGAAAAAGTACCTATTAATAACACTGTGCTACAAAAAACACAAAATCGAATATACTTTTAAAATGAGGTAGTTAAGGTTGTAGGTCTCGTCGAAAAGATCACAAAAATGCCCATCAAACTTGCCAGACACCCTTAAATTTTAAAGTTATTGTCAAAAAACTTTTTAAACATTTTTCAACCGATTTTAAATTTTTCAACTGTTTTGGATAGAAGAAGGATAGGGCTTTTCATGTGTCTGAATTGGTCTATACATATAAGAAAGCTATGTATTGATTTTCAACAATATCTAATTTTTTGTTATTTTTTGAAAATTTTTTGAGTTTATCGATTTTTTTCTGCTATAGTTTGTTCAACAACATGTATATTAAAAAACGTATTCCTAAAGAAAATTTGATTGTGAATACGATGAGCTTTATGCCAAAAACATCGGATAACAATTAACAGAGTTGTGATAATTTTTCTAAACAAGAAAATTAAGATTTTGTATGAAATTGCCGTGCGGATAACCAGGCGAAAAATAAAAAAATAAACGAACATACTGAGAGGTCGCGTATCATTATTTCAAAGGTTTTTGACCTCCTGAATTCGAATTTGACCTTAAAATTGCGATATCTTATTAAGTTTTTGATAAATCAATTTATGTTATATATCTCAAAAACCTGACGAGATAAAACAAGTAAGAAAATTATAGTCGGTCAAGACCGACCATATAATACCCTACACCAAGGTTTCCCAGAAAATGGGTCCCATGGATCGATTAGATCTATATGTTGTAAAACCTTTAATAAGTGAAGAAAACACTCACAAATCAAATTTGAGTGAAATAGGCTTCTATTTGTTGACGAATTTGACCTTAAAATTGCGATATCTTATTAAGTTTTTGATAAATCAATTTATGTTATATATCTCAAAAACCTGACGAGATAAAACAAGTAAGAAAATTATAGTCGGTCAAGACCGACCATATAATACCCTACACCAAGGTTTCCCAGAAAATGGGTCCCATGGATCGATTAGATCTATATGTTGTAAAACCTTTAATAAGTGAAGAAAACACTCACAAATCAAATTTGAGTGAAATAGGCTTCTATTTGTTGACAATAAACCGCTTTAACTAAATATCGGGCGAAATTTTCACAAGGGGCCTGAGTCCAAAACTGGTCCGATGATTATCAGGTTTGATAAGGTTATTTAAGTACGCGTTTAACATACACAAACAAAATTTTAAATAAATATTTTCTATTTTCATGAAATATGAGACATTTATGTGAAAATCGAGAAGGTGGTTTGTATGGGGGCTACAAGAAGAACTGGTCCGATTTCTTTTAAATTCGGAATGATGATATGTGAAGACAAGACATGTTTACCATCCAAATTTCAAAGCGATACCTTCTATAATACGGTTATTAGAGTCATTTGAGCCAAAACTAAAGAGGACCTTTGTATGGGGGCTAGGTCTAAATATGAACCGATTTTTTCCAATTTCAATAGGCTTCGTCCTTGGGCCAAGAGAGACTTAAGTTTCAAATTTCAAGTCAATTGATTAAAAATTGCGACAGACAGACAGACAGACAGACAGACAGACAGACAGACAGACAGACAGACAGACAGACAGACAGACAGACAGACAGACAGACAGACAGACAGACAGACAGACAGACAGACAGACAGACAGACAGACAGACAGACAGACAGACAGACAGACAGACAGACAGACAGACAGACAGACAGACAGACAGACAGACAGACAGACAGACAGACAGACAGACAGACAGACAGACAGACAGACAGACAGACAGACAGACAGACAGACAGACAGACAGACAGACAGACAGACAGACAGACAGACAGACAGACAGACAGACAGACAGACAGACAGACAGACAGACAGACAGACAGACAGACAGACAGACAGACAGACAGACAGACAGACAGACAGACAGACAGACAGACAGACAGACAGACAGACAGACAGACAGACAGACAGACAGACAGACAGACAGACAGACAGACAGACAGACAGACAGACAGACAGACAGACAGACAGACAGACAGACAGACAGACAGACAGACAGACAGACAGACAGACAGACAGACAGACAGACAGACAGACAGACAGACAGACAGACAGACAGACAGACAGACAGACAGACAGACAGACAGACAGACAGACAGACAGACAGACAGACAGACAGACAGACAGACAGACAGACAGACAGACAGACAGACAGACAGACAGACAGACAGACAGACAGACAGACAGACAGACAGACAGACAGACAGACAGACAGACAGACAGACAGACAGACAGACAGACAGACAGACAGACAGACAGACAGACAGACAGACAGACAGACAGACAGACAGACAGACAGACAGACAGACAGACAGACAGACAGACAGACAGACAGACAGACAGACAGACAGACAGACAGACAGACAGACAGACAGACAGACAGACAGACAGACAGACAGACAGACAGACAGACAGACAGACAGACAGACAGACAGACAGACAGACAGACAGACAGACAGACAGACAGACAGACAGACAGACAGACAGACAGACAGACAGACAGACAGACAGACAGACAGACAGACAGACAGACAGACAGACAGACAGACAGACAGACAGACAGACAGACAGACAGACAGACAGACAGACAGACAGACAGACAGACAGACAGACAGACAGACAGACAGACAGACAGACAGACAGACAGACAGACAGACAGACAGACAGACAGACAGACAGACAGACAGACAGACAGACAGACAGACAGACAGACAGACAGACAGACAGACAGACAGACAGACAGACAGACAGACAGACAGACAGACAGACAGACAGACAGACAGACAGACAGACAGACAGACAGACAGACAGACAGACAGACAGACAGACAGACAGACAGACAGACAGACAGACAGACAGACAGACAGACAGACAGACAGACAGACAGACAGACAGACAGACAGACAGACAGACAGACAGACAGACAGACAGACAGACAGACAGACAGACAGACAGACAGACAGACAGACAGACAGACAGACAGACAGACAGACAGACAGACAGACAGACAGACAGACAGACAGACAGACAGACAGACAGACAGACAGACAGACAGACAGACAGACAGACAGACAGACAGACAGACAGACAGACAGACAGACAGACAGACAGACAGACAGACAGACAGACAGACAGACAGACAGACAGACAGACAGACAGACAGACAGACAGACAGACAGACAGACAGACAGACAGACAGACAGACAGACAGACAGACAGACAGACAGACAGACAGACAGACAGACAGACAGACAGACAGACAGACAGACAGACAGACAGACAGACAGACAGACAGACAGACAGACAGACAGACAGACAGACAGACAGACAGACAGACAGACAGACAGACAGACAGACAGACAGACAGACAGACAGACAGACAGACAGACAGACAGACAGACAGACAGACAGACAGACAGACAGACAGACAGACAGACAGACAGACAGACAGACAGACAGACAGACAGACAGACAGACAGACAGACAGACAGACAGACAGACAGACAGACAGACAGACAGACAGACAGACAGACAGACAGACAGACAGACAGACAGACAGACAGACAGACAGACAGACAGACAGACAGACAGACAGACAGACAGACAGACAGACAGACAGACAGACAGACAGACAGACAGACAGACAGACAGACAGACAGACAGACAGACAGACAGACAGACAGACAGACAGACAGACAGACAGACAGACAGACAGACAGACAGACAGACAGACAGACAGACAGACAGACAGACAGACAGACAGACAGACAGACAGACAGACAGACAGACAGACAGACAGACAGACAGACAGACAGACAGACAGACAGACAGACAGACAGACAGACAGACAGACAGACAGACAGACAGACAGACAGACAGACAGACAGACAGACAGACAGACAGACAGACAGACAGACAGACAGACAGACAGACAGACAGACAGACAGACAGACAGACAGACAGACAGACAGACAGACAGACAGACAGACAGACAGACAGACAGACAGACAGACAGACAGACAGACAGACAGACAGACAGACAGACAGACAGACAGACAGACAGACAGACAGACAGACAGACAGACAGACAGACAGACAGACAGACAGACAGACAGACAGACAGACAGACAGACAGACAGACAGACAGACAGACAGACAGACAGACAGACAGACAGACAGACAGACAGACAGACAGACAGACAGACAGACAGACAGACAGACAGACAGACAGACAGACAGACAGACAGACAGACAGACAGACAGACAGACAGACAGACAGACAGACAGACAGACAGACAGACAGACAGACAGACAGACAGACAGACAGACAGACAGACAGACAGACAGACAGACAGACAGACAGACAGACAGACAGACAGACAGACAGACAGACAGACAGACAGACAGACAGACAGACAGACAGACAGACAGACAGACAGACAGACAGACAGACAGACAGACAGACAGACAGACAGACAGACAGACAGACAGACAGACAGACAGACAGACAGACAGACAGACAGACAGACAGACAGACAGACAGACAGACAGACAGACAGACAGACAGACAGACAGACAGACAGACAGACAGACAGACAGACAGACAGACAGACAGACAGACAGACAGACAGACAGACAGACAGACAGACAGACAGACAGACAGACAGACAGACAGACAGACAGACAGACAGACAGACAGACAGACAGACAGACAGACAGACAGACAGACAGACAGACAGACAGACAGACAGACAGACAGACAGACAGACAGACAGACAGACAGACAGACAGACAGACAGACAGACAGACAGACAGACAGACAGACAGACAGACAGACAGACAGACAGACAGACAGACAGACAGACAGACAGACAGACAGACAGACAGACAGACAGACAGACAGACAGACAGACAGACAGACAGACAGACAGACAGACAGACAGACAGACAGACAGACAGACAGACAGACAGACAGACAGACAGACAGACAGACAGACAGACAGACAGACAGACAGACAGACAGACAGACAGACAGACAGACAGACAGACAGACAGACAGACAGACAGACAGACAGACAGACAGACAGACAGACAGACAGACAGACAGACAGACAGACAGACAGACAGACAGACAGACAGACAGACAGACAGACAGACAGACAGACAGACAGACAGACAGACAGACAGACAGACAGACAGACAGACAGACAGACAGACAGACAGACAGACAGACAGACAGACAGACAGACAGACAGACAGACAGACAGACAGACAGACAGACAGACAGACAGACAGACAGACAGACAGACAGACAGACAGACAGACAGACAGACAGACAGACAGACAGACAGACAGACAGACAGACAGACAGACAGACAGACAGACAGACAGACAGACAGACAGACAGACAGACAGACAGACAGACAGACAGACAGACAGACAGACAGACAGACAGACAGACAGACAGACAGACAGACAGACAGACAGACAGACAGACAGACAGACAGACAGACAGACAGACAGACAGACAGACAGACAGACAGACAGACAGACAGACAGACAGACAGACAGACAGACAGACAGACAGACAGACAGACAGACAGACAGACAGACAGACAGACAGACAGACAGACAGACAGACAGACAGACAGACAGACAGACAGACAGACAGACAGACAGACAGACAGACAGACAGACAGACAGACAGACAGACAGACAGACAGACAGACAGACAGACAGACAGACAGACAGACAGACAGACAGACAGACAGACAGACAGACAGACAGACAGACAGACAGACAGACAGACAGACAGACAGACAGACAGACAGACAGACAGACAGACAGACAGACAGACAGACAGACAGACAGACAGACAGACAGACAGACAGACAGACAGACAGACAGACAGACAGACAGACAGACAGACAGACAGACAGACAGACAGACAGACAGACAGACAGACAGACAGACAGACAGACAGACAGACAGACAGACAGACAGACAGACAGACAGACAGACAGACAGACAGACAGACAGACAGACAGACAGACAGACAGACAGACAGACAGACAGACAGACAGACAGACAGACAGACAGACAGACAGACAGACAGACAGACAGACAGACAGACAGACAGACAGACAGACAGACAGACAGACAGACAGACAGACAGACAGACAGACAGACAGACAGACAGACAGACAGACAGACAGACAGACAGACAGACAGACAGACAGACAGACAGACAGACAGACAGACAGACAGACAGACAGACAGACAGACAGACAGACAGACAGACAGACAGACAGACAGACAGACAGACAGACAGACAGACAGACAGACAGACAGACAGACAGACAGACAGACAGACAGACAGACAGACAGACAGACAGACAGACAGACAGACAGACAGACAGACAGACAGACAGACAGACAGACAGACAGACAGACAGACAGACAGACAGACAGACAGACAGACAGACAGACAGACAGACAGACAGACAGACAGACAGACAGACAGACAGACAGACAGACAGACAGACAGACAGACAGACAGACAGACAGACAGACAGACAGACAGACAGACAGACAGACAGACAGACAGACAGACAGACAGACAGACAGACAGACAGACAGACAGACAGACAGACAGACAGACAGACAGACAGACAGACAGACAGACAGACAGACAGACAGACAGACAGACAGACAGACAGACAGACAGACAGACAGACAGACAGACAGACAGACAGACAGACAGACAGACAGACAGACAGACAGACAGACAGACAGACAGACAGACAGACAGACAGACAGACAGACAGACAGACAGACAGACAGACAGACAGACAGACAGACAGACAGACAGACAGACAGACAGACAGACAGACAGACAGACAGACAGACAGACAGACAGACAGACAGACAGACAGACAGACAGACAGACAGACAGACAGACAGACAGACAGACAGACAGACAGACAGACAGACAGACAGACAGACAGACAGACAGACAGACAGACAGACAGACAGACAGACAGACAGACAGACAGACAGACAGACAGACAGACAGACAGACAGACAGACAGACAGACAGACAGACAGACAGACAGACAGACAGACAGACAGACAGACAGACAGACAGACAGACAGACAGACAGACAGACAGACAGACAGACAGACAGACAGACAGACAGACAGACAGACAGACAGACAGACAGACAGACAGACAGACAGACAGA
Source organism: Pegoplata infirma (assembly GCA_963921195.1). NCBI lineage: Eukaryota > Metazoa > Arthropoda > Insecta > Diptera > Anthomyiidae > Pegoplata > Pegoplata infirma. The sequence continues at coordinate 214,134,978 of OY992539.1, read as the reverse complement.
CAGACAGACAGACAGACAGACAGACAGACAGACAGACAGACAGACAGACAGACAGACAGACAGACAGACAGACAGACAGACAGACAGACAGACAGACAGACAGACAGACAGACAGACAGACAGACAGACAGACAGACAGACAGACAGACAGACAGACAGACAGACAGACAGACAGACAGACAGACAGACAGACAGACAGACAGACAGACAGACAGACAGACAGACAGACAGACAGACAGACAGACAGACAGACAGACAGACAGACAGACAGACAGACAGACAGACAGACAGACAGACAGACAGACAGACAGACAGACAGACAGACAGACAGACAGACAGACAGACAGACAGACAGACAGACAGACAGACAGACAGACAGACAGACAGACAGACAGACAGACAGACAGACAGACAGACAGACAGACAGACAGACAGACAGACAGACAGACAGACAGACAGACAGACAGACAGACAGACAGACAGACAGACAGACAGACAGACAGACAGACAGACAGACAGACAGACAGACAGACAGACAGACAGACAGACAGACAGACAGACAGACAGACAGACAGACAGACAGACAGACAGACAGACAGACAGACAGACAGACAGACAGACAGACAGACAGACAGACAGACAGACAGACAGACAGACAGACAGACAGACAGACAGACAGACAGACAGACAGACAGACAGACAGACAGACAGACAGACAGACAGACAGACAGACAGACAGACAGACAGACAGACAGACAGACAGACAGACAGACAGACAGACAGACAGACAGACAGACAGACAGACAGACAGACAGACAGACAGACAGACAGACAGACAGACAGACAGACAGACAGACAGACAGACAGACAGACAGACAGACAGACAGACAGACAGACAGACAGACAGACAGACAGACAGACAGACAGACAGACAGACAGACAGACAGACAGACAGACAGACAGACAGACAGACAGACAGACAGACAGACAGACAGACAGACAGACAGACAGACAGACAGACAGACAGACAGACAGACAGACAGACAGACAGACAGACAGACAGACAGACAGACAGACAGACAGACAGACAGACAGACAGACAGACAGACAGACAGACAGACAGACAGACAGACAGACAGACAGACAGACAGACAGACAGACAGACAGACAGACAGACAGACAGACAGACAGACAGACAGACAGACAGACAGACAGACAGACAGACAGACAGACAGACAGACAGACAGACAGACAGACAGACAGACAGACAGACAGACAGACAGACAGACAGACAGACAGACAGACAGACAGACAGACAGACAGACAGACAGACAGACAGACAGACAGACAGACAGACAGACAGACAGACAGACAGACAGACAGACAGACAGACAGACAGACAGACAGACAGACAGACAGACAGACAGACAGACAGACAGACAGACAGACAGACAGACAGACAGACAGACAGACAGACAGACAGACAGACAGACAGACAGACAGACAGACAGACAGACAGACAGACAGACAGACAGACAGACAGACAGACAGACAGACAGACAGACAGACAGACAGACAGACAGACAGACAGACAGACAGACAGACAGACAGACAGACAGACAGACAGACAGACAGACAGACAGACAGACAGACAGACAGACAGACAGACAGACAGACAGACAGACAGACAGACAGACAGACAGACAGACAGACAGACAGACAGACAGACAGACAGACAGACAGACAGACAGACAGACAGACAGACAGACAGACAGACAGACAGACAGACAGACAGACAGACAGACAGACAGACAGACAGACAGACAGACAGACAGACAGACAGACAGACAGACAGACAGACAGACAGACAGACAGACAGACAGACAGACAGACAGACAGACAGACAGACAGACAGACAGACAGACAGACAGACAGACAGACAGACAGACAGACAGACAGACAGACAGACAGACAGACAGACAGACAGACAGACAGACAGACAGACAGACAGACAGACAGACAGACAGACAGACAGACAGACAGACAGACAGACAGACAGACAGACAGACAGACAGACAGACAGACAGACAGACAGACAGACAGACAGACAGACAGACAGACAGACAGACAGACAGACAGACAGACAGACAGACAGACAGACAGACAGACAGACAGACAGACAGACAGACAGACAGACAGACAGACAGACAGACAGACAGACAGACAGACAGACAGACAGACAGACAGACAGACAGACAGACAGACAGACAGACAGACAGACAGACAGACAGACAGACAGACAGACAGACAGACAGACAGACAGACAGACAGACAGACAGACAGACAGACAGACAGACAGACAGACAGACAGACAGACAGACAGACAGACAGACAGACAGACAGACAGACAGACAGACAGACAGACAGACAGACAGACAGACAGACAGACAGACAGACAGACAGACAGACAGACAGACAGACAGACAGACAGACAGACAGACAGACAGACAGACAGACAGACAGACAGACAGACAGACAGACAGACAGACAGACAGACAGACAGACAGACAGACAGACAGACAGACAGACAGACAGACAGACAGACAGACAGACAGACAGACAGACAGACAGACAGACAGACAGACAGACAGACAGACAGACAGACAGACAGACAGACAGACAGACAGACAGACAGACAGACAGACAGACAGACAGACAGACAGACAGACAGACAGACAGACAGACAGACAGACAGACAGACAGACAGACAGACAGACAGACAGACAGACAGACAGACAGACAGACAGACAGACAGACAGACAGACAGACAGACAGACAGACAGACAGACAGACAGACAGACAGACAGACAGACAGACAGACAGACAGACAGACAGACAGACAGACAGACAGACAGACAGACAGACAGACAGACAGACAGACAGACAGACAGACAGACAGACAGACAGACAGACAGACAGACAGACAGACAGACAGACAGACAGACAGACAGACAGACAGACAGACAGACAGACAGACAGACAGACAGACAGACAGACAGACAGACAGACAGACAGACAGACAGACAGACAGACAGACAGACAGACAGACAGACAGACAGACAGACAGACAGACAGACAGACAGACAGACAGACAGACAGACAGACAGACAGACAGACAGACAGACAGACAGACAGACAGACAGACAGACAGACAGACAGACAGACAGACAGACAGACAGACAGACAGACAGACAGACAGACAGACAGACAGACAGACAGACAGACAGACAGACAGACAGACAGACAGACAGACAGACAGACAGACAGACAGACAGACAGACAGACAGACAGACAGACAGACAGACAGACAGACAGACAGACAGACAGACAGACAGACAGACAGACAGACAGACAGACAGACAGACAGACAGACAGACAGACAGACAGACAGACAGACAGACAGACAGACAGACAGACAGACAGACAGACAGACAGACAGACAGACAGACAGACAGACAGACAGACAGACAGACAGACAGACAGACAGACAGACAGACAGACAGACAGACAGACAGACAGACAGACAGACAGACAGACAGACAGACAGACAGACAGACAGACAGACAGACAGACAGACAGACAGACAGACAGACAGACAGACAGACAGACAGACAGACAGACAGACAGACAGACAGACAGACAGACAGACAGACAGACAGACAGACAGACAGACAGACAGACAGACAGACAGACAGACAGACAGACAGACAGACAGACAGACAGACAGACAGACAGACAGACAGACAGACAGACAGACAGACAGACAGACAGACAGACAGACAGACAGACAGACAGACAGACAGACAGACAGACAGACAGACAGACAGACAGACAGACAGACAGACAGACAGACAGACAGACAGACAGACAGACAGACAGACAGACAGACAGACAGACAGACAGACAGACAGACAGACAGACAGACAGACAGACAGACAGACAGACAGACAGACAGACAGACAGACAGACAGACAGACAGACAGACAGACAGACAGACAGACAGACAGACAGACAGACAGACAGACAGACAGACAGACAGACAGACAGACAGACAGACAGACAGACAGACAGACAGACAGACAGACAGACAGACAGACAGACAGACAGACAGACAGACAGACAGACAGACAGACAGACAGACAGACAGACAGACAGACAGACAGACAGACAGACAGACAGACAGACAGACAGACAGACAGACAGACAGACAGACAGACAGACAGACAGACAGACAGACAGACAGACAGACAGACAGACAGACAGACAGACAGACAGACAGACAGACAGACAGACAGACAGACAGACAGACAGACAGACAGACAGACAGACAGACAGACAGACAGACAGACAGACAGACAGACAGACAGACAGACAGACAGACAGACAGACAGACAGACAGACAGACAGACAGACAGACAGACAGACAGACAGACAGACAGACAGACAGACAGACAGACAGACAGACAGACAGACAGACAGACAGACAGACAGACAGACAGACAGACAGACAGACAGACAGACAGACAGACAGACAGACAGACAGACAGACAGACAGACAGACAGACAGACAGACAGACAGACAGACAGACAGACAGACAGACAGAC